>OZ022264.1:144671704-144846704 GCA_963978885.1 Nemotelus pantherinus
TTTCTTCAAAAAAAAGCCATTCATATGTAAATCTTGTGCTTTGTTTACATAACCAAAAAAAAAAAAAGATATGGTATTACGGGCACGCCTGGTAACCCTTGCCCAATTTACCTATATTTTTTAGGGCTTTAATGCGATTGACTCCGGCGTCACAGGGCCAATTGCAAAGAAAAACATGTGCCGCTTCCTTCTGAAGCGGGGCCCAATGGAAAAAAGTATGCAAAGCGTCATCACTTTCCTTAGCACAGTAGTTACAGAACTCCGTCCTGACTTTCCCCATCTGTGAAGGTATTTCCTGAAGTAGCGGTGGCCTGATAGGAACTGGCACAGGTAGAAGTTTATTTCACCGTGGTTGCGATTAAGCCAAGGTTTTAAGGTGCGAATTAGCTTAATCGTTCATGCTCCCTTCGAGTTCGTAGCCCAGCGCTCCTCCCAAAGCTCAAACGTTCGCACTCGTGCTTGAGCAGCAAAAATCTCTCTTCCCACTTCTGTTCTGTTCAAAAGCACCTGCCTGCGTTCGTTAGCCAATAGATAAAGTGGAATTACTCCAGCTATCACTAACTGTTCTGTAGCTGCTTGCAATTCGCAGCGCTCCCCTTCGCTGGACGCTCACCATCCTAGCTCGATACTTTTCAAACCTTAACGCAGTAGCCCATATCTCCGCGCCATACAGCAGCATTGAATAAGCCACCGTCATAAGAAGCTTACGTTTACTCGGACTAGGACCGCAAACGTTTGCCATGAGTCTCCCAAGCGAGATAACAGGCAGTAGCGCCCTATCGCATACTTTTCGGATGTGCTCTCCATAAGCCAGCTTCGAGTCCAACATCACTCCAAGATACTTAGCCGATTTTCAGCTTTCAAGCACTTCAGAGCCAATCGCCATGGGTATAATGGTTGGTATCCTCCTCTTGGTCAGCATGACAATCTCAGTTTTTGCTATCGCCAGCTGGAGACCATGGCTTTCCATCCAGGCTTCAACCCTTCTCATTACTTGATTGTGTTTGAGTTGGGCGAGGTGAGGATTTCTAGACGCGATGACAACGGTTACATCATCAGCATACCCCACCAAGAGCACGTCTTCTGGCATTTCGAGGCGTACGAGACCATCAGACGAAATATTCCATAGGTCTGGCCCGAGAATGGACCCTTGTGCTGCTCCAGCTGTAATGGTTTTGCTTACAGTTCCCTGATTTGTTTCATAAATCAAATGACGATCTTTCAAGTAATCTCGTACCTTTGCCAGCAAGTATACCTCTATTTGAAAATGTCGCTGAAGAGAATCTAATATGTCTGTCCATCTCGCCGAGGTAAAAAACGTTACGGACGACCAGCGTTACCAAAAACACTATGGGTTTAGCTCGATGACAAGCGGCCTCTTCACGATCTACTGCGCTAAATACTTCACAGATGGCACTTAGTGTTGAGTGGCCACTGTGGAATCCATGTTGATTTTTCGAGAGGTTTCCAATTCTTCATATATCTGCCTTTAGCCGAGGTTTCAGCAATCCTTCCAGAAGTTTCCCCGCAGTATCAAGCATGCAGAGAGGCCTGTACGCTGATGGTGTGTTAGGATTTCCCTTTCCCTTTGCAATTAGGGCAATCCGCGACACTTTCCAGGGTGACGGAAAGACACCCGCTAGTAAACATTGATGGCACTTAGTGTTGAGTGGCCACTGTAGAATCCATGTTGATTTTTCGAGAGGTCTCCAATTCTTCGTATATCTGCCTTTAGCCGAGGTTTCAGCAATCCTTCCAGAAGTTTCCCCGCAGTATCAAGCATGCAGAGAGACCTGTACGCTGATGGTGTGTTAGGATTTCCCTTACCCTTTGCAATTAGGGCAATCCGCGACACTTTCCAGGGTGACGGAAAGACACCCGTTAGTAAATATTAATTGACGGATGTTGACGGGTGTCTTTCCACCACTACTTTTACGACTTCTGCTGGAATATTGTTCGGGCCTGGGGTTTTTGGTTCTTCATTCTGATACTCGCGCTTCGTAGTTCTTTTTCAGTGAACAAAGGGATATCTTCCTGGCGGACTGTGTGATCGTTCTCTGCTCTCACGTCGTGCGCTGGGAACAGCGAGTCTACAATATTCCTCAGGACATCCGCCTCTATGGGTGGTTCGGGACCCATGCGGCCCAGCCTACCCGATACTATTTTGTAACCCTGGCCCCACTGGTCCCGGTCCACTTCTTCGCATAGAGTTTGCCACATTTGCTTTTCTCCGACAACCAGAAGGTAATATAGTTGTGGTCACTTCCAGTGTACTCCTCCATCACTCTCCAGTCCCTTGCCATCATGGACAACGTCTCTGAAACAAGAGTAATATCGGGAATGGACTCACCGAAGCCTGGTCTGCGGTAGGTTGGTGTTGAGCCCCTGTTCACCACAACCATGCTCAGCCTGGATACCTTTTCCATAATTAATCTCCCCCTTGTATTTTGAGTCGGCATTCCCCATTCCAAAGCTCTCGCACTGAAGTCATCAGCTACTACCAATTTGCCAGGAAGATCTCGAAGAGCGTCTTCTAATGCTTCTATTGTTTTGCGAAATTCCCTTATTGGGTCGTTCGGTGAAAAATAGCAGCTGGCAAAGCTGATGCCGCGGTTTTCAATCCGAGGCATTTCTCTTTGAGCATGGCGTTCAGCACATCACTACGTCCGTATATTCACCACAAGCCAACGCTACAGAAAAAGCTAATCGATCTATCCTCAATGCTATACGCGCCTACATCGGTGATGACCATAGAACTTGGGATGAGCTATTAGTCGAATCATGTGCTGCATTTCCCAATGTCGTGCATGAGGCGGCTGGTTGCTCACCTCACTTCCTTTTATTCGGTTTTCATCGTATCCAGCATAGTAGCCATTATGAATTGAGTCGTAAAATGCAAGCGTTAGCGCTAGGAGAGGTAAACAGGCTGCGATGGACAGGCTGGACACAGACAGGCTGCAATGGATTCAGGACAGGGTGTAAAATAAACTGGCTGACGCTCATACCAAAGGTGTCCGGGTGTATCTTTCACTCCTGGTCAAGAGGTTTTTTTAAGGAACTTCGCACTTAGCAATGTCACTGATCGCTTCGCCTATGAACTGTTTGATGAGCAAGGGAAAATTCTAGCATTTTATCATAGTAAAGACCTTCGCTCCTGATAGTTTTTGTTGTTAATTTCTTTAGTCCTTGTTATTCTCCGGGTTTCTTTGAGACTCATCTCAGGGCAGGGTCGTTTCC
Organism: Nemotelus pantherinus; assembly: GCA_963978885.1. Classification (NCBI taxonomy): domain Eukaryota; kingdom Metazoa; phylum Arthropoda; class Insecta; order Diptera; family Stratiomyidae; genus Nemotelus; species Nemotelus pantherinus. The sequence goes on from OZ022264.1 coordinate 144,674,942, forward strand.
ACGACTGTTGCACAACCATTGAATGCAGGGCATTCGTTTTGATCAAAGCTAAGCATCTGCATGTATCACGCCGTTAATGCTCAGCTCTTTATCATTGCATAGCTGCATCAAAAGCGAAGCGGCCAGCTGTTGCATGCAATTTGATAACAATCGGTCAACACACTATGCAGCTGACAATGCTTTCGTCGAAAGTTGCAAATGCGGGTTTTGTAACGGGGCGGGAGCTGGTTGAGGGAAAGTAAAACGGATCAGCTAGTCAGTCTTTGAGTCGAGACATGGGAGGGTAAAAACGCTATCGTATGCCGCCGTCGCTTGTGATTTAGATAACTGATAATTTGTAATGAAAAATTGTTGCGGAACAGCCGCCACCACAACAGAAATTTTAGCCTGATCTGCTACTCTCGCGTGACTTTCGGTGCCGGCTAGTCACCGGTGTGGTGGGTTTATTGAGGGAAAGGCCAAGCCCTAGCTGGATCACGCTTTCTGGACGCGGTCAACATGAAGAGAAAATTATCATTGAAAATGATCAAAAATGAGTGAAGACGTTATACACTTCTTTGTAGTCTCAAATCAACCATTTCTTACTCAAAGGAGCAAATATCATTTTCTGACAGCATTTCCTATAACACAAATGATGAATATGTTCAGTGCTGGCAACATTTGTCCAACACAGCAGCAATAAGTCTACCATAACATGCTCGTGCTTAATCAATCATTCCTTTGAATTATCTTTTCATCGAAGGATATCATCGAAAGTTTCAGTGATTAAACTATGTCTGGGATTGCCATCCGAAAAATTTCCAAAACTCGGAATATTTAAAGATCGGTTGCTTATTTGATTGTAAATGCTTTGCTTATGAATTTAAAATTGATGCATTTGTTGGTGCAATATTTACGATACTGTTTGGTGCTGGCAATCATGCGTAAGCATCATAGCTGCTTCACGTTGAGTTAAATCCACCCTGTAAATTTCCTTTCGATTGAATGGCTGCGGTGAAAGTTATAGGAGTGAATAGAATTTTAGGGTTACCAACGTCCAAACTTATTAAATTTTTGAAACGTAAATATTTGTTGTTATTTATCATTGCAGGATCATTCCCATTTGGAAATTTTATGACAACATCGCTCGATAAAGAAATGTCAATAAATTACGAAATTAATCACAGCTGGCAACTCTTTCACCATTTTTCAACGAAATTCGTACGGAATTAGAAACGTAATAAGGTCCACTTGTGACATGAATGTCGTCTTGATTTCGTTACTGCATCGGAAGTTATAGGGAAGAAACCTTTATTTTCCTGAGAAAATTTACAATATTTAGGAGACAAAAATTGTCATAGCTGGCGTCGCTATACTAATTTTTCAACCAAATTTCTATGAAATCTATCTTAGAGTAAGGTTCACCTACTGCGTGAATTTTGTTCAAATCTGGTGGCTAAATCGGAAGCTATAGGCCAAAAACCAGTTATTTTTCTCAGCGATTTATCCAAATTGCACCACTGCCACAGTGTTGCCCGTATTTCAAAATTACTTCTATCAGACCTGGTCCTAGTTAATACCTACATGTCCTGTAAATTTCATATTGATCGCATTATCCGATCGTCAGTTCTCGTGAACATCAGTTTTGAGTGCTGAAAATAGAGGTAATTTGGTGATGGGTTGCTGTTCTTGTGCAAATCGGAATTTTCAAAATTTCAAATTGACATGATGCACAAAGGTTAAAATTTATCAATGATTTGAATTTTTTGTCAAAAATCAAAAATTTTCGAGGAGGGTCAATGACTTGAAGGATTTTTTTCAGGAGCCTGCCGCAGCTACCTGCACTACCATAGAAATCCATGTGTGTGAAATTTTGGCTAACATCAACACGCTCTGCAAATTTCACGGTGATCCAATGTTTTTGTCAGAAGTAATGACAAATCAAAATTTGAAAAAAAAATCTTGCCTACTTTTAGGCACGCTGCTCCCACACACGGCTCAAAATTTCTAATGCTTTATCATAGACAAGCTTAGAACATAATAAGTTTTCATTTCCAATACTTTTTTTAACAAAACTTTACACTGCTTGGAAATATAGGAGTACCTCAAAATTCACTAAAACGCTCGTCGCCGCCAAAAGGTTTAAGATATCTGAATTTTAGCAAGTCATGGACCTACCTACTATATACATCTACGTCCTTCGAAAATTTCAATCGGTTCGGCCACTCCAGAGATTATATCCTTTAATCATTTTGCTGATATATATATATATATATATATATATATATATATATATATATATATACGAGTTTAACACTAATTTTCTTAGAAAATTGGTAAAAACTAAGCGAAGGAAAGAAGGGAGCCACTCATGGCTTCGCTGAACCTATATAAGGGATTTACAAATCCATAGTCACATTGGTCATTCCAAATAAAGAAAACAAAAAACATTTACCGAAGAAAAAAACCCATATAATATGAAAAATTCAAAATCCAAATAAATTAATATACAAATAAAATTTTAATAATTTAAAGACAAGACACCACTAAATAAAATGCAAACTTAAATACGTGGTTTCAAATTAATAAATAAAAAAATAATATGTAGAAATATATATTCAAAATCACTCACCCGATATCTGGACGACGATCCACCGTTGTGAAGAATCCACTGAAAACTTTTAGTTAAAGATTAAATTTAATCACTTTGCATTAATTATCTGAATTCAATTATTTAACATTAATCTGTGATTCGATCAGATTTATGCCAGCAGGTCAAATGCTGCTCTTTAATCTCCAATTTTGACTAGGAATACTGCAAATATGATAACACACGCTTTTCAGCAACCAGCGGATTTTTCAATGTCTCTGTCACGACCGACTGCGTCGAACAATGTTGTTGACGATACGAGCACCGTATTTGTGCAGAACAAAAATCACAAATTGCACTCATAATAGCAATCCAAATAGACAATACATAATTGCGTACGGCACTTCCACTCAGTTAGAATCTGTTCACTGGCATTAATTACAAATATTTGGAAACATCCATTGTGGCAGTTTCTCTATGTTATTACAAGAACCGTTTAGGATAAAAACGACGTATATTCCACTCAAACACACAAACCAATCGCCGTTGACGGACTTCCTCCAAATAAAGAACACAACACTTGCTTCTGTTAATTTTCTTCCCACAACCTTCTTCACTCCTCCAAAGCTAAAATCTTTTCGCGAAATATATTGATACGGCACTTCTCGTCACAATAACAACTCGCCCAAAATCAAATACCCAGTCTCGGACAAATTGCCTAACAGTTCAATTTATGACTTCCAAGGCATTTCGCTAGCATCGACGGTTATCAACTCAATATCCAATACCGCCAATTATTAATTCATTAGTCTTACATTATAGTTTTCGTCAGACTTACGTCATACAACACCATAATTAAATGCAATGTCAGTTTCAATCGCGTTGGTCTAAAAACTGTCACTTCTGACATTTGATTATCTGACAAAGTCCAACTATAAATCGCTTTTTTTGGATGTGTCATGAAACAACGTCCACGAAAACTGGTCTTTTACAGAAACCATGGCAAGGCGCCGCAATGAGCCAAATGAAAGTGACAACTAAATAATAAATCGACTTCGTCCGCTTCGACTAAGTCAACGAATGGCAGTGCTTCCATTCCGGTAAGTACTGGATGAATCCCGCCGTCTCGTTATTTATTATCATTAGTATTACCATTATTTATTGAATAGTTATTATAAGTTGAGTTTGCAGTCATATTTATGTATATTGCAGTTGATTATAGCTTTATTGCGCATTGCAGTTGATTATAGCTCTAAATTGCCCCTGTTATTTTGGATGAAAACTTGGTACATAAATATTGCCCCCATATACTCAAGACCAAGGTTTCGGCCCGTTTAAGACAACACAATCCTTCAACTGAGAACAACAACAAACAAAAGGAAGTTTACCGAGTTTGGTTGACGGAGGTTTCGAACAGAAATTGTTACAAACGGAACTGAAGTAGAAAATTTTGTTTACAAGGATGGAAATGCGGTTTGCTGAAGAAAAGAAAAAGCTGAAAATGATAGACGTAAGAGTATAAGTTTGTTAATATAAAGAATGAAAAATAATTCAAAAAATAATTCATTCAAAATTTTAATGCCAATAGATTACCAAAGCAAAGTCGTTTTTGTTTTACAATATGTAATATTTTTGTTATACTTTTGTTAGGCATTATTTCTAAAATAATCATTTTTATATAAAATTGTGTTTTTTTTTTGTTAAAATTATCATCGTTTGAAAGAATTTCATTCTATAAAGGTTCTTGCAAAATTTATTCTTCTCAAACAAGTTAGCGGATATTTGCCGTTTACTACCACCGCGCACGAATTCTGGAATATGGAAAAATTCTTTCCTATTTCGAAAAAATTCGGAATTTTTTGCTCCATAGACAGAAAGTTTATTTTGAACCTAGATCGTTGATAAAAATTGTAAATGAGTGTCGTCAATAGCAGCGATTACTTTTGAATATTCAGCTTTCTCCAAAAACTTCGAATTTTACTGCATAATGCATCCTTATTCATTAGCAAATAAATAAATAGTGGCCGTAAAACAGCAAAGGAATATGGCATCTTTTTCACTGCTCTGCATGAGGTTGACTATAAAATCCCAAAAAAGTCACCAACAGTAAGTAGTCAACTTGCAGCCAGATGCAAAAGGCAACAATGCTAGCAGCAACATGTTGTGTGAAAGCATATAACTTTTCCTAACTATTAAATCAATGCGAATACGGAAAATCAAATGAATATTCAATGTATGCTTCCCAATTCGTTGAATTTTCTATCTTCAATCGAATCAATTCAAACCAAATGCACACAGATTGTTTTGACTGTTGAAATCGTTTGAAATCGCAATGAAGTGGTTTGGAGGAGTTCTAATTATCGTTTTTGTTTTGTGATAATGTATGTATATCATATGATTACATTCTTTTTTCATCATGATATCATTACTCATAATTTCTTGAATTTCTTTTTTAAACAAATTTTCCATCGATTGAAATTTGAAATTAAAAAAGTTAATATGAAGTTCAAACGACAGCCCTACCATCGACTCCTATGCTCAAACCAAAACTTGAGCTTAAGTGCCACTGTGATACGTATTTTTCGTTTAAAACCAAGTTTAAATAAAAAATTAGATGAAAGCGGGCCTTCGTAGATCAAGTTAAGTGGTTCACAAAATTCTTTACCTTTATGTTTCCAGTAGAAAATCAATAATTGCTTTGCATATTTGTGGTATAATGCGTGAAATGCAGGAATCGTATACTCGAAAGTGGTACATTAAAATTCATACGAATTAAGCTTGTCGCAAACTATTATATAATCTTATAGCAGGTGAAAGAATTGACAGCCATTCTTCTCGCCACCCTGCACCTTATTGGTCAAATAACCACATTCAAATCGACTTCCCACCCAAGAAGTTTTGAATGTAAAATTTTGACCGAAACTGTAGCTCATTCCGGCAACGCCGCGGTGACCCTATTGGCTGGAGTGGCGACGTCAGCGTAAACAATGTGCCGTAATCGGAACTGTGTACGACTCGAATTCCAAGCCGGACCTCAGGGAGTCTCTGTGAAGTCGTGGCTCGAGACGGAGGCCGAATTGAGCGACCGTCGTCTTGAAATGGAGACGGGAAAACAAGTGGGGATAGGTTGGATAACGTGGAGGCCATCGTGAATCGGTTATACTCTGCTCGAGAAAATCGGTGAAAATCTGAAGCCATCGTGAGTTCTAAAATGGAATGAAAGTGAAAAACGCAACGAGATGCGCTGCCCGCGATTTGTGTATTCCGTACGGAATCGTTCACCATCTTTCGACTTTCTTTTTGTTCGTATCTGACACATGTTCGTGACTGGAATATATTTATTTATTTATTTATTGATTTAATGTCTATAACAACAGATCAAGTCCAATTACGCAATAGTCAATGATAAATAAAAATAAAAATATATATAAAACGAACAAGAGTATCATAATTCAATTGGAAATAAGAATCCAAAATTTAAATATGCAATTGGCCAAGATGAGCATGCATTAAACAGAATAAGTAATAACTTTATCTTTTAACATGTTTTTTAAAAGCATCAAGGTCGGTGGCAGGGAACCAAGTCTGAGTTCGTCATGCTGCCTAGGTAAACGTAGCAGCGGTGAAAAGTAATATGTATCAGCCCGTGCAAACGGAACATTAAACGTTAAAGTTGATCTACATGACCGATCCAATACACGGACGGAAACCAGGTTGCAGAGGTCAGATGGGACAAGTCGATGGTGTAGTTTAAATAGAAGGCATTCATTGAAGAACAGCCTACGAGATTTCAGGGATGGAATTTGTAGCATGGTAAGTCTCGCGCTATACCCACAGTAAGTCAAATTGAATTTGAAAAGCAGAGAGCGGGTGAACCTGTGTTATACAGATTCAACGGCATCAATTAAGTACTGAAAATGTGGGCACCATATTTGACAATATTCAAGAATACTGCGGACAAAAGAGCAAAACAGGTGTACACAGGTGGAGATATCAGTAAAATGTTTAGAAGATCTAAGTATAAGACCCGAGAGCCTGGACGCTTTGGCAGTTATATGCAATATGTGTTGATCAAATAAGAGTTTAGTGTCGAAAATAACTCCCAGGTCTTTGAAATAGAATACAGCATCGAGAGAGGTGCCGGAAACGCAATAAGAAAACACTAAAGGGTAAGTTTTACGCGTGAACGACATTTGGCGACATTTTAAGACATTCAGAGTAAGATAATTTGCACTACACCAGTTGCCCAGAGTCTGCAGATCATTTTGTAGCTGAAAGCAGTCTTCAATTGTATCGATTACTCTGAATATTTTAAGATCGTCTGCGTAAAGGATCCAAGTATCGATCCTTTCGGAGCACCAGAGGCGGGATAGAAGGGAGCAGAGGAGCAGGAGTTCACAGTAATAACACAAGCACGTTCATAAATGTAAGAAGAAAACCAGGAGAGCAGCGGTCCATAAAAAACATATTTCTCTAATTTCAAGAGAAGAAGCACGTGATTGACAGAGTCGAATGCCTTAGAGAAATCAGTGTAAAGAACATCCACTGTCTTTGCTGATCGATGGCAGAAGCAACAGTATGGCTGAAAGATAACAAGTTGGTAACAGTGGATTTACCTTTGACAAATCCATGTTGCCCATTGGCAAGGAAAGGCTCGAGTAGAGGATAAATTCTGTTGTAGACAATTCTCTCAAGTAGCTTGCTAAAGCAAGGTAGAAGCGATATTGGACGGTAATTTGAGATACAAGCGGGGTCGCCTGCCTTAAGTATGGGAAAAATGTTGACTGATTTCCATATTGAAGGAAAAACACCAGAGGCGATACTTAGGTTGAAAATAATGGACAGGGGTATACAAAGTGAAAAAGATAGTGACTTAGTTAGTATAATAGGAATACCATCAGAGCCAGAACAAGCGTTAGAATCGAGACAACTCATTAAATATTAAACTTCTAAGGGGTTTGTACGAAACGAAGAGAGCGCTCTAAGGTTAGCGCGAAACGACGAGGGAGTGGTGAAAGAAACATGTGGAGGAGAAAGAGGATTTTGTGGGGAAGAAAATGGCGAGAAAAAACGAGCAAAGGGCTCACAGGTCTCTTCAGTTGTAGCGGCAGAAGTTTCATCAAGAAACACATTTTGAGGAATGACGGGGGATTTTTTCAGTGAGTGAATAAATGACCAGAAGGGTTTAGAATTGTTGGAACTAATAGAAGCCTCACCTCTGGCAACGTAGGCACGCATGGCTTCTTTAGCAACCCTCTTTGCATGAGAGCGTTGTTTTTTAAACTCAAGCAGGTCATGATGCAAAGCTGAACGTTGGAATTTGGCACTAGCAACATCCTTTGCCCTAAGGGCAGCAGCAACTTCAGAGGTGAACCAGGGAGTATCATTTGGCCTCCTGGGACGACATGTGGGAACGAAGCGTGTTGCGGAACAGCTGTGAACAGCCGCCACCACAACAGAAACTGTAGCCTGACCTGCTACCCTCGCGTGACTTTATGTGTCGGCTAGACACCAGTGTCGTGGGTATATTGAGGGGCAGGTCAAGCCCTAGCTGTGTCACGTATATAAAAAAATAACAAAACACAGGATAAGGAAAAACCTACAGGGAAAGGAAAAAAGGAACCCACACATGGCTCCACTGAACCTATTGGAATGGATTACCAACCCATTATCAACCTAGCCATTTTGTAAAGAAAACTGATCAAAAGAAAACAGGCAAAAATTTTTAAAAAAATTATAAATATATATTCAAACAAATAAACAAAATATTCAAGAAAAAAAAATCAAACAATATTCAATTCTATATATAAATTCAAAACAAAAATCTAAACGAAGTATGGGAATAAATAAAATAACTGTACCTCAAATTAACAAATCGAGGAAAAGTAAGTAAAGAAAAAAGAATAAAAATAAACAAAATAACTCACCGGATTCCTGGACGACGGTCGACCGTGGTGAAGGATCCAACTGAAAACTTTTAACTAAAACTTAAATTTAACCACGTTACATTAATTATTTTGAATTCATTTATTTAATATTAGTCTGTTATACGATCAGCCTGCTTTAATCTCCATTTTCCTCGTTAATCTCCAATTTCTGACTAGGAATACTGCGAACATGATAACACACGCTTTTCAATCGGCCATAGGATCTTTCAATGTCAGCGTCACGATCTACCAAAAGAAACAAAACCAACGCAAATTGCCTTCAGAATAGTAATCCAACTAAACCATATAGAATGGTGTACAGCACTTTCTTTCAGTTAGAATCTGGGCACTGATATCAACTACCATTTTTTTTTAAACATCCATTGTGGCAGTTTTTCTTTGTTTTGCCACAACCGCCCGAATATTCCACCCCAACACACTACAATCACCATTGGCGGACTTTCCAAAAAAAAATGTACACAACACTTGCTTCTGTTGATTTTCTTCCCAAAAATTTTTCCCACCTCCAACGCTAAAATCTTTTCGCCAAATATATTGACGTGACACTTCTCGTCACAAAACAACTCGCCCACAATCAAATACCTAGTCTCGTACAAATTGCCGAACAGTTCAATTTATGATTTCCAAGACAGTTCGCTAGCATGGACGGTTATCAACTTAATATTCAAAACCACCAATTATTACTTCATTAGTCTAACAATATAGTTTTCGCCAGACATTCTTCGTACAACACCGTAATTAAATGCAATGTCTGTTTCAATTTGCTTTAGTCTAAAAATTTTCACTGCTGACATTTTTGTGACTAATTTTTGCGCACAGCAGGCACCAAGGTTGAAAATAATTCAGTTTATTTATTCACACGAACGATACACCCATCACAATTCTACCAAACTTCAACGTTCTAGCAAAACTTCTCCGACAAAATTCTCCCGCCGCCCAACTCAGATCATAGCTATCATCCGTACAATCTTTCAAATTTCGCCAAAAGAAAAACTCTCAAAATTTTCTTTCAAACTTTTCGCAACCAGCCACGACGTATGCTCTCTCTCCCAACCTTCACCGCCTCGCGCCAAAACCCAACTTCTCGACTCAAAGCCAAAAAAACCTCTCGCCACAAAACGCAACTCCCGCCAACCAGTCCGCTCAGTTGTTCCAGCTGATCATCCCGTTGCCGCCATCTCCCGTAACAATGAATCTCACTATTAAGCAAGCATCACCCGAACATCAAGCAATGCAGTTCAAATGCACTCAGGTGTCGATTGCATTTGAACTGCACCGCTTCATTGTTGTTGTTTTTTTCAGTGTTTTGGTGATGCTTGCAGAACAACAACCGCTCGTTTTGTTTTATACAGGCAATGCAATTCGAATGCCATTAGATTTCAATAACACTAATTGAGTGCAATGACATTCGAACTGCACCGCCTGACTGTTTTGTTTTTTTTTATATTGCTGTGAGTGGCGGCAAACAGCTGTCCGTAAAGGCGGCTTTAGATATGCGGTGTTTGTCAAACACCTCCTATTCGCCAAATACCGAACACCTAGTCAAGTCATTTGGCTTGGTGATTGCGAAATGACAAGCACATTGAATTAGACATTCGGGCATTGCCGAATGTTTGCCAAAACTGGAACATCTACGAGCTGCTCGTCTTTGTTCACTCCCGCCATTTTCATTTGAAAATTTTTACTCGCGCCACACAGTTTGACACTTTTCAGCATTTATCAACAAATGCAACAAATACCGAATGTCTAAAGCGGGGATCCGAATATACCCAAACACATTGCTCGTCTACTTTGATTTGGCTAAAAGTTCCGCAAACTACGGGAATAGCGAGCACCCGAATGTTTGTGCTTGGCCTAGGGCAAGCACTAGGCGAGCAACCCAACCACATATGCGAAGTTTGCCAAACTTGGTGCTCGGTATTTGACAAACACCGCATATCTAAAGCCGCCTTAACAAGCGAGGAATGAGATTAGCGAGGAAGACGTAAAGCCTATGGAGAGCCTCATTAACGTCAGACCAACGTCAGTACCAGTTAATATGATTGATTTCGTTCGCCATTCCAACAAAGTTGGCTTTAAAGAAATTGAAGCGCCTGTAGCAAGAAACTGTGGATCTAAGAGGAAGATTGAAAGAAATTTCTAAAAGAACAGGAGGGTGGTAAGGGTCGGGAGGGACATAGGGTAGAGCATCGGAATCCAAATCAACAGAAGACACTGGGATATTAGAAAAAATAAGATCCAATATTCTGCCATTTTTATTAGGTACCGAGTTCAATTGGGAAAGAAAACATAAAGAAATGAATGAAGATAAAGTAAGCGAAAGACTGTTGCTGGAAGTGATGGTTGAAAAAGAGGTATTCCACTCGATGGAAGGCATATTGAAGTCACCACATAGCATTAAGTGAGCGGTAGGAAAACGGCACAGGAGATAAGATGAGAGCTCTGCAAAGAAAAGTTCATAAAGTGAAGAAGGACTATTACAGGGGATATAGATTGAGGCGATAAGTAATAGTGGAGCAGGAGCTAGAGAGACACGAACTAAAATACACTCCACTGTAGATGTAGTTGTAAAGTCACTGCAAACCGAACTAGAAAGAGATTTGTGGATGCCAATAAGAACACCTCCTCCATCAGACTTGCCAGAGATTGAGCGATCACGATCCTTGCGGAAGACAGTGTGCTGCGGTAAAATCTCACTATCAAAAATATCATCTGTCAACCAGGTTTCCGTAAGACAGATAATGTCATCAGAAGATAGGGCAGAAGAAAGATTAATTTTATAAGACTTGGTCCTCAAGCCACGGACGTTTTGATAGTACAGTTTTAAGGAACGTTTTAAGTTTGAGTCTTCTTTCCTGGTCTGGATCGAAAATTTTTTCGCGGAATTTTAGTGAACTCTTTTACAAAGACTCCAGGTGGCCAGAAGTCGCACTTAAGTAGGTCGTTGATGCCGGAAGAAACGGTGATGCAGAAAGAAACAATGGTTTGCTCCTGCGGATTATCCGGAGTTAGCTTTTTGCACAGCAAAAGAGGTGGTGCGTATCCAAGCTTAGCTGCTACGTATTTTTTTTTACTGTTTCGGTCGAAGTACGATATGCCAACCGAGAAACAAAAACTTTAAGTGGAGGAGTTACAACCTCCATGTCTGGAAGCGTAAGCAAAGCAGCAGCAGATGCGGAAACGAGGTGACTCGTCGAGCTACTATCCCGCAGTGAAGAAGGTGCAGTATGCACAGTCTGGATAGCAGATAAAGATGAAATCGCAGGTATCTGGTGACTCGTCGAGCTGCTATCCCGCAGTGAAGAGGGTGCAGTTTGCACTGTCTGGGTAGCAGATAAAGATGAAATAGCAGGTATCAACGGGCTCAACAGCTGCTGATGATTGCCGGGCGTGTGTTGAGGGACACGCCTAGATATTTTAGCTATAGTCTGAACCTGTGAACGAGTACGAGCAGCGATGGGCGATCCAGGTGGGCTTAACATAACGCAGTCATCGATCAGTCTTCCGTGCGAGGACCCAGAGGGCTGCTCAATGTTAGCAATAGAGACCAGCTCATCGACCTCCCTGCTGGTGCAGCGAAAGTCTTCCGCTAGTTTAGTAAGAGCTCTGCATAGAGTATCAATCGCTAACTTAGCAGAACGGAGACGCGAAGCGTAGGACCCCATGGAATGTTTCCTGCATTTTTCGCAGAACCAATATACGCCCGAATCATGTTTTAAGATAACATCCGTACATTTACTTGGAAGGGAAACGCATTTCGAATGGAATGTTAGAGCGCAAAATCCAGCGCAAGTAATCATTGGCGACGTGTGTTTTTTTATCCAAACACTCAGCAGCATCGCAGTGAAACATAGTAATTTTGTTATCATTTTGTAACGTAAAAATGATTAAAACTACACACGACGGGTTAAATAAAGATGATGATGTATAATAGTTTAAAATTTAAAGTTTGAGTTTTAAATGTGCGCCTGAATCCAGGCAAACACTAAATTTGAGGTGAATACACCCACTTAAGTCAAGGCATGAGTGATAACCGTTTAAAAGTTAAAGTTTGAGTTTTAAATGTACCAAGTCACATCGTGACGGAATAGTGTGCGACAAGCTTTTTATTTCACAGAAATAAGATTTCTCATATTCGAGGATTTTTTTGTTGGTATATTATTGGGTTCACTTTATTCAGAAGTAATTCAAAGCTACTGCGTGACATTTTGTGAAAGTTTCCAAAAATCGTCCAACTCTAGCTAATTACTCAAATCCGATTTGAATTTACGTCTGGCAAGGTATGGTCGCATTCAAATTCGCCTCCTTTTTCCTTCTTCTTTGTTTTATTATGAATAATAACAAATTTCACGTTCGTTCATGGCTGATAATTACAGGCACGAATTGTCCGTGTATGATCTCCTTGCCAAATTGCTGAATGTTGCTCCATGATACTAATTGCTGTGACGGCGAAATTGTCCGAAATTGTTGCGAATTGATAAATTTTAGTTGCCATATAAGATCACTGTCGGAGCGAATTTTATTGATCAGAGATTTCGAACAATCCATTTGCATTTTGTCAGTTTATTTGTCAGCTTTTCTAGAGTTAAACATTATAGTTAGTTAAATTTTAAGTTGTGGGGAGTCAACCACATGAAATTTTCATAGAAGCACATAATCGTCTCCAAAACATCGAAATTCAATGTGTCTTCAATTTAAAAGCCACTGTCAATAACTCAAATACATAATATAATTCAAAATATATTCATTGTTTCCAATTTTCTCAATAAAACACATGTGTCTTTTAAAAATAAAAAAAATTTTTTTTTTTAATTTTCTAGGTATTTTGATCAATTGTGCACCTTGGAATCGAAAATATCTGTTAATGAGCTCCAAATCCCTTTTAAATGGAGGGATGCGTTCGACAAGGGTTCATTATTCACTGGGCGTATAAGTCTGAGTAAGTATTGTTTTGTACAACCATCTAATATAGCTTTATAATGATATATCCAGCATAATGGAACCAAATGGCTCTTATAATATATTCCGCTAGATTACCCCTACCTTGCTCTTATATTTTTACATTACATCCGAGTGAATAGATAACCGAGTGCACTACTGTTCGTCATTGGCTCCGTGTTTTTCTTTCTTTAATCCATCCCGCCCGCCGTTTTCTCGTCACGTCTAGCTTCATATGCTAGCTGTGTTATTCCTACGCGCCGCCGTCTAGTGCTTTCGCGCAATACTACTCTCTATTCTTAAGTTTCGTAAGAAAAGACTTTCAACTTTGCTTTTTAACCGTTTCTCGGCTAGAGTTACATATTGAAACCAGTGCATTTCTCGTGCCTTGATTTAAGTGGGTGTATTTGCTTAAATTTAGTTTTTGCCTAGATTCAGGCGTACATTTAAAACTCAAACTTTAACTTTTAAACGGTTATCACTCATGCCTTGACTTAAGTGGGTGTATTCACCTCAAATTTAGTGTTTGCCTGGATTCAGGCGCACATTTAAAACTCAAACTTTAAATTTTAAACTATTATACATCATCATCTTTATTTAACCCGTCGTGTGTAGTTTTAATCATTTTTACGTTACAAAATGATAACAAAATTACTATGTTTCACTGCGATGCTGCTGAGTGTTTGGATAAAAAACACACGTCGCCAATGATTACTTGCGCTGGATTTTGCGCTCTAACATTCCATTCGAAATGCGTTTCCCTTCCAAGTAAATGTACGGATGTTATCTTAAAACATGATTCGGGCGTATATTGGTTCTGCGAAAAATGCAGGAAACATTCCATGGGGTCCTACGCTTCGCGTCTCCGTTCTGCTAAGTTAGCGATTGATACTCTATGCAGAGCTCTTACTAAACTAGCGGAAGACTTTCGCTGCACCAGCAGGGAGGTCGATGAGCTGGTCTCTATTGCTAACATTGAGCAGCCCTCTGGGTCCTCGCACGGAAGACTGATCGATGACTGCGTTATGTTAAGCCCACCTGGATCGCCCATCGCTGCTCGTACTCGTTCACAGGTTCAGACTATAGCTAAAATATCTAGGCGTGTCCCTCAACACACGCCCGGCAATCATCAGCAGCTGTTGAGCCCGTTGATACCTGCTATTTCATCTTTATCTGCTACCCAGACAGTGCAAACTGCACCCTCTTCACTGCGGGATAGCAGCTCGACGAGTCACCAGATACCTGCGATTTCATCTTTATCTGCTATCCAGACTGTGCATACTGCACCTTCTTCACTGCGGGATAGTAGCTCGACGAGTCACCTCGTTTCCGCATCTGCTGCTGCTTTGCTTACGCTTCCAGACATGGAGGTTGTAACTCCTCCACTTAAAGTTTTTGTTTCTCGGTTGGCATATCGTACTTCGACCGAAACAGTAAAAAAAAATACGTAGCAGCTAAGCTTGGATACGCACCACCTCTTTTGCTGTGCAAAAAGCTAACTCCGGATAATCCGCAGGAGCAAACCATTGTTTCTTTCTGCATCACCGTTTCTTCCGGCATCAACGACCTACTTAAGTGCGACTTCTGGCCACCTGGAGTCTTTGTAAAAGAGTTCACTAAAATTCCGCGAAAAAATTTTCGATCCAGACCAGGAAAGAAGACTCAAACTTAAAACGTTCCTTAAAACTGTACTATCAAAACGTCCGTGGCTTGAGGACCAAGTCTTATAAAATTAATCTTTCTTCTGCCCTATCTTCTGATGACATTATCTGTCTTACGGAAACCTGGTTGACAGATGATATTTTTGATAGTGAGATTTTACCGCAGCACACTGTCTTCCGCAAGGATCGTGATCGCTCAATCTCTGGCAAGTCTGATGGAGGAGGTGTTCTTATTGGCATTCACAAATCTCTTTCTAGTTCGGTTTGCAGTGACTTTACAACTACATCTACAGTGGAGTGTATTTTAGTTCGTGTCTCTCTAGCTCCTGCTCCACTATTACTTATCGCCTCAATCTATATCCCCTGTAATAGTCCTTCTTCACTTTATGAACTTTTCTTTGCAGAGCTCTCATCTTATCTCCTGTGCCGTTTTCCTACCGCTCACTTAATGCTATGTGGTGACTTCAATATGCCTTCCATCGAGTGGAATACCTCTTTTTCAACCATCACTTCCAGCAACAGTCTTTCGCTTACTTTATCTTCATTCATTTCTTTATGTTTTCTTTCCCAATTGAACTCGGAACCTAATAAAAATGGCAGAATATTGGATCTTATTTTTTCTAATATCCCAGTGTCTTCTGTTGATTTGGATTCCGATGCTCTACCCTATGTCCCTCCCGACCCTTACCACCCTCCTGTTCTTTTAGAAATTTCTTTCAATCTTCCTCTTAGATCCACAGTTTCTTGCTACAGGCGCTTCAATTTCTTTAAAACCAACTTTGTTGGAATGGCGAACGAAATCAATCATATTAACTGGTACTGACGTTGGTCTGACGTTAATGAGGCTCTCCATAGGCTTTACGTCTTCCTCGCTAATCTCATTCCTCGCTTGTTACGGACAGCTGTTTGCCGCCACTCACAGCAATATAAAAAAAAAAACAAAACAGTCAGGCGGTGCAGTTCGAATGTCATTGCACTCAATTAGTGTTATTGAAATCTAATGGCATTCGAATTGCATTGCCTGTATAAAACAAAACGAGCGGTTGTTGTTTTGCAAGCATCACCAAAACACTGAAAAAAACAACAACAATGAAGCGGTGCAGTTCAAATGCAATCGACACCTGAGTGCATTTGAACTGCATTGCTTGATGTTCGGGTGATGCTTGCTTAATAGAGAGATTCATTGTTACGGGAGATGGCGGCAACGGGATGATCAGCTGGAACAACTGAGCGGACTGGTTGGCGGGAGTTGCGTTTTGTGGCGAGAGGTTTTTTTGGCTTTGAGTCGAGAAGTTGGGTTTTGGCGCGAGGCGGTGAAGGTTGGGAGAGAGAGCATACGTCGTGGCTGGTTGCGAAAAGTTTGAAAGAAAATTTTGTGAGTTTTTCTTTTGGCGAAATTTGAAAGATTGTACGGATGATAGCTATGATCTGAGTTGGGCAGCGGGAGAATTTTGTCGGAGAAGTTTTGCTAGAACGTTGAAGTTTGGTAGAATTGTGATGGGTGTATCGTTCGTGTGAATAAACTGAATTATTTTCAACCTTGGTGCCTGCTGTGCGCAAAAATTAGTCACAAAAATGTCAGCAGTGAAAATTTTTAGACTAAAGCAAATTGAAACAGACATTGCATTTAATTACGGTGCTGTACGAAGAATGTCTAGCGAAAACTATATTGTTAGACTAATGAAGTAATAATTGGTGGTTTTGAATATTAAGTTGATAACCGTCCATACTAGTGAACTGTCTTGGAAATCATAAATTGAACTGTTCGGCAATTTGATTGTGGGCGAGTTGTTATTGTGACGAAAAGTGTCACGTCAATATATTTGGCGAAAAGATTTTAGCTTTGGAGGTGGGAAAAATTTTTGGGAAGAAAATCAACAGAAGCAAGTGTTGTGTACATTTTTTTTTGAAAGTCCGTCAATAGTGATTGTAGTGTGTGTTCGGGTGGAATATACGGCGTTTTCATCCTACCCGGTTGTGGCAAAACAAAGAAAAACTGCCACAATGGATGTTTAAAAAAAAAAATTGTAGTTGATATCAGTGCCCAGATTCTAACTGAAAGAAAGTGCTGTACACCATTCTATATGGTTTAATTGGATTACTATTCTGAAGGCAATTTGCGTTGGTTTTGGTTCTTTTGGTAGATTGTGACGCTGACATTGAAAGATCCTATGGGCGATTGAAAAGCGTGTGTTGTCATGTTCGCAGTATTCCTAGTCCGAAATTGGAGATTAACGAGGAAAATGGAGATTAAAGCAGGCTGATCGTATAACAGACTAATATTAAATAAGTGAATTCAAAATAATTAATGTAACGTGGTTAAATTTAAGTTTTAGTTAAAAGTTTTCAGTTGGATCCTTCACCACGGTCGACCGTCGTCCAGGAATCCGGTGAGTTATTTTGTTTATTTTTATTCTTTTTTCTTTACTTACTTTTCCTCGATTTGTTAATTTGAGGTACAGTTATTTTATTTATTCCCATACTTCGTTTAGATTTTTCGTTTTGAATTTATATATAGAATTGAATATTGTTTGATTTTTTTTTCTTGAATATTTTGTTTATTTGTTTGAATATATATTTATAATTTTTTTAAAAATTTTTGCCTGTTTTCTTTTGATCAGTTTTCTTTACAAAATGGCTAGGTTGATAGTGGGTTGGTAATCCATTCCAATAGGTTCAGTGGAGCCATGTGTGGGTTCCTTTTTTCCTTTCCCTGCAGGTTTTTCCTTATGCTGTGTTTTGTTATTTTTTTATACACGTGACACAGCTAGGGCTTGACCTGCCCCTCAATCTACCCACGACACTGGTGTCTAGCCGGCACATAAAGTCACGCGAGGGTAGCAGGTCAGGCTACAGTTTCTGTTGTGGTGGCGGCTGTTCACAGCTGTTCCGCAACACGCTTCGTTCCCACATGTCGTCCCAGGAGACCAAATGATACTCCCTGGTTCACCTCTGAAGTTGCTGCTGCCCTTAGGGCAAAGATGTTGCTCGTGCCAAATTCCAACGTTTAGCTTTGCATGATGACCTGCTTGAGTTTAAAAAACAACGCTCTCATGCAAAGAGGGTTGCTAAAGAAGCCATGCGTGCCTACGTTGCCAGAGTTGAGGCTTCTATTAGTTCCAACAATTCTAAACCCTTCTGGTCATTTATTCACTCACTGAAAAAATCCCCCGTCATTCCTCAAAATGTGTTTCTTGATGAAACTTCTGCCGCTACAACTGAAGAGACCTGTGAGTTCTTTGCTCGTTTTTTCTCGCCATTTTCTTCCCCACAAAACCCTCTTTCTCCTCCACATGTTTCTTTCACCACTCCCCCGTCGTTTCGCGCTAACCTTAGAGCGTACAAACCCCTTAGAAGTTGAATATTTAATGAGTTGTCTCGATTCTAACGTTTGTTCTGGCTCTGATGGTATTCCTATTATACTAACTAAGTCACTATCTTCTTCACTTTGTATACCCCTGTCCATTATTTTCAACCTAAGTATCGCCTCTGGTGTTTTTCCTTCAATATGGAAATCAGTCAACATTTTTCCCATACTTAAGGGGACATTCGCCTTTGAAATTGAAAAAAAAACACTTTTTAAAAATTTTACTATGAAAAAACTATTATATTTATTGAAAAAATTTCTTTTGAACGTTGTTAAACAGTCTCTAAAGAATATTAAAAAAAAATTGTTTTTCATTTTTAGTTTCCCTTGGCTGCTGTAGAGGGCGTTATCTAAAAGTTACTTTTTAAACGGTAGGACATATTGTGGACCTCCTGTAACAGATTTTTGAAAAATTCCAAATGGATTCTATTCTTGAGACTCAAAACTAAACAATAAGCCTCTAAAACTCATACTTTTTCATATTTTGAAGTTTTGGTATGTATATTTCTGAAAAATGCGAAAAAACGGCATTTTTTGGGGGTAAGTCATCCCCGTAAAAAAAGAGGGGAGTATTTTTTTAAACTTTTAGAGGCTTATTGTTTACTATTTTTAATAAGTAATCGAATGTTCTATGGTTTTTTAAAATCGGTCGAGTAGATTCGGAGAAAAATGTCCTACCAGTTTGAAAAAGGTAGTTTCGAGAAAAACGCGTTTAAAGTTTTTTCCACCATAATTTTATTGAGTAAAAGGTCGAAAACTTTTTTTTACCTTAGCTGTAACTTTTTTTCTATTACGAATTTCTTGATGAAATTTTAGGAGGCAACTTTTGCACGTATATAGAATCGAAATATGTAAAAATCTCAAAATCAATTTTTTGGAAATTTCAAAGGCGAATGTCCCCTTAAGGCAGGCGACCCCGCTTGTATCACAAATTACCGTCCAATATCGCTTCTACCTTGCTTTAGCAAGCTACTTGAGAGAATTGTCTACAACAGAATTTATCCTCTACTTATCTTTCAGCCATACTGTTGCTTCTGCCATCGATCAGCAAAGACAGGTGGATGTTCTTTACACTGATTTCTCTAAGGCATTCGACTCTGTCAATCACGTGCTTCTTCTCTTGAAATTAGAGAAATATGTTTTTTATGGACCGCTGCTCTCCTAGTTTTCTTCTTACATTTATGAACGTGCTTGTGTTATTACTGTGAACTTCTGCTCCTCTGCTCCCTTCTATCCCACCTCTGGTGCTCCGAAAGGATCGATACTTGGCCCCTTGTTGTTCTTAATCTTCATTAACGACCTGCCAGGTCTCTTAAATTCCTTCTCCCTTCTTTACGCAGACGATCTTAAAATATTCAGAGTAATCGATACAATTGAAGACTGCTTTCAGCTACAAAATGATCTGCAGACTCTGGGCAACTGGTGTAGTGCAAATTATCTTACTCTGAATGTCTTAAAATGTCGCCAAATGTCGTTCACGCGTAAAACTAACCCTTTAGTGTTTTCTTATTGCGTTTCCGGCACCTCTCTCGATGCTGTATTCTGTTTTAAAGACCTGGGAGTTATTTTCGACACTAAACTCTTATTTGATCAACACATATTGCATATAACTGCCAAAGCGTCCAGGCTTTCGGGTCTTATACTTAGATCTTCTAAGCATTTTACTGATATCTCCACCTGTGTACACCTGTTTTGCTCTTTTGTCCACAGTATTCTTGAATATTGTTATCAAATATGGTGCCCACATTTTCAGTACTTAATTGATGCCGTTGAATCTGTACAACACAGGTTCGCCCGCTCTCTGCTTTTCAAATTCAATTTGACTTACTGTGGGTATAGCGCGAGACTTACCATGCTACAAATTCCATCCCTGAAATCTCGTAGGCTGTTCTTCGATGAATGCCTTCTATTTAAACTACACCATCGACTTGTCCCATCTGACCTCTGCAACCTGGTTTCCGTCCGTGTATTGGATCGGTCATGTAGATCAACTTTAACGTTTAATGTTCCGTTTGCACGGGCTGATACATATTACTTTTCACCGCTGCTACGTTTAGCTAGGCAGCATGACGAACTCAGACTTGGTTCCCTGCCACCGACCTTGATGCTTTTAAAAAACATGTTAAAAGATAAAATAATTACTTATTCTGTTTAATGCATGCTCATCTTGGCTAATTGCATATTTAAATTTTGGATTCTTATTTTCTATTGAATTATGATACTCTTGTTCGTTTTATATATATTTTTATCTTTATCATTGACTATTGCGTAATTGGACTTGATCTGTTGTTATAGACATTAAATCAATAAATAAATAAATAAATTTAACATAGGGTGGCACTGAATAAAGTAAAAATGGGAAATATAAAAATAAATTAGCATACGTTCAAAAATTAAGAGTAAATCAAAAATGACCAGCATTCACATGGTAATTGTATTGCATCTTGCTATTTATTTTTAATAAAGTTGAATATTGCTTCTTTGTGAATATCAAGATCATATAGCACTCTGTTATAGTATATATAAGTCGGACAGGCAGACGACTGAGAATAAACTGGCACCAAAGTGGCAGACATGGGGGCAACCCACACGTGTCTTATCGCAAGACGTGTTAATAACATAGATTGATTCGATTGTTCGAAACTCCAATTCGTGCGATATTTATCTCGAATACTGTTGCGAAACGGCCTTGCCGCCTCACACACACAATCAATCTCTCACACACATAAATACGCAAACACACACACACATGTAAACATAGTTAATGCAATGCGTCATGCAACGATCGAATGAATTATATTGCCACTCAAAATAGGCTTTGTAGTACATTTTATTGTTGCTTGTTTAATTGCATTGCGTCGGATTCACTGTCCTGAGCGCAACTGATTTGCATACTTGCAAATCAGTAACACTTACATACTTGCATCAGCTGCGTCATCAAGCCAGCGAAACAACAAATTTGCTGGGTGCTGATGATGGCTGCGTTTGCTGTGCAACATGGGACACAGCTGAGCAATTGATTGGTAAGGGCTTGTTGACGGAACCGGTGCGTGGCGTCAATTTTATGCAAGGCACGCAGAATAAAATTAGGCTGATTGCTCGGCAGTTAAGTTGAGATTTAGCTTGCGAGTTTTCCAAAAGGGTACGGTTTTCCAGTTTCCGTCTTGAGTGTTGAGATTGCGTTCTTTTGTACTGATAGCGTATAAATATCGTTTATTTTTTTGCACTAATAATTTACATCAGAAGGATTATCGAGTGTTGTTTGAATTCAGCCTGGATTAATAGTATCTGCAAACAAACAAGTGTGTGATTCTTGCCACAGAGATGATCAGAAAGAGTCTTATGTGCGAGTTTATGAAAAAAAAGTCAATCACAGTGAAAGTTATGACTACAGTTTGTGCGACTAGTGCATCCTTTCCGCTAGTATATTTTAATTATTTATTTATTAACAAATTCACCAACGACGCCACACCAGATGCGGTAAATTAAAATCTCCCATAAGAAAGAGATGATCGGTCGGTTGCATTATGCGGCAAGTATATTCGGTGGGGCTATACACTAAGCCATATGTGGAGTTTGGTGCGGACGGCGGGATGTACAGTATGGCCACGAAAATTCTTTTTTGATAAAGGTTTAGTGTGTTACAGACGTATTCAAGATCGCTAGTGTCAGGCATATCGAGTCGAGGTACTGGCAGTTATTTACGTACAGCATGTAGAACACCACCGCCGACAGGAGCATCCGAGCAATCAAGATGGTGATCACGACGAAAAACAGCAAAGCTACTGTTGAATAGTTCAGCATCGTTGATGTTTTCACATAGATAGGTTTCGGCAAAGCCAATTATGTCGAAATTAGATACGGAAGAAGTGACGTATAAATCATTAATTTTAGAGCGCATGCCCCCTACGTTGGCGTAGTACGCCGAGGTTTCTTTTGCCCGTTTTTGAATTATGGCTTGATGTGATTATCTCTCGATGTTGATGCTTGGGAACAAATTCCCTGATTATTCAGGAAGAAGACCAGTAGCTATTATATGAAATAGTATCGAACCTCTACTCAGGCGTGATAACTTCGATGATGACACATACTGATTGTTCCCGATTTTCGTGTAAGATATAAAATTGGCCGGAGCAAACATTTTGCTGTTTTGAAGAATACTGTTTACATTCGCTAAGACATTATCGCTGGTCATGTCATCAACTAGGCGGGATAAAAATAACACTTTTGGCTGAACCGCAGCTTTAAGTGAGCAATTCTGGTTGTTGTTGTCCTTCTGTCCAAGCAAAGGGCAACCTTCAAGTGACGCTTACGATTTTGGGTATTTCGTCTGCATTTTCTGGTTCTGGTTCACAAGTTTGACCTAGAAGAATTCGAAGTCTCGTTTCCATTCACATCGTTTTCCGTTAGATCATTTACTGTTGTGCTATTTTTATTATTGTGTTTTCTCTCCCAGGTATCAGTTTGCCAGCCAAAACTACGACGAGATGTATTTGTAGGTGATGTTAGGCGACTGCTAAGATCCAAGTATAATTTGTGAACCTTCTTTTCTAACGACTGCAGAGTATCAACTGATTAAGTTTCAGAAAGTGGCTCATTAAGTTTGCAAGCAACGGGAGCAAATCGATGATCGAATCGTTTCAAATACCAGTTTTATTTTCAAGTGTTTTAATTTGCCTGGCATTGAATCAAACTTATCATGTAGAATGCCTATGTTATGTTTGAATTCGTCTAATTGAGCGCCTATGTTGAACAATGCTTCGAAAAAAGGCGAGAGAGCTGTAGATATGCTGTGGATTGTATTGGCGATAGTGGAGCTGTCTTCTCTCAATGATTTGCTAACAGTGCATATTGTTTGAACATTAGAATTTATAAGTTTTAGTAACCGCAACACATGACACGGCTTTATTTCTCGCATTCTTGGCACGTAAATGTTGTTGATGATGGTGATCTACGGGCCGATTTGATGTACGTAATATGAAATGATCTCTTATATATGACATAGCAAAAGATAGGTTTTATATCGGCATCAATTGCTTTGCCACAACTCCCACAGGGTGTTGGGCACGTGGGGGACGAGTTGATTGATTCCATTTCCATATATTGTGCTATAATAGAGCTCGTTGCTTTTACCATAAATCGATATCGAAATTTAATGATTGTGAATCAGAATTTATCAATGGTCGTATTTCGCGTCGTCATGGCGGCGATAATTATGAAATCCAAATGTATTTATCGAAACTGAAAGACCTAATACCGTTTATGCCGAAAAATCGGAAACTATCCATGTTGAAGATAATTCAGCATGTCATATTTGGAAACTCATTCGATTGTGGATAACTATGATGCTGCAGCAGCTTTGAATGGCGAGTTCCAAACGCAGCAAATTGAAAATTAACTGGGACATGTAATGAGCCTTTGTTCACTTAAGCGATCAATTCACACCCCGTAAAATAGAAAGCTAATTGTGATGAAAGTGCAGGTACTGCTTATAAGATAGCCACTAAAAGTAGTTTCCGTCAATAGTTGAGTTTTTAAATCATCCGATCACCTGTCTGATTTTCGAGAAAACTATTTTTTATTGCGTTCATCTAGTTACATTGAGGTAAAAGGTTGAACAGACGAAGTGTTTTTTTTTCTAAATGAATCTGATTCGAACGTGAAAGCCAAATTCAATACTGACGCTATTGCTACAACTAAAACAAGGCTGAGTTTCATCCCGCGACTGCTGGTTTGATTTTTAATATTGTTCTTAAGGGGGTAGTACCGGTTGTGATTTTGAAAAACATTTTTTTTTATTTTGCATTTTTCATTTTATTATACCTTCAGAAATCACGTCTCAAAATTTTACTAAGATATTCCTAAAAATTAAATAGTTTACGGAAGACTGCTGCTTTTAATTACTGCGAGAAAAAAGATAAAGAACGCATAAGTCAGGGGAAAAAGCGGCAAAGGCAGCGCCAAACGAAGCGCGTTTGGCCAAAAAAAAACTGCCCAACTAGCTTATGAGGACTCAGGATCACTTATGTATGGTCCAGGAATTGCAGACTGAGCAAATGCAGGTGATAAAAATATATTTTTTGAATAATATTCAATAAATAAATGGAAAAAAAACTTTAACCGCGTTTTTCTCAAAATGACGGTTTTTTCAAAATGCGGACACTTATTCTCCGGATTGGCCGAACCGATTTAAATCAAATTTGGTGTGCTACTTTACTCAAGTATCCTGTGTGATAATCTACCACAATATATGCCAAAAATCCACTCAACAAATTTGGCAAGCGAAACAAAGTGAAAAAAATTAGATTTTTCGAAAAAAAATTTCAAACAACCGCAATTTTTTTTTGTCAAATTTTTAAAATAATGTGGTAGACTACTACGTAAGAAGCATTCTTCTTTAAAATGCGGTTTGGGTTTTTTTGTTTCAGATTCTTCATTTCCGAGATTATCTGTCCGCAGTATGACGAGAAATTTTTCGAGACATCAACTTTGGCGCCCTCTATAAATAAGTAGAAAAATGAAAAAACTAAAAAATATTTTTTTTGTTACCTCCAAGATGTGTATTTTATCCATGCCAATTTTAAAATTTATACATAATAATGGAGCTGAAAAAAATATTGAAAATTATTCTGTTTTTTAGCATCCTAACCAGTACTACCCCCTTAAGTGTTTTTAAACTCATTTAATCTAATTGGAATTGTTTTTGCGGGATGATTAAAATTGAACAACTCTTTATTTACATTAAAAATTTTAATCTACATTGTAAATTCTATTTTGACAAAGTGGTTTCGAAAGTATGCACTGATTCGCATCAGACACCAGCACACAGTGCATACTTGACTGGCGTGACCACTTGCAGTTGGAAACCATTCATTTGTATTTACGCTAGTTGTGACAAATTTTAACACCTCCGACTTATATCCATCGATATAATTTTACTTGTAAAGGTTATTGGATGTGATCATGGTTCCCTTCTTGGAACCATGGTACCGCAATTGAAGAATACCTTCTTGGTACCGCAATTGAAGAATATGGTGAAATCTGAATATAGTGTTCAACCTCAACACCATATTCAGGTTTCATCCAGGATTATGTATTGTGTTTGGCAAAGCCTTTCGAAGCTCCACCAATATGATAGATTAAATTAGAAAAATTGACAATGGTGTATACGGAAAATAATATGTTTAAGCTATATATCTAAATTGGTGATGGAAAGGTTAAACATTAGATGAAAAATGCTCTTCGAATACAAAATTAAATCAATTTGTATATTGCTCTTTCTAAAGTCAATGATCGTCACTGATTTTTTTTTTTTTGTACCAGTAGTCAAAATTTAAAAAAAAATACAATGATAATGATTTTAATTTGAAAATGTTTAGTAGGTAACGGTCGAAATATTTTGGTCCTTTTCAACGCATTTCGTTACGAATAATTTTGGATTTTCTTGTAATTCTGGTACGCTACCAAAACAGTTACAATTTTTTTTTCGTCCACCTCATATAATTCTGTTGTTGGACCAGCTACAGATCAGCGTGTCAGTGTTGGTTTCGGTAAAAATTTAAATAAAATTGAATAATATCAACAATGAGATATCAGACCTAATAATTGAAAGTTATTGTATGTAAAAATATGATCTTATCTTATTAACGAACTGAAAACTAGACAGAACTGGCAACTGACGGATTAAACACACAAACCCAGCAAGCAGCACACACACACATTAAGATAAAAACAGATTAAAGTAAACTAAATATTTTATTCGTAATAAATGCAAAGTTGCATACCGTTCTAGGTAGTGACAACATTCTTAGTAAATAATGAATTGCAAATAATGTCAATAATGAATTGTTAAAAATAATAATCCTTTGGCCTTGTTGATGGGCTAGAGCCCGTGGACATATTCTCTTTCAGGTTCGCGATAGCCTGGCTGGTCTATGAGATGAGTCACAAGTAGTGTTTCCTATTTCTTGGAGCTTATGCACCCCATGTTTTCATGATCCACCTTAGCCGCATAGAGCAGCCTAAAAGAATCCTTCGGGGTCGGATAAAAGAATGCTCCGCTAAAAGTGTACTAGAAGCCTTCACGGCCATTTTTAGGGCACTCTGCTCCAGGGGCAATTAATTTTTTTTGCCTCGATGATGATTCGCCATCAAACCTCCTACTTGGCAGACTCTTGATTGGACTTTGATCTGGTTGAAAGGCACAAGTCTTTCCATTTTAGATCAATTTGCTACACTCCGCCATTCAAATCACAGTCGACTGTTTTACGGATTTCGGTGAATTATTTATTTTTACTAGATTTGAACTAATATTTTTTTTATACATGTAAGTAGATTATTATGAATTTTGTTGTTTATTTATTTTTTTCTTCTATGATTTAAGTATTTTTTATTGTTGTTTGAATATATTATTTGCCTTATTTATGAGTACTTAAATGGAATTTTCTTTTCTGAAATTTTGAATGAAAGCCAACCCGATGACATTTCCATAGGGGCAATATTTTCCATCCCTTAGTTTTCCTTACCCTCTTAAATGTTTTTTTTTTGTCATTGTTGTGATTTTATGTGTGTACCGTAGCACGGAGGTTGATTTGGCCCAAAACCCACGCCGGTGGGCACCACGCCGATGCTAGCTGGCAGGTTTCGCACGCGGGACAACCGAATTCGACCTCAATAAAATTGTTGCACTGACAGCGGCTTGGCTGCTCTGAAGTTTAACAACAATACTGATGACAGACCATAATCGGATTTCGCATATGAAATTCAAATGAGTTATAAGCTTTTCAAATCTTAAGCGATAGAATTACCAGGCGAAAGCGCAAGATTTATCGTGACATAAACAGTTTTAGTTTTTTTCTGAATATGAATATTTTTGAGGAGGCAAGCACACCAAGTCACAAAAGTCTATAGTACGCACATACCTGAAAAATATTCAATCTGTTTGCTGCAGAGAACTACCCGAAATACTTATTTATAAGTTGTTTCAAATAAAAATAAAAACACGAGGGTTTTATTAGATCGTTTATTCAAAAAACACGTGTGTCTATTTTAACTGCGGTCTTAAGACTAACTTAGATTCTTAAGTACATGATTTGGATCGTCTTCAAATGATTCAAAATGCTGAGTCACTTTGCTCAGACATGTGTCTGCATAGTTTTTCTCAGGTGGTGGAGGTTTGTGTTACGTAACCCCTCCCGCATTAGATTTTGAATCATCTTGAAGTTTACCAATTAATTTTAATTTAATTTTTTTGTTTTTACAGAACAAAATGATTATGAAACTGAATATGGCACAAATCAATAAAATAATGATTGAACCAAGTGTCTGAGCTTTGAATTTGTGATATTTTAGTTCATTTACTTCCTTGATATTTATTCTTTAGTTGAGTAGAAGATCTTTGAATGTTAAATTTGTTCTAAATGGAATTAGGTTTTCTTTTTCAATAATTAGAAACTTATGTAAAAATGTCGAAGCATGATTTCTGTATACATTGTGATTTAGTTAAACTGTACAATTGTGAAAATTTATAAAATAGTTTACAAATAGTTTAATATTTCTGTCGTCGCAGGAACTAGTGGGAGTAACATTTTTCGCATTGTTGATTATTAAAACATCTTCATTTACTTTTATGAATTCGGTAGCCGTGTTTTCTATTAATTTACAATTGTTTTTTAAAATACAATTTTTACTTAATTTCAGTTCTTTAAATGATTTTCCTTCTTAATATGCATACGTTAAATTGTTCAATTCAATTACATTTTCTGTATCTTGTTCAATTTGTTTACCGTTTGAGTTTGATATTGAAAATATAAAATCTTTATTTAGCACAAGAATTTCAATTGGAATTTTTATCGCTATAATGATAGAATTATTTTCATATTTGGTTAGTCCTAACTTAATATTAGAAAGTCTATGAAAATCTATGTTATATGAGCTTATCTCGTCATCGATAAGAATACTAGAGTGCAAGGTATTTGATTTACATAGCTGAACCAATATTATCCTGTATGTTTTCGATTTGCCTTTTGATTAAATCTATTTTTAGCATTTGCTCCAAAAAAAAAAACTTTTTAAATAATGTCTTTCCTCGAACTTTTGTATGCCGTTCAATTTTTCTAAAATTTGTATGCGGTCAATTTCTATCGCATTTCGAAGCAAGTTCAAAATCTAAAATTCTCATTAATTTTGACTTGTTTGTTTAGCTGTCCAATTAAGTTGTGATTGTTTCCTGCAATAAGGTGCAAATGTTCTTCTACATCATTTCGGTCGTCGTTGTCCATTGTACCAAACATCCAATTAAGTACTTTACCACCAGGATTGACTAGTCCTCTTTTCGATCTACGTGGGATTAATGTTCTAATGGAATTTTTAAGGTTTTTGATTTGAAAAAGCTAAATTTCTGTTTGATTCAGGTTGAATGCATTCAACGTTTGTCTGAAGCTGATCGACTATTTTCAATATTTTATTAGGGTGGATTAGATGTAGAATTATGTAATGTTTTTTAGACTATTTCGACGTTACCCATTCTAATTTTCGCATATCCAGTCTCGCTATTGATTTTATTTATAATTAGTGTTGGTTGTATCGGTGCAACTAGAGTGATCAGAATCCGAATCATTATTAGTACCTTGAAATTATGAGTTTAGGGTTTAGCAGCTATCTCTGTGTGATTTCGAGAATAATTTTTTTTTGAAAATGTGGCATATTCTGTTGAGAGAATGTTATTTTACAATTTCTACTAATGTACTCGGCAAACATGCAACAAAAACAATTTTTGGACAATCATATCCGTTATCCTGTGGTGGTATGTCCCTAACATTCTGTAGCGATTATGATGATGGGAGTTGCCTTAGCACAACTTAGAACCAGACCGAAGTCCAGAACCAAGAGTGCTAAGGTCCAGAAAGTGGAATGGCTGCTGCCATTCAAGAGGCAAAACAAAAAAAAAGAATTGCCCCGAGAGCAGGGTGCCCTAGAAATGGCCGTGAAGGCCCCTCGTCCGCATTAGCGGAGCACCCTTTAACCAACCCCGACGGATGCTGGGGTGCCGCTTTGCTAGCTCGCTGCGGCTGGGGTGGGTTCTTTAAACAAAATGGGGTTAGTTTGCTCTCAAGAAAACGGGATGCTACGTATTATTTCATCCGTCATAATACTGTAGCCGCAAACTGGTATATAAAAATACCCAAGGACCAAAAGGGGGCACAGTTCCGTAAAGGAAACCACCCAGGCTCTGCAACATGGGCTGACCAAGCAGACCCAGTGCTCGTGACAACGCACGGAGCCAGAAAATTAAAAATCTACAAAAGGGAAAAAGGAAAAAGTACTACCTCTCTTTACAAGGAACCCGGGTGAGGCAGACAGCCCCGGGCCCCCGATGTTAGTGGAGCCCTGACCCCGATGGTCTGGGGTCCTCCACCCTCTGATGCTGGCCATATCAATCCAAAAATTCAAAATCCCAAAAATTTAATCAAAAAAACCAAAATTTACATCAAAGCGGAAACTACCTATGTGTGGCCAGCATCCCTCCCTTTTAAGATGCTGTAAAATACTGAAAAATTTCACAAAGAGAACTATTTCATTATGGGCCAGCCAGGCCAAGCGCGGACCCTGAAAAGGAGAAAGAACTTCTCGGGCTTTCGCCCAATAAGAAGGCCAGATAGTTAAGATTTTACAAATCCATTATTATTTTCTTTGTCTAATGGCTAGTAAATATATTTATATACGTTTAATCTTATATTTAATCACAGATGAATCTTTATTCCAAAAAAAACTCTTTTTTTTTTCTAGTCATCATATCTGTTTACAAAATTGGCATAAATCGTAAATTTCGCATTTTTATCCCAGTTAATAATTCATGAGTTGGAAATGGAAAGTTCAATTGAAAATGAGCAAGTAGTTTTTTTTTTTCTTTTTTGTTTTTTTTTTTTTTTTTTATTAGATCCAAGTGTTAAACTTAAAACCATTCATGGCAATAATGATCATAATAGATGATTGAAATGACATGCTAGTCAGGTCGAACCACTATCAAAAGAAAAAAACATTGAGCTTTCCAAATGATACGTAAATGCATTAATAATGCAGAACAGTGTTTTTTTTTTTTTTTTTTAACCATTTGATTATTAAAGATATGTGTAGTTAAAACGAGAAATTATACATGCCCAATAAAGACAGGATTTATATAGAAGCAAAAGAAACTAAAATGGGATATATTTTCTTTGTTTTTATAATACATAAAATCAATTATACGATTCAATTTTAAGTTGCTATATAAAAAAAGAGAGACGGTAAGTGCTAATATCTTATTTTAGATTATTTTTCTTTTAACAAGTGAAAATTGTTGTCATCTTATTACTAAAGGCCTTGTACATAAGTATTTTTTTTTTCTTGTTTTGAAATTCTACTCTTCTTCCTTTTTTTTTTTCTTCAATATATTCCACCCATAAAGAGGTGGTGGGATCTACAATCATCCAATTTGCATTTGCAGATCATTACGTGAAAATTAACTGGGTTATAACCGCAGATTAGAGGGCAGTCAGTTGACTACTAGTTCAAAATTGTTCCAACAAAGAAAATAACATTCTTTAACTATCTAATTTAAGAAAACCGCAAGCAGGTAATGCCGGGTTCAATTCTTTTTAGGCGAAAATCGTTCATATTTGACTTAGAAAAACATAATCAATCTGCAACTACTCTGCTACAAACAAATGATTGTATCGCTTTGGAAAATTTGATTAAGTTAATGTTTAGTACAGGACGCCATCGGTCGATATTTTGCGTGATGAGTAACTACCATGCACGAGTAGCACGGAATTATAGCAGGACGGGTTGAAGCTTTAATTAATTGCGCAAAGTTATGTCGCAAAAGCGCCCTTGCCAACAACATGGCTCTTATAGAACGGTTGGTCAAGAAAAAAAACACGTACCTTGTTTCTTCCCATTACGTCACTAACCTTGTTGACAAACTCTGCACTGCTATGGAGCACGTCGACGCCCAACGAACGAATCCTATACGTCGAAGTAGCACACTGCCACCAGCACAAAACTATCAGGGTTTTGCCAAGGGTTTCCGATCCTGGCCAGCTAAATAGTGGCAAAACAAATCAGCCTGTGGTTTCGCACACACTCTCAATGCCAGACCCGATGACAGCAGCGCTCGTACGAGTTTCCGATCTCCACTTGAAAACTTTCGATGCCAAACAGCGAATTTCCCATAAATTCCGATTCACTCGTCACCCACACAACAGCAATAGATCATCGTCGCCATCTTGCTCACCGAATAGGGAACTGTACTGTCCGAATATTGCGATATGTCATTTAACGCAATCTCTTAGCATTAACAATTTCGTCTCTGAGCATAGTACTGAGCAGGGAAACATTATTTCACCGACAAAACAAGATTTCATTGTAAGCCCATTTTCTTATGGGGGTTTGAAAATTAATTTTGCTCCGCGGTACGGTAATCAGCTTAATCCCGAAAGAGGTGGTGCATAAAAAAAATCACCTGTCACATTCATTTAGGCACAACTCGTTTGAACCTTTTCTTGTGACCTGTTTTGTTGTACTTCCTTAATTATCATTATGTACGATGTTGATGGAATTGCGCAAAAGAATCCATCCAATGACTATTGTAGACAACAACCTGTATTTCTCAAGCACTTAGTCAGTCCATGCGCCCTTGCACGATCCAGTTATTCCGTACGACCCGCCTGCATCTTCTGCATACAACCCCGTCGCTTCAAACTTGCGCTCCTCCACCAATCATTTGTCTTAATCCAAATCTGAGCACTATTTGGGGCGGCATGAATTCACAAAACAACTTCCAAAGCCGAACAGATACTAATCCCCATTACTTTTTTTGTAAATTTACTCCCTCGGGCGAAAGTCCGCTTTAACTATAGCAAACTTAATGAACCTACGCGGTAACTCCAACCCAAACTTCAGTCACAATGCCTAAGACTACCGCAGCCATTTACATCTGCTACGTTGAATTTCGTTTCGTCGTTAAGACACATAACTTTGTACAGCAGCAAGATGGCGGCGTGATGAATTCGCGTCACTATCGTCACACAATTACAGTTTCGAGTTGATGTTGGATGCAGATGAATTTTTATGAATCGATAGGGCTCCAAAGTATTTTCATCACGATTTTTATCAGGTTGAATGCAAAAGAGACTCATGCAAGTGAACGCCACAGATATCGACATAGGGTGCCCGCGCCGTCGCTGTGGTATTTTCACCCAATTTAACGTCGCGAAAACATGTCAACTTTTTGCAGCAGCGAATTTCTGCTGGTTTCAGGAAAAAACACAATTTCGACATACTCGATGACGCGACCGACCGCCACACTCGCTTTTTGAGTACCACGAGGTAATTCACTAGGGAGGTCTATCAAGGGCAACCCCTCTTTGTTAATCAAAAAAAAGGAACAATCCGGCGATTGATTCCGTGGAACTGCCCTGACATCAGCGTTTTGTATCCGCACGGGTTGCAAACTCAGAGACTAAGCGCCCCAAAATCCACACTATTCGTCGCCAGAGTACCGAAACTAACAACTGGGATCTCCTACGCACATCTCCGACCTCCTTCACTCGACCTCCGTCGCCGGCTACGATCTTAACTCGACTGCCACGAGCTTATCAGCTCCAGCTCGCAAATGCCACTTGCACAGCCACGAAGATCTAACGGGATTTTCTTTTGGCTGTGCAAAACAACAATAAGGTCACCCGGGGGACTTGCGGGATTTTGTTTTCGTGCAATTGAAATGTAGTTTCAAATTGCAAAATGTTGTAGCGTCTCCGATCCATACAGTGTGGGTCGGAGATGTGTGACCAGTAATTTTTAAATGAAAAAAAATATAAAAATTACTGGATGCTACAACACAGGTCTTTCCACAAGGGCAAGTGCGTGGAAAGAGCTGAAGGATGGATGTAATAAGGGAAATATAATGACGTGAACAGGTGATCATGTCAGTTATTATCCAATCCTTTTAAGAAAGTCGTGAAGAATGTGAACAGAACTAAAAGGGGTAATTTTTTTAATGAAGGAGATATCGTGAACAACGTATACTGACTTAATAATGGAAGTATCTTTGGTAGAGGAAATGGTGAACGAGGTGAACATCTCTAGATACTTTTCAATTGAAGCAGGAGTGACACCTGAAATAGGCGCAAATGGACGATCTCCAAATGAAATTTGGAAACAGATCGTGAACTGGTGAACTAGTGGGTATATCACTTAGTGATGTCTTTCGCATGAAAGATGCCCACTGATCGTCCATTTTGATCGGCTAGCTGGTAATAAGCACCGCCGATCTTCTTAATTACCTTACTAGGTAAAAACTTCCGGTCCAGCTTTGCATTGTAGTGCGCGGCTGCGTCACTTTGCCGGAAGTTGCGCCTGTAGACCACTTCGCCAGGCTGGTATGAAACCACCCTGGAACGAAGGTTATAGGCCTTGGCATTGCGAGACTGGGCTTTGGTGGTGAGGTCGCGGATGGACTGGCGTAGGATTGCCAGGTGGTCAGGAGGTGGCAGGGTGGTCTCGGGGTCATCCAAAAGATGCAGTTGCCGCAACAGATGGTAAGTGCGGCCATGGGTGACCATTGGTTGGCCGAAGACTGCCTGATAGGGCGAAGTCCCTATCGTCGCGTGAGGTGCTGAGCGTAGCGCGCAGGTTATCTCTGGGATTTTGGCGTCCCATTCCTTTTGAGCAGGATCAATGTACGAACGGATGGCCGCTAGTATGGAGCGGTTGAGACGTTCCGAGGCATTGGCTTGAGGGGAATATACGGCGGTAAAGGTGTGTCCGACACCGAATTCCTGTAGAAAGGTCCGAAAGATAGACGACCGAAATTGTACACCATTGTCCGACACGATGGTTTCTGGAACTCCGACAAGGTGGAAGATTCTCTTCTTTAAGATGTCCACTACTGCCTTCGCAGTGAATTTTCGAAGCGGCTCGATAAATGGGAACCGCGAGAGATGGTCTAGGATGACGAGGGCTCCTATGTTGCCAGATTTGGACCTAGGGTAGGGGCCTATAATGTCGATATACAAGCGTTGGAATATGCGCTCGGGTACGGACTGAAGCGTCATTGGTGGTCGAAGGGTGTGTGAAGGAGCTTTGGTGGTTTTGCAGATGAGGCATGATCCCACATATTCACTGACTTGAGCGGCCATTCGTGGCCAATAAAACCATTGCCGTAATCGGCCGAGGGTTTTGGCCACGCCACCATGCGCGCTCAAGGGTGGGTCATGAGCTCTCTTCACTAACTCTGCCGTCATTTCTGACGGCACCCACAACTTCCAAGCCAACTGGTCTTGAAGTCCGTTTCCGGTCGCATATTCGGTTCGCTTGTATATGAACCCGTCTACTAATTTTAGGTCCGGCAGTTGGTGTTGTTCTGCCCGGACTTTCGCCGCTAGCTCCAAATAAGAAGCACTTTTGAAATGCGGCGAAGTCAAATCTAGCTCCAATGGAGTCTCCTCGCATTCCGCCGGCGTCAACGCCTCGGCAGAGAACATGCGCGACAAAGAGTCCGGCACTACGTTTTGGCTTCCCTTTCGGTGGGTGATGGTGAAATTGAACCCTTGAAGTTTAAGGGCCCACCGGGCTAAGCGACCATTTAGATCTGGTTGGTGCATTAGCCATTTTAGGGAAGCATGGTCGGTCACGATTTCAAATTCGTGACCTTCCACGTAGGCACGGAACTTTTTGATTGCCAACACCGCTGCCAGACATTCTTGCTCAGTGACGGTGTAATTTCTCTGAGCGGGATTCAATTTGTGGGACATATAGGCGACGGGGGCTTCGTCTCCTTCTTCCGTCCGTTGCACTAGCACGGCACCTACTCCATGTTGACTCGCGTCACATTGGATGGAGAAGGGCTTGTTGAAGTCGGGGCTGTGCAACACTGGAGCCGAAGCAAGGCTCACTTTCAATTGCTTGAAAGCATTTAGCCTCTCGTCGGTCCACACAAATTGAGTCCTCTTCGAAAGCATGTCTGTCAGTGGCGCTGACAAAGACGCATATTCTCTGACGAAGCGTCGATACCAGCCGCAGATTCCCAAAAATCTCCGCAGCTGCTTCGTAGTTGTCGGAAGAGGGAAATCCATAATGGATCTCACCTTGTCGGGGTCTGTACGGATCGTTCCATTACCAACAATGTGGCCAAGATATTTTACCTCGCGCAAGAGGAACTTGCTCTTCTCCACATTGATGGTAAGGCCAGCTTGTCGCAGATGGAATGCGACCTGGTGCAGTACCTTCAGGTGTTCGTCGAAGGCCTCGGTTATCACCAACAAGTCATCCAAGTACACGAATACTTGG
This sequence comes from Nemotelus pantherinus, assembly GCA_963978885.1. Lineage (NCBI taxonomy): Eukaryota > Metazoa > Arthropoda > Insecta > Diptera > Stratiomyidae > Nemotelus > Nemotelus pantherinus. The sequence goes on from OZ022264.1 coordinate 144,710,753, forward strand.
TGCTTAAGATGCGGAGGTATCACTTTGTCCATGAGTCGTGACATCGTTTGGGGTGCATTGCACAAACCAAACGGCATCACGACAAAGTGATACAAGGGTCGCCCGGGCACAGTGAAAGCCGTCTTCTCCCTTGACCGTTCCTCCAAAGGAATCTGCCAGAAGGCATCTTTTAGATCCAGGCTCGTAATAAATGTGGCCTTAGGGAGTCTGCTTAAGATGCCGTCTATCAATGGTAAGGGATAGGCGTCTTTCACTGTGACCGAGTTCACCTTTCGCGCATCCAAGCACAGGCGCACCTTGGAGGGCTTGACCACTAGGGTCACTGGCGAGGACCACGCACTCTTGGACTCTTCGATCACGCCCAGCGCGAGCATACGATCTATCTCTTTATATAAGAGCTTTTCGACAGCTGGCGAAACAGAGAAGTGTCTCTGTTTAATCGGTTTCTGATCGCCAGTGTCGATTTCGTGCTCGATCAGCGCTGTTTTTCCCAAACCCTCTACGGCGAACGACGGGAAGCTAGCAATCACAGACGTAAGTCTGTGACGCTGCCCCGGTGAGAGAGGGTGGGCGTGATCGTCGAGTTGTTCGAGGCTACTAGTGGTGTTGACTTGTTGGGATGGCGCAAACAGGTCTGCTGCTAAGGCGAATTGACGCACGAAATCCACTCCCAGATATAAGTTTTGGCTGAGAGTGGGAATTATCCAGAGCGTCAAGGACCTGGTAACTCCCCTGAACGTGATGTCAGCTGACACTCGGCCTACGGCTTGATGTTGTGTGCCGTCTGCAGTCTTCAACCCGAGAGAAGCTCTTTTCCAATGAAAAGCGTTCCTCTCGAGGAATGATTTTGCCAGGTCAGCCGCCATCACGCTCACGGAAGCCCCCGTGTCGATCAAGCCTGCAATTGGTTGGTCGAACAGCAGAACCTGCGCGTATGGACGGACGTCACCTGAAGGCACGTCCATCAAAGTGGCACAGTTAAGCTGGTAACGCCAACGCCGAAAGCGAGAATAGAAAGCTCTCATTCTCAGCGTTGAGCGCTTTGTTTTGGAACGAATAGGTTTTGGTCGTGAAATTGCGGAATTAAAAATTCGGTCTCGGACCGCCGCATATTTCCGCCATCTTAGGTGGTATGGCAGAAAAGCCAATGGTGCGTGTTGTGTTATAGCTGGGGGAAAACTGTCAGGGCCGGTAGGCGCAGATATAGAAACGTTGGAGGCATCGTGAGGGTTGGCGAGAGACTTTTGCCTGTCCTCAGTCCTGTCTATCTGCTGGAATTCGGAGGGGGGTGTGTCCCACTGTTTGGGAGGCTCTTGCTGGAATTCGGCACTCCCGGTTGGCGGTTTTTTGATTGGCATACTGCGCAATGAGGTTTGTAAGTGTTTTCCTTACCGCAACCGTAGCAGAATACACGCCTTTCTTCCAAGCAGTTATCAAATCTGTGTCCCACCTTCCTGCAATTCCAGCAGGTAGGCAGGACTGTCGCAGCACATAGTGTTTCGTCTGCGGGTCTCTCACTCGACCGGCTCCCTAGCTCACCGTCTAACTCAGTCCAATCCGGCGGATCCGTCAGCGCCGACAGATGCCGGCGAGTCCCGAAGACTCTCTCTGGCTGGCCTAGAGCTTTGGCCAATCTCTCCCGCCTTTTAACATGCTCTCGAAGCTGCTGGGTGCTAATGAACTGGCGATCCACCAGCTGCCACTGCAACTCCGGGAGCATATTCCCCTGCACGATATCCAAAAGGTCATTGTCGTGCAGAGGGACTGGAAGGCTACTTGCCATTCGACGGAGATCTCTATAAAATTCATCGAAAGACTCGCCCACTTTCTGTCGTCGCTGGCGGATCCTCCGCATGATTTCGCTATTGGATGCGAAATCTTGGAATTCGCGCCTCATGGCGTCCCTCAGGGAATGCCAGTCGTGGAGCTCTGCTTCTCGATGGTATTGCCAGTACCACTCCTCGGCGACACCTGTCAACAGGCTGTCAATATGTCGGGTGACCGCCCGGAAATCGCCTTGGAGTTGCTGACGTGTCAGTGCATTGACCCGGTAGAGGAAAGTCTCTACCGGCATACTTCCTGCCTGGCCGCTGAACGATAAATTCCACCCAGCCATTATTGTAGTGATACGGTCTGGCGTCAGACGCTCGTCTCGGAAGTTTCGAAGCCCTCCGCGAGGTGGTTCATAATTATGGGGATCTCGGTGAGAAAGTGGAGCTTGGTGAGGTGGCCTAGGGAGTGGCACAAAGGAGTTCGCCCTAGGATTGAGTCTGGGCGACTCAACTCTATCGGATGGTGGTGGAAGGCTCCGGTCAAATCCTTGGTTTAATAAGGACTGCATGGTCCGCTGCAGATCCAGAATTTGTTGTTGAAATGTGCTCAGCTCCTCTTGAACAATGGAGCGAACACCAACGGCCGCTGCGGATTCCTCCGAAGTGGGCTGGATGTGCCTTTTTGGATCTGGGGATTTACCCAAACTTTCTTCCCCATTTGGGTCTTCCATCGAGAAGTCCCGAATTCCTTCTTCCTGACGGTCCATACCACGAGTTCTTACTCCTCCTCTACCAGTTTTAGGACGAGCGCCTTTTCCGGAGGCTGCTCCTGCCGGAGAGACCTGTACCGCCTCCAGGGGGAGTCTCAACGCTCCACGGCACAGCGGACAATCCTGCCTCGTCTTTAACCACTTTTCGAGACATGGCCCATGAAATTGGTGGCCGCAGGAGGTGGTAGAAGCAGGCCTGTCTGGCGTAAATAGAGCCTGGCAGATGGAGCATTGTTCCTCCACCTGGACACGGGACAGGTCCTCGTTACTCCTTGTGAGTGGCATCTCGTCTTGCGGAAAATATGAAATTCTATAAAAAAATGAACAATATAAGAGTTGCGTCTGGCAAGAAGCTTAAACTAAAGCAGCGTCAAAACGCTTTGCTTTTCAAGTATGTTACAAACTAAGACGCGCGCGTGATCGCGGCGCGTATTCCAACAAGTGAATATCTCAAATGCACGTCTGCAATGGACGTGTCTAACTATTGTATAATTTTAAGTTCTTCGCACTAAATGCGGATTCAGAGACAAAAATTAATATGTCGTATCAAAATATGGCCCTCTCATTGAGCTGAGCCCGATCCATTCCTCCCCAATTCAGGTCCGCTGGCTGGCTGGCTGTTGATTTCAAAACGCAAGAAAGTGATAATTAGGTTTATAGCTATTGATGGTTTTAATTAAGTGTGAAGTTATATGTAAAATGATTTAAGGATGTGAATCTTTAATGTGAAAAATATGAACGCTTGACAAATTGTACAAAAGTGAAAATTACATTGGGTCGGTTCCGGAAGGGTACCGCCCAGTATGTGGGACTGTTTCTCCCACCCGAAATTCCTCGAAAAGAGAGGAGCAAGGGACCAAAAACAACTATGTTGCCGCTTGACTCAGCTTCAGCAAATGGTTCAAGCTTGGCCAAGCTGCAGGGACGTGTAGGCGGCACCACGCCAACCTCACGTAATCCGCCACAGCCTGAACCAAACCCAAGCCAAAAGCCGAAGCTGGATCAAGACAGCAAGGATATAAAAATTTGGGACAGCTTCCCAACATAAAGTGGGGCAGGGGCCCTTCGGTTGACCGGGACAGGAGCAGCGGTAAACCACCACAACCTGTTATCCGCGGCCAACCTCCAGGTTGCACCCAGAGTCAAAAAACTCCAAAGACAACACAACAGGAAGCTGCCCAAGAGGTAAGCTAACTAGGAAATGATTTTAAAAGGAAAGGATTGGGAAGGATGTTTGCGGCTATCAGGGAAGAGCGAGCAATGCAGGTTTTAATAAAAGGGGTTTTGTTCTCTCGAACGAAATGAATTGAATCGCAAAGGAGGCGATTCTAAGACCTGCAAGTGAGAATGGAATTATAAGGATTGAAGACGTAAAGTCTTAAGGGGAGTATGAGTCGAAACTCATAAGTTTTTCTCACTTTGGTGTGGGTTGCCCAAAAACAAGTTTCGGGCCCCACGTTGGGCGCCATTTGTAGCGATTATGATAATGGGAGTTGCCTTAGCACAACTTAGAACCAGACCGAAGTCCAGAACCAAGAGTGCTAAGGTCCAGAAAGTGGAATGGCTGCTGCCATTCAAGAGGCAAAACAAAAAAAAAGAATTGCCCCGAGAGCAGGGTGCCCTAGAAATGGCCGTGAAGGCCCCTCGTCCGCATTAGCGGAGCACCCTTTAACCAACCCCGACGGATGCTGGGGTGCCGCTTTGCTAGCTCGCTGCGGCTGGGGTGGGTTCTTTAAACAAAATGGGGTTAGTTTGCTCTCAAGAAAACGGGATGCTACGTATTATTTCATCCGTCATAATACTGTAGCCGCAAACTGGTATATAAAAATACCCAAGGACCAAAAGGGGGCACAGTTCCGTAAAGGAAACCACCCAGGCTCTGCAACATGGGCTGACCAAGCAGACCCAGTGCTCGTGACAACGCACGGAGCCAGAAAATTAAAAATCTACAAAAGGGAAAAAGGAAAAAGTACTACCTCTCTTTACAAGGAACCCGGGTGAGGCAGACAGCCCCGGGCCCCCGATGTTAGTGGAGCCCTGACCCCGATGGTCTGGGGTCCTCCACCCTCTGATGCTGGCCATATCAATCCAAAAATTCAAAATCCCAAAAATTTAATCAAAAAAACCAAAATTTACATCAAAGCGGAAACTACCTATGTGTGGCCAGCATCCCTCCCTTTTAAGATGCTGTAAAATACTGAAAAATTTCACAAAGAGAACTATTTCATTATGGGCCAGCCAGGCCAAGCGCGGACCCTGAAAAGGAGAAAGAACTTCTCGGGCTTTCGCCCAATAAGAAGGCCAGATAGTTAAGATTTTACAAATCCATTATTATTTTCTTTGTCTAATGGCTAGTAAATATATTTATATACGTTTAATCTTATATTTAATCACAGATGAATCTTTATTCCAAAAAAAACTCTTTTTTTTTCTAGTCATCATATCTGTTTACAAAATTGGCATAAATCGTAAATTTCGCATTTTTATCCCAGTTAATAATTCATGAGTTGGAAATGGAAAGTTCAATTGAAAATGAGCAAGTAGTTTTTTTTTTTTCTTTTTTGTTTTTTTTTTTTTTTTTTATTAGATCCAAGTGTTAAACTTAAAACCATTCATGGCAATAATGATCATAATAGATGATTGAAATGACATGCTAGTCAGGTCGAACCACTATCAAAAGAAAAAAACATTGAGCTTTCCAAATGATACGTAAATGCATTAATAATGCAGAACAGTGTTTTTTTTTTTTTTTTTTAACCATTTGATTATTAAAGATATGTGTAGTTAAAACGAGAAATTATACATGCCCAATAAAGACAGGATTTATATAGAAGCAAAAGAAACTAAAATGGGATATATTTTCTTTGTTTTTATAATACATAAAATCAATTATACGATTCAATTTTAAGTTGCTATATAAAAAAAGAGAGACGGTAAGTGCTAATATCTTATTTTAGATTATTTTTCTTTTAACAAGTGAAAATTGTTGTCATCTTATTACTAAAGGCCTTGTACATAAGTATTTTTTTTTTTCTTGTTTTGAAATTCTACTCTTCTTCCTTTTTTTTTTTCTTCAATATATTCCACCCATAAAGAGGTGGTGGGATCTACAATCATCCAATTTGCATTTGCAGATCATTACGTGAAAATTAACTGGGTTATAACCGCAGATTAGAGGGCAGTCAGTTGACTACTAGTTCAAAATTGTTCCAACAAAGAAAATAACATTCTTTAACTATCTAATTTAAGAAAACCGCAAGCAGGTAATGCCGGGTTCAATTCTTTTTAGGCGAAAATCGTTCATATTTGACTTAGAAAAACATAATCAATCTGCAACTACTCTGCTACAAACAAATGATTGTATCGCTTTGGAAAATTTGATTAAGTTAATGTTTAGTACAGGACGCCATCGGTCGATATTTTGCGTGATGAGTAACTACCATGCACGAGTAGCACGGAATTATAGCAGGACGGGTTGAAGCTTTAATTAATTGCGCAAAGTTATGTCGCAAAAGCGCCCTTGCCAACAACATGGCTCTTATAGAACGGTTGGTCAAGAAAAAAAACACGTACCTTGTTTCTTCCCATTACGTCACTAACCTTGTTGACAAACTCTGCACTGCTATGGAGCACGTCGACGCCCAACGAACGAATCCTATACGTCGAAGTAGCACACTGCCACCAGCACAAAACTATCAGGGTTTTGCCAAGGGTTTCCGATCCTGGCCAGCTAAATAGTGGCAAAACAAATCAGCCTGTGGTTTCGCACACACTCTCAATGCCAGACCCGATGACAGCAGCGCTCGTACGAGTTTCCGATCTCCACTTGAAAACTTTCGATGCCAAACAGCGAATTTCCCATAAATTCCGATTCACTCGTCACCCACACAACAGCAATAGATCATCGTCGCCATCTTGCTCACCGAATAGGGAACTGTACTGTCCGAATATTGCGATATGTCATTTAACGCAATCTCTTAGCATTAACAATTTCGTCTCTGAGCATAGTACTGAGCAGGGAAACATTATTTCACCGACAAAACAAGATTTCATTGTAAGCCCATTTTCTTATGGGGGTTTGAAAATTAATTTTGCTCCGCGGTACGGTAATCAGCTTAATCCCGAAAGAGGTGGTGCATAAAAAAAATCACCTGTCACATTCATTTAGGCACAACTCGTTTGAACCTTTTCTTGTGACCTGTTTTGTTGTACTTCCTTAATTATCATTATGTACGATGTTGATGGAATTGCGCAAAAGAATCCATCCAATGACTATTGTAGACAACAACCTGTATTTCTCAAGCACTTAGTCAGTCCATGCGCCCTTGCACGATCCAGTTATTCCGTACGACCCGCCTGCATCTTCTGCATACAACCCCGTCGCTTCAAACTTGCGCTCCTCCACCAATCATTTGTCTTAATCCAAATCTGAGCACTATTTGGGGCGGCATGAATTCACAAAACAACTTCCAAAGCCGAACAGATACTAATCCCCATTACTTTTTTTGTAAATTTACTCCCTCGGGCGAAAGTCCGCTTTAACTATAGCAAACTTAATGAACCTACGCGGTAACTCCAACCCAAACTTCAGTCACAATGCCTAAGACTACCGCAGCCATTTACATCTGCTACGTTGAATTTCGTTTCGTCGTTAAGACACATAACTTTGTACAGCAGCAAGATGGCGGCGTGATGAATTCGCGTCACTATCGTCACACAATTACAGTTTCGAGTTGATGTTGGATGCAGATGAATTTTTATGAATCGATAGGGCTCCAAAGTATTTTCATCACGATTTTTATCAGGTTGAATGCAAAAGAGACTCATGCAAGTGAACGCCACAGATATCGACATAGGGTGCCCGCGCCGTCGCTGTGGTATTTTCACCCAATTTAACGTCGCGAAAACATGTCAACTTTTTGCAGCAGCGAATTTCTGCTGGTTTCAGGAAAAAACACAATTTCGACATACTCGATGACGCGACCGACCGCCACACTCGCTTTTTGAGTACCACGAGGTAATTCACTAGGGAGGTCTATCAAGGGCAACCCCTCTTTGTTAATCAAAAAAAAGGAACAATCCGGCGATTGATTCCGTGGAACTGCCCTGACATCAGCGTTTTGTATCCGCACGGGTTGCAAACTCAGAGACTAAGCGCCCCAAAATCCACACTATTCGTCGCCAGAGTACCGAAACTAACAACTGGGATCTCCTACGCACATCTCCGACCTCCTTCACTCGACCTCCGTCGCCGGCTACGATCTTAACTCGACTGCCACGAGCTTATCAGCTCCAGCTCGCAAATGCCACTTGCACAGCCACGAAGATCTAACGGGATTTTCTTTTGGCTGTGCAAAACAACAATAAGGTCACCCGGGGGACTTGCGGGATTTTGTTTTCGTGCAATTGAAATGTAGTTTCAAATTGCAAAATGTTGTAGCGTCTCCGATCCATACAGTGTGGGTCGGAGATGTGTGACCAGTAATTTTTAAATGAAAAAAAATATAAAAATTACTGGATGCTACAATTCTTCTTAATAAAGTCAGATGTGCAAAATGAAGTTTTGAGTTTGTCTAGCGATTCTAATTTAAATATTCTACCAAAGCTTCTAAAAGTCGTGGACTTGGTGTTACCATGGAGTTATAGTACTTTATTGGTTTTTCCTTTAAGTTAATGACAGATAAACACCAGTGGTTTCCATCGACATATACAGGGATCAAAATTATATCGTAAGAGAAAATATTAACTTTTTCGGTCCATCTTTTGACGTAATCATATCCGGATTACAATAACCGCCCAACGAAGAAAGTATTCATGGCATATACTTTTGGATAGTTTTTATGGCTTTCTTTTGTGCTTCGTTCTACGATCAAGTTCATGTAAAAGTTGATTATTTTATCATTTAACCATTTAGTAGAACCTAATGTAGTAATATCCGCTTTAGTTACCTGTATATCAAATTTAGATATTATGGGGTCATCCGATGATCCATGTCCTAAAGTTTTATCTATACGTGTAATTTCCTCATCAGTCTTGATTTTATTTTCTTTGAAATTTATCTTATAAATCTTGAAATTTATTTTCTTTCGTTGCCATATCTGCATTTTCAATATGTGCTTCGGGAATTTTAGTATACTTGTAAGGTCTTTTTATATTAGTTTCATGAATATTTTCGAGATAGTGTCGTCTAAATTTTGGCTCATCTTTATGCCTGACATATTTATAGTTTTTAATGAATCCTTCTTTCCTGTTTTCCATGTAGACTTCTCTTTTTTCATTCCTTTTCGTTATAATTCTTTGCTTCATTTTTTTCCATTCTTTCCTTGATAATTGCATGATAGGCTTTTCGTGTTTCGACTTCAATGGGTGATGCTTTGATTGTCGAGTGGTATGTGTTGTTGTAATACTTTACTGCTCTGATCATCTGAATTCGTGTTGGAGATTTATCTCCCAAATTCAAGGCTCTAAAACGTTCCCCAATAGTGCGGTGAAAGCATTCGATATCGGCGTTTCCTGTATGGCTATTAGGTTTTGTGACATGATATTCGATGTTTGTTTTCTTCAAAAATGCCTTTATAATTATTGTATTAAACTCATTGTCAAATACAAAATTTAACAATCTTGCCTTTAATTGCCAAATATTGCATTATTTTTTCGAAGAGTGTTTGACTATTTCTGTCTTCTAAGTGGAAACTAACAACATGTTTTGAAAACCTATCGATAAAATTTATAAAAGGATGTTTACAGACATAAAAAATATAAATATACACAACTTGGTTTGTGGTTGAAGGAGCTTCGGTAAAATTAAATTTCTTTTTAATAATATTCCTGTCGTATTTCGCTCCTGTACAAATGTCACAATTATTTATAATTTGATGCACAGCTATTTTTAATTTGGGGTTGTCAAGTTTACTTTTGATTCCTTCATATGTTGCTATAATGCCTGAGTGGTCTGTTTCGTTTTTGTGGAATAAGGAGATTTGTTTATTCAATTCTTCTACTACATTTTACAAATTTTACATTTGAATTGTTATTGAAAAGTTTAATTATAGCTTGTTGCAATTTTTATATTCATAGCCATCAAGATATGAAAAGATACAGATTTTTCCTTTATTAATGTATCTTCTCAAAGCATCATTGACAATGCCATTATTTAGATCTTGTCGATCAACGATTATTCTTCTATTTCCAAAAACTGTGTTCGATCTCGTTATCTTTGTATTCCCTTAAACTTATTTGAGTTTTGAAGCGATTGACTACAGTTTCGAGTATCGGAATGTGGTCTTGAGGTTTTCCTCTTGAGAATGGGCCGTCTGCATTTCTAACGATTCGTTATTCATGACATTTATTTCATTTTCCTTGTTTATTTGCTCTTTTGTTCGAACTGATTCTTCCATACAACAGTTTAAACTTTCGGTTTCTAGCAAGTTTATTTCATTTGTCTCTGTATTTAGTCGACTCAAAAAGTCCGCTACTTTGTTGTTGTCCTTTTCTTTTATATAATTAATTTTCATATCATATTCGCCGAGGGATATTAGCCATCTTTGGAGGTGCGGATTTATATCTTTCCACAGTGTACTTCGTTTGTAACCATTTAATTGGTTGATGATCAGTCTGAAGGTCAAATTCCTCACCAAACAAGTAGGGCCTAAAGTACTTTTGAAATGGTTTGCTGAAGGGCAGTTTGAATGTATTAACTTGATCGTACAATGACTGCTAATAGTGGCTACTACTACGCCTGACAATACTCAAAGTAATATCGTGGAAGCGAAGTAAAATTTCCTTGTACGAAATTTTATGTAAAATTCTCGTCTTGGAACAATCTCCTCGTACAAAATTCCTTGTACGAAATTTTTGTGTAAAATTCTCGTCTTGGAACAATCTCCTCGTACGAAATACCTTGTACGAAATTTTTGTGCGGAACTTCTCGTCTTAGAACAATCTCAGCTTCAACGTAGCGAATTTAACCGCCCCTACTAGTGTCGGCTGAGATTTGTTCAAGTGAAATAAATAACGACGATGTTTTTCTACAAAAGTCTTTTTTTGGTCGCCGACCGATCTGGCTTTCCGGAAAAGACTGTCCTTTATTGTTAATCATTCCATCTTTTATATTAATAATATTACAGTTATAACAAATTCAAAATCTGCGCAAATCAAAAAATAATTATCTAGTTCCGAGAATTTACCACCGCGTGCAATTAGGGCGCTCTAGTCGCCATCTATGTATATGACATTTCGGCAAGTGTCGAAACGTCAGTTTTGTTTTGAAGTTACACTACACTTTGTACCCCAAACTATAGCTAACAGCTCCTTTTCAATAGTGGAGAAGTTTTTCTCGTGATTTGGAAGGATCCGGGAGGCATAACAAGCAGGTTGCCCTTCTTGAGACAAAACTGCTCCCAGAGCGTAATTGCTAGCATCAGTTGTTAAGTTAAACTTTTTTTTAAAATCTGGGTGTTTGAGGATCGGGTTATTAATACGGATTTCTTTCAACTTCTCAAAAGCTGCAATATAATTAGGATCACTGCAGTTGATTTTCATGCCTTTTTTGAAATATCTTATAATTGGATGAGCAACTTTCGAATAATCTTTGATAAACTTCCTATAGTATCCCGTAATACCTAGGAATTGTTTGATCTGTTTTGTGGTCGTAGGAAGTTTTAAATTCTGGATTACTTGTATCTTATTGGGGTTAAGCTTTAATCCTTCGGGAGTTAAGATATGCCTTAAGTATTCAGTATCTTTCTTCAGAAAGTTACACTTATCGATTTGAATTTTTAAACGTGATTCACTTAATCTACAGAGTACCATTTTAATGCTATTTATATGCTCTTTTAATGACGAACTAAAAATTAGTATGTCGTCGAGATAGACGACGCAGATTTTATTTATTAGTCCTTTCAGGACGAAGTTCATTAGCCCTTGGAACGTTGCGGGCGCATTTTCAAGCCCAAACGGCATTCGAACATACTCATAGTGGCCAAAGGGGGTAGAAAATGCGGTTTTCTTCTTGTCCTCAGGCTTCATGAGGATCTAATGAAAACTCTTCGCTAGGTCCAGAGTGGTGAAATACTGTGACCTGCCTAGCTTATCAAGAATTCCCTCAATATTGGGAATAGGAAAACGGTCGCTTATAGTTGCACTCTCGTTTACCGGAATTGTCTAGTTTTTTTGGGACAATCCACAAAGGGCTATTATATGGAGAATTGGTAGGTTCTATTATCCCTTCATCTAGCATCTCCTTAATTTGTCTCTCGATTTCATCTTCATGAACTCGAGGATACCTGTAAATTTTAGAGTAAATAGGGTTGCTAGTTGTTGTCTCTATTTCGTATTCAACTTCATGAGTACATGTCAGAACTTCATCTTCCTTATAAAAAAAAATTTGATAGTCGCTTAAGACATTTACCAGTTATTTTTTCTCAATGGAATTTAAGTGGTCAAGATTTAAATTATCAATCGTTCCAGTTTCTAAATTACAAACTTCATTTATATCATATGGTTAATCATTATATTCAATTGGAATTATATTGTCATTAATTTCTAAGTAAGCTCTTTCAAGATTTATTTTTGCTTGAAGTGGAATTAGAAAGTTTTGACCAATAATTGCATCATACTTTCAATTTACCATGTCCATGGATTTCCGAGATAATTTACCAGATAAATTAAATTCTGTGGGTATTGGGGTTATTATCTTTTTATAAACTTCTGTAATTCCATTAAGAAGTTTGGAAGTTTTTCTTCAGGAAATCTCTTGAAAATGTTAGGTTTTAACAAGCTTGTTTCGGATCCTGTATCAATTAAACATCTAAATGGTTGATTTTCAATAGTTAGAAATACTATGGAGAGTTTGTTTTTGGAGGCTTTTGGGAAAAATTTACTTCCTGATCTTGCTGCTGTATATTATCGACCTCCATTGGTTCATGGAAATTATGTTTTTGTTTATATTGTCCTGAATTGTATGTTTGGGTTTGGAGTTATCGTATCGTCTGTGTTGTCCGGAAAAGTTTCTGTCATTACGTCTGTAATTCGTGTCGTTATTGTAGTAACATTGTTTATTTTGCCGAAAAGTATTGTTATTATAGTGTTGCCCTGAATTTTGATTGTTTCGGTGTCTGAATTCACCATTACTTTTACGATGTTGATTTGAATCAACTTTACTATCACTTTGACTTGGATGTCTAGAATTATTTCCAAAATGTTTGCTATGATGATTTTTATTTTTATAGTCTTTGTAAGAGGAAGGATTATCAAAGTTTTTATTCTTCCTGTATTGATAGTGAATCACGATCTCTTTCGTCAAGGAGATTAAGATCATCAAATTTATTGAAAAATTCAATTAAAGACATATTTCTTAAAATAAGCGTACGATAACTACCAGAGATCATATCTTTAACGATATCTAAAAGATTTTTATCGTTATTTTCTGGTGAATAGTTATCAGGTTTGTTATCGTCAAATTCATAGAGTTCGTTTAAACTAAAATTTATTGACCTAATGCTGTTAAATAATTCTCTAGATGTGCTGCTTAATGTTTACGGCTTTCGTCCATCAATGTTTTGTAGTTCTTCCCGGGTCGGTAATAAGTTTTTTACTTCATTTTTACTGCTTCCCATGTTGTGTCCTCGCCTAATCTGTAGCATTCAGAATTTTTTTTATTAAAAACGTCTAACACTACCATATATTGCAGACTGTTGTCGCCCTTACAATTTCAATTCAAGGGCAATATGTAGCGAATTGTGTGATTGAGGTGTGGCCTTAGCACAACTCAGAACCAGATCGAAGTCCAGAACCAAGAGTGCTAAGGTCCAGCAAAAGTGAAATGGCTACTGCCATTCAAGCGGCAAATTAAAAAAAAAAGAACTGCCCCGAGAGTAGGGTACCCTAGAAATGGTCGTGAAGGCCCCTCGTCCGCATTGGCGGAGTTCCCTTCAACCAACCCCAACGGATGCTGGGGTGCCGCTTTACTAGCTCGCTGCGGCTGGGGTGGGTTCTTGAAATAATGGGGTTGGTTCGCTCTCAAGAAAAACGGGATGCTACGTATGATTTCATCCGTCATCATACCGTAGCCGCAAACTGGTATATAAAAATACACAGGGGAAAAAGGGGCATAGATCCGTAAAGGACACTACCCTTGGCTCTGCAACATGGGCTGACTAAGCAGACCCAGTGCTCGTGACGACGCACGGAGCCAGAAACTTGAAATTTGTAGAGGAAAAAGGGAAAAAACACTGCTTCTCTTTTCAAAGGAACCTGGGTGAGGCAGACAGCCCCAAGCCCCTGATGGTGGCGGAGCCCTGACCCCGATGGTATGGGGTCCTCCACCCACTGATATTGGCCTTACTGTATCACAAAAAACGCAAAAGAAATTAAATCTAAAGGAATGGCCAATATGCCTCCCTTGTAAAAAAAAACTGAAATTCAAACAACCAAACTAGATCATTTCATCGGCCAGCCAGGCCATGCGCGGACCCTGAAACAGAAAGAACTTCTCAGACTTTCGGCCCAATAAGAAGGCCAAGGTTTTAAGTTAACAACGCATTATTATTTATAAATTCATGCCACAACTACAAATGACTCAATCTATTCTATATATTTACAGGTTTTTTTTCCAACTTATACATTCATCATTTTCCTTAGTCTGATAATAGCCTAGGCCTTTAATTGTCAAGGTTACTCTTTTAAATTATTTTTATTATCATAAAATCTAAAGGCGCTTCTATAATACCATGCCTTCTCTTATTCCTTGGCCTTACAAGCTTGAATTGATAACGCGTAATAGAGCGGAATTCAATCTAGGGGAGTTAATGTACATATCTACATATCATGATAAAAGAATGTTGAACAACTTTGCTTCTTCAGCTGAATTAGAACGACTTAGGTAAATAATTACATCAGTTAAGTTTATTGCTTAATTTAGTTATTTCGTACATTATCCGATACTGAGTAAAATTCCAACAATTTTGCAAAATCTAACAAAAAAAAGAAATCCAATAAAATTCACCAAACAATGATTGCTAATGCATCTTTATCATGATGTATGCCTGAGGTAACTAAGTGTTTCAGTAACTAAATTGATTTTTTTCTTTTTATCATGTCACAGTATATATATTTTTAGTTGAATAATGCTTAATAAACTTCGAGTTAATCTACATATTCGAAGAAAAAATGAAAATCCTGCTTCGTAGGTGAGCATGAGAATTTAGTACAAAAAAAATATGTATAAAAATTTTTGCTTATGTACATGAAGGATTTTATGTGATATCATATCATGCTAGAGTACCCGCAATCAATATGTGGATCAATCAAATAGTGTGATAATCATTTGTCATTTAGAGTTACAAGTAGTAAAGCAGCGAGGTTGAATAGTTTCGATTTGAATGCGTATTAGGCTTGTTTCACACGTACGATGTTCCATTCGAAACCGAAAACAAACTGAACCGAACGAAACCCCTTCACTTATACACGGTTCATATTAGGTTTTGTGTTTTCTTCCTCAACTTTGCGTAAAATTCATAAAAGTCTTCAAACATTTCCACACAATCGTTTTTCCATGCCTCTTGCGTCTTAAATTTATATTCATATTTTGCACAAGTCTTGTCCCACAGCGCTACTTTAGGTTGCACAGCACAAATCAGCCGATCCACATCAACATCTTATAAATCGCTCATTTTATCAAAAAAACCCCGACTGTTAATTAAAAAAAAATTGGAGGTAATTATAAAACTAACTAAAACTGTCTAAACTAACTAGGCTCAATATTTCAAATTAAGAGATCCAAACTGATAATTTATAAATTCAAAAAAAAAATCAAATGATCCAATCAGTTAAAACCGAAACTAAACCGTGCATATGTGAACGCCTTGATTGCTTTCTGTTCCCTGGACACGAATTCACACCTAATAGAAACCTGATGAAACCTATTCGTGCTCAGGGATTATTCGGTTCTATACGGTTGTTTTTCTATTAGGCACCGAATAGAAACACTTGTAGGCAGCGACCAAAAACGAACCGAAAACGAACCGAACCGAATGGAACCTCATATGTGTGAAACGAGCCTTACACGATGAACTGTGGATGCTTCGACCAAAAATGAGATTCAATCGACATATTACCAGTATCAAGACAACAAAATTCTAATGAAAGTTACACATGATAAGGACTCGATACGAACAATATATTGCAGAAGAAAAATTCTACTTCACAGAATGTGATTCAAATGACGAAGCGCAAATGTAAGCGGGTTAAAGTAGACTATATACACATGTTCATCGTCATAACATACACAAAATCTCTCAAATCGTCGGTCGCCATGCATTTCCGAAAACTATAAAGCTTTACTCAATGATTTCTGAGAGAAGACCAATGCACATTTCTGCATAGCACATCGTTTATCTCGTCTTTTCTTCTTTCATCTTCTCGCCATAAGATTACATAGTTTCATTCTGCTCACTTGCATATGAAATAATTACAACTAAGCATAATGAGATTGGTAAATTGTACTAGATAAATGTTCCACTTTCGTTTTTTTTTATGTTTCACTTTAAACAAAACTGTCTCTCACACTCAGGTTGCACTATATGCTATTATATAATTTAATTTTGAATGCTGTTGTCAGTTACAGCACTTCGTTTCTTAGCAAGTACTTTTCTGCGGGGTTATGCTCGATTTTAAGGACGGTGTCATAACCCTATTTTACTTTACTTTATCATTCGTAAAACAAAATCAACAGTTCAAAGAAAATAACTCATCTGCGCATTATATATTATGGATGGTTATTGTTTCTGCTTCTTTAGATAAAAGTCCAAACATTAAACTAATAATAGTATCTTTGAATAATTCTTATCTAGTTACCCATATAACTAGCTCTAAACAGAAATTACAAATTACCAAAAATGCAGCAGGTTGTTGAACAGCATCTACTAGAACCGCCTTTGTTCTTCGGCTGCTGATCTTGGGAATTTGCTCTGGCAAGTTGTCACGTGGAACTAAATGCATGCCAGTGGTTTTACCCCGGGGAAGTCCTATTGCACCTAATGTTAAGTTGCAATGTAAAAATCTACCTTGACATGTATGCCGCAGTATTTCTGCTATTGAAACCAATTCCGCCTCACAATCTTCGGGCCAATTGTCAAAAACCGTTAACGCTATCAATCTCGCATATAGTAGGTAGTGTCAGTAAGCTCCAGGTCAATGGTCGTAATCTGTTCCAACTTATTCGCAACTGCAGCACCATGAATCTCCATACCCACCGTAAAAATGACAAATACGGAGTCTACGTGCGGACGCAGGTGAACCAAGAAATTAACAAGATGCTTACCCATCGGCGTCTGACAGTGCAAACCCATCCACCATGGGTGTAAGTGACAAAATCATATTGCATCCCTTTATCCAACTGCTTGGCTAAACGGCATATCTCACATATTTTATAAAAAACATTGATCCGTATGCAACAGTCGCTCAAACGATTTTTCTTTCTTTTTTTAGTTAATATTAAGAAGTAAAAATCACCGCATTGGTAACTTGGTTTTCATGGAACTCTACCATTATCCGAAAGTATAATTGTAATGACGTTAAGGTTTTATAAATTCTGCTAACAAATCGCTCAACATGCTGGCGCATCGTTGCTAGTGAATGCAGTTGTGCTAGTTTTTCGCTATCATACAACTAGATAAATATTTCACTATGAATCGCGAAAACCGCTATGCTGACGTACTTTATTTTAATATGCACTCCCACATGTGATTTATTTCCCTTTATAATTGTCGCAGCAATACAATTGCATATGCAAATGGTTGCAAATTTCGACCACATCCATTAAACAGTTAAGATGTGACCATCGTGGATTTTAATTCCAATCATAGTTTGGGCTGGGGAACTTAGTTTCATGTTCTTTGTTTTTCACTATAGATCACTGTAATTTGTTATTGTATAAGAAACCATAACTTTCACTTAAAGTTTTGGGCACAATCGCTTGGTTTCATGGGTTTTTTTACTGGGATATTTTAACTAGCAAATTTTTGGGCGCTATCGATTGGTAACTTTATCAAACGCGTTCTCCATGCCTGACTGAGGCTCGGCCTCCCGTCACCACGGCCGAACAAAGACTGTCCCGAGCTCTGATTTGATACTCGAGGCGAAAACAAAATTCCGTTTCGGTTTTGCCTTCGACTTGAGCATCAAGTCAGGCAATGTCCTTTCGGATTAACTGTACCTTGTTATTTTTCAAATCAAATAACAAGTCACAGTTAGTCCGATTGAAAAATGTAACAATTTCGAATGCATTACAGTGCACGTCGAAATATTACTGCAGAAATTTCAGCCGAAAATTTCTGAATGCTACAAATGTCACGCCATACAGACTTTCGATTCGTTCGAAAGTCAGAAAGAACCGTCTTAACGGGATTCTTCTATCGATCTCGGCCTGGCAGCAATGTGAGATAACAAAAAAGGCAGTTGATTTTCAGCTTGCGGAGCAGCATGAATTGAGTTTCGAAAACGAACGGGGCTCAGAACATTTTGAATTAGTCTCACAATCGAAAAGTTATCGCATAGCTAGGTAATTGGAAGTGCGGGATATTATTTAAGAATTTTTCGGTGATTGTGGCCGAAAATCTAGAAGGCTAATACAGGTCAGCTGCGCAAAAAGACGTTAGTTGGAGTTTTCGTGCCGTGAAAAATTCGCATCTTCAAATTTTCATTTTTCATCGAGAGTGGAGATAGCGCGGATGAACTGTTACTGTACTTTTCTGGGAAAAGGTAAACTAAGAGCTATATAAATTGTGCAGTTAAAGTGATTTAGAAAATGTTGTGCTTCTTAGATATATTCGCGAAGAGTTGAATGTATGCTGCCCAAATGTTATGGCTAAAACGCACTGCACAATGCATGAAAGATTGCTGCTGTTATAAATAATGCCTAGTTTCAAGGCACGTAGAGAAACAATTGAGCAATGCTTCCGTGCCTGAGCTCAGATCACCTTTATTAAGGACAAGACGATGAATTTTCGTCTCTTTTCGGACCCATTCAAACAGTAGCCGTGCCAATAGCAGTAATCCTGGGTGGACTGAGCCTCCATGTGGACAAGGGCAGCCCCATTAATGTGACATGTGCGGTAAAGTTCAGTCCAGAACCACCAGTCTATATATTTTGTGCCATAAGATAAGGTCCTAAGTGATGACTCGTCACGAGGAAGTGCTGATTTGACGGATTCTGGAAAATATTCATGGTATCCATTGAACACAGATATTGCGAGTATTCGCGTACACATTCTGAATAGTGAACGACCCGAGGTAATGCAAACGAGTACAGCGACGCCATCCTTACAAACCCAGTCGAGAAGTTATAATCTTCTAGCTGTCTCATCGCTTATTTATAGCCAAAGGTAAAACTTAATGTAATTTAAACTATGCCGAAAACTTGTAATATTACAAAGTGTATCTTAAGTAAGTAAAACGAAATAACTGTCGCAGGAAACAGTCATCCTGATTCTATCAAATGCGACAAAGGGGTGAATGCATAATTGCAATTATATTCGTCATTTAAACGACGAATGAAGCCATCCACAGAGTGACGCAATTTTCAAAATTGAGATTTTCACATACACATCTTACCAATCCAACTTTCAAACACCTCCTCAGAATGCCGACCAAAGAAGGAAATAATCCATCATCTTTGGAATCAAATAAAATCGTCACAGCTCTATCTGCTCTCTGATCTGATAATACTGACATTTAAAGATCTTTTTATGTTTTGATTTTTGTAATGTTGGGTTAATTTGCTGTTTCTTACATTCTGATTTGCTTGTTTATATGTTTTTCTGGTATTCGCCTAGTTCAAATCACTAAACGGGTATAGGCACGCACGGATATCTTCGATTTCGTAAATGTTGCAAGCTAAAACAGAAAGGCATTTAGCAATAGCTTTCCTATTCCCATCAAAAGGATTTACTAAAATTATTTTTCATTTAAATTGCATTTTTGAATGGCTTCTTCTCAAGTTGAAAGTGACTGAGAAGCTGAATAGCTGAGTCTTTAAATTGGAATGAAAAAAAAAATTGAAGAATAGAATCCGATCATTCCTAGACAAAGAGGAATTAACTAACTCAGACATTAACCAAGGGCAAGCCCACAAACAGACAATTCAAAACTGACAGAATGACAGAAATCCCCAATAGAACCTGTGAGTAAATCTAGTAATTCCATAAATTAGCGTCATTAATGTCAAATCGATGTCAGGTAATAGATCGGAAATTGTTCCAAATGCAGCATTTTTAAATTTTAAATTTTTTGAATTTCACCCGATTGCTAGCAATTGACTTCAGACGAGTTGAGGTCAAGCATTAGAACTATACTCAAAAGTTAAGCAGAAACAATTAATAATATGAAAATCCAAAACAAGTATATCCTTAGGTGACAATTACTCCTATTAAAAAAGACACGAAATGATTATCTAATGTAAATAGAAAAATCTTAGGGCATTTAATAGCAACAAGAAAAAGAAAAATATAATAGAAAATGTCCAGGAGCTTCCAGAAAATACAATATTTTATGATGTCTAGAGGACGTGTAGTTTGTAGCGCGTAGGTTAGGTTAGGTTAAAGTGGCTGCCGGTCTACAGAGGTCTGTCGTCCGACACACGTAGGCACAAAAGAGGCCCGTTGTGATGCCACACTAATTAGTGACTCTCTCCTACTCACTAAACTCGGGAAACATTCTGCTTCCCTTGACAAATCGCGTTATCCCTTTTAAATCAACCAGGGATAACTCGGTCAGGTTTGAGAGAAAGGGAGCGCCAATTGCCGCCAGCCTTCTCCTTGCCAACGCCGGGCACTGACACAAGAGGTGGAGGACGGACTCCTCCTGATCCTCGGAGCCGCAACTCCGACAGAAATCGTTAAACTGCACTCCCAATCGTTGTGCATGCCGTCCTATGAGGCAATGGCCCGTAAGAACTCCCACTGTGCAGCGTAGAGCGCTTCGAGTTAAGCCTAAAAGCTGCCTGGTGCGATGCGCATCCATGGATACCCAGGACTGCCTTGCTATTGCACAGGATGATTCATCTGCCCAGGACGTCTCAGCATCCTCGAGATATTTTTGCCTAATGGCCAATTTGACCGATGACATCGGTATACCTATTGAGAGGGAGCAGGAGACCTCCGGTAACAAGGTTCCAAGCCTTGCTAGCTCATCGGCCTCACAGTTGCCCTGAAAGCCCCTATGTCCAGGTACCCAAATCAATTGAACCACTGAATGTTTCGACATCTCCCTGAGAGATGCACGGCATTCAGCAACAATCATGGAAACTGTACAAGGACCAGCAAGGGATTTAATAGCCGCCTGGCTATCTGTGAAAATGCCAATATTAGCCCCGAATATTCGATTACACAGAAGCCAGTCGATTGCCTGTAAAATAGCCGCAACCTCCGCCTGAAAGACACTACAATGGTCTGGTAGACGGAAGGACAGCTTGAGATTCAGCTCATCTGAGTATACACCACTTCCGACTCTACTGTTTAGCTTTGAGCCGTCAGTGTACACATGGATAAGCCCACTTTCGAGGGTGACACCATCACGCCATTCATCCCTACCAGGAATGCGAGTTGTGAACTCCAAATCTAGTAGGCACTGCGGAGCGATGTAGTCAACACCCGCTGGAGCGGGAACTCCCTCGACCAAAATCCTCGCATGGCCGAAATCTGTTCTATTCCAAGCCGAGATTCAATTTAGTCTCACAGCGGCAAGATTAGCTTGCTGTAAGATAAGTAGATTGGTTGGCAGCCAATGAAGTAACACGAAGAGTGCCTTAGTAGGGGTGGAGCGGAGCGCACCAGTTACAAGTAGTGAAGTCATTCTCCGCACTTTTTCAATCTGCTGTTTGCAGGTAGCCTTAATAGCACCCTGCCACCAGAACACCACCCCAAACAATAGAATTGGCTCAACCACAGCAGTGTAAAGCCAAGCAACAGTACGAGGTTGTAATCCCCAATTCGCTCCTATGGCCCTTTTACAGCAGTAAAGTGCATTGAAAGCCTTCCGAGCTCTTTCTGCTACATTGTAGGTCCATAGTAACTTCGAGTCAAGGATCAGCCCTAAGTACCTGACCCTCTGGCTCAAGTTAATGGAGACCCCATTCAACTTGGGTAACTCAAAAGACGGAACTTTGTACTTCCTTGTAAACAGCACTAGTTCCGTTTTGTTAGGATTCACATTCAAGCCGCACTCACGACTCCAACGTGAACGTATGTCAAGAGAGTGATTTAGCCTCTCCGATAGCGTAGATAAATACTTTCCCGACACTGCCACAGCTATGTCGTCTGCATAAGCAATCACTTTGCAGCCAGCGCGGTCCAATCTCATTAGAAGAGTATTCACCGTGATGTTCCACAGCAGGGGAGAGAGGACTCCACCCTGAGGTGTGCCCGTACTGACTCCTCGTCTTACGCTGGCATCCCCAGGGAAGAGATAACCACTCTACTTTTGAGAAGCTGCGCAATAAAAGCAATCAGCCGCTCGTTCACATGAAGCACCGAGAGAGCCTCAACAATAGCGTTAGAATTCACGTTGTTGAAGGCCCCCTCGATGTCCAAGAAGGCGGCAAGCGTATATTCCTTAAGCACAAGAGATTTTTCCACTTGCTTAATAAGGACGTGAAGAGCAGTCTCACCAGATTTACCTTTGGTATAAGCGTGTTGTGACTGCGAGATCAACATAGGATCAATTGATCCTTTAATATGGTAATCAATTATCCTTTCCAAAATCTTAAGCAGGACTGAGTTAAGACTTATTGGACGGTAGTCCTTTGGCCTAACATGAGAAACTTTTCCTGCTTTGGGGATAAACACAACTCTAGTTTCCCGCCAGTTGGTGGGAACATACGAGAAGCGTAGGCAAGCATTATAAATCTCTCTGAGCCATGGTAGCGATACTTCCATGGACTGCTGAACGTCAGCCGCAAGCACGCCATCAGGGCCTCAGCTGAGAGTCTGATATTCTGAACGGCGGGGCTCTACCGTAATTTAGTTCCGTTTGGTGCACTGTCCCTATAGGGCAATAATTGCCCGGGAAATGTGCGTCCATGAGAACGTTTAGAGTATCTGCGCTCGAACTAGTCCAAATGCCCTCAGGGTTCATGATGCACCCCATAGCCTTTGGTGTCGTGCTTAATACCTTGCGAAGGCGATTCGCCTCGCTGAGACTCTCTACGTTTCCACAGAAAGATCTCCATGAGGACCTCTTAGCCTTGCGTATGGCATACTTAAACGCCTTCAGCTTCGTTTTATACGCCGACCAGTCATTAGATCTTTTCGAGCTATTAAACTCCTTCCTACATTCTCTCCGCAGGATGCTGATTTCCATACTCCACCAGGGAGGCTTAGGATTGCCCCTGGAAAAAAGGCTTACATGCTTCCCTAGACGCGGAATTGAGAGAATTAGTAAGGGTGTCAACCGCCCGATCCAATTCATGGTAGCAGTCAATGCTCCTAGGAGCAGTTTCCAGTGAGAATCGTACCAGAGAATGAAATAGTTTCCAGTCTGTCCTCTTTCTGTTGATAAAGGCTACCTGCACAGCAGAGCTGCGGCCAGCCACGTTATACGATATGTACCTATGATCATAGAATGAGCACTCTTGTAGAACCCTCCAGTCACGGAGTAGATGCGAGTGCCGCCCACTAATCAAGGTAACATCAAGAACCTCCCTGCGGTTTGAAGTAAAGAAGGTTGGATCGCTACCAGTGTTGGCGATGAAAAGGTCGTGGGCCAAGATGAAGTCAAAAAGTTCCCCACCTCGGCCATTAGTGTTGGAGCTACCCCATACTTCATTATGAGCGTTGGAGTCAGCCCCTAGAATAAGAGGCACACCAATCTTTGTGGCTTCAGCCACAACGCCCTTGACAATGTCGCAAGGTGGGCTGTCGCCTTGATCGTGTGCCATGTAGCAAGAAACAAACCAGTATGATCTCTGGTCAATTTCCACTGCAATAGCCATGTTATCCCTGTCACTGAAATTGTGTAGTACAAGGACGTTTATGGTTTTCTTGACAAGAATGCAGACACGTGGCTCATGTAAGCCGTCGGGTACCACTAGTCTGTATCCATCGGTGCGTAACCCGCAAACCCGGTTTTTGGCAACCCATGGTTCTTGGATTAGAATCAGCTCCTCCTCTGTCCTAGACAGTCGGAAGAGCAGGGTAGCTGATGCTACTTTGGAATGGTGAAGGTTGATCTGCAATACCTTCACCATCATTTGTTTTCGACGATGGTTAGATCCAGGTCCTCCCCGTCTGACATAGATGTCTGCCCAGCCTCTTCCTCTGTTTCCAGAGTCATGAGGTCCAGGCAGCCACCCAACTCGGAGGTAGTCCCGACACTAACCCCGTCTGCATAAAGGGATTCCACCTCGGATTCATCCTCAGATGTCACCCTCGAAGATGTGTCCAACCCCTTTTTAGGTGAGTCCTCCGTTCTGTGAGTCACCTGTTGAGGGTGAGGTTTCTCGGGTGTTGGATCTCCCGCAGCAGAGCTCTTTGGCCTGTCGCTTCGGTAGATCCGTAGGGCTAGTTTTTCGACCCCATACCTGATAATGCCCTTTCGGGCATCTAAGATCGGGAGTGCCTCCTCATTTATGATGAAGAGAGCCTCCCGCCGATTGTCTACCGGCTCTCCAATCTTCGCAACCCTCCAATTTTCCGTTGGAAGATCCGGATTGAAAAGCCGGACTATTTCCAGGACTTCCACTGGATCCGAGTGGAAACTTGGAATCCAAGTCCTGCATCTAGGCCGGCTGGGAATCTCATCCTTGTGCACCACCTTAATCTTGGCGCCTGGCCAGAGTTCCCCCAGCTCGGAGATTGCCTGCTTATAGAAATCGGCTGATCGTTGGTCTCCACACGCAACTAGCCGAATTCCTTTATGCCAGCCCGCCTCGTTCACCGTAGGTGGTGGACCCGAGCTGGCCTTCTGCAGCCTACAGCAGATTCCAAACAAAGCCTGCCTTATCTTAAGCCAGTTTTCGGGGGAGATGGTTCCATCTCCCTTGCTAGCATCAATCACGGCCCAAACCAGGCACTCTTTGGCCATTTCGCTAAATGGCCGAGTTATCCCTGTAGGAGCCGTCACTATTTTCTGTTTTTTGCAGTCTTGCATGCCCTGATTCATCTGCTCAGCCGACCTCTGTCGTTTCTGAGCTGAAGCTCCAGGGTGTAGAGGGAGCGGATTAGGTTGCTCCCCAATGAATGACTTTGCCCACTGAAGGGACTTTTTGTCCTTGTCGGACATAGAGTCGGGGGGGGACATTTTCAAACTTCCTCAGAACTTTGAAGGCTGCCCTTCTAGTTCCATAAGCCCGAGATTTTTTGGCGGAGGTGCTTTGTGTGCCTGAAGAGGAGGAAGCGGCACCGGAGGTAGCGCTTGTTGATGGTCGGGCTGGCTCATTCACCGAAACCTTCCCATCACACTGGCCACAAACGGACTTCATGGCATTCGCAGGGCCAGGCTTGGTGATCTCAGCCCCGGAACCGCCTGAGACAGGGGTTGAGGAAGATTTTGAAGGCACTGGAGCTGACCCACTCGTCATGTCTCCACTACCTTGCTTAGGCGCTGTGCCAGGCACTGGAGCTGGCCCACTCGTCATGTCTCCAGAACCCTGCTTAGCCGCTGTGCCAGTAGTCAATGGAGCTGACTCAATCGCCATGTCTCCACGAACCCCTGCAGCCTTAACCTCAGTCCGCAGAGCTGGCTTATTCACCATGTCTCCACTTCCTGACGGCGCAGCTTTTTTAGCCCCCCCCCCCTCTACATTAGAGGGTGAGTTTGATTTGTTGCCAGGCTTTTGCCTGACGAGTTTGTTTTTATTATTATTTTTCTTCATGTAATATGGGTCCCCACTCAGAGCCGCTATCTCAAGTCCGAATGTGTAGTCACCTTAATGATCCCATGGTTCTCTATGCAAAGCAGGGAGGCCATGCGAGGGTTGCCACAAGCGCTTATGGGGACAAGTAGTCAGAGCCGGATCGGTGTTAATCAGGAGTCCACCTCAACTGAACCTACACCACCAACTTAATGGCGACGAGACTGAGAACGTACTCTGAGGCCTGCCAGGGTTTTAACGGGACGGAGATGATCGTATTAACCCGGAGCCGTTCACGAAGCGGATTTCACTCCGTCGCTACCGCGCCTGAAGACGACTAGGTCCGGAATGCTACGATCACCAGCCCATGTGCAACAAACGTATTGTATGTCGAGAGAGGTCCGAGGACGAAAGCAGTCGTAAAGAGAGTCTAGATCATTTAGCGTTACCCAGGATGCACCGCGAGGAGGCGATCTAGTTACATCCCTTGTAGCGCGTAAGGACTGGATGAAAAGTTTTCTTAAGTTTATGTTTCATTTCAACACAAAAAAAATGTATTCCACGTGGATCCAATTCTCGCATATTTAATTTTCATAAATCCATCCCACAATTCATTTCTTTAGTGTACAATATTAGATTTAATAGAGCTATTCTTCGAATAGACGAATTATGGTTAGTTGTAATTATTCTTCCTTGACATGTATATATGATACGCACATGATATTAATTTTTTTGAAACATCGACCACATACGGTCGTTCTTTAAAATACATATAGTGATTGGATTAGTTGTGTAATATTTTGTCCGTCATATTTGATCGGTGCTGTAAGTTCAATGCAATCGTGAACATTCCAGCATTATGTTTACACTGTATGAATTATAGAAAATTATTTTTCTTTAGTAATTATATATATTATTAATGTTAATAAATTATCCTACAAGTTTTTTTTCTCACTCGAATTCACGTTGAATTGGATTTATATTTAAATATCACTTGTTTTTCTTTCTAAAAAAAAAACACAAAAAAAACAAAAACAAAAAACTTGAAGCTTCCTATGTTCACATTAAAGCTATAAGCTTAGTTTAAATTTAAATAAGTATTCTTATAAATGCAATAATTATGATTGTCTAACTTTGAAACCCCTTGGCTTTCTTATTGAGTGGATTCAGGGTTCGCGATGGCTTAGCTGGCCTAGATTTTGATTAGTTTCCGGCTTTTCAACTTTTATTTCCTTTTATTTTTCATTTGTCGTTTTAATATATAAAAGCCAATGTCAGTGGGTGGAGGACC
Organism: Nemotelus pantherinus; assembly: GCA_963978885.1. Taxonomy (NCBI): domain Eukaryota; kingdom Metazoa; phylum Arthropoda; class Insecta; order Diptera; family Stratiomyidae; genus Nemotelus; species Nemotelus pantherinus. The sequence continues at coordinate 144,737,432 of OZ022264.1, forward strand.
CAAGACCATCGGGGGTCAGGGCTCCGCCACCATCGGGGGCCTGGGGCTGTCTGCTTCACCCGGGTTCAGACAGTATTTCTCCTCCTTTCAGACGGAGACAGTATTTCTCCTCCTTTCCCGCGTAAAATTTTTCAGTTTTGTGGTTCCGTGCGTCGACACGTGCACTGGGTCTGGTTAGTCAGCCCATATTGCAGAGCCACGAATGATTTCCTTTACGGAACTAAACCTCCTTTCCCTTTTTGAGTATATTTATTATACCAGTTTGCGGCTACACTGTAATAACGGATGAATTACACGTAGCATTCCGTTTTTCTGAGAGCAAACCAACTCCATTTTTGAAGAACCCACCCCAGCTGCAGCTAGCTAGCAAAGCGGCATACCAGCATCCGTCGGGGTTGGTTAAAGGGTACTCCGCTTATGCGGACGAGGAGCCTTCACGGCCATTTGTAGGGTACCCTGCTCTCCGGGCAGTTCTTTTTTTTTAATTCGCCTCTTGAATGGCATTAGCCATTCCACTTTTTGACCTTAGCACTCTTGGTTCTAAACTTCGGTCTAGTTCTTAGTTGTGCTAAGGCCGCCTCAATCACAAAAATCGTTACAAATCGCTGGATACATTGTTTTGCATTCCCCTGTATTTCCTCCTTCACGGTTGATGAAAGTCCGTACCTTAGTAGGGGTTCGTTATTTCCGCATAAGACGACGACATTCTTCACTGCTCGCCAGTAAAAGTTTTTTTTTCATTAAAGCGTTGGAGATTTTTTTCCGCTGTCAGCTCGAAATTTATGGTGTATTGTTGGGTTTGCACCAAATGTTGTTGAATGAGTCGTTGCTGCTGTTCTATGAGCTGGTTTTGCTGTTCTAGCTTAGCTGTCAGCGCTACCATTTCCCGCTGGTACTGGCTTTGAATGTCCTGGTAGGATAGCCCCGAATTTCCGACATCCCTGTTGTCGTCTGACATTGCGACGCTTCTATTTGAGTCGAAGGCCGAGGATCTAGATGTCATTAAAAGAAGAGAAAATTTGATTGATTATTCAAAAACAATCTCGATATGTAGAATTGGTTTTTGCTTAAAGCACGGTGTGATCAGTTATAGTACTTCGATTGTGTTCCACTTTTTCACTGCTAAATTCTTTAGCCACAATTCAATGTTTTTAACAATTGATCACGTTTTTATTATATTATTAACAGTTTATAAACGTTTAATCAGTTATGTACGAGACACTTTTTTTCACTTTTTTTTCAATTCGAAAAAGTTCGATCACTGGATCTTTTATCTTTAGATTGGGATCCTACCGACTGCGCCAAATACTTATTTATAAGGTGTTTCAAATAAAAATAAAAACACGAGGGTTTTATTAGATCGTTTATTCAAAAAACACGTATGTATATTTCAACTGCGGTCTTAAGACTAACTAAAATTCATAAGTACATGATTTGGATCGTCTTTATATGATTCAAAATGCTGAAAATACATAAATGCATTTTCCAGTGATTATAATTATTCCCACAGTTAAAGCAAGAGTTGCAAGCAGGTTTCCGTACTTTCAACTCAAGTTTCACTTGAAGTAATGAAACGCGTTTGCTCGATGGTTACCAAAGAACAACAACTTTATTGAATTAATTACTTTCTTTTATGTGAAATTAATGCTGATGTTAAGTGCACATTGATCAATTCATAGAAAGCTTATGCATACATGAAATATTCTTTTATCGTGCAAGTACAATGAATAGTGTAAATTGCTGAATTGCGAAATTGACTGTATCGATAATTGATTGAGTTGATGCTTGATTTGATGCGGACGGAGTCTCACGTGTCTCGACTGAAAGAGGACATAACCCATGAATAGCTCTGGTAAATGTGCCGGATGCTGTTTTTATTTTAACTACTCGTACAAATCCGTCTGGTCCAGGAATTATCTCCACAATGCGACCCATTGCCCATTCAAGTGTTGGGAGGTTATTATCTTTTAGGGCGACCAGAGTGCCCACCTTGATGTTTGCCTGTTCGCCAGTCCACTTCACCCTTTTTTGAAGTTCGTTAAGATATTCAGTTTTCCATCTTTTCCAGAATTCCTGCTGAACACTGTTCACTAGTTTCCGCCGGGATGCTGCTGACATCTTCTCTACTGTATGTTGGTCTGAGAAAGAATTCAATGGTTCTCCTATCAAGAAATGTCTTGGTGTAAGAGCAGTCAGATTGCTCGGATCTGACGACAATGGTGCTAAAGGCCGCGAGTTTAAAACTACTTCAACCTCTGCAGTTACAGTAGCTAATTCTTCGTATGTTAAAGCTGCTGAGTCTACTGTCTTCGTATATAATGTCTTTAATGACTTGACAGCCGCCTCCCAAATTCCTCTGAAATGCGGTGATCTAGGTGGTGAAAAATGAAATTGGATTCTTTGTGATGAACAGGTGTCTGCTATTTTTTGTTTTGAGCGTTTTTCTTGGAACATATTATAAATTTCCTCCAGCTGGTTCTTGGCGCTGACAAAATTGGTGCCGTTATCACAGAATATGTTTTGACATAATCCACGATGGGCAACAAATCGTTTTAGTGCTCGAAGAAACTCGTCAGTCGAAAGATCGGAAACCACCTCTAGATGTACTGCTTTAGTGGTGAGGCAGTAAAATACGGCAATATATGTCTTTTGAGGTCCTTTACGGCGGATCTTATAATGTGTCATAATTGGTCCACAAAAGTCCACCCCAGTTGACGAAAACGGTCTACTAGGTATAATTCTTTCTGAAGACAGTCGACCCATTAATTGTTTCAACAGTTGTGGTCTGGCCCGAGTACATGGTACACAGTTATTGACGATCGATCTAGCCAGGTTTCTACATTGAAGAATCCAGTATTCTTGACGAAAGAATGCAAGCAGAGCCTGTGGTCCGGCATGCAGATGCTTTTGGTGTAAATGGTTCATCAGCAACTTTAAAATAGTACTATCACCTGCCAAAAGAATGGGATGCTTGGCTTCACAAGAAAACTTGGGTGCCTGTAATCGCCCACCGACTCGTATTAGTACCATTTATTCAATAAATGGCGTAAGACCATTTTTGAACTTCCCTTCTTTTGCCAAGGTGGTGATCTCTTCGCCAAATTTCATGCGTTGATCTTCCTTTAAAATGACTGCCGTAGCTTGCTTTATTTCACCGACTTGTATGAATTCTGGAATCGAGTCTTTCGTTAGGTCTTTTTTGATTATCTTTGCTGCACGAATAACTAGAGCTGTTACACGTTGCAACCTTAGAAAGGAATCCTGATGGTTAATTCTCTGTACAAAATGGTCTTCTCTATTGACCTGATTTTAACACAATTTTCGTAGTTTTTTCTTCCAGTGCTCGGATGTGTTCGTCTGATGTTTTTGGCCAATTTTACTTTTCTTTTTGCAAAAACGTTGGCCCAAAGAACCAAAACTCGGATACTGTTAAGTGATCAGCAGTAGTTCCCCGTTATACAAGGTCAGCTGGATTTTCCTTCGTTGGAACGTACCTCCACTGGTTGGGCTTTGTTTTGTTGAGTATCTGTTGCACTCGATTACCGACGAATGTTTTTAGTGTCGCCGGGTCACCACGAAGCCATGACAATACTATTTGAGAGTCTGACCAATACATCACTCTTTCAAACTGTATGTTAATGTTTCGAAGGATGTTTTCACCTAATTGTGTGGCAAGTTTTGCAAGCCTTCTAGTCTTGGTAACGTGGTCACTTTGATAGGTGCTACTCTTGATTTGGCACAAAGAAGCTTCACTAGAACGTTGCCTTCCTTGTCAACAGATTTGATATATGCTACGGTTCCATACGCCTTTTCGCTTGCATCAGCAAATATATTTAGCTCAATTTTCCATGGCGCCGGTCCAATTATTACTTATCTGGAAATCTTTAAATCGTGCAAGGTGCTTAGCCCTCGTCTGAATTGTCGCCAGTTATCACGCAATTCATCTGATAGCTCTTAATCCCACTCTATCTTCCCCTTAATCTCACTCTATCGAAAGAATTTTTCACCTAATTGTGTGGCAAGCCTTGCAAGCCTTCTAGTCTTGGTAACGTTATCACTTTGATAGGTGCTACTCTTGATTTGGCACAAAGAAGCTTCACTAGAACGTTGCCTTCCTTGTCAACAGATTTGATATATGCTACGGTTCCATACGCCTTTTCGCTTGCATCAGCAAATATATGTAGCTCAATTTTCCATGGAGCCGGTCCAATTATTACTTGTCTAGAAATCTTTAAATCGTTCAAGGTGCTTAGTCCTTGTCTGCATTGCCGCCAGTTATGACGCAATTCATCTGATAGCTCTTAATCCCACTCTATCTTTGCCTTCCATAGTTGTTGTAAGAATATTTTCCCAGTTAGGACCACGGGATTCACTAGTCCCAAAGGGTAAAAAAAAGTGGGCCATATCTGACAAAACAGACCGTTTGGTTATTTTTACACATTCCGGCAAGGTAGTTGTTATTACAAAACAGTCCCTGGATAGATTCCACATTAGCCCAAAAGTTTTAATATGCCCTTCTGGACTCTCCGAAAAACTTATTTGTTTCTCGTGATCTTCTTCTGAAAATTGAGCTATCAGTGCTGGGTGGTTTGAGCACCACTTTCGAAGCTTGAAACCTCCTGAGTTTAGCATCTTAATCAATTCAGATTGTATGACAAGAGCTTCAGCCAAGCTATTATGACCTGATATTATGTCGTCTACATAAAAGTCTTTGATAGCCTGAGATCCTTTAGGAAATCGGATGGATTCATCTTCCGCCAATTGTTTCAAACATCGAGTGGCTAAATATGGTGCTGACTTGGTTCCATATGTGACTGTACACAATCGAAAGTAGTGAAGTTTTTCAAATGGGTTTTTCCTCCAAATTATGAGTTGCAATTTTTGGGCTTCTTCGTCAACTAATATTTGACGGTACAGTTGAGCGTAATATTATGTCGAAAAGTTCATCTTGTATTCTAGGGCCAGCAACCATCAAGTCATTCAATGAGGGTTGCGTGGTCGTCTTCGCAGAAGCATAAAAAAACACTCAATTTTGTTGTACTACTGTGGAGCCTCAATACATGATGATGTGGTATGAAATAGTGTGAGCCTGAAATTTGCTCCTTTTGTATTTTTTGCAAGTGTCCTAGCCGTAAATATTCATCCAGAAAATCTGCATATTGTTTGTGCAGCTCTAGATCTCTTAAAAGCTTTCGTTCCATGCTCATGAAGCGTCTCATTGCTATTTCCCGAGAATCGCCGAGTGAATTGGGGCTCGAAAATAATGGTAATGCAACTTCATATCTTCCTTGGCTGTTTCTTATGGTCGTTGCTTTGAAGAACTCTTCGCATCTTTGTTCAGCGTTTGTAAATTCTATTTTCCCTGGACACTCTTCAAGTTTCCAAAATTTCTTTAGTTGGTCATCGAGCTCACCATTGGTCATTCCACAGAGGGGTGTTTTATAAAAATTGCTGGACACCTTTCCCAATACAATCCCAATGTTGTATTTTGCAATGCTGGTAGGTCTTTATGGAGTTTCTATTGCCCCATTAGCATCAACTCTCCATATAATTCTGCGCCAATCAACATGTCAATACCTCCTGGTTTGTTGAATTGAGGATCTGCGAGGGCCATATTGGATAGAATACTCCATTTTTCTATATTGATGAATTCAAGATGTTGATATAAAGGTATTTCTGGAATGACATAAGCTTCAATATTGGTGTGATATTTTGAAACTCTGAATTTGGCAATAACGCTGATTCGATCCTTAGATTTCAATCTTGATTCTCCAATACCAGTTATTCTTAGCTCGTCTTGAATTCCGGCAAGCTTTAATTTATTTCTCAATCTTTCTGTTATTAAATTTATTTGAGAACTGGAATCGAGAAGAATCCGGCACTTGACTTGATTGCCATGATTGTCAGTGACGGTTGCATCGGCTGTGCCCAAGAATACATAACTGCTTTGTTCATTGCTAGCTTCTTTGCCTTTTGTAGAGCCAACGTGAACTGCTGCATCATTGCTGAATTTTATTGATGCCGTCTTATTCCGTCCTTTTTCTGCCTTCCGGGCTTCGTTCACAAAATGAAGCAACGAATTATGTCTCTGTTGGCATGATGGGCAACTCCTCGAAATGCAACTACTTGTTTTATGGCCACTTTTTAAACAATTTATGCATAATTCCAACTTTTTGGCAGTTGCTTGACGTTCTGGAGGAGCGAGTTTTAGAAATTTACTGCATGATCACTACTGCATAACTCACATTTGTTCCTGTGAGTCATCGTATAAGCATTCGCAATTTTATTATGCTTATCTTTACTGATTGTTTTTATTGGTTCCAAGGCTTCTAGTGACTGGAATCTTAATTCCAAAAAACCTAAAAACTCTTCAAGTGACTGTAGTTATCTGGGGAATTTTACTGACTGTTCATACAATGTATGTGTGTCTCCATCTAATTTTTTTACTAAGATTTGTAGTAAAATTGGATCCCATTGGTCGCGCACATTCAACCCAAGGTTCTCTAGACCAAGAACACATTCTTTGATTGTATCATGCATTGTTTTGATTGATGATGCTGATTCTGACGATAAAGTCAGCGGTGCTAATATTTTGTCAATTAATGCAGCCACTAATAGTCTTTTGTTATTATATCTGGTGGTACGGATTTCCCAAGCCGTTTTGTAATTCTCCTCACTTACTGTGATTGGTCGAATGAGCTTTTCCGCTTCACCGGATAATTGAGACTTTAAATAGAAGAATTTTTGAGCGTTCCCCATCGCTTGTGAATGGACCATTTGGCTAAACAAATCATAGAAATCTAGCTCTCTGGCTCTATTTTTGGTAACTTAACCATAGGCTGCAATAAGTGTAGCTCATTTCGAGTCAAGGCACTATTGTTATCAACAACACTTCGTGCATGCGTTACCAATTTTTGATGCAATTCTCGGATAACGAAATATTTGTTAGAATCATATCCGCGCTCACCCGGATCATCCAATGTTTCCCACAAAAGATTGTGAGTGGCCACTAGCTCTTGACACTGGTCATTGATCAAATCCTTCATTATGTTGTATTCTTCTAGAATTCGAAATTCCTTGAAATATTTACTATCCCTTGCATCACTGGAAATGTCTCTTATTTCTGTGTCTACAGTTTCAAACTCATTCCAGAGTTGAGTTAATATGAGATGCTTTTCTCTTAAGTAAATTATAGGTTTTTTTTGTCCGGCGACTCTCTGTAGTAGGTATTTGTGATCTCGATTTCTTTACCTATGATTGTCTGCCGTAATACTAAGCCCTCCATTTTGACTTTTGTTGACAAAACTTCGGTGCGATTATTCACAAGAACAATGTAAGCGTACGCGCACAAGAACAATGTAAGCGTACGCGCACAAGAATCACGTTTGTTATGTTATTAGTTATTAAATGTTAAAGCAAGAGTTGCAAGCAGGTTTGAACTGACATTAATTTGTAGAGCTGTGTGAGATCATCTTGCTGCAACGGTAGGTGTACTGATTTCGGCAGGTGGGTTCGAATGGATACTAGCTCCGTCTTTAGTTGTTCCGGGGATAGCAGAATGGGACTCAACTGCCGGTGGTGCGTGTTAGTCATTGTGTCCAATATGGCCGATTGTATGCGATATAAGTTCCCGGCAATCAATGTAAGCTAGGTGGTTATTGAGAAAACATTTTTGTACGCCGTAAGCTGTATTTGCTCCCCGTTGGGAGCAGTCCTGTATAACGTTCATTATTATTGAGATCTGGTTCTCCAGTACTTTGAACTTCCCCTTGATCGCTCTTCATGATATTTATGGTTGAATCAATGATGGATGTTTGATTCCGTAGTAATCGCAATCGATGATTTTCGTCTCTCTTTACGGTGCTCATGATTTCGGACATTTAGTCGGCGTAGCTGGAGTCAAGGATCCCGAACAGTGAGTTGGCTATATTTCCCACTATATTGATTGCTCTCCGTTTTACTCGTTTTGGCGTAAATATGATGTTGCCTAGCTCTATTTCCGAGTGCACGTGTTGAAACATAGCAACTAAATGGTTGCAAGTATCTTCCCTTTCAAGAGGGCGACATAAATGCTCCAATGCCGTAGTCCCGTTTTTCAAAGCTGCCATCTCTGACCTAAATGGATTGAGGTCGAAATAAACGATCAGTTGCCATTGGGTGGTGATCAATTCCATGTTGCCCATGTGCTCGAAGTAGATTCCTGGTACGGGCTTGTACTTCTAGATGGTAACTATAACTATTGATAATGTCATCAGAACCGTTAGTAAAGTTGTTAATATATTGGCGCCTGACAGCTTGGTTCGTTTTCTTGGTCGAGAATCCTCGTCTTCCAGACGTGCGGTAGCCATTGCTGAGCTCGTTTGGTGTTCACTCTCCGTTGTATTCTCGGTATCCGTCTTTTCAATTGGCAGGGGAGACAGACGATGGATCGCTCTTCTAAAAATGCCCTTTGCTGTTTTGACATTAACGACTCGAACTAGCCCATCGTCACCTTTGTAGATTTGGACTATTCTCCCAAGAGGCCACTGCATCACGGAGAGGTTGTCTTCCTTGATGATCACCATCATACCAAGCTTGATATTTTGTTCTTGCTCTTTCCATTTGTGTATGTACTGCAATTCGTTAAGATATTCGCCACTCCAACGTTTCCAGAATTCGTTTTGCAATTGATTCGCCAGTTTCCAGCGCGTCAGTAAGCCTGTACTGGATGATTCTGCCTGTTGATCACCGAGCGCTGTTAATGGTTCACCTGTTAGGAAGTGTACAGGCGTTAATGCACTTAAATATTTGGATCTGCAGACATTGGTGTTATTGGTCTGGAATTTAGGATGGCTTTGATTCCTCATAGGTTAATGACGCCGTGCCAATGTTTCGCAAAAGTAGGTGTTTTGCAGATTTATTTATTTATTTACCAAACAAGGTATAATAATAATACATGTAAATTAAATAAATATAAAACAAAAAAAAACTAGACAAATTTAAATAAAACAGGTTCAGAATAGGTATAAATACAAACAAATATAATATAAATAAATAAACATTCGAAAAATAAATACATAAAGCTAATTTACATGTAAGTCACAATATTAAATACGCAAAACGCTAAACCAAATTAATTAATTATCTAATTAAACAATTATAAAAATAGTCCTAAGTCATAAGAAGATACTAGGCCGGTAGACTAGGGAGGGTAGGATAAGAGAGCCTTGGTAACCCTATTTTTAAAGGACACTTTTGATATCGTGGGGGAAAAGTGTTGGCTCATACTGTTGAATATTTTGCAGCATCTGTTAATTGGCTCATTATCAGCATATGCGGTGCTATGCTTATGTTCAACTAGCATTCGTCGGGATCTAGTGACTCTCAAGGGCTGATTAAGCACAAATCTTTTCTGTATATAGTCGACATTAACAGCGTCTCCAATGACATCGAAACTGAAGCAGGCAGATAACATTAATCTTCTGGATGCAAGAGGTAATAAGTTTAGAAGTCTAAGGCGAAGTTCATACGACGGTAAATTGCTAAAATCACTTGGATGGTAAAGACCTCTAAGAGTGAATAGCAAGAATTGCTTCTGAATAGATTCAAATCTCTGGTTGTGAATTTCGAAAACTGGGTTCCAGATAATGCAAGCATACTCAAGAAAAGGGCGAACGAGCGTGGTGTATAGTGATTTTGTAACCCAACGGTTCTGAAACTCCCTGGCGCGTCGTTTAGTGAAGCCAAGTCGTTTACTAGCTTGAGAAATCATTTTGTCGTAAAGAAAATTAAAGCGGAGCTTTTCATCCAGCACCACACCGAGGTCTAAAATATTGTCCACTCTACTAAGTGCCGTATTGCTTAAAAGGTACGTATAATATACGCGCGTACTTTTTCTAGAAAACCTAATCACATGACATTTTGCGATGTTGAGAGGTAGGTTATTCACGATGCACCAATGTTCGAGGGAATTTGGTTTTAATTGAAAAAAGCTGGCATCTGAAGACGACTTAATAGTATAATAAATTTTCAGGTCATCCGCATAGAGTAGATGAGGCACATCAGATAAAACCTCTGACAAGTCTGATATAAAAATATTAAAAAGTAAAGGGCCAAGTTGGCTACCTTGAGGTACACCTGAATTGACATGAATTTTTTTAGAAATAAGCCCTTGGAATTTCACATGTTGTGAGCGGCTGTGGAGGTAAGAGCTGGGCCATTTTAGTAGAGATCCGGCAATTCCGAATTGCTGTAGCTTGAAAATCAAAATGGAGTGGTCAACACGGTCAAATGCTTTGCTAAAGTCCGTGTAGACTGCGTCAATTTTGACACCTTTCTCCATTTTACAAAGAACATGGGAAATCAGCTTCATTAGGTTGGTAGTGGTAGAACGACCTTTCCTAAAACCACGCTGCTGTTCGTTAAGTCGAGAATCGACCAGAGGGGATAGTTTAGCACATATGATTTTTTCGAAGAGTTTAGGAATAGTTGATAAAATGGCAATACCTCTATAATTTTGAATTGATCTTCTATCGCCATTTTTGAATATTGGTGTTACGTAGGAAGATTTCCAATACGACGGAAAGTACCCAGAAGAAAGAGATGTATTAAATATAATTTGAAGAGGAGTGATTAACTGTGCGGCACATTTAATAAGAAACATTGGAGGAAGAAGATCAGGTCCAGGGCCTTTTTTACTATCAAGCTCCAAGATAGCTTTAGAAATATCATCTCTGGAAATGGTTATAGCCTCAGCGAAAATTGGTCTACTTACTCTTGGCGAATGACAGGATGATGAGGAATACTTGCTGGATTAAAAACGTCTTGGAAGTTATCTGCGAAAAAGTTGCAAATTTCTTGAGGAGAAGAAGACATTGAGGTGTTATAACACATAGAAGAGGGATAGCCAGTTGTTTTCCGTTTCATATTCACAAAGTCAAAAAACTTTTTGGGGTTGTGGATTATATTCTCGCCGGTAGTTTTAACGAATCTGTCATATGCTTCATGAGACTTGTTATGGAATTCTTTGGCCACTGCATTGTATTCTTCTTTAATACGATGACTAGAGTCGACATTATTTTTTATTGATTTGTAAAGCTTATTTCTATGATTTCTCATACGTTTAAGAGTCTTATCGAGCCAAGGCTCAGAAAGTTTATCCTTTCTCCTAATTTTAGGGACATATCTTTCGACCGCGTCAAACAGTATATTGTAGAATGAATTTACATTGTCGTCAATACATTGGGATGCAAAAGTATCTATCCAATCGACATTGTCAAGAGAATGGTGAATGCTATAATAATCAGCATTACGGAAATCGTATACAATAGTATTATTGTACGTTTGACAGGTATTAGAAACAGCAGTGGATAAATCAATAGTAAGAGCAGAATGGTGAAGGCTATTAGAGAAAAGATTCTCCTCGTCGATAGTGGGGCTAACCACTACTTTGTCATAAGCGTTTGTAAATATAAGGTCTAACCAATTACCATAACGATTGGGAGTCGGAGCAACTTGCTGCAAATCATTACAATACAAAGTACTCACAAGATTAAAATCAGAATAATCAAGATGGTTAATAGGAATTAGGTAATTATCAGTTTCATCAAGAACGAAACGTAAATTAGGGCGATTAAAATCTCCTAGAAGAATAATGTGATCCTCAGCGCTACGAGTTGCCATGAAAGTAGATATACATTCGCATATATAATTGTAAACAGAGTCGTCAGATCTAGGCGGGACATAAAATAAACCGATACATACCGATGTCCTGTCGAATGATATTCGAATAATTTTATGCCGAAACAATTTATGAGGGGTTATGTTGACAATTTCGCATGAGAAAGTGCTGCTAACAGCAAGTAAAACACCACCTCCTCTTGTCTGGCCTGTGGAGACACAATCACGGTCATTTCTGAATATTGTCCAGCTACTATCGAGGATCTCTTCATTAATATGGGAGTCATTTAACCAGGTTTCAGTTAAGGCAAGTACGTTGAAATGGCATGATTTGGCGTCAAGGTAGAGTTTATTCAATTTGCCCCTCATACCACTGCAATTGTGGTAAAAAATTCTGAGGCACTTGCTAGAGCACACCTTGTTAGGAGCGATGCCTAACCTTATACCGGGGTTTTTGCAAAGAATTTGAAGTCGGATGAATTTCATCCGAAGCTGTATTTGAGAGAGTGGAATTCGGAAGATTATTGATAGAAGACGCCCTGCAGCTATAAGTTAAACTTTGAGGAGCTGTGTTCGTAGGCGAACGTCTGGACTCAACGATATGGATATTCTGGACTGGAATATTTAAACATTCAGTGGTGGGAACTTCAGATATGGGTATATATTATTCTGACGATTTCTAGGAGTTTTCTGCATAATTCGTAATTTGCGGACTGTACAATTATTGTTTACATTAGTATTTTTACTTATATTGCTAATATTGTTGCTGCTGTTGGTGGACTTCCAAGGGGAAAACTTGACGCCTTTCCAGTCATTGCTCCTGCTGCTTCCGCCGACGTTTGTAAAAAGCCAGGCGTATTTCTCGGGGATCCAGACTTTATAGTGCTTAGATGCTCTATTGTTATGTTGAGGTAGGGATGAGCCGATTTTCTTGTCACTGTTACTGGGAACCTAGTATTTGCCTGTCACTGTTACTACCTGTTCCTAAAATTCCAAAATAACAGTTCCACCAGTACATAAAATCTCATCTCAAATGCCCCGTATATGCGAGAGCAATACAAATATTTAAATCAGAGCATAGGCGGACGAACATGTCCAGGATGGAGCAGTAAGTAATCATTCCAAAGTAACAATTCCTGTACGTAATGCATATATGTACACTGAGCCTCGATTGGTACCTTTGAAGCGAAGCTAAAACTCTAGACGTATTTTTAAAGGTTCAAGTGGTTAAATCATAAGAGTATAATCATATCTAAGAACACCAAACATACATATATTTTTACCTACATTTTATACAAGCACCATTTTCAAACATAAACTCAATTTACAGGCTAAAATCACTTCCTTCAACGTATTGTGTGAAATTTCTACATACAATTTATTCTTTCAAGCTTTTGTTAGTGCAAACAATACAATCATAAAAATTCCATTAGTGTAAAATAATACATTTACAAAAGTGAATTAAAATTATGTACTAGCATTATGTTATTTAACTACTTATTTTCATCCGGGAATACAATTATTTAATTAGTTTCACCAAAATATTCATGAGACATTTTCGTATCTAACATTAAGAAGATTCGCTTATCTAAAGATGATTTACATAAACCACCAATCATAAACGTCGAATTTTTAGTCAAGAAGGAAAAATTAATCAATTACATTATGTCACTTATTTTCTATTCATCACGGTAATATATCGACAAAGCAAAATCCTCCGTTAACCCATTACGCTTCTCATCATACATATGCGTACATGCATATGTTTGTATATAATTCTAATCAGAATTAAGTTTAACACTAGCACGCATGCAATATCAATACCGCGAGTACAATTATCTATGTCTAATATAAAGTTAATAAAAATTTATAACAACTAAAGTGACAATTCATATCATCAAAATAGTCGTATTGTCCCAAACACATCCTATAAGCCCTTCTTGAAACCGTCCCACTTAAAGAGCAAAAATAACCCTTTTTGGAGATGAACCTGAAATATTTTTCATACAAATTTCGGCACTGCTCCACTGAAACAGCGACAATGATGTTTCTCATACAAACTCTGGAACTGTTCCTCAGTCATCGTGCCAATGATATTTCCCATACAAACTCTGAAACTGTTCCTCAGTCACCGTGCCAATGATATTTCTCATACAAATTCTGGAACTGTACCTCAGTCACGGTGACAATGATATTTCTCATACAAACTTAGGAACTGTGCCTCAGTCACGGTGACAATGATATTTCTCATACAAACTTAGGAACTGTGCCTCAGTCGCAGTGACAATGATATTTCTCATACAAAATCTGGAACTGTGCCTCAGTCACTGCGACTGAGGCACAGTTCCAAAATTTGTATGAGAAATATCATTGGCACGGTGACTGAGGAACAGTTCCAGAGTTTGTATGAGAAATATCATTGGCACGGTGACTGAGGAAGAGTTCCAGAGTTTGTATGAGAAATATCATTGGCACGATGACTGAGGCACAGTTCCTGAGTTTGTATGAGAAATATCATTGGCTCGGTGACTGAGGCACAGTTCCAGAATTTGTATGAGAAATATCATTGATACGGTGACTGAGGAGCGGTTCCTGAGTTTGTATGAGAAATACTTCCGGTTCGGTAGGAGTACTATACTATCACGAGTACTGGTCCAGTAAGAAGAACATTGGGACTAAGAGACTAAAGTCATGAGTAATATAATGCGATTGTACACGGCACGCGTTTTAGATTACATGTAGTATGATTATGTGCTGTGTAGGTTAAAGGTGGATTGCGATGTATTAATGATATGTGTTTTTTGGTAAAGCGTGCTCTGCGGGATAGATATATAGATATATATATATATATATATATATATATATATATATATATATATATATATATATATATATATATATATATATATATATATATATATATATATATATATATATATATATATATATATATATATATATATATATATATATATATATATATATATATATATATATATATATATATATATATATATATATATATATATATATATATATATATATATATATATATATATATATATATATATATATATATATATATATATATATATATATATATATATATATATATATATATATATATATATATATATATATATATATATATATATATATATATATATATATATATATATATATATATATATATATATATATATATATATATATATATATATATATATATATATATATATATATATATATATATATATATATATATATATATATATATATATATATATATATATATATATATATATATATATATATATATATATATATATATATATATATATATATATATATATATATATATATATATATATATATATATATATATATATATATATATATATATATATATATATATATATATATATATATATATATATATATATATATATATATATATATATATATATATATATATATATATATATATATATATATATATATATATATATATATATATATATATATATATATATATATATATATATATATATATATATATTTATATATATATATATATATATATTTATATATATATATATATATATATATATATATATATATATATATATATATATATATATATATATATATATATATATATATATATATATATATATATATATATATATATATATATATATATATATATATATATATATATATATATATATATATATATATGTAAATTGGTGCTATACTTTATTGAATCTTGCATGATTTTTTAGTAATGAGTGCTTGAAAATGAAAATAAGCTCATTAACTCCAAAGAGGGCTATGTATGCTTTTTAAATTGGACATTTTTAAGAAGGGTTATAGGGTGTGTTAAGGCCGATACGGCTATTTGGATGATATGAGATGGTAGTTTAACTGCTGTTAACTGTTATTCGAGCTTTTTAGAAATTGATAATAAATTACTTCTTACTCGCGGTATTAATATTGCATGCTTGCTCGTGTTAAATGTAGTTCTGATCGGAATGATGTATAAAAATATGTATATATGATGAGAAGCTTAATGAGTTTTCGGAGGATTCGGCTGTTTCGAAATATGCGCAAAATGAATAGAAAGGAGTGAAATAATTTAATTGAATATTTCCTTGTGAATTATAAATTCGACGTTTGTGATTGATGGTTTCTGTGTAAATCATCTGTAATATTTCGACTGACAAAACTGGAATGATATAATTTAATGAATACGCTGAAAAAAATTGATTTTAACCCTTGAATTGAGTTAGTATTTGGAGCTTTGTGATTGTTAAGCGGCTAAGCGCGCATAATGCATAGAACATCCACCATTGGATGTTTTGAAAAATTGCCGTGAAATCACAACTAATTTAACCAGCCAGATGTAAAAATTTGCATTTCGAATGAAACAAAAAAGTATATTGACGACATCGATAACTATTCATAAATTTTTATTTACATGCAAAATAATAAAATAACGAAAAATAGATAGGAAAAACATTAGCTTTAAAAATACCTTAGGCTTAAACTTCGAAAATCTATATCCCTTAATCTAAGAATAGAAGCGAAATAGATGAAAAAAAACTAACTCCAAAAATATCTTAGGCTTAAACTTTGAAAATCTATTTCCTTAAATCTTACAAAACAAGCTACATTTTTAATTGTAAATAATTAGTTTTAGCATTATTTTTATTCACATATAATTCTCAATGTAGTATTTTGATTTCAGGAATAATCTGCTAACGTATGTTCATTTGAATTCAAAAATATTAGCATCCTCGATTTTTCCGCTGACAGCTGGCTCCTTCTCTTAGTTATCATCATACCAGCTCTTGAAAACAGTTGCTCGCATGAGACTGATGTTGCTACCGTCGATAATCGTTCCTCAGCAACTTTGTACAAAAACGGGTAATTATGTTTATTCTCCATCCACTATTTAATTGGGTCTTCATTGAGGGAAATGCGTTCGTCCTCGATATATCTTTGTAATTCTATCATTGCTCTTGCTTCTTTTCCATCTGTTCGAAACATACGTTAAAATAAATTTTACAAAATGAGGTGTTTCAAATTACTTACGTGAAGGCTGAGTATTACTCCTCGCAGATTTTAAAAATGAATGCCATATCGACATTTTATCGACCTCCGGTTCGTTTTGCTGGGGATCTTGTGGCTGTTCATATTCTTGCTCTAATTTAGAGAACAAGAGCTCTTTGGTTCTTTGCTTGGTTTCATCTCCATAAGTTGTATCTTTGAAAGCTATCAATTTGAATCGAGGGTCCAAAAATGTGGCTACTGCCAGTGTGGCATTTCTCTCTAATCCACCGAATCGCTCAATTCGTTGTATTTCTCTAATAAAACAGTTGATGCATTCTTTTGTAGCAACATTGAAATGCCGAAACTCTTGATCTCTGAGGAGTTTTTCGAAAACATCCAGCAGCCCGTTGATCATGGGTATAAGTCCTGATGCAGTTGGATACCGTTGAGTACTTAAGACTTCAGTCATATCATGAAACGGTTTTAAAATTGTACCAACTTCGTAAATAATTTGCCACTCCAAAGCACTCAACACTGGAAGGTCCGCAGTTATTTGCGCTATAGCCGTTTTCAAAGGGATTTGCAACTCGAAAAATCTCTTGAGCATCAAAAACTTTGAATTCCACCTTGTCGGTATGGAATTAATAATCCGTTTCGGAGTCTGAATCCCTTCTTTTTTTTGGCATTCCCGCAAAACATTCCAGGATTTAATTGACAGTTTAAAATGCAGCACAATCTTTTTTACCTTGTCAATGATATTGGAAATATCTTGCTGCTCAAGGCCTTTTTCAACGACAAGATGAATTTTGTGTGCCGCGCATCCCATGTGCTCGAATTTTAAAACATTTTTTAATGCATTCGTTACATTGGGAGCATTGTCTGAAACACTGAATACAATTTTTTTTGCTAAACCCCATTGATCTAGACAATTTTTTATTATTCTGGCAAGGTTTTGGCTTGTATGCGATCCTTCTATCGCACAGCAATCTAAGGTCAAATTTGTTAATTTGCCTCTGAATATGAAATGCACCATTATTGCTATATAACTATCATTGTTTAGTGATGTCCAACAATCCGTTGTTAAACACATACACTTTACGTCGTCCTTGGATAGCAATGATGCCAATTTCAATTTCGCTTCGTCGTACTTAGCTGGTATCAACTGCTTCGATACCTTTTTTCTCGTTGGAAGTATGAAATTTGGATTAAGGACTCCAACAAATGCCTTAAATCCTTTGTCTTCTACTATTGAAAACGGCTGGTAGTCCAGCGTAAATAGTTTTAAAAACTCATCATTTATTTTGGCGTTATCTCTGTCCGTCATTTTTTTCGGTACAAAAGAAGATATTCTAGTTTGGACTCTACCATATGATGGAAATTGATCACTTGCCGTACTTGTACTAGGTTGTACTTCATGCTCTGTCGATACAGTTGGCGAATCAACAGCAATAGCTTGCGAAGCTGCACCTTCAGTATCTCCTTCATGAGGTGGATTTTTGTTTCGGCGCTCATCAAATATTCGCACAGTGGGGTGGCATCTGCTCAGGTGCTTTTTTAAATTACTTGTAGACGTTCTATAGCTCATCTTCGATTTGCAAATGTTGCACTTTGCATAAACAGCGTCTATTCTCGAAAAATGTTCCCACACTGCACTTTTTTTTACCCTTAAGGCCATATTAACTTTCACTTAAAGTCTCACTTTTTAAAGAATTGTACAGTTCACTTTGGCACAAAGTTACTTTGAAAAAAATACAGTGGAAATTCCAAACTGCTTTGCTAACAAAACTAGCGCGACGATTGTTTGTTGGGGCCACTAATGTACATATTGGGAACCACTTGAATACATAACTCTTTTTTCAAACAACTAAAATTCGAAAATAGCACTCCGAAGTATTTGAAAGAAAAGTAAACTAGAAAAATTAGTAAAAACCGCACTACTGTCACCTACGAGACACAATTGACAAGTGGTCGATATTCTTAGTAGCTATTGTTTTAGCGCTGAAATGGTTGCAAAGATGTTTGATCCTTTTTACATGTATTCTGAGAATACCAAATTATATTGTTGCCTACTCCATCGAAAACTCGACCAAGAAAAACCATAACCAGGTATGATGAATATTTAAAAAAAGGTAGGGAAAAAATTCATTTTCACATAATGCTGCATCCTCCTTTCATCATACAGCCATAAACCAGCAGCACCTACATTTCAGGAAATAATTATATTGATTTGTTTATGACGGACCATTACGCCCATGTCGCAAGGGATGCTTATGCTGACGAATTTGCGCTTGCAGCAGGTATGAAAAGGGATAAACACTATCGTACCAAATTGACCGACATTAGTTCGAACTGAATTTAAATGCTGATTGCACATGGCTGTGAACCGTGAATTTAGTGAGCAAACTTACCCAACTTGCATCCGAAATGCACTAATTGAGCGAGCATGTTTAAACATGTATATTATGCTCCACTCAACTGACGAAGTGAATCGGACTCCAAATGAGTGTGGGCCATGTCTTATCCTAAAATCTAAATTTGAAAATTTAAATGTGCTATCTTCTCTGAGAAGATCTGAGTTAAGCGCAAAGACCTGACTTATCATATGGGGTGGTACGCATGTCTTTCAGACAGAGTTAAAGGTAAAAAAAATCTTCAAAAAATAGGACATAAATGGTCCTGCAAAAAACAATGCACCCTAGGTAATCAACTACACAAGTTCCTAGGGTTTTTTCTACGCCTGCTTAAAGGTTCCACCGGTCATATTTGTGTATATACACAAAGTGGCATGAACTCTTTGCTCAATTGCTTGTTAAATGCAATTGCTTGTTAAATGCGAGTAAGTAATTATATTTTAAAAGATATCCGTCCGTTTGCAGGTGTAAATATTTACATAAGTAAAATGACGATTATACATCACGTTGCAATTGTGAATTACGTTTAGTGGCGGTTTTTTTTATTTTGATCATCATATATATAACAAACGGTTAGCCAAAAATATCAGATTATACACTACTTAGGTAATTAGAAGTATGTTTGTAGAGCAGTAAATAATCGCGGTTATTTATTCACCGAAAATAACGTTTAACGAACTACAAATTTTGAGATGGATTTCATCTACAGCAACGTACAGTCTTTGTGTGCATATTGAAAGAAATTTGAATGAGCTTTTTGATCGGCTTGAATTTTTGTTTGAGCCTTAACCCTCTGTTTGAACTCCCATAAACACGTTCAGAATTTTTTTAGCTTTTTGTCGATGGTGCCAATCGAAGCTAAGTGTGCATACATACTTTAGGAATAAGAACTGTTACTTTGGAACTGTTACTTTGTCACTGTTACTTCCTAGTCACAGTAACAGTTGGAGCTGTTACCCAAAAATACCGATATTGTCCATCCCTATGTTGAGGTATGTGCTGAATATGAAATCCATTAATACGATAATAACTTTTAATGAGTCTTCCAAGCCGAGAAACGATGTTAGAAATAGGGACTCCTTCGACAAAAAATGGCACCTTTTTTTTGTTTGAAAATGAGGTGTCATGTTGAGAATCATAGTGACTTGAGTTCGAACATTTGATTTTTTCGATGCGTTTGAACCAATCATCTTCTGACCAGTATGTGCCGAACATAAAATTTGTTTCAACGATTTCCCTGCTTGGGATTGAAATTGTAATTTCCGTGGCGAAGAACCAGCATGAGTCTCCGTGCTCGATAACAGCTCTTTAATGGGCGAGGTTGTTGCATCCTGAGTAGCAAATTCCTTTGGTGCATTAACGTTGATATTGACATTAGCAATTTCTTCGTGAAGCGACTGCTCGTTGAGAATAGGATTAAACGACCCAAGTTCCATAGATAGCTTTTTCTGAAACTTTTCAATGCTCTCTAGTTTATTGCTGATTGATTTTTCGGTAGCGTGAATATCATCGAACATTTTATTCGACAGCTTACCAACCTGAGTTGTCATAAGTGTCGTTATTTTGTTATCAATTATTTTGAGCAAGCCTCTATCGTTCATTTGGCAATTAGAGGTGGGTGTAGATAGAGAGGTAATTGAACAAGTTAATTGATTCAAATTATCGGTAAGCTCACCAGATATGTCAGTATTTCTTTTGGTGTCTTTGGAAAGATCATCTAAGGCAGTCGTTATACTCTCGATTTGATTGGTAATTTCAGTGAGTATTTCGTCATTAACCTTAGTTTGTGCGTGTAGTTTCACTAGCATTTGGTCTTTTTCAACGTTGAGCGAACCAATGTAGCCTGCTATGTTATTGTACATGCTTTTCATTAGTTTTTCCGTATGTTGGCAATCCGAACATATAAAATGTGACTCCAAGTAAGGAGCCAAGTAATGTAGCCTGCTATGTTATTGTACATGCTTTTCATTAGTTTTTCCGTATGTTGGCAATCCGAACATATAAAATGTGACTCTAAGTAAGGATCGTACCAATCTCTTGGAGCACCCATGCAGGCACCGTGGAGTTTTCTATTGAAAAATGCTTTGCATGTAACATATCGCAAGGTGTTATCAAACGCGATGCAGTTTTCGAGGCTACATTTGTAACTCATTTTATATCAGAATAAAAAATGATGAACAAAAAAACTTTAAAATTTTGTGGTTTCGAGTTTCGTTAGATAAAATTTTATCAATGTCAAGCATCCAGCTGTCACTCCGTCATCGAACACCAACGCAATTTAACGACAGCCTCCCACAAGCCGCCGAAATGGGGTGCTCTTGGCGGGATGAAGTGAACATTGATGTGTTTCTTGTTGCATAGGCATCTTGTTGCATAGTGGGCCGAATAGATTGTATCGTTCAGCTCAACTAACTGATTTCGAGCCCCAACAAAATTAGCAGCGTTGTCATAGTATAGATGGGAGAAGTGACCTCGTCTACCAAAGAATCTTCTTAAGGCCCCAATAAAAGCTTCAGTTGACAGATTGCTGACTGCTTCCAAATGTACAGCTTTGGCTGTGAAGTAACAGAAAACGGCGATAAATGCTTTATGGGGTTTCTTGCCCCTTACTTGATAATGTACCAAGATAGGCCCGCAAAAACCAACCCCCGCATTAAGGAAGGGTCGAGCCATTTGCGTCCTTGTCCGAGGTAGGTTTCCCATCATCTGTGTTAGTAATTTTGGCTTGGCTTTCGCACATCGGATGCAATGCTGAACGACAGACCTGGCTAACGACTTGCCTTTGAGCGGCCAAAATTGTTGCCCTGTAATCGCTAATACTGTTTGTGGTCCGCAATGTGCATTTTCTCGGTGAAGACACTCCATCAGAAGCTTTGTAATGGGGTCTGAGTATGGAATTGGCATTGGATGTTTGGCGTTGTATGATAGATTTGACGCTTCTAAACGTCCTCATCATCGGGGCACTACAGCCCGAATCGAGCCTTAGCCTCCTTAATACTTCGCCTCCATTCGTCTCGGTTCAGTAACCGCGTCCTCCAGTTCGGTGCTCCCAAAAGTGACCTGCTGTCAGCATCTATAGAATCCTCCCAGCGCTTGCGTGGCTTACCGACTGGCCTGGCTCCGCTCGCTCGCCCCTTGAGAAATCATTTGGGGATTCGATTGTCGCTCATTTGTTCGACGTGGCCAGCCCATTGTAGTTTTTGGAGTCGTATGACGGTGGAGACTTCCGGGTCGTCATATATGGTATACAACTCGTTATTGTATCTGATTCGCCATCCATCTTCTTCCCGTATTGGACCGAGGATCCTTCGCAATACCCTTCTCTCGAACGTATTCAATGCTTTTTCAGACGCTTGGGTCAGTGTCCAGGTTTCGCTTCCGTAGCATAGCACAGGTCTAATAATTGTTTTGTAGATGCGAAGCTTCGTATTCCTTGTACGCATCGAGATTTTAAAGTGGGAAGCACCGAAAAGAATGTCTTATTGGCTAATTGAATCCGCCGTTTGATTTCGTCATGCTCATTCCCATCCTTCGAGAGGTTCGTCCCTAGGTACACGAAGTTGTCTACGTTTTCAAGGTTATAGTCCCCTATCGTTATGTTTTGTCTTATTGGCGTCCTTTTCCTTAATTGAGTCAGAACTTTGGTTTTTGGCTCGTTAATTTGAAGACCAACTTCCTTGGCGGTTTCGTCTAGAGCTACAAATACTTCCTTGGCGTCATTGAACGAACGTGACATAATGTTGATGTCATCAGCGTAAGCTACTAGCTGTGTCGACTTAAATAATAGAGTTCCTCTCGTGTCAACGGGGATTTTTCTGATGACGTACTCAAGCGCTAAGTGAAAGAGTACCGGAGCTATTCCATCCCCTTGTTTTAGCCCTGTATTCGTCGAAAACGAGTCGGTCATATTATTCTGGATCAGCACTTGTGACGTGGAGTCGGTCATGGTCATTTTCACTAGGCGTACCAACTTTGCTGGGATTCCGAACTGCAGCATTATGTTATATAATGCAGTTCGGTTGATGCTGTCGTACGCTTGTTTGAAGTCGACGAATATTAATGGACATCAATGTTGAATTCCCAGCACTTTTCCAAAATTTGTTTGACCGTAAATATTTGGTCAGTTGTCGATCTTCCACGTCTGAAACCACCTTGATATTCACCAAGAATTTTCTCAGCGTGATGGGAAATCCTAACTCTAAAATTTTTGTAAAGAGCCTGTACGACGTACAAAGTTGTGATATGCCCCTGTAGTTTTCGCATAGCAGTTTATCTCCTTTCTTGTGAATGGGACCTATAACGCTTTTTCGCCACTCATCCGGCATCGTTTCTTGTTGCCAGATGCCTGTCACCAATCCATGGATTGCCCCTAAAACGGGAATCCCGCCTGTCTTCAGGAGCTCCGCGGGGATACCATCGATGCCCGGTGCTTTGTTGGATTTCAAGCGGTCCATGGCCTGTCGGACTTCATCTAGTGTAGGAAGGTGAGATGAGGCACTGTCAAGGTATGTGCCAATTAATGATGGCGATTCGTTGGTTGCGGGGACATTTCCGTTCATTCTAAATGTCCTCTCACTGTGATAATCTGGTCTTCGTCCAAAAACGGAGCGAGACTACTTATTGGGCTTGTCTTATTAACTTCGCCAAACTTCTTTAGCTGCTTAATTTCTTCTTGGAAATCTAATTTTTGAATCTGCCGAATAATCATGCTGAGAGCACTTTTTAATTCCCATGGTGTTATTGTAAGAGTTCCCGGTGGCCTAGTTTTATCCTGGGTCATCAATCGTCTTATGTAGACGATAATGCGCTGCAATTTCCTGAAGCTGCCCTTGTGTTTGATTTTGTATATAATATCATCTACCTCATTAGCGGCCATCGCCATGATTTGTTGCACGAAGGATTTTTTTCGGCCAGCATTACTGTCGGGCTGCTTGCCCTTAGTATACGGTGGTGGCCATAATGACTCATTCCCATGTAAGAATAAAGGACCAAAAAACCATAGACTGCAAGCGGCTAGTTTTTCTGGGGATAAACCTCTTGATACAACATCGGCTGGATTTAGTTTTGTGCTGACGTGGCGTCACTCTCTTGTCTATGTTAATTCTTGCATTTTAGCAACTCTATTTCCTACAAAGACTTGAAACGTTGCTGGTTCTTAGTTGATCCATGCCAAAACTATCTTAGAATCCGTCCGACAAAAGGTTTTAACATCTTCGTAGCCCAAATCTCGCTTTATCCTTGTGACTAGCTGAGACGCCAATGAAGCTGCACATAGTTCCAAACGCGGTAACGTTTGTCGTTGTAACGGGGCCACTCTAGATTTAGCACACAGCAAATGTACCAATAATCTCTTGTCTTCAGTGAACGCACGTAGATAAACAGCTGCACCATACGCCATCTCAGAGGCATCAGTTCCCACGACATGCACCGTATGCATTTCGTGGGAACTGTAGGTTGTCCACCGCCTTAAGTGGTCTCGGAAGTGCAACCAATTGTCTCGTAGTTGCGCGGGAAGCTCGTAGTCCCAATCAAGCTTTTGTTGCCACTATTGCTGTAAAAAGGTCTTTGCTGAGACCACTACTGGCGCCATCACACCTAATGGATCAAAAAGCCTTGCCGTATCTGAGCTCACGACCCGTTTCGTTATTCTATCATTGCTTCTGCATCTAGTTTTGACTCGAAACTGGTCATTTTTAGGCAACCATGTAAGTCCCAAAGTATTTATTTTGGCATTGGCTTCGTAGTCATAGTCCAGCTCTACCATAACGTCATCCATGTAAAAATTATCAACGTGGGCTCGAGCTCTTCGAGTGCTCCTGAGTCGGTTTTGCTGTGCGAGGGTTTGCAAGCATTTGGTAGCTAAATACGGTGCTGACCTGGTTCCATACGTAGCGGTGCAGAGTTGATAGACCTTTAACATATCCTTGGGACTACTTCTCCAGAAGATTAATTGGAATTTTCGATCTTCATGCCGCATCAAGATTTGCCGGTACATCTTCTCAATGTCTGATGTAAATACTTATCGTGGCAATCGGAATCGAAGGAGAATGGAGAACAAATCACTCTGGATAGTTGGGCTGGTGTGTAAAATATCATTTAGTGAGTAGCCCGTCGATGTTTTACAGGAGGTATCAAAAACCACCCTGAGCTTGGTGCTACTGCTTTCAGGCTTAAGCACATAGATCGACGTTAACGTTTAACGTTCCTTTTGCGCGGACTGACACGTACTACTTTTCACCGCTGCTACGTATACCTAGGCAGCATAATGCACTCGGACTAGGTTCTCTGCCACCGACTTTGTCACGTTTCAAAACCATTTTAAAGGATAAAGTCGTTACTTTTTCTATTTAATACGTTTTTATCTTTTTTCCTTGCTCATATGATACATGAATTTTAATTTTGATTTTCCTAATTGGCTTTCGATATTCTGTTTGTTCTATATATATGCTTTTTCTCCCTTTTTCAATGTAGTTTTTTCTTAATTTTGAATTCATTCTTTTGCACCTTGACTTCGTTTATGATATTTGTTATTTTTATTAGTATTATTTTGTGCTCTCTATTTTACATTCATTCATTAGTAGATTCTTTGTATATATTATGTTTCTGTTTTTTTATATTTTTATCTGTTCAATATGTAAATAAATAAATAAATAAATAGTGATGTGGAAGGAAATACAATGGTGAGCTCACTTCAATAAGGTTTATCTCCTTCATATGGCCTAGCTCGGAGTATTCCTCCATGAATCTTGTATATTGCAACTGAAGTTCGATATTTTTTTCTAACTTTCGTTCAATTGCGTAGAAGCAATTCAATGCAATTTGTTTTGATTCCCCGAGGACTTCAGGATTTTCTGACATCGGCAGCGCAACGATAAATCTATTCGACCGGTCTCTTTCAACTGTCTGTGAAAATTGGGCTTCACATCGTCTTTCTGCCTGTGTTAATGTTGAAGCCGTTGTGTGTAGATCTTCAAGCTTCCAGAACCTTTCCATAAACTGGCTGGTTCTGTCTTCATCTTCACTATAGATACCACAAGTTGTCGTTATCGATAATGCGTTGTCAACCTTTCCTGTGATAATCCATCCAAGCGTTGTGCTCTGTAGTATTGGCAGACCGTCTCCTAATTTCACCTGACCGGCTAATATGAACTGGCGGTAGAACTCAGCTCCCAATAGAATATCGATTCTAGCTGGAATGTTAAATCGTGGATCTGCTAGGCTGACATTCTCCGGAATGGGCCAGCCAGTACTGCGTTGGTTGGCATGTTATGATATTGGGCAGTACGAATGCCTCAATGCGGGCAGTGTAGTCGCTCGCTCTCGATCTCATTTCGGTAGTTACACCTTTCACCGATTCTCGCTTACCCTCACCAACACCAAGAATTATCATCTTGTAAAATTTTCGTGATATGTTGAGTTTTTTAGCCACTCTTTCAGTGATCAAATTTACTTGTGATCCTGAATCAAGTAGCGCGCGAAATTCTAACGTTTGGCCGTCATTAGTAACGAGATTTATAATTGCCGTTCCCAGCAGAACATAACCCCTGTGTCCGGAATTCTGTGATGCGGTCAGGACTATAGTTAAGTTTTCTTGCTTAATCTGCGTCTTCATCTTGTCTGCATTGCTTGTCGATTTTGCACACGCGTCAACTTCGATCGAGGTACCGATGCTTTTATTCTAAATGGAGAAGAGTATTATGTCGTTTATTGCACTTCATGCATGAACGAGACTGGCAATTCTTGGCGACATGTCCTGATTTCAAACAATTGGTGCATAAGCTCTGTTTGCGTACTAGTGATAGACGCCCCTCTGGTGCTAGTTTTAGGAACGCTGGGCAAGCGAACAGTGGATGATTTAAGTTCATCACAACGAATAAAAATAGAAGGTATCGGCCAATCAGTTCAGAATGCACATCGAAGGATCAATGTTTTAATGAGCTCAAAACATAGCGCTTACTCTGCCAGAGTCGAAGCTATTGTTCTTCCGCAAATAATTGCTGATCAGCCAATACAACAACTAAAAATTTCCGAGTGGAATATACCTCAAAATATAATTCTAGCTGATCCAAAGTTCAATATACCAAGTTGTAGTGATGTACTACTAGGCGCAGAATTTTACCATAGTTTGTTGTGCTCTGAAAAAGTGAAGTTGAGTGATAAATTACCGATTTTAAATAATTCTGTACTTGGTTGGATTGTATCGGGAAAAATCGCGAGTGTAGAAATGGAAAAACCAGTTTGTTGAGTACTTTGTCGACATGACAACTTCGATATTGAAAAATTTTGGAAAGTGGAAGAAGTGGAAGCAAGCAATAAAAACTTGACACCAGATCAAGAAAAATGTGAGCAACATTTCTATCAAACTCATCAAAGAGACGCATCAGGAAGATTTATCGTGCGTCTGCCTTTTAGAGATAATCCTGACCAACTTGGCTGCTCTAAAGATATTGCTCTTAGAAGATTTTTCTCAATCGAAAAAAAATCAGGCAAAGATGCCATATTAAAAGAGCAATACAAGAACTTTATGAATGAATATATTCAACTGGGACATATGTCAGAAGTAAGGCTCGAAATTACATCAGGCAGAGGCTATTTTTTGCCACATGTAAAACCAGACAGTTTGCTTGCTTCAGCCAAAAAATCATCAAACGTTTCGTTGAATGATATTTTGTTTACGGGACCAACAATACAGGATGACTTGTTTTCAATTTTATCACGTTTTCGACTGCACAAATACGTTTTCTCGGCTGACATTGAAAAAATGTATCGCTAAATATTAGTCAATAAAGAAGATAGGTGATATCAGCAAATATTGTGGAAAAGTGACCCTAAACTTCCGGTGAAGACTTATCAACTGAATACCGTGACTTACGGAACAATGCCAGCATCTTATTTGGCCACGAATTGCCTACAAAGGCTGACCCAGTTGGAAGCGTCAAAATATCCACAAGCAGCAGAAGTAATTATTCGTGATTTTTACGTGGATGATATTTTGACGGGCGCGGACAAATTGTCCACAGCCTTAAGCATTCAGCACCAGCTAAATGAATTACTTACGAAAGGCGGTTTCAAATTGAGAAAATGGTGCTCAAATCATCCGGCACTGTTACAGAGCATTCCAATAGAGCATAGAGCTATTCAACTTGATTTCGCGGACGAGACAGAAGAACAAGTAAAAACTCTAGGGCTCGTATGTATCCCAAAAACTGATATATTTTCGATAAGAATGAACATTACTCCTGCTCGTCAATATACAAAAAGAGACGTGTCGTCTGAAATAGCCCGGCTGTTTGACCCTCTAGGCATGATTGGACCAGTAGTGGTGACAGCAAAGATGATTCTGCGACAGCTTTGGCTTTGTAATTTAGATTGGGATGATGTATTGCCATCTGAGTTGCAAGAAAAATTGTCATTATTCCGAGAAAATTTATTAGTTCTCAAGGATCTAAAAATACCAAGGCATATTTTCGGACAGGATGTTTCGCGTAGTATAAAAATTCATGGTTTTGCGGACGCTTCCGAAAAAGCTTATGGAGGTGTCATATACATCCGGTCTATTACTAGTTAAAATATGGCGGTAGTAAGACTATTATGCTCAAAACCAAAGGTTGCACCTTTGAAGCAATTAACTTTACCCAGGCTAGAGTTATGGGCTGCTAAGTTACTCGCTGAACTCGCCAAAAGAGTGCAGCATGAAATGCAAAACTAGAAAATGTTCAGACATTTTTTAGGACTGACTCACGAATAGTGCTCGATTGGATTTATTCACGCTCGTCCTCATTCCACACCTTCGTGGCCAATCGCATAGCATCTATACAGGAATTGTCTATACCGCAGCAGTGGAGACATGTTGGATCACACGATAATCCTGCCGATATATTGTCTCGAGGTTTAACGCCAAACAAGCTAAAGGAATCAACAATGTGGTTCTACGGTCCGCACTTTCTCCATGGAGCAGAATCAATCTGGCCACCACCTTATCAACAAGGTGGAAAATGTGAGCTAGAAAGGAGACGAACAGTCCTAAATTAAGTATGCCAGGAATACAGATCATGTGAATCTGAAAGGGTGCAGCAGGCAATGGCTACAACTTCATCACTTTCAGAATCAAATATACCAGAGGCAAATAAATCTCAAAGCTCGGCTCAGGATGATGATACAGTGCATTTCTTATACAGAATCAATCATCGGAATTCATTCAGGACACTTCAACGCATCACAACTTATGTTTTGCGTTTCGTAAAAAACCTCAAAAGCAAATCCAGTAAAAGCGTGGGTTTTGAAAGTTTGACAACGACCGAATTGCATGAGGGACTGCACGTTATCGTGAAATTGACGCAGGAACAAGAGTTCAGTGAAAAAAATAAAGCAGTTGACGCTCCACAAACAAATTGGAAATTCGAGTCAAATAATAACTCTTAGTCCTTTCTTAGATGAATACAAGATTCTTCGAGTTGGGGGCAGATTAGAAGATGCTGCATTATCATTCGACGCAAAACACCCTATATTACTGCCTCACTCGCATCCGTTCACTAAAATGCTAATGACCGATATCCACATAGAAAATAAGCATGTGGGACCGCAGACGCTTTTGGCAGTAACGGCAGCAATTTTGGCCAATTAAAGGAAAATCCATTGCACGCTCTATCGTACAGCACTGTGTGCGTTGCATACGAGCACGGCCCAAGATGTTAAACCAATTAATGGGAAATCTGCCCAGTCACCGTGTGCAACCTGTTCGCCCGTTTATAATTTCTGGAGTAGATTTTTGTGGACCTATCTGGGTACATTACTCTCTGCGAGGGAAATGACCTAGCAAGGCGTATATAGCAGTGTTTTGTTGCTTTTCGACAAAGGCAGTTCATCTCGAGGTGGTAAGCAATTTGTCTACAGATGCTTTTATAGGGTGCTTGAAGCGATTTGTTAGTAAACGGGGAAATTGTAGGACGTTATACTGCGATAACGCTACCAATTTCGTTGGCGCCAAGAATCAGCTTCAAGAGCTGAAAGATACTATTTTCGGACATGTAGCTAAAGAATTGATCACCGAAAAATGCTGCGAAATGGGGATTGATTTCAAATTCATACCACCTCGAGCACCTCATTTTGGTGGTTTGTGGGAAGCTGCAGTGAAATCCGCAAAACATTTATTACAAAGATCGCTCGCTAATGCTTCTCTCAGCTACGAAGAACTAGAGACGTTAATCATCGAGATTGAGGCCATTCTAAACTCTAGGCCTTTGACATGTTTGCCATCTGATTCAAATGACCCTGCTGCTCTTACTTCAAGACATTTTCTTATAGGAGAGCCTCTAACTACGTCGATAAATCCCAACGCCACTCCATTAAAAACAACAGCTCTTAAGCGATGGAACATTGTGGCAGATTTAAAGGCTGAATTTTGAAAACGGTGGTCGAAAGAATATTTAAATAAGCTGATACAAATGGAAGGTCGAGTGTAAAAATGTCCAACCTGGTACGGTAGTCATAATCCACGATGACAACACTCCACCTCAAAAGTGGCCCTTGGGGAGAATATTACAAACGTTCAATGGTAAAGACGGTTTCGTTCGAGTATCAGAGGTTAAAACAGCAGGAAACATTTTGAAGAGGCTGATACATAAAGTTGCACCTCTTCCTTTTGAAATACAGGACGAGCATGGAGGATTATCTAAT
Source organism: Nemotelus pantherinus (assembly GCA_963978885.1). Taxonomy (NCBI): domain Eukaryota; kingdom Metazoa; phylum Arthropoda; class Insecta; order Diptera; family Stratiomyidae; genus Nemotelus; species Nemotelus pantherinus. The sequence continues at coordinate 144,768,232 of OZ022264.1, forward strand.
GATGATAAACGCCCAAGCAAGGCTATTGCGACTGAAGATTGTTGTACCAGAATTCGGAAGGCCATGTCACCGGAACGGTCAGAAACACCTCCGAAGAAGAGCTTGCGCCATTCATTAAGTTCTATTGTTGTTACGCTACTTTGTCTTACGTGCACAATTTTTCCGTCGATAGCTCAAAAAACCGAAAAGGCGGAAATAATACAGTTTTCAAAACAAGTTGGATTGTATTTTGAAAATGTAGGAGAAATTAACTTCGAAACTACAGAATGGAAACTTATAATCTATTATGATTTGAAGCCATATTGGCTGGAATATTATTCATTGATCAACGGAACAAAGACTTTGGAGCACTTGTGCCAGCAGCTATCCCAAAGCATCTGTGGGCAAATGGTCCATCAATTTAAACATACAATTGAGGAGCTTGATTTGGAGAATGCTTTACTTTCAAAAAGGCAAAAAGAGGGGCCTCCAACATCGTCGGAAAGGTTGCCAATTCATTATTTGGAGTTTTAGACTCGTCATATGCAAAGCATATAAAAAGCACCATATCAAAGGCATTGGAAACGAGGACTACCTTTTGCAGCTACGAGGGTGGTTCAAATATGATGGAGACAAATGCTGTAGATGGTGCGCATGTATGTTTTGAAGGTCGTGGCTTGAGTATGTGATAGCTGGGTCCCTTACAAACAGTGTGGCATAGTTTTCGTCGGGAGCGCATGTTTCACGCGCGTGCTAACGACCATGAGTGAACGTCAAGTGTTGACCGCTGTTGCGCAACGTATTGCCTTTCGTTTTTTAGTGTGGGAAGGCGTTAAAAACACGGAAATATTTTTGCGTTTGCGAAATCAGTTCGGTAGTGAGTGCCTGAGTAGGGCTGTTTTGTTTAAATAGGCCAAAGCATTCAAGGATGGCCGCGAAACCGTCGAAAATGAGCCGCATGATCGTCGACCGCGAACCAGCATCCCACGAGACAACACTCGCCGCGTAGAACAACTCATTTTGAAGGACCGTACGATGAATGTTCGAGACATTTCGGGTGAACTCGACATCAGTATTGGTAGTGTAGAGTCTATCATCCACGAACATCTTCAATATCGCAAAATAACGACGCGATGGATTCCTAAACTGTTGAACTTCGAGCAAAAATTCACGCGATTGGAAGTTTGTCGCCGCTTGCTGACGCGATACAAGGCGTAGCGGGACGGTTTTTTAAAGCAAAACTTCTCTACAGACGAGACATGGGTACACTAGAACACTTCCTAAAGCAAGGTGTCGTCTAAAGAGTGGAGGAAGAAGGAGGAAGAGGCGCCAGTCAAAGCGAAGACAACCAGGTCCGCGGGTAAGGTTATGTGTACTGTGTTCTGGGACCGGCGGGGCGTGCTGTACGTCGACTTCCTGCACACCCAACGTACCATCAATGCTGCATACTACTCTAACCTTCTGAAAACACTGTAGCATCCGCCTACCAGAATCCTTTCGGCGACATGTGATCGACCTGTGCATGATCATGAGTAAAGGTACCCTTAGGCACCTAGGCAAATTCAATGTGCATACCTGCCCCGATTCGCATATGCATCTCCAAATGCATATGTCCCCATATCCTAATATGCAAATTTCATATGCATATATTCTTTAATTCGCATATGCATCTCAAAATGCATATGTCCCCATAACATAATATGCAATTACAACATGCATAAATACCCTAATTCACATATGCATCTCAACATGCATATGTCTCTTTAACCACCCATATTCCATTTTCCCCATAATTATTATTAAAACGGCATCGGCTCGGAAATTCTACCAAATCCAATAACAACAAGACTTTGGTATTTCCGGAGTTCATTCCCAGCTAATATTAATTACTGGCAATGAGCTCGGAACCCTGAAATTGTTGTTGTTGAATTTGGGTGAAAATTCGAACCACCGCGACTCAAAATCCCACAACGACGTTTTCTGTGGCGGCATGGAAAATAATCCACTAACAACAACATAGATTCAATGCTCGGACCCCATCTACGGAATGTCGCTAATACTGAACGTGAGAAAACATTCAGTCGGCAAAATACACACGAGAAGTTTCCGAGAAAATTCTTGGAACCTGGACGATATGAACTCGCCAGAAAATTGTGTGCCGAGATGGACGGTTGCGTTTGGGAGTTGCAATGTGAGAATCAAGCGAAGTGGATCATGGGATATGTGCGTCGGAAGAAGAAAAAACGAAAAAAAAAAGATTTTTAATAAAAATGAAATGTAGAAGTCGCGCTCGAGGGAGTTGCGTTTCGGCTCTACCGTGAGGAGGACACATCGGAGTCTCCAGTCTTTGTTGGTGATACTATATACTTTCCCTAATCATTTGATTAAGGAGTGATAAAACGTTTTGATAAGTGAAAACTGTGCCACGAATCTGGCCCCGATCTCAATTAGTAGTGCTTTGGGTTAAAAAAGTAACTTTGGAGAAAGTGAAATAAGAATTGTGCAGCGGTGGCAGTCGTAAGGGAATATAGTTGCAAGTTTTCGTGTGTGTTTTCTTGGTTGTATTTTTTGATGAGTTTGGCAAGTGCTTTCAGGCCAGAAATAACTGGTGAGAGTAGTGTAAGGCGCGAAGTGATTAAACGCCATAAATAAAAACAAGTGATTGAGCGTAAGAATGCAGTGCCAATAGTTTGCCCTACGCGTTAGCATACCGCCGATGATAATTTTACTGCTGATTGATGTGAATTGTGAATTGGCGCGCGAGTTGTAAAATAAACTTTGGTTTTGCGCTAAGCAATCGCGTACAGTACAGTAAAACAGATTACAGAAATCATACGAAGAGTAAAGGGACTGTACTAGTTATTGAGACAGTTTTCAAGAAGGTTGTACATGGCATCGACTAAACTACCTAAATATTCATGCATAATCAGCGATGGAGAGGATATCAAAATAAATAATTGATACCGAAGATAGTTTGGATGTGGTCATGGATGTTAACTTGCTGTACGCTCAAGGGAAACGAAATACCGCATGCTACGTTGCTTGGTAAGCATCAAGTGCTGATGTATTGTTGCTGGGCAATCAAGACACATTCCGCATTTCCACTGTTGGGCGGTGTAAACAAGGTATGTTTTGTGTGAAAAAAAAAAAAAAAATCTTTCTATAGGGAAACCAAGGATGACGTGCGAAAGTCACACCTGATGCGGGGTTACTTGTACTAAATTGTCACAAGTGAAATGGTGGAGTGGATCAGCGCCCTATTAGACTGGACGGGAGTGCTGGGGATAATGGTACATTGGAGCCTGTTCCTTTCTCCTTTGTGGCGATTAAAACTAATGAATTAAATCCGACAAGGAAAATACATGTAGGACGCAGGTGCAAGAGGGCCAAGCCACACTATTACCAATGTTGCATCTACTTTAGGAGCGGAGAATATTTACTACGTATTAATTTCTTTATTTAATTGAAATACATTAATCGCATTCTCTTCGGTTTGCAAAGTTTAAATATAAAAATATGCTTACCACCATTGTGTCGTGCTTTCAAAATGGAGGAAATTCAAAAAAAAAAAAAAAAAAAAAAATTTTCTCTTAAATCAGAAGAAGAAAAACAAAAACATATATACTAACAGAAATTAAGATCAAAATTTCCCACAGCTTTCGTGGAATAAACAAAAAAAACATTAGTGTTAAGTTCGAATTGTGTGCATAGAGTGTATGTAAACAAACAAGGAAGGTTAAAGACAATACTCTATATTATGCAAGAAAGGCATGTAGAGAGAAATTATTTGGTTAATTTTTTTATATATATCCAATTCATCAAAGCAATGGATATATTCTTGTTCTTGGATTAAAATTTAATAACATTGCATGGCTTTATAATTCAGTTATATTAGCAGAACTGTTTTTTTCATAGCAACAATTTTTTTTCGGAGTTATGGATACATACCACGAAATTTGTTCGTTTGTACTTGAAACTGAAAGAAGCATTCATGTTTCATATTGTTGAAAAAAAAAAAAAAAAAAAAATTTATAGAAGAGAACCGAAGATAGTTATAATTAATGAATGTAAAAGGCCTTACTTACTTATAAAATTAAACAAAAACTAGAATGTTGACAGGATTATTCAATAATTGGGGAAAAATAAAATATATATTTTTTTAAATAAAATGATGTGGTAAAATTAAAACATATGGTCTTGTTATTGGGCCTCGACCCAATGGAAGCTTGTTAGGTATATATTATGATGGCATAATGGACCGGCTGGCCTAAATTTTTATTTAGGAGTGGTATTTCGACGCATTTGAATGTCGAAGTCAGTGGGTGGCGTTACCCCACCTATATCGGGGGTAAAGGCCCCAATGATATCAGGGGCCTGAGGTTGTGTGCCTTGCCTCGGGTCCGCACAAAAATTAAGGCAATTTATTCTTCTCTTTTAAAGTAACGTTTTTCAGGTTCCCTTACGTGTGTTGACACGTCTCGGCTGAGTCTGGTAACAGCTCATGCCTGAGAGTTTTGTATGGCGGTTCTTTACGAACTTAGGCCTTAAATCCTTTTTTTTGTAAAATTTCACTTTGCGGTTACTACTTTGTATGACGGATGAGATACAAGTAGCAGTCTTTTCTTTCTCGGAGCATATCCACCCCATTTCTGTAATGACCCACCCCAGCCGCGTAGAGCTAGCAAAGCGGCACCCCAGCATCCGTCGGGGTTGGATAAAAGGGTGCTCCGCTAAAAGCGGACTAGGGGCCTTTACGGCCAATTCTAGGGCACCCTGCTCCAGGGGCAATTAATTATTTTTTTTTTGCCTCCTTGATGGTTCACCATCACCCTCTTCGCTATTCCTTGTCGGTCTCTCATTCGTGCTACGGTACGAATGAGGGGAGCTGGCTGGGAATAGTGAAAAGTTAACATTCTCCCGGTTTCAAATTGCAATTTGCTACAAATGGCGCCCAACGTGGGGCCCAAAAACTTGTTTTTGGGTACTCACCACCCAGGTGGGAAAATAATTTATGAGCATTGTCTCATAATTCCCTTGACTAAACGTCTTATTCAAATTTCCATTCCCACTAACATGTCCCAGAATCATCTTTCTTATGATTCATCCCTTTTGCTGTTCAATAGAACAGATTAACTCTCATTTGGACATGTAATAAATAGCTCTTTCTCTCGCTAACCGCAAAATTTCAATTCAATAATCCTTCTAACGTAAAATATCTTAGTATACCAGTGGTAGTGGTTTCGTTTGTGTTTGTCTTTATGAGCTTTTTGGCTCTGGGTGCAACCTGGAGGCTGACTATGGATTACTGAGTTTGGTGGTTTACCGTCATTCTTGGTGCTGGTCACCCGAAGGGCCCCTGCCCCTCTTTGTGTGAAACTATTCCATCCTGGTATTTGTTTCGGTTCTGGAGTTGTCGGTTGTCTGGGTTTGGTTCGGATTGTTGCTGGATTACGTGGGGTAGGCGTGTTGCCACCACCACGTCCCTTCAGTCTGACCAAGCTTAGGGCAGTCGGTAGTTTTAGAACAGATAACAATTTTTGTAAAATTTCAATCTTATGTCTTGATTTGTGAGTGGGCTCGAGTGAGGTAGACAGTCCTCTAAACAAGTGTTTCTATTTTGGAAACACTCAAACTATTAGCAGGCCAGCGAGCCTGATCAATGGTTTTTCATTGGGTTAGATAACAATAACAAGACCAAAATCTCTGTAAAATTAAAATCTTATTGAAAAAAAAAAAAAAAAAAAACAAATTTCTTGAAAACAAGAAAATACACTAAACAAAAACTTTCATTAAAACAAAACGTAATAAAATTTCGATATCTGAGATAAAGGATATCCCCTATAAATAAAATTTCCAAAAAGACTCTGGGAAATTAAAAAGTCAACTGACTATAAACTAAAAATACCAATATCTTAAATAAGAGATAGCACACATCAATCCCATTCTAAAATACGTCTTAAAAACTAAAAAGTTCCATCAAAACTAAAAGTTCATATCAAAATTCAAACTAGATTTCAGAATCCAAATTAAATTCAAAAATTCAAATTAAATTCAAAAATTCAAATTAAATTTCAAAAATTCAAATTAAATTTCAAAAACAACCATCAATATGCCAATAACACGCAGCGAAGAAAGTCTGTCGAAGGTTGGAGTGGAAGAGGAATGCTCTATTTGTGGGCAATCCTATTCTCAATCCAATCCTACCTTCGAGACCAGCTGTTTTCATAAATTTCACTTCCATTGTTTAGAACAATGGTTGCTCGAAAACGAGCGTTGTCCTCTGTGTAGATCTGCTATTCGTCTTCCACTCCAACCTCCGACTACAAGTACTGTTGGAAAAGGAGCTAAGAGTAAGGGAGCTACAGCAAAACCTGCAAAGGCAGGATCCCGTGCGCGTGGCACGGAATATAAACACCACGGCACCGAACTTCCTGGTTCTCAGGGACAAGATTGTCCTGAGGAAGCTGGATTTACTCAAAATTTGACTCTCCCTGCCACTGTACAATCAGTAGACAACAGGGCAAATGAGACCATGTTAGGGCTCCAAAACCAAATAGTGGCTTTGCAGCAAAGTCTGACGGACGTAACCCAACGAATGTCACAAATATCATTAAATAATAATAGACAAAATCACCATAACCAAACACGGGGTATTCGAAACCCGTTACAAAATTGGAGGTCATCACCTTCAAATTCCGACGACAGGACCCATCGACCACGACAACAGCGGGTGGAGAATACATCACTTCAACATGATCGAGTAGCGAGTATTCTCAACGGATGGGGTCTCAGATTCTCCGGACGAGATGAGAGCATGCCTGTCGAACTGTTCCTGTACCGCGTAAGGGCTTTAACCAGACAGACTCTGGGCAATAACTTTGATTTATTGTGTCAACACATATATCAGTTATTTGTAGGTCCGGCAGCAGATTGGTACTGGAGACACCACCGAGAATGGAGAGGAGTAACTTGGGAAAACTTGACCAGATCCATGCGAGATCAATTTGGGGATCGATTTTCGGATCTGGATTTAAGAGAGTTAATCCGGAATCGACGACAAAGAGCAGGGGAAACCTTCGATGATTTTCACCTGCATATCTTACGACTTGTAGACAGACTGGAACGACCAATGCAGGATGAGGAGCTGGTGGAAATATTGAAGCGGAATATATTGCCTGAGTTAAGACGCGATGTCTTACACTTGCAGCTGCCCTCAGTGCGAATGCTTCGCCAGGCGATTTTAAGATTCGAAAACTTGGAGCTGGAATTCAAAAGCAGATCTCGACCTTCGTATACACGACCTCAAGTATCTGAAGTGGATTACGAACCGCACGAAGTAGACCAACGAATGGAGGATTCGGAAGTGGCAAGTGTCACTCCGATACCGACATGTTGGAACTGCAGACAGCCAGGACATCGATTCGATGATTGCTTGGAAGAAAGGAAAATTTTCTGTTATGGGTGTGGCAAGCCTGACACATACAAACCAAATTGTGTCACTTGTCAAGCAAAAAACGGGAAACAGGGAGCGCTCAACAAGGCATCGAGCCTCCCGAAACCTTCTCAACGCTTCCAGCGTCCCAGCAGTTAAACACTTCCAATGCAAATGACCGCTCAATGAATTTCCAACAGTCATCTCCTGTTGAACCATTAATACAAAATAATATTTTCACTAGTAACACATCTTATCCACCGCTGGCATTTCTGCCATATCATATTAGATTAAAAAAATATCTTACCATTAAACAACGAATTTTTGCAGCTGACGCAATCAGTACTTTTCCGTTAGTACCAAGGCTCAGAAGATCCACACTACGCATTCGGAAGTTTTACGCCCGTCTTAAATTGTGGCGTTGTCAACTGCAATGCGCCTCGTTAACGAATGTCCCTGCGGGAGATGTTCGACCATACGCACAGGTATTATTATTCGGTCAACCAACATCAGGGCTAATCGACACAGGAGCAACTGTGAGTGTGATGGCGGCTGACTTAGCGAAGTCTTTCCTCGAAGGAAGTTCGTTTCCTTGGAAAAGGGCTTCCTTTGGGTTGAAAACGGCAGACGGCACAAAACACCAAGCTGTTGGGCACGTGTCAGCCGATATCACATTCAGAGGTCTCACTAAAAAGTTGAATATATGGATCATTCCAACTCTCAGTCAAAATCTATATTTGGGAGTGGACTTTGTCCGTACTTTTGCCTTGGCCTCCGATCTGTTTGCGTCTCCTCAACAAATACTTTCACTATCAAGCCTTGATACTCTATCTGACAATTCTCATTCTCTAACACCAGAACAGTGTCGAAGACTTAAAGCAGTGGTGGCTTGTTTTCCATCATTCGCTGTAGAGGGATTGGGAAAAACAACTCTCATAAAGCATGACATTGATACTGGTATCCAGAAGCCAATTAAACAACGGCATTTCTCTGTATCACCTGCTGTCGAGAAACTTCTATATAAGGAAGTGGATCGCATGTTGTCATTGGGAGTAATAGAGGAATCTAAGAGTGCTTGGTCTTCACCTGTAACCCTTGTGGTTAAACCATCAAAGGTGCGCCTATGTTTGGATGCACGGAAGGTGAACTCTGTCACGGTGAAGGACGCCTATCCTCTTCCACTGATAGATGGAATTTTGAGTAGGCTTCCGAAGGCCACGTTTATCACTAGCCTTGATCTAAAGGATGCGTTTTGGCAAATTCCTTTGGAAGAAAACGCTAAGGACAAGACTGCCTTCACCGTGCCAGGTCGTCCACTGTACCATTTTGTCGTGATGCCGTTTGGGTTGTGTAATGCACCTCAAACGATGTCTCGATTGATGGATGTGGTAATTCCGGCACATCTAAAACATCAGGTGTTTGTATATTTGGATGATTTGTTGATTATTACTGAAGGCTTTGAGGAACATCTTAAAGTACTTCATGAGGTTGCTTACCAATTGCGACAGGCAGGCCTCACTATTAACGTCGAAAAAAGTAAATTCCTTCTCAAAGAGGTTAAATACTTGGGCCATATAGTTGGCAGCGGCACAATCAAGACGGACCCGGACAAGGTGAAGTCAATTTTGGAATTTCCCCTTCCAACCACAACCAAACAATTGCGAAGATTTCTTGGAGTGTGTGGGTGGTATCGACGATTCGTCAAGGAATACGCGTCATTGTCCACTCCGTTGACAGACATGCTCTCAAAAAGGAGTGAATTTGTGTGGAATGATGAGAGGCTAAGTGCTTTCAATCAGTTGAAACAGAGCCTCGCTTCTGCTCCAGTCTTGCATAGCCCGGACTTTACAAAGCCATTCTCCATTCAATGTGACGCAAGTCAACATGGAGTTGGGTCCGTGCTAGTGCAAAGAACTAAAGAAGGAGATGAAGCACCCATTGCATATATGTCACACAAATTGAACCCTGCTCAGCGAAATTATACTGTAACAGAGCAAGAATGTTTGGCTGCGATGTTGGCAATAAAGAAGTTCAGAGCATATGTGGAAGGTCACGAGTTCGAAGTCATTACTGATCATGCGTCTTTAAAATGGCTGATGAACCAGCCAGATCTGCATGGCAGATTAGCTCGATGGGCTTTGAAGCTTCAAGGCTTCAACTTTACCATCATTCATCGGAAAGGAAGCCAGAACATCGTGCCTGACTCTTTATCACGCGTGTTCTGTGTCGATTCGTTGAACCCATCCGACACTAACGAGACTCCAATAATCATCAATTTGGAATCTCCACATTTTGAAAGTGATTCATACAAAGACTTAGTCACCAAAATAGAAACTGATCAAAATCTATGGCCTGATCTAAAAGTCATGGACGGATTCGTATACAAACGAAATGAGTATGCGACCGGTAACGAGCTTCAGGATCAAATGGCATGGAAGTTGTGGGTACCAGCAGAATTGACAAATGATTTGGTGGAAAAAGCCCACGATCCTCCCGTGAGTGCTCATGGAGGAATAGCCAAAACCCTTAACCGCTTGCGGCAGTGGTTTTATTGGCCCAAAATGGCATCACAGGTTAAAAATTATGTAGGATCGTGTGAAATTTGCAAAACCACCAAGGCACCGTCACATACCCTTCGACCGCCAATGATATCACAGTCCGTTCCCGATCGCATATTCCAGCGTTTGTATGTGGACATTATAGGTCCGTATCCGAGATCCAAAACTGGTAACATAGGAGCACTTGTAATTTTAGATCACTTATCGCGATTCCCGTTTGTTGAACCTTTGCGCAAGTTTACTGCAAAAGCGGTTGTGGAAATTCTGAAAAAACGTGTCTTTCACTTGGCTGGAGTTCCGGAAGTAATAATTACAGACAATGGAGTTCAGTTCCGTTCGAACGAATTTAAGAATCTTTTGACACCTTTTGGTATTACCCACACTTTAACTGCGGTTTATTCACCACAAGCTAATGCATCGGAGCGCCTCAATCGTTCTCTTATTGCAGCTCTCCGAGCTTATGTTCACCCTTCCCAAAATAACTGGGATGAGAAACTGTCTGATGTAGTGTGTGCACTTCGTTCGTCACATCATAGCACTACTAATACCTCTCCTTATTTTGCTGTCTTCGGTCAACATATGATTACGAATGGCAAGACTTATGATCTTTTGCGAAATATTCAAAGGCTAGACGACCCTTCTGGTTTGCCTGAACGTCCTGATTACCTTGACATCATTCGTCAAGAAATGCGGCAACGCACACTGAAAGCTCAGGAACGAAACGCCACAGCCCCTGACCTTCCGATGTGGGAGCCCCGGTGCGTGCAGAGGAGACATGGAGGAGCCAAGAGCTTCCGCTACGGACCCCGGCTGAAAGGGTAGTCCCCACCCCTCATTCAGGTCAGAGGAGCAATCCTGCTGTCCTGTACCCTGGGTAGCATCTCACGAGGTGTTGTGCGCACGCACTTACGCATGCGCATACCTTCGTATGCGAATGCGTGAGTGTGGAGCGTACGTTGGTCCTGATGCTGGGAAAAAGTAGGGTGCGGTCCTCCATGTGGTACGGCCGGCACTCCCCAAAACCCACTAATTTTATTTACTTTGAGGCTCCCTGACATGCATTCTTCGAGAGAATTGGATTCACCCTTCATTCGTTCACTTCGCTTTAAACTCACTTCCATTGCTTGATCCACTTGATCATCTATTAACTTGCATTACTGTATCAACTATACAGTCCGATCACTTTGATCCTTTGTCACCTGCTTTGACGCAGAATCTTACGTTGTTCCACACAAATTGGCAAGGCCTCTTTCATCCACTGATGATCTTAGATCTGATGATCTTATACACTCAAGAACCCATTCACCGGGATTCTAACAATTTTCTTCACTGGTGTGAAAATTATTGTTAATACTATTGTTAAAGAATTCATCTTTGATATCTGTAGGTTCTGTTGGAATATATAATTCGCGGGGTTTTTCCTTGTGTTTCTTGGAATCGTCATCCCCCCTTATCATTGCAGTCTGATCTTTCGTGATCGCTACTTCCTTCAGAATGGCGATCCTTCTGGTCATCAACACCTCAACTATTTCATAACGTTGGAAAGTATCTTGTGAACCTTTTGGGTTTCCCTCATTTTCGCTGTTCTCAAATATATAATTCAAGAGAATAATGCTGGCACCTTTACTTGAGAATTTTTTTACCACTGTTGGTGGGTACCTTTCTTTTGTAGAGAATTTTCCTCTTTAGAGCGCTACTCGCGCGAACTTACCTGTATACTAACTTGGCGCGTGCCTTCTTTTTGCTTTTTCATGTACCACTCTTTTGGTGTTTAGAATTCAGCTAGTTTCAATGCTTCCCTGAATCTGGAACTAGCTTCCGGCTCACTATTATTCCTTAACCCTGATCGTTTAGGATAGTTCTCTCCGGCTGATGAGTTAATCACACTCATCACTCTTATCATTTCAGCTGTAACCACAGCATCCACCTCTGTTGTACTTCAAATCTTTTATTTGTCGTCATCTCCTATGGTTATTCGCTGCCATTTCATCCTGAAAATCAGGTTGTCTCTTTTCTATTCTGCTGCTGGTGGGTCACTTTCAGCTCATTAGTTGAAAATTTAACCACTGCACATAATTGATTTGTCACTCGACTCATATTGCACACACTCTTATTCCTATTCGTCGACCTTGCTGTTGATTGGAACTTGATTTCGCTACAACAATCGAACCATGATTGAATTCACTGGCTGTTCACCAACTTCCCTCGCTAACTTTAATAATCTTAGGAAGTTTGCTAGTAATTCCTCTTTATAATTCCCAAACTAAATCCCTTTCTCCTAATTAAGAGACCCAACCCTCATACTCTTTGGGAGTTACTTTAAAATAGAAATCCTTCAGCTCTTTTCCCTCTGTTTTCATCGTGAAAATACCTGTGTTGTAGCATCCGCCTACCAGAATCCTTTCGGCGACATGTGATCGACCTGTGCATGATCATGAGTAAAGGTACCCTTAGGCACCTAGGCAAATTCAATGTGCATACCTGCCCCGATTCGCATATGCATCTCCAAATGCATATGTCCCCATATCCTAATATGCAAATTTCATATGCATATATTCTTTAATTCGCATATGCATCTCAAAATGCATATGCCCCCATAACATAATATGCAATTACAACATGCATAAATACCCTAATTCACATATGCATCTCAACATGCATATGTCTCTTTAACCACCCATATTCCATTTTCCCCATAATTATTATTAAAACGGCATCGGCTCGGAAATTCTACCAAATCCAATAACAACAAGACTTTGGTATTTCCGGAGTTCATTCCCAGCTAATATTAATTACTGGCAATGAGCTCGGAACCCTGAAATTGTTGTTGTTGAATTTGGGTGAAAATTCGAACCACCGCGACTCAAAATCCCACAACGACGTTTTCTGTGGCGGCATGGAAAATAATCCACTAACAACAACATAGATTCAATGCTCGGACCCCATCTACGGAATGTCGCTAATACTGAACGTGAGAAAACATTCAGTCGGCAAAATACACACGAGAAGTTTCCGAGAAAATTCTTGGAACCTGGACGATATGAACTCGCCAGAAAATTGTGTGCCGAGATGGACGGTTGCGTTTGGGAGTTGCAATGTGAGAATCAAGCGAAGTGGATCATGGGATATGTGCGTCGGAAGAAGAAAAAACGAAAAAAAAAGATTTTTAATAAAAATGAAATGTAGAAGTCGCGCTCGAGGGAGTTGCGTTTCGGCTCTACCGTGAGGAGGACACATCGGAGTCTCCAGTCTTTGTTGGTGATACTATATACTTTCCCTAATCATTTGATTAAGGAGTGATAAAACGTTTTGATAAGTGAAAACTGTGCCCGATCTGTCCCCGATCTCAATTAGTAGTGCTTTGGGTTAAAAAAGTAACTTTGGAGAAAGTGAAATAAGAATTGTGCAGCGGTGGCAGTCGTAAGGGAATATAGTTGCAAGTTTTCGTGTGTATTTTCTTGGTTGTATTTTTTGATGAGTTTGGCAAGTGCTTTCAGGCCAGAAATAACTGGTGAGAGTAGTGTAAGGCGCGAAGTGATTAAACGCCATAAATAAAAACAAGTGATTGAGCGTAAGAATGCAGTGCCAATAGTTTGCCCTACGCGTTAGCATACCGCCGATGATAATTTTACTGCTGATTGATGTGAATTGTGAATTGGCGCGCGAGTTGTAAAATAAACTTTGGTTTTGCGCTAAGCAATCGCGTACAGTACAGTAAAACAGATTACAGAAATCATACGAAGAGTAAAGGGACTGTACTAGTTATTGAGACAGTTTTCAAGAAGGTTGTACATGGCATCGACTAAACTACCTAAATATTCATGCATAATCAGCGATGGAGAGGATATCAAAATAAATAATTGATACCGAAGATAGTTTGGATGTGGTCATGGATGTTAACTTGCTGTACGCTCAAGGGAAACGAAATACTGCATGCTACGTTGCTTGGTAAGCATCAAGTGCTGATGTATTGTTGCTGGGCAATCAAGACACATTCCGCATTTCCACTGTTGGGCGGTGTAAACAAGGTATGTTTTGTGTGAAAAAAAAAAAAAAATCTTTCTATAGGGAAACCAAGGATGACGTGCGAAAGTCACACCTGATGCGGGGTTACTTGTACTAAATTGTCACAAGTGAAATGGTGGAGTGGATCAGCGCCCTATTAGACTGGACGGGAGTGCTGGGGATAATGGTACATTGGAGCCTGTTCCTTTCTCCTTTGTGGCGATTAAAACTAATGAATTAAATCCGACAAGGAAAATACATGTAGGACGCAGGTGCAAGAGGGCCAAGCCACACTATTACCAATGTTGCATCTACTTTAGGAGCGGAGAATATTTACTACGTATTAATTTCTTTATTTAATTGAAATACATTAATCGCATTCTCTTCGGTTTGCAAAGCTTAAATATAAAAATATACTTACCACCATTGTGTCGTGCTTTCAAAATGGAGGAAATTCAAAAAAAAAAAAAAAAAAAAAAAAAATTTCTTTTAAATCAGAAGAAGAAAAACAAAAACATATATACTAACAGAAATTAAGATCAAAATTTCCCACAGCTTTCGTGGAATAAACAAAAAAAACATTAGTGTTAAGTTCGAATTGTGTGCATAGAGTGTATGTAAACAAACAAGGAAGGTTAAAGACAATACTCTATATTATGCAAGAAAGGCATGTAGAGAGAAATTATTTGGTTAATTTTTTTATATATATCCAATTCATCAAAGCAATGGATATATTCTTGTTCTTGGATTAAAATTTAATAACATTGCATGGCTTTATAATTCAGTTATATTAGCAGAACTGTTTTTTTCATAGCAACAATTTTTTTTCGGAGTTATGGATACATACCACGAAATTTGTTCGTTTGTACTTGAAACTGAAAGAAGCATTCATGTTTCATATTGTTGAAAAAAAAAAAAAAAAAAAAAATTTATAGAAGAGAACCGAAGATAGTTATAATTAATGAATGTAAAAGGCCTTACTTACTTATAAAATTAAACAAAAACTAGAATGTTGACAGGATTATTCAATAATTGGGGAAAAAAAAAATATATATTTTTTTAAATAAAATGATGTGGTAAAATTAAAACATATGGTCTTGTTATTGGGCCTCGACCCAATGGAAGCTTGTTAGGTATATATTATGATGGCATAATGGACCGGCTGGCCTAAATTTTTATTTAGGAGTGGTATTTCGACGCATTTGAATGTCGAAGTCAGTGGGTGGCGTTACCCCACCTATATCGGGGGTAAAGGCCCCAATGATATCAGGGGCCTGAGGTTGTGTGCCTTGCCTCGGGTCCGCACAAAAATTAAGGCAATTTATTCTTCTCTTTTAAAGTAACGTTTTTCAGGTTCCCTTACGTGTGTTGACACGTCTCGGCTGAGTCTGGTAACAGCTCATGCCTGAGAGTTTTGTATGGCGGTTCTTTACGAACTTAGGCCTTAAATCCTTTTTTTTGTAAAATTTCACTTTGCGGTTACTACTTTGTATGACGGATGAGATACAAGTAGCAGTCTTTTCTTTCTCGGAGCATATCCACCCCATTTCTGTAATGACCCACCCCAGCCGCGTAGAGCTAGCAAAGCGGCACCCCAGCATCCGTCGGGGTTGGATAAAAGGGTGCTCCGCTAAAAGCGGACTAGGGGCCTTTACGGCCAATTCTAGGGCACCCTGCTCCAGGGGCAATTAATTATTTTTTTTTTGCCTCCTTGATGGTTCACCATCACCCTCTTCGCTATTCCTTGTCGGTCTCTCATTCGTGCTACGGTACGAATGAGGGGAGCTGGCTGGGAATAGTGAAAAGTTAACATTCTCCCGGTTTCAAATTGCAATTTGCTACAAATGGCGCCCAACGTGGGGCCCAAAAACTTGTTTTTGGGTACTCACCACCCAGGTGGGAAAATAATTTATGAGCATTGTCTCATAATTCCCTTGACTAAACGTCTTATTCAAATTTCCATTCCCACTAACATGTCCCAGAATCATCTTTCTTATGATTCATCCCTTTTGCTGTTCAATAGAACAGATTAACTCTCATTTGGACATGTAATAAATAGCTCTTTCTCTCGCTAACCGCAAAATTTCAATTCAATAATCCTTCTAACGTAAAATATCTTAGTATACCAGTGGTAGTGGTTTCGTTTGTGTTTGTCTTTATGAGCTTTTTGGCTCTGGGTGCAACCTGGAGGCTGACTATGGATTACTGAGTTTGGTGGTTTACCGTCATTCTTGGTGCTGGTCACCCGAAGGGCCCCTGCCCCTCTTTGTGTGAAACTATTCCATCCTGGTATTTGTTTCGGTTCTGGAGTTGTCGGTTGTCTGGGTTTGGTTCGGATTGTTGCTGGATTACGTGGGGTAGGCGTGTTGCCACCACCACGTCCCTTCAGTCTGACCAAGCTTAGGGCAGTCGGTAGTTTTAGAACAGATAACAATTTTTGTAAAATTTCAATCTTATGTCTTGATTTGTGAGTGGGCTCGAGTGAGGTAGACAGTCCTCTAAACAAGTGTTTCTATTTTGGAAACACTCAAACTATTAGCAGGCCAGCGAGCCTGATCAATGGTTTTTCATTGGGTTAGATAACAATAACAAGACCAAAATCTCTGTAAAATTAAAATCTTATTGAAAAAAAAAAAAAAAAAAAAACAAATTTCTTGAAAACAAGAAAATACACTAAACAAAAACTTTCATTAAAACAAAACGTAATAAAATTTCGATATCTGAGATAAAGGATATCCCCTATAAATAAAATTTCCAAAAAGACTCTGGGAAATTAAAAAGTCAACTGACTATAAACTAAAAATACCAATATCTTAAATAAGAGATAGCACACATCAATCCCATTCTAAAATACGTCTTAAAAACTAAAAAGTTCCATCAAAACTAAAAGTTCATATCAAAATTCAAACTAGATTTCAGAATCCAAATTAAATTCAAAAATTCAAATTAAATTCAAAAATTCAAATTAAATTTCAAAAATTCAAATTAAATTTCAAAAACAACCATCAATATGCCAATAACACGCAGCGAAGAAAGTCTGTCGAAGGTTGGAGTGGAAGAGGAATGCTCTATTTGTGGGCAATCCTATTCTCAATCCAATCCTACCTTCGAGACCAGCTGTTTTCATAAATTTCACTTCCATTGTTTAGAACAATGGTTGCTCGAAAACGAGCGTTGTCCTCTGTGTAGATCTGCTATTCGTCTTCCACTCCAACCTCCGACTACAAGTACTGTTGGAAAAGGAGCTAAGAGTAAGGGAGCTACAGCAAAACCTGCAAAGGCAGGATCCCGTGCGCGTGGCACGGAATATAAACACCACGGCACCGAACTTCCTGGTTCTCAGGGACAAGATTGTCCTGAGGAAGCTGGATTTACTCAAAATTTGACTCTCCCTGCCACTGTACAATCAGTAGACAACAGGGCAAATGAGACCATGTTAGGGCTCCAAAACCAAATAGTGGCTTTGCAGCAAAGTCTGACGGACGTAACCCAACGAATGTCACAAATATCATTAAATAATAATAGACAAAATCACCATAACCAAACACGGGGTATTCGAAACCCGTTACAAAATTGGAGGTCATCACCTTCAAATTCCGACGACAGGACCCATCGACCACGACAACAGCGGGTGGAGAATACATCACTTCAACATGATCGAGTAGCGAGTATTCTCAACGGATGGGGTCTCAGATTCTCCGGACGAGATGAGAGCATGCCTGTCGAACTGTTCCTGTACCGCGTAAGGGCTTTAACCAGACAGACTCTGGGCAATAACTTTGATTTATTGTGTCAACACATATATCAGTTATTTGTAGGTCCGGCAGCAGATTGGTACTGGAGACACCACCGAGAATGGAGAGGAGTAACTTGGGAAAACTTGACCAGATCCATGCGAGATCAATTTGGGGATCGATTTTCGGATCTGGATTTAAGAGAGTTAATCCGGAATCGACGACAAAGAGCAGGGGAAACCTTCGATGATTTTCACCTGCATATCTTACGACTTGTAGACAGACTGGAACGATCAATGCAGGATGAGGAGCTGGTGGAAATATTGAAGCGGAATATATTGCCTGAGTTAAGACGCGATGTCTTACACTTGCAGCTGCCCTCAGTGCGAATGCTTCGCCAGGCGATTTTAAGATTCGAAAACTTGGAGCTGGAATTCAAAAGCAGATCTCGACCTTCGTATACACGACCTCAAGTATCTGAAGTGGATTACGAACCGCACGAAGTAGACCAACGAATGGAGGATTCGGAAGTGGCAAGTGTCACTCCGATACCGACATGTTGGAACTGCAGACAGCCAGGACATCGATTCGATGATTGCTTGGAAGAAAGGAAAATTTTCTGTTATGGGTGTGGCAAGCCTGACACATACAAACCAAATTGTGTCACTTGTCAAGCAAAAAACGGGAAACAGGGAGCGCTCAACAAGGCATCGAGCCTCCCGAAACCTTCTCAACGCTTCCAGCGTCCCAGCAGTTAAACACTTCCAATGCAAATGACCGCTCAATGAATTTCCAACAGTCATCTCCTGTTGAACCATTAATACAAAATAATATTTTCACTAGTAACACATCTTATCCACCGCTGGCATTTCTGCCATATCATATTAGATTAAAAAAATATCTTACCATTAAACAACGAATTTTTGCAGCTGACGCAATCAGTACTTTTCCGTTAGTACCAAGGCTCAGAAGATCCACACTACGCATTCGGAAGTTTTACGCCCGTCTTAAATTGTGGCGTTGTCAACTGCAATGCGCCTCGTTAACGAATGTCCCTGCGGGAGATGTTCGACCATACGCACAGGTATTATTATTCGGTCAACCAACATCAGGGCTAATCGACACAGGAGCAACTGTGAGTGTGATGGCGGCTGACTTAGCGAAGTCTTTCCTCGAAGGAAGTTCGTTTCCTTGGAAAAGGGCTTCCTTTGGGTTGAAAACGGCAGACGGCACAAAACACCAAGCTGTTGGGCACGTGTCAGCCGATATCACATTCAGAGGTCTCACTAAAAAGTTGAATATATGGATCATTCCAACTCTCAGTCAAAATCTATATTTGGGAGTGGACTTTGTCCGTACTTTTGCCTTGGCCTCCGATCTGTTTGCGTCTCCTCAACAAATACTTTCACTATCAAGCCTTGATACTCTATCTGACAATTCTCATTCTCTAACACCAGAACAGTGTCGAAGACTTAAAGCAGTGGTGGCTTGTTTTCCATCATTCGCTGTAGAGGGATTGGGAAAAACAACTCTCATAAAGCATGACATTGATACTGGTATCCAGAAGCCAATTAAACAACGGCATTTCTCTGTATCACCTGCTGTCGAGAAACTTCTATATAAGGAAGTGGATCGCATGTTGTCATTGGGAGTAATAGAGGAATCTAAGAGTGCTTGGTCTTCACCTGTAACCCTTGTGGTTAAACCATCAAAGGTGCGCCTATGTTTGGATGCACGGAAGGTGAACTCTGTCACGGTGAAGGACGCCTATCCTCTTCCACTGATAGATGGAATTTTGAGTAGGCTTCCGAAGGCCACGTTTATCACTAGCCTTGATCTAAAGGATGCGTTTTGGCAAATTCCTTTGGAAGAAAACGCTAAGGACAAGACTGCCTTCACCGTGCCAGGTCGTCCACTGTACCATTTTGTCGTGATGCCGTTTGGGTTGTGTAATGCACCTCAAACGATGTCTCGATTGATGGATGTGGTAATTCCGGCACATCTAAAACATCAGGTGTTTGTATATTTGGATGATTTGTTGATTATTACTGAAGGCTTTGAGGAACATCTTAAAGTACTTCATGAGGTTGCTTACCAATTGCGACAGGCAGGCCTCACTATTAACGTCGAAAAAAGTAAATTCCTTCTCAAAGAGGTTAAATACTTGGGCCATATAGTTGGCAGCGGCACAATCAAGACGGACCCGGACAAGGTGAAGTCAATTTTGGAATTTCCCCTTCCAACCACAACCAAACAATTGCGAAGATTTCTTGGAGTGTGTGGGTGGTATCGACGATTCGTCAAGGAATACGCGTCATTGTCCACTCCGTTGACAGACATGCTCTCAAAAAGGAGTGAATTTGTGTGGAATGATGAGAGGCTAAGTGCTTTCAATCAGTTGAAACAGAGCCTCGCTTCTGCTCCAGTCTTGCATAGCCCGGACTTTACAAAGCCATTCTCCATTCAATGTGACGCAAGTCAACATGGAGTTGGGTCCGTGCTAGTGCAAAGAACTAAAGAAGGAGATGAAGCACCCATTGCATATATGTCACACAAATTGAACCCTGCTCAGCGAAATTATACTGTAACAGAGCAAGAATGTTTGGCTGCGATGTTGGCAATAAAGAAGTTCAGAGCATATGTGGAAGGTCACGAGTTCGAAGTCATTACTGATCATGCGTCTTTAAAATGGCTGATGAACCAGCCAGATCTGCATGGCAGATTAGCTCGATGGGCTTTGAAGCTTCAAGGCTTCAACTTTACCATCATTCATCGGAAAGGAAGCCAGAACATCGTGCCTGACTCTTTATCACGCGTGTTCTGTGTCGATTCGTTGAACCCATCCGACACTAACGAGACTCCAATAATCATCAATTTGGAATCTCCACATTTTGAAAGTGATTCATACAAAGACTTAGTCACCAAAATAGAAACTGATCAAAATCTATGGCCTGATCTAAAAGTCATGGACGGATTCGTATACAAACGAAATGAGTATGCGACCGGTAACGAGCTTCAGGATCAAATGGCATGGAAGTTGTGGGTACCAGCAGAATTGACAAATGATTTGGTGGAAAAAGCCCACGATCCTCCCGTGAGTGCTCATGGAGGAATAGCCAAAACCCTTAACCGCTTGCGGCAGTGGTTTTATTGGCCCAAAATGGCATCACAGGTTAAAAATTATGTAGGATCGTGTGAAATTTGCAAAACCACCAAGGCACCGTCACATACCCTTCGACCGCCAATGATATCACAGTCCGTTCCCGATCGCATATTCCAGCGTTTGTATGTGGACATTATAGGTCCGTATCCGAGATCCAAAACTGGTAACATAGGAGCACTTGTAATTTTAGATCACTTATCGCGATTCCCGTTTGTTGAACCTTTGCGCAAGTTTACTGCAAAAGCGGTTGTGGAAATTCTGAAAAAACGTGTCTTTCACTTGGCTGGAGTTCCGGAAGTAATAATTACAGACAATGGAGTTCAGTTCCGTTCGAACGAATTTAAGAATCTTTTGACACCTTTTGGTATTACCCACACTTTAACTGCGGTTTATTCACCACAAGCTAATGCATCGGAGCGCCTCAATCGTTCTCTTATTGCAGCTCTCCGAGCTTATGTTCACCCTTCCCAAAATAACTGGGATGAGAAACTGTCTGATGTAGTGTGTGCACTTCGTTCGTCACATCATAGCACTACTAATACCTCTCCTTATTTTGCTGTCTTCGGTCAACATATGATTACGAATGGCAAGACTTATGATCTTTTGCGAAATATTCAAAGGCTAGACGACCCTTCTGGTTTGCCTGAACGTCCTGATTACCTTGACATCATTCGTCAAGAAATGCGGCAACGCACACTGAAAGCTCAGGAACGAAACGCCACAGCCCCTGACCTTCCGATGTGGGAGCCCCGGTGCGTGCAGAGGAGACATGGAGGAGCCAAGAGCTTCCGCTACGGACCCCGGCTGAAAGGGTAGTCCCCACCCCTCATTCAGGTCAGAGGAGCAATCCTGCTGTCCTGTACCCTGGGTAGCATCTCACGAGGCGTTGTGCGCACGCACTTACGCATGCGCATACCTTCGTATGCGAATGCGTGAGTGTGGAGCGTACGTTGGTCCTGATGCTGGGAAAAAGTAGGGTGCGGTCCTCCATGTGGTACGGCCGGCACTCCCCAAAACCCACTAATTTTATTTACTTTGAGGCTCCCTGACATGCATTCTTCGAGAGAATTGGATTCACCCTTCATTCGTTCACTTCGCTTTAAACTCACTTCCATTGCTTGATCCACTTGATCATCTATTAACTTGCATTACTGTATCAACTATACAGTCCGATCACTTTGATCCTTTGTCACCTGCTTTGACGCAGAATCTTACGTTGTTCCACACAAATTGGCAAGGCCTCTTTCATCCACTGATGATCTTAGATCTGATGATCTTATACACTCAAGAACCCATTCACCGGGATTCTAACAATTTTCTTCACTGGTGTGAAAATTATTGTTAATACTATTGTTAAAGAATTCATCTTTGATATCTGTAGGTTCTGTTGGAATATATAATTCGCGGGGTTTTTCCTTGTGTTTCTTGGAATCGTCATCCCCCCTTATCATTGCAGTCTGATCTTTCGTGATCGCTACTTCCTTCAGAATGGCGATCCTTCTGGTCATCAACACCTCAACTATTTCATAACGTTGGAAAGTATCTTGTGAACCTTTTGGGTTTCCCTCATTTTCGCTGTTCTCAAATATATAATTCAAGAGAATAATGCTGGCACCTTTACTTGAGAATTTTTTTACCACTGTTGGTGGGTACCTTTCTTTTGTAGAGAATTTTCCTCTTTAGAGCGCTACTCGCGCGAACTTACCTGTATACTAACTTGGCGCGTGCCTTCTTTTTGCTTTTTCATGTACCACTCTTTTGGTGTTTAGAATTCAGCTAGTTTCAATGCTTCCCTGAATCTGGAACTAGCTTCCGGCTCACTATTATTCCTTAACCCTGATCGTTTAGGATAGTTCTCTCCGGCTGATGAGTTAATCACACTCATCACTCTTATCATTTCAGCTGTAACCACAGCATCCACCTCTGTTGTACTTCAAATCTTTTATTTGTCGTCATCTCCTATGGTTATTCGCTGCCATTTCATCCTGAAAATCAGGTTGTCTCTTTTCTATTCTGCTGCTGGTGGGTCACTTTCAGCTCATTAGTTGAAAATTTAACCACTGCACATAATTGATTTGTCACTCGACTCATATTGCACACACTCTTATTCCTATTCGTCGACCTTGCTGTTGATTGGAACTTGATTTCGCTACAACAATCGAACCATGATTGAATTCACTGGCTGTTCACCAACTTCCCTCGCTAACTTTAATAATCTTAGGAAGTTTGCTAGTAATTCCTCTTTATAATTCCCAAACTAAATCCCTTTCTCCTAATTAAGAGACCCAACCCTCATACTCTTTGGGAGTTACTTTAAAATAGAAATCCTTCAGCTCTTTTCCCTCTGTTTTCATCGTGAAAATACCTGTGTTGTAGCATCCGCCTACCAGAATCCTTTCGGCGACATGTGATCGACCTGTGCATGATCATGAGTAAAGGTACCCTTAGGCACCTAGGCAAATTCAATGTGCATACCTGCCCCGATTCGCATATGCATCTCCAAATGCATATGTCCCCATATCCTAATATGCAAATTTCATATGCATATATTCTTTAATTCGCATATGCATCTCAAAATGCATATGCCCCCATAACATAATATGCAATTACAACATGCATAAATACCCTAATTCACATATGCATCTCAACATGCATATGTCTCTTTAACCACCCATATTCCATTTTCCCCATAATTATTATTAAAACGGCATCGGCTCGGAAATTCTACCAAATCCAATAACAACAAGACTTTGGTATTTCCGGAGTTCATTCCCAGCTAATATTAATTACTGGCAATGAGCTCGGAACCCTGAAATTGTTGTTGTTGAATTTGGGTGAAAATTCGAACCACCGCGACTCAAAATCCCACAACGACGTTTTCTGTGGCGGCATGGAAAATAATCCACTAACAACAACATAGATTCAATGCTCGGACCCCATCTACGGAATGTCGCTAATACTGAACGTGAGAAAACATTCAGTCGGCAAAATACACACGAGAAGTTTCCGAGAAAATTCTTGGAACCTGGACGATATGAACTCGCCAGAAAATTGTGTGCCGAGATGGACGGTTGCGTTTGGGAGTTGCAATGTGAGAATCAAGCGAAGTGGATCATGGGATATGTGCGTCGGAAGAAGAAAAAACGAAAAAAAAAGATTTTTAATAAAAATGAAATGTAGAAGTCGCGCTCGAGGGAGTTGCGTTTCGGCTCTACCGTGAGGAGGACACATCGGAGTCTCCAGTCTTTGTTGGTGATACTATATACTTTCCCTAATCATTTGATTAAGGAGTGATAAAACGTTTTGATAAGTGAAAACTGTGCCCGATCTGTCCCCGATCTCAATTAGTAGTGCTTTGGGTTAAAAAAGTAACTTTGGAGAAAGTGAAATAAGAATTGTGCAGCGGTGGCAGTCGTAAGGGAATATAGTTGCAAGTTTTCGTGTGTATTTTCTTGGTTGTATTTTTTGATGAGTTTGGCAAGTGCTTTCAGGCCAGAAATAACTGGTGAGAGTAGTGTAAGGCGCGAAGTGATTAAACGCCATAAATAAAAACAAGTGATTGAGCGTAAGAATGCAGTGCCAATAGTTTGCCCTACGCGTTAGCATACCGCCGATGATAATTTTACTGCTGATTGATGTGAATTGTGAATTGGCGCGCGAGTTGTAAAATAAACTTTGGTTTTGCGCTAAGCAATCGCGTACAGTACAGTAAAACAGATTACAGAAATCATACGAAGAGTAAAGGGACTGTACTAGTTATTGAGACAGTTTTCAAGAAGGTTGTACATGGCATCGACTAAACTACCTAAATATTCATGCATAATCAGCGATGGAGAGGATATCAAAATAAATAATTGATACCGAAGATAGTTTGGATGTGGTCATGGATGTTAACTTGCTGTACGCTCAAGGGAAACGAAATACTGCATGCTACGTTGCTTGGTAAGCATCAAGTGCTGATGTATTGTTGCTGGGCAATCAAGACACATTCCGCATTTCCACTGTTGGGCGGTGTAAACAAGGTATGTTTTGTGTGAAAAAAAAAAAAAAATCTTTCTATAGGGAAACCAAGGATGACGTGCGAAAGTCACACCTGATGCGGGGTTACTTGTACTAAATTGTCACAAGTGAAATGGTGGAGTGGATCAGCGCCCTATTAGACTGGACGGGAGTGCTGGGGATAATGGTACATTGGAGCCTGTTCCTTTCTCCTTTGTGGCGATTAAAACTAATGAATTAAATCCGACAAGGAAAATACATGTAGGACGCAGGTGCAAGAGGGCCAAGCCACACTATTACCAATGTTGCATCTACTTTAGGAGCGGAGAATATTTACTACGTATTAATTTCTTTATTTAATTGAAATACATTAATCGCATTCTCTTCGGTTTGCAAAGCTTAAATATAAAAATATACTTACCACCATTGTGTCGTGCTTTCAAAATGGAGGAAATTCAAAAAAAAAAAAAAAAAAAAAAAATTTTCTTTTAAATCAGAAGAAGAAAAACAAAAACATATATACTAACAGAAATTAAGATCAAAATTTCCCACAGCTTTCGTGGAATAAACAAAAAAAACATTAGTGTTAAGTTCGAATTGTGTGCATAGAGTGTATGTAAACAAACAAGGAAGGTTAAAGACAATACTCTATATTATGCAAGAAAGGCATGTAGAGAGAAATTATTTGGTTAATTTTTTTATATATATCCAATTCATCAAAGCAATGGATATATTCTTGTTCTTGGATTAAAATTTAATAACATTGCATGGCTTTATAATTCAGTTATATTAGCAGAACTGTTTTTTTCATAGCAACAATTTTTTTTCGGAGTTATGGATACATACCACGAAATTTGTTCGTTTGTACTTGAAACTGAAAGAAGCATTCATGTTTCATATTGTTGAAAAAAAAAAAAAAAAAAAAAATTTATAGAAGAGAACCGAAGATAGTTATAATTAATGAATGTAAAAGGCCTTACTTACTTATAAAATTAAACAAAAACTAGAATGTTGACAGGATTATTCAATAATTGGGGAAAAAAAAAATATATATTTTTTTAAATAAAATGATGTGGTAAAATTAAAACATATGGTCTTGTTATTGGGCCTCGACCCAATGGAAGCTTGTTAGGTATATATTATGATGGCATAATGGACCGGCTGGCCTAAATTTTTATTTAGGAGTGGTATTTCGACGCATTTGAATGTCGAAGTCAGTGGGTGGCGTTACCCCACCTATATCGGGGGTAAAGGCCCCAATGATATCAGGGGCCTGAGGTTGTGTGCCTTGCCTCGGGTCCGCACAAAAATTAAGGCAATTTATTCTTCTCTTTTAAAGTAACGTTTTTCAGGTTCCCTTACGTGTGTTGACACGTCTCGGCTGAGTCTGGTAACAGCTCATGCCTGAGAGTTTTGTATGGCGGTTCTTTACGAACTTAGGCCTTAAATCCTTTTTTTTGTAAAATTTCACTTTGCGGTTACTACTTTGTATGACGGATGAGATACAAGTAGCAGTCTTTTCTTTCTCGGAGCATATCCACCCCATTTCTGTAATGACCCACCCCAGCCGCGTAGAGCTAGCAAAGCGGCACCCCAGCATCCGTCGGGGTTGGATAAAAGGGTGCTCCGCTAAAAGCGGACTAGGGGCCTTTACGGCCAATTCTAGGGCACCCTGCTCCAGGGGCAATTAATTATTTTTTTTTTGCCTCCTTGATGGTTCACCATCACCCTCTTCGCTATTCCTTGTCGGTCTCTCATTCGTGCTACGGTACGAATGAGGGGAGCTGGCTGGGAATAGTGAAAAGTTAACATTCTCCCGGTTTCAAATTGCAATTTGCTACAACACACGTGAAACTCGCTTATCGCTTGAAACGGAGGAGAATTCCAGCACGAAGTGCGATTCTTCTCCAGGATAACGCGCGCCCTCATACCGCGCGTCTCACGCTGGATACAATATTGGAATTGGGGTGGAAGGTACTGGAACACCCTCCCTACAGTCCGGATTTACAACCCTGCGACTACCACATGTTTGGACTACTGAAAGAAGCCCTCGGAGATCAAAGATTCAACACCGACGACGAGGTAGAGGAGTTCGTGCGCACATGCCTGTCCGAGTTGCCCAAGGGATTCTTCGATACCGGCGTCAAAAAGCTTCCGGAAAGGTGGACAAAATGCGTAACTAGTGAGGGGAACTATCTAGAAAAACTGTGAATTTTCGTAAATTTTTTCGATAGTAAATAAACGTGTTAGAGCATTTGTCTCGATCATATTTGAACCACCCTCGTAGTTAAAAACCAAACATCGGTCATTGATTCTACTATGAATATAATGAAAAGAGGCCAGCAAGAAAGTGAGGTGAAATTCAAAGAGTTCAGTAAACAAGTCGACGAGATACTTAATCGAATAAGAGATAATGGAGAGGAAGTTTATCCCATAAAAATATACCAGGTTATGACTTCCTTATCGATTCAAATGACTATGATCGCATCATATTTACGTAAAACTCAATCCGCGATAATTGCTACTTTAACGGACATACATCATGGAACTATTAATCCGATGTTATTTTCGCCCAGCAGCTTCAACGGGAAATAGCGACAATCAAGCTCCATTTACCAGAATCCACCCAATTACCGATGCCGAAAGATAATCTCATTCAATTATATGAAATTATGACTGTAAAAAGCGGATTTCTAGAAGATCAACTCATTTTCGAAATAAAGTTACTGTTTTATATAGCGACCAAGGCTTTTCTTGAATCGCTCTTGATAGGTGTTGTTATTGTACCTTGAGCACCTGATGTCGGTCCGTTTTCTGTAGGTCGGGCGTAGACTAAGTACAGCACTTATTCTTGCCTTCAGAAAGGAGTCCTTTGGACACTGCTTTCTAGTGCAATACTAGAAACCAGGTGGTTTAGTTGAAATGTTGAATTCAAGTACAGTACAAGAGCTCAAACTTCAACTAGTATCAGGTGATGTAGAATACGTTCAGTACGTATTCTCACCTTTGAACAATTCTATTTTAGCGCTAACCTCTAGTACAATACCAGAAATTAGGAATTCTAATAGAAATGTTGAATGATTCTGTTTTAGCGCTAACTTCTAGTACAATACCAGAAATTAGGAATTCTAATAGAACCGTTGAATTCAAGCTCAGTGCCAGAATTCAACTAACCTTAGCGCCCCTAGCAGCCTCACCAAGGATAAATAAAAGGCTTTGTCCACGCTAAGATTGATTTTATTCACATTAATTCGTTCTTTATATAGCACAATTTTGCTTACATTACATTTGCTTACGACTAATTATCCCCAACATATTTTTAAATTGTATCGAGAATGAACTTTGATCATTCCTCTTGCTGCTTATAATTTATATTGAATACCAATAGTTCAATATTTAATTTGCTGACGCGTATAAAACTGTAGATCAATACTTCGCGAAGCATAAGCAGTATGAGAAATAACTTTAAAGTTTAACATGAATGGTATAATAAAAACAAGTATCGAAACGTATCGAACAGATATCGAACATCTTCCCCCTCCTTTGAACGGAGTGTTCAAAGATTAATTTCTGCGTCTATCTTGAAGGCGTCAGGAGGAAGGTGCCGTGGAGCTGGTACTGGTGGCCTTGAACTTTTCGGTTGAGCGTGTCTTGCAGTATTGTCGATTCGTCTTTAATGATGCATCCGTTAGTCGTGTTGATGATGCCTGATCCAGTTAAGGTTTTACTTTGCATTCTGTTGTCACATACAATGTTGATGCTGGTCGGTTGTTGTACGACGTACATCCAATGATTCGGACTTGATAACTGCGTCCATCGATTTATTTCGTTAGTTCTAATGAAATTGCATGAAGCATCTGGACCGGATTCCATCAAGATGGTGAACTCGCAACGACTAGAAATTGAACCCTTTCGATAAAGAGGATGATTTTGCCTGCAAAGATACTCAGAATGATTGATGATGGCACACCGGGATAATTCCAGTTCAGATATCGGATAATATAAATCTCGATGGAGATTGACGATGATGAACGACGTTGAAACACTCATCGAATAGAACCCGTCGCTCATTGCAATAGGCACTGGAACTATATGCAAAAGTTCAAAAGACTCGTGAGAAATATGCGGAAGTTTTATTCTGAAGATGAGCTGATCCCCTAGCATTCTTCTTTCTATCGACATTGTCCCATATAAGTTGAGTAGATTTTTGCGGGCTTCAATTAGGCGCAAATTCGCAGGAAGATTTTCTTTTATGATAATTAACTGTCGCCGCAGCTGGTCTGGTGTTAAGACCTGTGGACTCACCTTTCCGTGATGCGTATCTGTCATGGTTTTCAATAACGCATTTTGTATGTTTCGATATTTTGTGATCAGAAGTATTAACCGAATTGATAGAGTGTTAAAATATTCAATTAACTTTTCTTGATGGAACTCGTAATTTATACTCTTTATGCTATAGATGGTTTGACTAAGGTATTCATCGAACTCCTTTAGTCAAGCTTCCATCCTTCCGTATGTATCATTCAGGATGTATATTGTTGAGTCAGTCACAGACGTCTGATTTCGCAAGAGATTCAGCAAGTGTTGGTCGGTTTTGTCGAGGGAATTTATGATGTCTGCCATTTGTTCTGCATATGAAGAGTCCAAAACACCGAATAAGGAGTTTGCAACGTTACCAATTATATTCAACGGAGCTCTTCTTTTTCTGGAATGCTCATGTTGTCGCAGCAATTTGTTTCCTTCTTCTATCTCATTTATCATATCTTGGAAATGAGACAATGCAGGTTCACATGATACCTTAACTATTATGTCCTTGCATATATGATTTAAGTTACTGACTCCCTTCTTTATGACAGTTGCTTTTCTCCAATAGTTTGTGGTATTATAAAATACCACCACATTCCATTCATCAGATGACAGGAACGTATGACCTAGTCGTTCGTAATAAAGTGCTGGGTTTGATTTGAATGGTGTCACGCAAATTTGTTCAAGTCCAAATATTGGCAATATCAAGCATATTAGAAGTACCAAACTGATTGGAGAATGGCTCCCACGGGATTTTTTGGACTTTAATGGTCCCTTTTTTCGATCAGAGGTTCGTTTGGTCTTCCTGGCCTCTAATGCAACCTCGTTACTGTCTTGCGACTGGACTTCCACTTCGGTACTTATGCTACTGCTCGACTCTATAGGCAGAGGGGCGAGGTTGTGGATAGGCCTTTTAATAACCCCGCCTGCTGTCTTAACGATTGCAACTCGTACTAGATCATCGTCGCCTTTTATGGTTTCAATAATTCAGCCAAGTGACCATTGCATCGGAGGTACGTTGTTATCTTTTATAACTACCATAATCCTAGGTTCTGCGTTATTACACCGTTGTTTCCATTTTCCCCTGTACTGAAGCTCACTGAGGTATTCTTTTACCCAGCGCTGCCAAAATTGAGTCTTCAAGTGAACAATACGTTTCCATTGTGTATGAAGATCAGCTCGCGAAAGTTGTTCTACGGGCTCGGCGATACTTGTAAGAGGTTCCCCCGTCAAAAAAGGCCCTGGTGTTAGTGCTGTCAGGTCATTTGGGTCAGAAGACATTGGTGTTATGGGCCGTGAATTCAGGATTGCCTCTACTTGCGTAATTACTGTCTCAAGCTCTTCATAAGTGAGTGAATGATTATTCATACCGCTTGGTAGTAATGTTTTCACGGATTTTACAGCAGCCTCCCACAACCCGCCAAAATGGGGTGCTCTGGGGGGAATAAAATGAAATTCGGTTCCTCTGCTGGTACAGAACTTATCAATTTGTTCCTCTGCAGTTTTAGAATATATTGTAAATCGGAGTTCTTCTAATTGATTTCGGGCCCCCACAAAATTGGTTGCGTTGTCGCAGTACAAGTGTCTGCAATTACCTCTTCTGCTCACAAACCGTTTTAATGCTCGAATGAATGCGTTTGTTGTAAAATCACTTACTACTTCCAAATGTACTGCCTTAATGGCAAAACATACAAATACGGCCACATAAGTTTTCTGCAGTTTTTTGCCACGAATTTTGAAATGAGTCCAGAATGGTCCACAGAAGTCAACACCGGTGGTCCAAAATGGACGACTAGGCTGGACTCTCTTTTCTGGCAGAGTACCCATCATTTGAGTCAGCAGCTTCGGTTTTGTTTTACTGCAATGAACACAATTTAGAACAATTGATCGTGCTATCGTTTTCCCTTTGATAGGCCAAAAACGCTGTCGGGTGATTGCTAATAGGCCTTGTGGACCGATATGAAAATTTTCCACGTGATATTCTGTCATTATCAGCCGGGTTATCTGACCGCTATAGGGCGCAAACATTGGATGCTTGGCGTCGTACGCAATGCTCGCTTCTTGCAGGCGACTCTAATTCAGTCCAAAATGTACAAGGTATTTCTTCCCAATGTAAGTCCTTCTTTACTCGTATGGCGAGCTTTGTTGTAAGTGTAGCAGCTTGAAGCTCTAATCGAGGCAGAGATACGATCTTTGTTGGAGCAACCTTTGATTTTGCACACAAGAGTCTTACTGCGATAGTGCCATCTTTATGTTTTGATCGAATGTAGATCGCTGATCCATATGCCTTTTCCGATGCATCACTGAATGCATGAATCTGAATACTATGCGGCGTTCCTCGAGAAAATAAATGCCTTGCGAACTGAATGTTCTCTAAATAAATAAATAAATAAATAAGATTCAACTTTCAGAATTTTTGTAAGAAGATTTTGGCCTTAATCACAACTGGGCTCATTATCCCTAGTGGGTCGAAAATGTCGGCAATGTCTGAAGATACGTTCCTTTTCGTCACTCTAGTTTCGTTTGACTGCAAGACTTGTACCCGGAAATTGTCAGAATTGGGTAGCCAGTTTACGCCTAGCGTTTTTATGTGCTCATCGTCTTGCTGAGTGTGGTTTGCACACCATTTTCTTAGTTTAAATCCACCAGAAAGAAGAACTTGGCGTAATTGGTTTTTCATTTCGATTGTTTGTCTTAGACTATTTGATCCAGCCATGACATCGTCAACATAAAGATTACTGGTTATAGCTTCCGCGGCTAGAGGACTTGAAATTTTATTCTCAGATGCTAACCGCCTGAGGCATTTTATCGCTAAGTAAGGGGCGGTTGTAACCCCATAAGTGACTGTGGAAAGTTGGTAGCACCTGACACTTTCATTTGGGTTATCTCTCCACAATATTAGTTGATATTTCTGATCCTCTTTTCTCACTCTCACTTGGCGGTACATTTTTTCGATGTCCGCCGTGAATACAAACTTTGGAAGACGGAAGCGCAAAAGTATAGCGAAAACATCTTCTTGGAGTGATGGACCTGTATACAGTATATCGTTGAGCGAAATATTTGTCGATGTTTTAGCCGAAGCATCGAATACCACTCTCAACTTAGTCGTTGTGCTATCAGGCCTTAAGACACAATGGTGAGGCAAGAAATAATGTGGTTTAGGAATATCGTTCATGTTTACTTCCTCCATGTGTCCTAGACGCAAATACTCTTCTATGAAATTTATATATTGATTTTTCAATGATTGATCTTTGTTTAATTTGCGCTCCAAAGACAAGAAACGTTGTAATGCTCTTTCCTTTGAATCTCCTAATAACAGTGGATCTTTTGCAAATGGCAATTTCACAACGAATCTTCCATCCTTTTCATGGAAGGTGTGGGCATTAAAATGTTCTTCGCATATTCTTTCTTGATGAGGTAACTGAGCTGAAATTTTGGACTTTATTTTCAAGTTCGTTGGAGTCGTGGCTACAGATTCCGCAGCATACTTCAGACGGGGATTTTTCGACTACCTTGCCTGACAGTATCCATCCGAAAACAGTGTTTTGGAGTATTGGCAGCTTTGGTCCAAGTCGTATTTGCCCAACTGATAAGAGTTTTAGATAGTTTTCTGCTCCAATAAGGAGATCTATTCTGGCTGGATAATTGTATTCGGGATCAGCCAATTTAATGTTCTTTGGAATTGGCCATGCTGTGACATCGATGAAACGTGATGGCTGGTCGGTAGTAATTTGTGTTAGTTCTAGAATGCAACAACACGTTAACTTTTGATTCTGCTGTTTGTTTTCCTTGACCAATGCCTCGAATACTCAATTTTTCAGGGATTACATTCAATCCAAGTTTGTTTACTAGTTGCTTTGTGATGAAATTCAACTGAGATTCTGAATCTAAAATTGCTCGACACTCATACTGTTGGCCATCCGGTGCAGAGATAGTTACCACAATTGTGCTTAGCATCACATATTTATTTTTGTCAGTATTCTCTTGAGCGACCAGAGTGGTTGAGCTTGGTTTATTTTGAATTGAACCTAGATTGTTTTGTGACTTTACTGTGGTTGTATTGTGTGTCGTGGTATTTTGATGGTATGTTTTTACTGCCGATGCATCTAAATGAAGCAATGAATTATGCTTCTTTTCGCAGTTTTTGCAGCTTCTTGATGAACACTGTTTACTGCGATGACCTTGCTTTAAACAATTCAAACATAAGTTGTGCCTTTTTGCGACTTCCAATCGAATCTCAGGTGTCAATGCCAGAAATGCTTTGCAAGCATATAGAGGATGCAATTCTTGGCATACAACACATTTTACAGCATTGTATGCAGTTAAAAGAGAAGACGGTTTGGATTGTCGATGATTACTTCCGCCTGTAACTTCGAAGCTTTGGAAGCGATATTCCAAGAACTTTAAAAACTCATTGACTGTGCTCAATTCTCTAGATTCAGCTAGTGATTGCTCATATAATGCGTGTGTAGAGCGATCTAACTTCTTTATGAGCAAGTATAGTAATATTGGATCCCATGTATCAATCGATAAGCCTAAATTCTTCAGAGCCATCAAACATTCATTTGTAGGGTCATGCAATGATTTAATAGCCGTCGCGGACTCTGTCACACATGATGACTGTGAAAGAAGCTTAGCCAGAAGATGATTTACCAGCAGTTTTTTGTTGTTGTAACGATTCTTGATTATAGTCCAATCGTCGTCGTAATTTTCTGCTGACACCGGTAAATGTTTGATTAATCGTTTCGCTTCCCCAGTCAGGTTGCTTATTAAGTAATGCATTTTCTGCGCTTTCCCAATAGAGCGACTATGAACAAGCTGAGTATACAAATCATAAAACTCAGGCCAACCCAAATAGTTTCCGTCGAAACAGGGTAGTGTAATTTGAGGTAATTTAATGTTGGAGGAGATTTCAGTGCTAGATTCCACTGAATCTGTTGCCTCTTGAAGCTGCTGTTGGAATATTATGACCGTATCTTGCAACCAGCTCATCAGCTCGTTATAGTATTCAGCTGTGTAGCCCTCTGAATTCTCGACTACCGTGTTTTCCCAAATCATTTGGTCATTTTGTGATGATTGTAGCTCGTATTCTTGCAGTCGAGTTTTCTTGAACTCGTAATATGCTTGTACTTGCCTTTCCTCAAGTTTGCTTTCTATATCTTTGATGAAGAGAGCGATACTCTTCATCAATGCCTTTTGTTTTCGTATTAGTTTGACGAGTAGCTCCTCATCTTGTGATACTAGGTCACTTGTTACTTTGAATTTGTTGGGCTCTTCGCCCTCTTTATCAAAACTGGCTGTTGTAATCTCATTCGAAGTTTTAGCTGCAAGTTTGTCTTCAGCTTTTCGTATCCATAATTTGATGTCCCTATCCACGACAGTAATTGCATCGTAGTAGCCGAGCTTAAAATATGGATGCTCGGTGTTTTCATCTTTCATGAGCTGCAGATTGGCGGGATTTGCCTGGAACTTCTTCCAGTAAGAATCTAAATCTACCATCATTGTATCGAGGTACTCTCTCGTTTTGCGTTCATATGAATCTTTTGTGATTCTCTCATGGAGCTTCTGGATATCTGCTCCCAGAACAGATTGCTCTTCTGTAATAATCTCCATGATCACGAACTTATATGTGCTAATCGATGCAAACGTTCTTGATCTTACTTCTGGACACCACGTCGGGGTCACCAATGTTTTATATAGTGACCAAGGCTTTTCTTGAATCGCTCTTGATAGGTGTTGTTGTTGTAACTTGAGCACCTGATGTCGGCCCGTTTTCTGTAGGTCGGGCGTAGACTAAGTACAGCACTTATTCTTGCCTTCAGAAAGGAGTCCTTTGGACACTGCTTTCTAGTGCAATACTAAAAACCAGGTGGTTTAGTTGAAATGTTGAATTCAAGTACAGTACAAGAGCTCAAACTTCAACTAGTATCAGGTGATGTAGAATACGTTCAGTACGTATTCTCACCATTGAACTATTTCAGCGCTAACCTCTAGTACAATACCAGAAATTAGGAATTCTAATAGAAATGTTGAATGATTCTATTTTAGCGCTAACTTCTAGTACAATACCAGAAATTAGGAATTCTAATAGAACCGTTGGATTCAAGCTCAGTGCCAGAATTCAACTAACCTTAGCGCCCCTAGCAGCCTCACCAAGGATAAATAAAAGGCTTTGTCCACGCTAAGATTGATTTTATTCACATTAATTCATTCTTTATATAGCACAATTTTGCTTACATTACATTTGCTTACGACTAATTATTCACAACATATTTTTAAATTGTATCGAGAATGAACTTTGATCATTCCTCATGCTGCTTATAATTTTTATTGAATACCAATAGTTCAATATTTAATTTGCTGACGCGTATAAAACTGTAGATCAATACTTCGCGAAGCATAAGCAGTATGAGAAATAACTTTAAAGTTTAACATGAATGGTATAATAAAAACAAGTATCGAAACGTATCGAACAGATATCGAACATCTTCCCCCTCCTTTGAACGGACTGTTCAAAGATTAATTTCTGCGTCTATCTTGAAGGCGTCAGGAGGAAGTTGCCGTGGAGCTGGTACTGGTGGCCTTGAACTTTTCGGTTGAGCGTGTCTTCTAAAAAACCGCCATAGAAGACATGAAAGGCAGATGATCGCGATCGCCAAGCTTGAGTAACCAATACTATAATGATGAATATGATGATGCGCATTCGTTGCACCATTCGATTTGGCTGTCTTCAATGACGCAACCTTGTCATGTAGCGCCTTCAATTTGGGTTCTAGCGTACCCCATGCTGACGATAAATGTTTTACTGAAAACTCCACAATAGAGACGACATCAGGAACATTTTTGGATGGTATAAAAAAATCCTTTATCATGCTGGAATATTTTTTTTTTTTTTGGGAGCGGATGTCAAAAACCTTCAATAGGTATCTTGCGAACTAAACAAGATTATGTGAGATTCTTACTCACTAAAAAACGTCACCCGCCGACCACGGAGGTCCGAGCCGGAACCGCTTTCGCATTACTTCAACTCGGCCGTGCTACTTCCACCCATCAGGTGTCCCATTGGCTTACTTCCGTTCTGTCAGGCTTTCATGAGTCTATGAGACATCCTTCCTCTTCTTTAAGCGCAATACCAGCTCCACATATGCTGACACAGCTGACCAGGCGTCTTCTGACTGTAGCATCATCTCCACGATTGACTCCGGCGTCACAGGGCCAATTGCAGAGAAGAGCATGTGTCGCTCTCTTCTTAAGCTGGTGCAATGGAAAAAGGTATGCAAAGCGTCATCACTTTCCTTAGCGCAGTACTTACAGAACTCCGTCCTGACTTTCCCCATTCTGTGAAGGTATTTCCTGAAGTAGCCGTGGCCCGATAGGAACTGGCACAGGTAGAAGTTTATTTCACCGTGGTCGCGATTAAGCCAAGGTTTTAAGACGCGAATTAGCCTAATCGTCCATACTCCCTTCGAGCTCGTAGCCCAACGCTCCTCCCAAAGCTCAAGCGTTCGCGCTCGTGCTTGAGCAACCAAAATTTCTCTTCCCACTTCTGCTCTGTTCAGGAACACTTCCCTGCGTTCGTTCGCCAATAGATCAATTGGGATTACTCCCGCTATCACTAACACGGCGTTTCCTGAAACTGTTCTATGGCTGCTTGCAATTCGCAGCGCTCCCCTACGCTGGACGCTCACCATCCTAGCTCGATACTTTTCAAACCTTAACGCAGTGGCCCATATCTCCGCACCATACATTGAATGAGCCACCGTCATAAGGAGCTTACGTTTACTCGGACTAGGACCGTGAACGTTTGCCATGAGTCTCCCAAGCGAGATAACAGACAGTAGCGCCCTATCGCATACTTTTCGGATGTGCTCCCCATAGGCCCGCTTCGAGTCCAATATCACTCCAAGATACTTAGCCGATTTTCTGGTCTCAAGTACTTCAGAGCCAACCGTCATGGGTATAATGGTTAGTATTCTTCTCTTGGTCAGCATGACAATCTCAGTTTTCGCGATCGCCAGCTGGAGACCATGGCTTTCCATCCAGGCTTCCACCCTTCTCATTACTTGATTGAGTTTGAGTTGGGCGAGATGAGGATTTCTAGACGTGATGACAGCGGCTACATCATCAGCATAGCCCACCAAGAGCACGTCTTCCGGCATTTCGAGGCGTAAGAGACTATCATACGCAACATTCCATAGGTCTGGTCCGAGAATGGATCCTTGTGCTGCCCCAGCTGTAATGGTTTTGCGTACAGTTCCCTGATTCGTTTCATAGATCAAATGGCGATCTTTCAGGTAATCCCGTACCATTGCCAGCAAGTATTCCTCTATTTGAAAATGTCGCTGAAGAGAATCCAGTATGTCTGTCCATCTCGCCGAGTTAAAGGCGTTACGAACGTCCAGCGTTACCAAAAACACAATGGGTCTAGCTCGATGACAAGCGGCCTCTGCGCGATCTACTGCGCTAATTATTTCGCAGATGGCACTTATTGTTGAATGGCCACTGCGAAATCCATGTTGGTGTTTCGAGAGGTCACCTGCTCTTCGTATAGCTGCTTTTAGTCGAGGTTTCAGCAGCCCTTCTAAAAGTTTCCCCGCAGTGTCCAGCATGCAGAGAGGTCTGTACGCTGATGGTGTGTTACGATCTCCCTTTCCCTTTGAAACTAGGGCAAGTCGCGCCACTTTCCAGGCTGACGGAAAGACACCCGCTAGTAAAAATTCATTGTACATGCGTAGTAATGTTGACGGGTGTCGTTCCACCACTACCTTTAGGACTTCTACTGGAATATTGTCCGGGCCTGGGGCTTTTCGGTTCTTCATTCTGGCACTCGCGCTTCGTAGTTCTTCTTCAGTGAACAAAGGGATATCTTCCTGGCGGACTGTGTAGTTGTTCTCTGCTCTTACATCGTGCGCTGGGAACAGTGAATCTACAATATTCCTGAGGACATCCGCCTCCATGGGTGGGTCGGGACCCATGCGGCCCAGCCTACCCGATACTATTTTGTAACCCTGGCCCCACGGGTCCCGGTCCACTTCTTCGCATAAAGTTTGCCACATTTGTCTTTTCCTCCGTTTTATAGCTATTCCCAGTTCTTTTTTTGCCTTTTTGTGGGTGGCGACAAGGAGCAACGCTTCCGATCGTCCAATAGACCGCTGTGCCCTACGCCTGCATGCTAGAGCTCTATCATGCTGGAATATACAGTGTTGGCTTGCAGTATTGTCGATTCGTCTTTAATGATGCATCCGTTAGTCGTGTTGATGATGCCTGATCCAGTTAAGGTTTTACTTTGCATTCTGTTGTCACATACAATGTTGATGCTGGTCGGTTGTTGTACGACGTACATCCAATGATTCGGACTTGATAACTGCGTCCATCGATTTATTTCGTTAGTTCTAATGAAATTGCATGAAGTATCTGGACCGGATTCCATCAAGATGGTGAACTCGCAACGACTAGAAATTGAACCCTTTCGATAAAGAGGATGATTTTGCCTGCAAAGATACTCAGAATGATTGATGATGGCACACCGGGATAATTCCAGTTCAGATATCGGATAATATAAATCTCGATGGAGATTGACGATGATGAACGACGTTGAAACACTCATCGAATAGAACCCGTCGCTCATTGCAATAGGCACTGGAACTATATGCAAAAGTTCAAAAGACTCGTGAGAAATATGCGGAAGTTTTATTCTGAAGATGGGCGGTCGGTCGCCAGCCGAATAGGGGGAAAAACATGTAGTAGACGCAAATTTACACGTGCCGCAACTGTTCGGTCTGGTGAAAGTGTGATCCATAACCTCCTCGCGGTGGCCGCCGGTAACAATCCCCCGGAAGGCAGGATTGGCTAATTGGATCAGGCTAGTCCCTTCTAAGTAAGGTTGGTGAGAGATCTCTCTCCCGTAAAAATTTTTGGTTCTGCCGCACGCCCGTACAGCAGCCAGCTGTATGGGCTGTGTAAACGGAGGCCTCGCCCGTAACCGGCAGAGGGGCGCCCTTGTTTCTCTCCGCAGGGGTGATACGGAGGCCTGGGGATAGGTCTGGGCTGGTGACTGAGGTGAAGGTTCACCTGCGGGGTTCTGAATCCAACACTTCACTTTGCCCGGTTCTGGAACCTGGCGAACCGCGGTCTACAGAGTAGCGAACTGTTAGACTAGGGGAGACACCTTGGTTGCCTCGGCAGCAAGGAGCGCAGGTTCAGCGTACTGTGAAAGCCTACGGAACCCTCGGATGGTCGTGGGGGAGTCTGCCTCGCGATCCGAAGAGGGGGAAGGACGGTCGGAGCAATACGTTGTTCCTATGGGGGCGGGGTGTAGCGGGAGGCAAAATGCTGGCAATTGCCTCGGCTGTGGTCCGAGAACGCGAAACCCAAACCTGAAACATTGAATAAACAATATCTATGGATCCTACCAAAGACACAAATAAAAAAATCGAATTTCCCGCCAGTACTACTGGAGGGAAATCACCAGATAACGACCCCTTCAAAAGGAGTTCAAAGGTGACACGATCACCAACGTCGGGAAGCGGAACGGCTCAGGGTCAGACGATCGAAAGATTGCGGGCCCTGAAGCTAGATGGGGAACCCGCCGCGGGATCTACTGTGAGTCCGATGGACGTAGCGGTACCCGTCAGCAGAGCAGCTACTCAGCAGTCTGGCGGCGGGTCTGGAGATTCACTGGCCAGTACAACGGAAGCGGCGGTTGAGCCGGCTTCTAGCAGAGCTGTGACCAAGAACGGAGGCGGCAAGCTGAAAGGCTTGCAGGTCACCGGGAAGGAAGCGGCGGCTAAGCCACTCAGCAGAGCTGTAACCAAGACTGGAGGTGGTGCCTCCAAAGATCTGCAGTCTACTGTGAAGGTGGCGGCAGCTGATCCCACCAAAGGGAGGAAGCGGAATGCCCAACGCTTCAGAAGGAGAGAGGCAAAACGAGCGGCCAGTAGCACGGTGACACTGGAATCCAAAGGGAAACCCGAGGTTGCCCAAGTGAAACCTGCTGCAGCGGCTGCAAGTAAACGCCAACGCTCAGAGGAGTTAACCTCGCCGCGAGGTAAATCGACGAAGAGGCCACGACAGGAGACGGCAGTTCGTTCCTTTAGGGACGTAGCGGCCAGTCACCTTAAGCTGGCCGTCGTTGACAAGCAGGAACCCCTGGAATGGAGACTTGAAGATGACGTGGCCAAGGTGATTCTTAAACGGATCACCGAGGAACTCCTCAGGTTTGCCATGTCAACGGAAGAAGGGTCACCTCGCTTTGAAGGCTGTAACATTGTTCGCGGCCACATTGCGGTGACCTGTAGTGACGTCTTCTCGACGGAATGGCTTCGGTCTACCGTCCTGAAGATCTCTGCAGACCATCCAGGTTTGGACGTAGTGGAGGAGACATCCGTGCCCAAGCTAATTACAGCGAAGGTGGCGGTGCCCCACTCGAACGCTTCGGAGGCTCTGTCTCTGCTAAAAAGACAGAACCCCGATCTGAAAGTTTCAGGCTGGAGATTATTCCAGGCTGTTAAACTAACTAACCAATCTGCGGAGCCTGACTTAACTGGTGCAGCTAAGTTAGTGCTTGTGCTGGGTATCGATCGGGAGTCCGCGGATCAAGTACGGGCCAACAACGGGTTGATTCACTTCGGTCTGAAGAGGATCACCTTGAAAGTTGGAGCGGAGAAGGTGACTGAGG
Organism: Nemotelus pantherinus; assembly: GCA_963978885.1. Lineage (NCBI taxonomy): Eukaryota > Metazoa > Arthropoda > Insecta > Diptera > Stratiomyidae > Nemotelus > Nemotelus pantherinus. The sequence goes on from OZ022264.1 coordinate 144,809,084, forward strand.
GTAGCCGAAGTGCGAGTGGTCCAAGCAAATCTGCACCACAGTAGAGGGGCGACGGCCAATCTGCTTCGGCATCTCAGTCGGGGGCACGCTGACATCGCACTGATACAGGAGCCGCTTCTGTACAAGAATGTGGCTTGTGGATTCGGCACCAGCCTCAGTGTGTTCCAGCTAAAAGGAAGGGACAAGACAAGGACTTGTATTGTCGCCAAAAAAGAGGTGAAAGCAATCTTGATTCCGCAGCTTTGTGATGGGGATACAACCACAGTGTGTGTGGAGTGGGGGATCGCTGGTAGCGGCACGAAGCGGTGTCTGTTGTCGGCGGTCTATCTACCATACGACATAGATCCCATCACGCCCGGACTGAGAAGATTGGCAGTAGCGGCTATGACAACGGATGCTGTTATCGGCTGTGACGCAAATGCTCACCACGAAATATGGGGAAGCACCAACATAAACGAGAGAGGTAGGAGTTTGCTAGAATTTCTAACGTCAACCAACCTCAACATCCTCAACATGGGTAACAAACCTACATTTATAACTAAGAACAGGGCTGAGGTAATTGATATTACCCTGGCAACCCCAAGCATAATGAAAAGTGTCCACAGCTGGCAGGTTTATAACCTGCCATCGCTCTCGGACCACCAATGGCTATGCTGGAATATCGGTTGTTCTGTTATTTCACCTAAAAAAGTACGGAACCCGAGAACAGCACAATGGGAAGTTTACTCAAGGAAAACAAATAGACACCTCAGAGCACTAGACGATCTGGAACTGACGAGTCCAGGACGGCTGAACGAGCAGGTGAACCGATTAACGGGAATCTTAGTGTCAGATTTCAAAGACGTGTGTCCGGAAAAGCCCGTAAGGAAGAACGCTACCTTGTGGTGGAATGGCGAACTCACAGAGGCTAGAGGTCGCACACGAAGGGCGTTTAACACCGCAAGGCGTTCCGGAAACGTGGCTGACTGGGATCGTTACAAGCAAGAGCTGTCGCTTTTCAAAAAGAAGATTAGACAAGCCAAGCGCGACTCATGGAGGGAATTCTGTGAGAACATTGAAGGAGGTACAGAGGCTGCCAGAATCAGGAAGGTTCTAAGCGTAACCCCCGGCGTACCTACGCTTTTGCGGAGGGAAAACGGGGATTGGGTGGAGGACCCGAAAGAGTGCCTGGACTTGCTACTGGAAACTCACTTTCCAGAATCAGCCTGCGTGACACCACGTAGTGACGTACTTCGTGGAACCCACCGGGCGTCTGAGCGGCTGATCAAGGAAGTAGTGGACGAGGTCAAGATTGAATGGGCTATTGGCACATTCCGACCTTACAAAGCTACAGGGATTGATGAGATATCACCTATCATGCTTCAAAAAGCAGATAAGGCCATCATTCCCATTCTGCAGCGTATTTTTACCGCATGCCTCCGCCTCGGGGTAGTACCCGAGCAATGGACAAAAGCTAGAGTGGTCTTCATTCCGAAACCTGGTAGGTTGAATCATCATTACGTGAAGGACTTTAGACCAATCAGCTTAACATCGTTTCTGCTCAAAACACTAGAGAGGCTTGTTGATCTGCACATCAAAAGCTCGATTGATGTCGCGAGAATCTGTGTTGATCAACACGCGTATCTAGCGGGCAGATCAGTAGATACGGCATTACACAAAGTTGTCCGTACAATTGAAAAATCCTTACGGCAGAAGGAATTCACGTTGGCAGCCTTCTTAGACATTGAGGGGGCCTTCAATAATGTCACTGTCGCGAGTATCATTGATGCCTTGGCTCGATATGGAGTGGATAAAACCCTGGCGACCTGGGCATCTGACTTGCTCAAGAGCAGGCGGATTGAGGCTACCTTTTTGGAGGCCAAAGCGGAAAGAACAGTCGGTACCGGAACACCACAAGGAGGGATTATATCTCCCCTTTTCTGGATCCTGACAGTCAACGAAATACTGGAGAAGTTAAGGGCCAGTGGCTTTGAGGTAGTGGCGTATGCCGATGACATTGTGGTACTTGTGAGGGGTGCGTTCCCACAAACTTTGTCGGACCTTATGCAATCGGCGCTGGACGATATTCAAATCTGGGCCAGAAAAGTCGGTCTTAGGGCAAACCCGACAAAAACCGAACTTATGCTCTTCACAAAGAAACACAGGGTACCGGCTATTGCCACGCCTAACCTCAACGGAATAACATTGGAGCTTGCTGATAGTGTTAAATATTTGGGCCTTATACTAGACAGGAAACTGAACTGGGGGGCTAACGTGAAGCACAGAATTGGTAAGGCCCGCGCAGCACTTTTCGCTTGCCGGTCCGCCTACTCCAATACCTGGGGTCTTAAACCTAGGGCGGCCTATTACATATTCACATGTGTAGTCAGGCCGATTTTGGTGTATGGAGCGGTCGTGTGGTGGAAAGCAGCGGAGAGTAAAACTAATATCAAGGAGCTAACAACACTGCAAAGATTAGTTTGCATATGTATTACGGGCGCTTTAAGAACCGCCCCAACGGCTGGGTTGGAAATGATTTTGGGACTCATGCCCCTAGATCGATTCATCTTTAGAAGCGCAAGCTTAGCGGCGATACGCGCTAAAAGTTCTGGCATGTGGAACGATTCAGATCAGTGGGGCCACAGCGGTATTCTTATAGAATGCCGCAAAAGATTTGGACTCGTTGCAGAAGACACGGACCACATGAGCAAAATAATACATCTTGGCAGGAATTTCCAGGTCAAGATACCCACAAGAACAGACTGGAAGAAAAAGGAAGCTACCACCGATAGGGGCGCCTGGATTTACACGGACGGGTCAAAGACGGACACAGGAGTTGGCTCGGGCGTGTTTTCTACGGATTTGAGCCTTAACCTGTGGTGTAGACTGTCGGACCATGCTACCGTCTTTCAGTCTGAATTACATGCTATACGCATGGCAGTTGAGTCCATTAGCGGAATATCAACCAGACCAATGACCATTTGCGTCGACAGTAGGGCAGCCATTCTCGCTCTTGCGTCTTACAGATGTTCTTCAAAAACTGTTAACGCTTGCAGAGTGGCTCTCAATGAAAAGGCAAGGCATATTCCTATCCGGATTATGTGGGTGCCAGGGCATAGTGGGGTCATAGGCAACGAAAAAGCTGATGAATTGGCGAGGAAAGGTTCAGGAGCTAGCAACTGCCCCTGCATCACTGTACCTCGGTCAATCGCGGACGCCACAAACAAACTTGATGCCGCCATATGGGCCAAACTAAAGTCCGAATGGGAAAACAGGCTGGACTGCAGGGTGGCCAGGACATTATGGCCATCACCTGATCCAAGCAAAAGCAGGAAACTGCTCAAGCTCAGCAGGAACTGCTTGAGAACCACGGTCGGCTTGCTCACAGGGCACTGCCTTACCGCATCTCATGCGAAGAAAATGGGACTGACATCCAGCAGTTTATGCAAGAGGTGCGAGATGGAAGAGGACACCATCGAGCATACTCTCTGCGATTGTCCGGCCCTCAATAATAAACGCCTCAAAATTTTTGGTGCATACCACTTTCAAGGGTTGGCAGAGGTGGCTGGTACCGTCACGCTGAGTCAGCTGATCCAGTTTGGCGAAGCGGTCACTTGGCAGCTCTAAAAAGCCAGCGGAGGGTGGCAAATGGGCCCAAACTGGAGGCCTAATGCAAGCCGCGTTTCCCGGCAGCCCTCTTTACTAACCTAACCTAACCTATTCTGAAGATGAGCTGATCCCCTAGCATTCTTCTTTCTATCGACATTGTCCCATATAAGTTGAGTAGATTTTTGCGGGCTTCAATTAGGCGCAAATTCGCAGGAAGATTTTCTTTTATGATAATTAACTGTCGCCGCAGCTGGTCTGGTGTTAAGACCTGTGGACTCACCTTTCCGTGATGCGTATCTGTCATGGTTTTCAATAACGCATTTTGTATGTTTCGATATTTTGTGATCAGAAGTATTAACCGAATTGATAGAGTGTTAAAATATTCAATTAACTTTTCTTGATGGAACTCGTAATTTATACTCTTTATGCTATAGATGGTTTGACTAAGGTATTCATCGAACTCCTTTAGTCAAGCTTCCATCCTTCCGTATGTATCATTCAGGATGTATATTGTTGAGTCAGTCACAGACGTCTGATTTCGCAAGAGATTCAGCAAGTGTTGGTCGGTTTTGTCGAGGGAATTTATGATGTCTGCCATTTGTTCTGCATATGAAGAGTCCAAAACACCGAATAAGGAGTTTGCAACGTTACCAATTATATTCAACGGAGCTCTTCTTTTTCTGGAATGCTCATGTTGTCGCAGCAATTTGTTTCCTTCTATCTCATTTATCATATCTTGGAAATGAAACAATGCAGGTTCACATGATACCTTAACTATTATGTCCTTGCATATATGATTTAAGTTACTGACTCCCTTCTTTATGACAGTTGCTTTTCTCCAATAGTTTGTGGTATTATAAAATACCACCACATTCCATTCATCAGATGACAGGAACGTATGACCTAGTCGTTCGTAATAAAGTGCTGGGTTTGATTTGAATGGTGTCACGCAAATTTGTTCAAGTCCAAATATTGGCAATATCAAGCATGTTAGAAGTACCAAACTGATTGGAGAATGGCTCTCGCGGGATTTTTTGGACTTTCATGGTCCCTTTCTTCGATCAGAGGTTCGTTTGGTCTTCCTGGCCTCTGATGCAACCTCGTTACTGTCTTGAGACTGGACTTCCACTTCGGTACTTATGCTACTGCTCGACTCTATAGGCAGAGGGGCGAGGTTGTGGATAGGCCTTTTAATAACCCCGCCTGCTGTCTTAACGATTGCAACTCGTACTAGATCATCGTCGCCTTTTATGGTTTCAATAATTCAGCCAAGTGACCATTGCATCGGAGGTACGTTGTTATCTTTTATAACTACCATAATCCCAGGTTCTGCGTTATTACACCGTTGTTTCCATTTTCCCCTGTACTGAAGCTCACTGAGGTATTCTTTTACCCAGCGCTGCCAAAATTGAGTCTTCAAGTGAACAATACGTTTCCATTGTGTATGAAGATCAGCTCGCGAAAGTTGTTCTACGGGCTCGGCGATACTTGTAAGAGGTTCCCCCGTCAAAAAAGGCCCTGGTGTTAGTGCTGTCAGGTCATTTGGGTCAGAAGACATTGGTGTTATGGGCCGTGAATTCAGGATTGCCTCTACTTGCGTAATTACTGTCTCAAGCTCTTCATAAGTGAGTGAATGATTATTCATACCGCTTGGTAGTAATGTTTTCACGGATTTTACAGCAGCCTCCCACAACCCGCCAAAATGGGGTGCTCTGGGGGGAATAAAATGAAATTCGGTTCCTCTGCTGGTACAGAACTTATCAATTTGTTCCTCTGCAGTTTTAGAATATATTGTAAATCGGAGTTCTTCTAATTGATTTCGGGCCCCCACAAAATTGGTTGCGTTGTCGCAGTACAAGTGTCTGCAATTACCTCTTCTGCTCACAAACCGTTTTAATGCTCGAATGAATGCGTTTGATGTAAGATCACTTACTACTTCCAAATGTACTGCCTTAATGGCAAAACATACAAATACAGCCACATAAGTTTTCTGCGGTTTTTTGCCACGAATTTTGAAATGAGTCCAGAATGGTCCACAGAAGTCAACACCGGTGGTCCAAAATGGACGACTAGGCTGGACTCTCTTTTCTGGCAGAGTACCCATCATTTGAGTCAGCAGCTTCGGTTTTGTTTTACTGCAATGAACACAATTTAGAACAATTGATCGTGCTATCGTTTTCCCTTTGATAGGCCAAAAACGCTGTCGGGTGATTGCTAATAGGCCTTGTGGACCGATATGAAAATTTTCCACGTGATATTCTGTCATTATCAGCCGGGTTATCTAACCGCTATAGGGCGCAAACATTGGATGCTTGGCATCGTACGCAATGTTCGCTTCTTGCAGGCGTCCTCCGACTCTAATTATGCCATTTTGATCTAAGAATGGCGTTAGTGCACTTAAATTACTTTGCTTGTCAACCATTTTGCTTTTCTTTAGCTAAATCAATGCTAAATCTTCTGAGAATCCTCGCCGTTGAGATTCTTGAATGATTAACCTTGTAGCGACTTCTAATTCATCGATACAAAGATTCTTCTTCCGTCTTCGTGAGCTTTCGCTATTTCGTGCATTGTTGATGAAACGCAGCATGTATGCAACCACTCTTCTTAGATGCTGAAACGAGTTTCGCTGATCGATAGTAGCCAAGAAATTATCTGTGTCGTCTGCTACTGACAGTACCACTTTGACCGGCTTCATATCAAGTGTCGTCTCGAATTTAGGATTACCTGGCCAATTTTTTTCTGCCCCATTCAGGAATATTGGTCCATAAAACCAACATAAAGTTTCACTTAATTTTTCTGGCGAGATTCCTCTTGAAACTACATCTGCTGGGTTTTCTTTTGTTGGTACATGTCGCCATTGATCTACTGATGTCAACTCCTGTATAGCTGCAACACGATTAGCTATGAACGTTACATATGATGAAGATGGTTTTCTTAACCAAGCAAGGACAATTTCTGAATCAGTCCAAAATGTACAAGGTATTTCTTCCCAATGTAAGTCCTTCTTTACTCGTATGGCGAGCTTTGCTGTAAGTGTAGCAGCTTGAAGCTCTAACCGAGGCAGAGATACGACCTTTGTTGGAGCAACCTTTGATTTTGCACACAAGAGTCTTACTGCGATAGTGCCATCTTTATGTTTTGATCGAATGTAGATCGCTGATCCATATGCCTTTTCCGATGCATCACTGAATGCATGAATCTGAATACTATGCGGCGTTCCTCGAGAAAATAAATGCCTTGCGAACTGAATGTTCTCTAAATAAATAAATAAATAAGATTCAACTTTCAGAATTTTTGTAAGAAGATTTTGGCCTTAATCACAACTGGGCTCATTATCCCTAGTGGGTCGAAAATGTCGGCAATGTCTGAAGATACGTTCCTTTTCGTCACTCTAGTTTCGTTTGACTGCAAGACTTGTACCCGGAAATTGTCAGAATTGGGTAGCCAGTTTACGCCTAGCGTTTTTATGTGCTCATCGTCTTTTCCGTTGACTGTGAATTGGATTGCACGATCATCATTAGAGATGTCTTCTAGCAGCTGAGTGTGGTGTGCACACCATTTTCTTAGTTTAAATCCACCAGAAAGAAGAACTTGGCGTAATTGGTTTTTCATTTCGATTGTTTGTCTTAGACTATTTGATCCAGCCATGACATCGTCAACATAAAGATTACTGGTTATAGCTTCCGCGGCTAGAGGACTTGAAATTTTATTCTCAGATGCTAACCGCCTGAGGCATTTTATCGCTAAGTAAGGGGCGGTTGTAACCCCATAAGTGACTGTGGAAAGTTGGTAGCACCTGACACTTTCATTTGGGTTATCTCTCCACAATATTAGTTGATATTTCTGATCCTCTTTTCTCACCCTCACTTGGCGGTACATTTTTTCGATGTCCGCCGTGAATACAAACTTTGGAAGACGGAAGCGCAAAAGTATAGCGAAAACATCTTCTTGGAGTGATGGACCTGTATACAGTATATCGTTGAGCGAAATATTTGTCGATGTTTTAGCCGAAGCATCGAATACCACTCTCAACTTAGTCGTTGTGCTATCAGGCCTTAAGACACAATGGTGAGGCAAGAAATAATGTGGTTTAGGAATATCGTTCATGTTTACTTCCTCCATGTGTCCTAGACGCAAATACTCTTCTATGAAATTTATATATTGATTTTTCAATGATTGATCTTTGTTTAATTTGCGCTCCAAAGACAAGAAACGTTGTAATGCTCTTTCCTTTGAATCTCCTAATAACAGTGGATCTTTTGCAAATGGCAATTTCACAACGAATCTTCCATCCTTTTCATGGAAGGTGTGGGCATTAAAATGTTCTTCGCATATTCTTTCTTGATGAGGTAACTGAGCTGAAATTTTGGACTTTATTTTCAAGTTCGTTGGAGTCGTGGCTACAGATTCCACAGCATACTTCAGACGGGGATTTTTCGACTACCTTGCCTGACAGTATCCATCCGAAAACAGTGTTTTGGAGTATTGGTAGCTTTGGTCCAAGTCGTATTTGCCCAACTGATTCGAGAAGAGACGTGTCTTAACTTGAAGAGATTCTCATTCGTACGAATGAGTTCCTACAAAAAAAAGTTCCAACGACACTGAAGAAGAGGGCAAATTACCCTCGAAATATCGATATTCGTCACAAAATTCAATATATCTAGCTTCCAAAGGAAAAATTGGTTTTTTTATTAAAATATTCATAAATATGTATTTCTGTAATAGGTGCGTTTTTTTTGCACTATTGGGCAGGGTAAGTTAAGGTAAGTTTAGGCACGATTGTTTTTGTATTTAATGCGCATCGCTTTTGTATTCAATGTAGTTACCTAAACTTACCCGCGATTGCAAAACTACTGATGCTGTTGAAATTCGAGCAGTATTTGGTCTGCTGTACATCGCAGGGGCTATGCGTACGTCACATACAAATTTAGAAAATTTATATGCTACTGATGGCACAGGTGTATCTATATTTCCAACAACCATGTCGCAAAAAGGAATAAGATTTCTACTCAACTCGTTGCGATTCGATGATTCAACTACACAAGCGTCTCGACGTGCTCAGGATAAAGCTGCGCCAATAACGGGTAGTTTGGAAAAAATTCACTACGAACTGTTTATTACCTTATTCAGTGGGGCAACACGTTGTAATTGATGAAATTATGACAGGCTTCCGAGGCAAATGTCCTTTCAGTCAGTATATGAAATCAAAACCTGATAAATATGGTATCAAACTTTATCCTTCGGTGGATGCGACTACTTTTAATGTTTTGAATTTACAGCTTTATCCTGGTAAGCAGCCGGATGGCCCCTATCAGATGAGTAATGCTGCAATGGACGTTTTAAACAGATTAATTACACCAATTTCACGGAATTTGACAATTTATAATTGATACACCAGCATCCCTTTGGTAGAAGATTTGGCCCGAAATCACAAGATATCAGTTGTGGGTACCTTGCGCAAAAATAAGAAAGAAATACCGCCATGCTTCATTTATAAAGGTAGACCTGAACATTCAAGTCAGTTTGAATTTTCTGACACTGCAACACTTGTCTCATATGTGCCAAAAAAAACAGATCTGTAGTACTTATATCATCACTACATTGTGCAGTTGAAATAGATGAAAGTACAAATTAAATGCGGAAGCCAAGCATTATAACTTTTTATAACAAAGCCAAAGGTGGTGTCGATGAAGTCGATAAAAAAACAAAGATGTATTCCACTTCTAGAAAAAATAATAGATGGCCATTGACACTCTTCTTCCGTCTCTTGGATATTGCTGGAATAAATGCCATGGATATTTTGAGGGGAAACGGAGTGGTTATAAAAAAAAGGCGAATGTACCTACGAGCATTAGGGATAGAACTGACAAAAGAGTACGTATGGAGAAGATCTACAATGGTCAACCTCCCGAGGAAACTGAAAAGAAATATTACAGAGCACTTGAACATTAGTACTGCAGATGAACCAAGCACAAGTTCCAATACAAGCAAAGGAAGCTGCAAAAAATGCCCAGCTAAACAAAGGAGACAAGCTAAGACAAGATGCACATATTGTCTAAGAAATATTTGCAGGGACCATACTGCATTTGTTTGCAACGAATGTTACCATGAAAAAGAGGCTGATGAGGAAAATAACTAACTATATACCAGATTTTCTATACCTAATTATAATTTTGATCTCTAAAAATAATAAAAATTTGGTTTGCAAAATTGTTTTATAATTCAGTGATTATTTGTAGAAGTTGTTTTTTATTTTTATTTCTTAATATTGATTGTTTTCTAATTATAATTCATGCATTGTTGATTTGTTTTGTAAGTGTTTAAAGATTTTTATTTTATTTTATTTTGATATAAATGAGTAAGATTTATGGACTAAAATCGAACCCCACCCAAAGATAGCATACATTTACTTTAAATATCAATTTAATGGCAATTACTAGAATTAAAATAATGTTCTACTTCTAAATACATTCCTAATTGAAAGAGAATTATTTTAGTTATAAAAAAATGAATGATTATTTAACTATTTGTTGTTTTAGATCCCTGAAATCTCCAATACGTCTTTTAGGTTACGCGCGACTACTGCCGTTCTAAAAGGCCACGCGCCTACTTGAAGGTTAACCTGAAGATAAATAGACCAAAACAGTGTGATAAGGAAATAATTAAACTATAATTTGGAATTTGGAATTAATCTATAATTTGTGTTTTGCCTTGAGTAGCGTAGCGATAAGTTGATTTAGTTTTTAAGTTGGAGCGCGACGAGATCAGGGTAGAAATACCGGCGGCCGCCGCAACGGGAAAGAAAAATAATCATAACAACCATCCAAGATGCCACCAACAGTATAAAATAAAACACAACTATTCGATCGGGACGACTATCAAAGTCCCGGGAAGATATCTATCCGGCAGGCGCTCGGTATTGGGTGCGTCAAACGAAGGCAGAGATCAGTGCCTGCAACGCACCCGAACGCACGGCGGAGCGACGCGCGCTTTTGACATCAGTAAGCAACATCACTGACCTGTGTCAATAGCTGACCTAGTTTTATTAGGATAGCAGCAGCCGCGACAGATATGATGAGAACCGTATTTGCTCAAATCGGTTTTAGTCAAGGGAAACAGAGGAAAAACAAAAACACCAGAACTAGGGCTACACGGCTGAAACGGAATGTAGCCAACAGCGGCGAAAAATACATTTCTAACATAGACAAAATCAAATTGAAGATATCACTTACCGCGCGAGACGCAAATTTATCGCAAATGACGCACACCGCACTATCGAATTCACATTATGCCAGTGGAGACGTCGGCGACGACAAATGAAATCGAGTATTATCAGCGCTGATTCCCTAGCCATCGTCACCCAGGGAAAACTCGAATCGTTGTGATCCAGCCGATTTGCACGACGCCGGGCCTTATGGTGAAAGCTTCGAGTATAAGCGCCCAGAACTGACCGAATAGGCGATTCGTTTTCGAAGAAAGCGTAAAGTTGAATGATCAAGTCATTGAATTGAATTTGAGGAAACTTACCTGTGTGGTATTACGGATACTTCCGAAAGTGTATGCATCACAGCGAGCCTCGACACTAGCCGGCGAAACTATTCAGTGTACACAGACATCGTTCGCATTTAATGTGACATTTACGTTAGAAATGTCAACAAATTGTCATCGGCCAGATGAGACAGTGGTGAGTTGAGTGTCCTAAATGTGGGCCGTGAGTTGAATGGTCAACTCAACACCCTGGCGCGTGTAACTGCCCAGGATGAATACGCCCAACGGATTTGGAAAATCGCGCTGCCGCCAAAAAGTTTTCCTGCGGGCGAGATGATGGAAAAGGGCCCTCTTTTGGCGACAGACGGGTGTGTGACCAGAAGTTCGAATAAGTGGAGGCTGAGACCCTGAAACGACATTTTTGAATTTTTTTCATGTAAACTGGCGGCGGAGGAGTCGAAAGCAGGAATTGGCAGGAGTGTCGAAAGTAACAAATCGACGAAAAGGTGGATTGATAAGCGGTGGTCGGATAGACCCATCAGGCAAATTCGAAGGCGGTTTAGCGGCAAAGTCATCAAGGAGATCACGACGAAAGAAAAGTCAAGGTAGTGTGCGCACTAGTCTTAAGGGGTTACCCCCACTTGTAACTTTGAAGTTTTTGGTTTTTTTTGTTGCATTTTTTTTAAGTATAACTATCTGAGAATACGCCCTCAAATTTCAAGTCGATCCAAACATAATTAACCGAGATATGAGCGTTGAAAGAGAAGAAACTGTTGCTTATACAACCGTTACTTATACTTATAAACGCGTTTTTCTCGAAATGACATCTTTGAAGTCGGTGACCAAAATTATTCGAAAACTACTGAACCGATCTTTTTGAAACTTAGCAGGCTTATTTAGTACATAAAAATTTAGTGATTGACTGTTCGATTTTTTTTTAAATAAAAAATGGCCGTTTTATAGCCAAAAGACGACCATTTTTTTAAGTGAAAATCGAAATATTAACTTTGACTGTCCGCCATTTTGTGAAAAATGGATATTGTTTTAAATCCTTCGATCAAACACTAGTTTATACTGTTATTTAACTAAGTCCATCGCTATTTTTTGTTTCAAATGATCCAGTTCGACACAATTTTGGTCACCGCAAAAGGTGAAAATTAAAATTCAATTGTTTTGACGGCCATTTGTAATTAAATCATGTAATATTTTTCGACAAAAAAAATTACTGAAAGGTGTTCAAAGTATGTACTTTAAGAAAATATAACAGTCGTTTAAAAACATTCCGTAGTTTTGTCAAAAAAAATTCATGAAAATGACCTATTTTATTGCGCTACATGTGGGGGTAACCCCTTAAGTAGGTTAGGTTGGTTGAAATGGCTGCCGATCCCCAGAGACCTGACGACCGGCACACATAGGCACAAGAGAGGTCCGTTGTGATACCATACTAAATTAGTGACTCTCTCCTACTCACTAAAATCAGGAAACCACCTGCTTCCTTTGATAAAACGGACTATCGCCTTTAAATTGACCGGGGACAGTTCCGTCAGGTTTGAGAGAAAGGGTGCACCAAGTGCCGCCAACCTTCTCCTTGCCAAAGCCGGGCACTGGCACATGAGATGGAGGACGGATTCCTCCTCATCCTCAGAGCCACAACTCTACGCCCAGTCGTTGCGCGTGCCGTCCTATGAGGCAGTGGCCAGTTAACACACCGACAGTGCAACGCAGAGCGCTTCGAGTTGGAAAGCTGCCTGGTGCGATGCGCATCCATGGATAACCAGGACTGCCTTGCTATCGCACAGGATGATTCCTCTGCCCAGGACTTCCTAGCGTCCTCAAGATATTTTTGCCTGATGGCCAATTTCACCGATGCCATCGGTATTCCTATTGTGGAGCAAGAGACCTCCGGTAACAAGGTTCCAAGCCTTGCTAGCTCATCGGCCTCACAGATGCCCTGAAACCCCCTATGTCCAGGTACCCAAATCAATTGAACAACCGAATGTCTCGATATCTCCCTAAGAGATGCACGGCATTCAGCAACAATGATGAACACTGTACAAGGACCAGCATGGGACCTATTAGCCGCTTGGCTATCTGTGAAAATACCAATATTGACCTCGAATATTCGATTACACAGAAGCCAGTCGATAGCCTGAAAAATAGCCGCAACCTCTGCCTGAAAGACACTACAGTGGTCTGGCAGACGGAGGGACAGCTTAAGATTCAGCTCGTCCGAGTATACACCACACCCGACTCTGTTGTTAAGCTTAGAGCCGTCGGTGTACACATGGACAAGCCCACTTTCGAGGGTGACGCCATCACACCATTCATCCCTGCCAGGAATGCGAGTTGTGAACTCCAGATCTAGTAGGCATTGCGGTGCGATGTAGTCAACACCCGCTGGAGCGGGAACTCCCTCCGCCAAAATTCTCGCATGGCCGACTTCTGTTCTATTCCATGCCGAGATGCAATTAAGTCTCACAGCAGCAAGATTGGCTTGCTGTAAGATAAGTAGATTGGTTGGTAGCCAATGAAGCAGCACGAATAGTGCCTTAGTAGGAGTGGATCGGAGCGCTCCAGTTACCAGCAGTGCAGCCATCCTCCGCACTTTTTCAAGCTGCCGTTTGCAGGTTGCCTTAAGAGCAGCCTGCCGCCAGAACACTACCCCAAACAATAGAATTAGCTCAACCACAGTAGTATAAAGCCAAGCACCAGTACGAGGCTGTAATCCCCAATTCGCTCCTATGGCTCTGTTGCAGCAGTAGAGTGCATTGAAAGCCTTTCGCGCTCTTTCTGCTATATTGTAGGTCCACAGCAACTTCGAGTCAAGGATAAGCCCTAAGTACTTGACCTTCTGGCTCAATCCAATGGAGACCCCATTTAGTTTGGGTAACTCAAATAAGGGAATTTTGTACTTTCTTGTAAACAGTACTAGCTCCGTTTTACTAGGATTCACATTCAAGCCGCACTCACGACTCCAACGTGAAAGAATGTCAAGAGAGTGATTTAACCTCTCAGATAGAGTAGATAAATACTTTCCCGACACTGCCACAGCTATGTCGTCCGCATAAGCAATCACTTTGCAGCCAGCACGGTCCAGTTTCATTAAGAGAGTATTCACCGTGATGTTCCACAGCAGGGGAGAAAGGACCCCACCCTGAGGTGTGCCCGTACTGACTCCTCGTCTTACGCTGACATTCCCCAGGGAAGAGATTACCACTCTACTTTTAAGAAGCTGCACAATAAAAGCGATCAGCCGCTCATCGACGTGTAGCACCGAGAGTGCCTCAACAATTGCGTTACACTGTACGTTGTTGAAGGCTCCCTCAATGTCCAAGCAGCAAGCGTATATTCCTTTCATCATCATCATCGATGGCGCGACAGCCCAAATCGGGCCTTGGCCTCCAGTAATGTTCGCCTCCAATCGTCTCGATCCTGCGACCTGGTTCTCCAATTATTGAACCCCAGTATTGACCTGCTGTCTGCGTCTATCGTGTCTTCCCAACGTTTCCTCGGCTTACCAACTGGACGCTTCCCTTGTGCTTTGCCTTCCAACGTTCTTTTAGGTAGTCTATTGGCCTCCATCCTTTCGACGTGGCCGGCCCATTGTAATTTTCGTAATTTAATGCATGTGGATACAGGTGGGTCGTCGTATATATGGTACAACTCATTGTTGTATCGCATTATATTCCTTTAGAGCAAGAGATTTCTCAATTTGCTCAATGCTCAACGTGAAGAGCAGTCTCAACCGATTTGCCTCTGGTATAGGCGTGCTGAGACTGCGAGATCAGCACAGGATCTATTGATTTTTTAATATTGTAATCAATGATCCTTTCCAATATTTTAAGCAATACAGAGTTAAGACTTATTGGACGATAGTCCTTCGGCTTAACATGCGAAACTTTTCCTGCTTTAGGGATAAACACAACTCTAGTTTCCCGCCAGCTGGAGGGAACATACGAGAAGCGTAGGCAAGCTTTGTAGATCTCTCTGAGCCATGGTAGCGATACTTCCATGGGCTGCTGAATGTCAGCCGCAAGGACGCCATCAGGCCCTGGAGATTTAAACGGCTCAAAGGAGTTTAAAGCCCACCTTAGTTGAGAATTTGATATTCTGAACGGCGTTGTTGAGTTGTGAGCTTGCTCCGTTTGATGCACCGCTTCTAGAGGGCAATAATTGCCCGGAAAATGCGCGTCCATCAGAACGTTTAGTGTATCTGCGCAGGAACTAGTCCAAATGCCCTCAGGGTTCATGATGCACCCCATAGCCTTTAGTGTCGTGCTTAAGACCTTGCGAAGGCGATTTGCCTCGCTGAGACTCTCTACGTTTCCACAGAAAGATCTCCACGAGGACCTCTTTGCCTTGCGTACGGCATACTTAAAAGCCTTGAGCTTCGTTTTGTACATCGACCAGTCATTAGAACTTTTCGAGTTGTTGAACTCCCTCCTACACTCTCTTCGCAGGGTGCGGATCTCCATATTCCACCAGGGAGGCTTGGGATTCCCCCTGACTATGGGTGGTTTACACGCTGCCCTGGAAGCGGAATTGAGAGAACTAGTGAGGGTGTCAACCGCCTGATCTAATTCATGGTAGCAGTCAATGCTCTTGGGAGCATTTTCCAGTGAGGATCGGACCATAACTTTAAATAAGTTCCAGTCCGTCTTTTTTCTGTTAATAAAGGCTACCTGCACATCAGAGCTGTGGCCAGCCACGTTAAACGAAATGTACCTATGGTCGGAGTAAGAGCACTCCTGTAGAACCCTCCAGTCACGGAGCAAATGTGAATGCCGCCCACTGACCAAGGTAACGTCAAGAACCTCCCTACGATTTGAGGTAATGAAGGTTGGTTCACTGCCAGTGTTGGCGATGGAAAAGTCGTGGGCAAGGATGAAGTCAAAAAGTTCCTCACCACGGCCATTTGTGTTGGAGCTACCCCATATTTCATGATGCGCATTAGAATCAGCCCCTAGAAAAAGAGGCACCCCCATTTTCATGGCTTCAGCCACAACACCCTTGACAATGTCGCAAGGAGGGATATTTCCATGATCGTGTGCCATGTAGGAAGAAACAAACCAGTATGATCTCTGATCAATTTCCACTGCGACAGCCATGTTATCCTTGTCACAGAAATTGTGCAGTACAAGGACGTTAATGGTTTTCTTGGCAAGAATACAGACACGTGGCTTGTGCAAGCCGTCAGGTACTATCAGTCTGTATCTATTGGTACGTAACCCGCAAACCCGGTTTTTGGACACCCATGGTTCTTGGATTAGGATTAGCTCCTCCTCTGTCTTGGACAAGCGGAGCAGCAGGGCAGCTGATGCTGCTATGGAATGGTGTAGGCAGTACCTTCACCATCATGCTTTAATTGATGAGGGATAGGTCGAGGTCCTCCTCGGACATAGAATCCTCCTGAACCCCTTGCTCTGCATCCAGAGTCATGAGGTCCAGGCAGCCACCCAACTCGGAGGTAGTACCGATGCTAACCCTATCAACAGAGAGGGATTCAATATCCGATTCCACATCAGATGTCGTCCTCGGACAGGCGACAGACTCTTCTTCAAGCGCCTCTCGGGCCGTTTGAGCCAACCGCTTTGGGTCAGGCCTTACAGTTTTCGGATCTCCCGAAGCAGAGCTTTTTGGCCTGTCGCTTCGGTAGATGCGCAGGGTCAATGTTTCGACCCCATACCTAATAACACCCTTGCGGGCATCCAATACTGGCAGTGCCTCATCATTAATGATGAAAAGAGCCTCCCGCCGATTGTCTACTGGCTCGCCAATCTTGGCCACCCTCCAATCCCCCGTAGGAAGATCCGGGTTGAAGAGCCGCACTATATCCAGGACTTCCACTGGATCCGAATGGAAGCAAGGAATCCATGTCCTGCATCTTGGCCGACTGGGGATTTCCTCCTTAAGCACCGCCTTGATTTTAGCGCCTGGCCAGAGTTCCCCCAGCTCGGATATTGCCTGCTTGTAGAAATCGGCCGATCGTTGGTCTTCGCACGCAACCAGCCTGATTCCCTTATACCAGCCCGCGTCGTTCACCGTAGGTGGAGGACAGGAGCTGGATTCTGCAGCTTGCAGCAGACTCCGAATAAAGCCTGCCTTAACTTGAGCCAATTTTCAGGAGAGATGATACCATCTCCCTTGCTGGCATCAATAACAGCCCAGACAAGGCACTCCTTGGCCATTTCATTAAATGGCCGAGTTATCCCTGAAGGGGAAAGCTTTTGCTTTTTACAATCTTGCCTGCCCTGATTTTTCTGCTCAGCCGACCTCTGTCGTTTCTGAGCTAAATCTGCAGGGTTTAGAGGGAGCGTGTGCTCCCCAGTTTGTTTTCTTGCCCATTGAAGGGACTTTTTGTCCTTGTCGGACATTGTGTCAGGGGGGACATTTACAAACTTCCTTAGAACCTTGAAGGCTGCCCTTTTAGTTCCGTAAGCCCGAGATTTGGGGGAAGAGCGTTGCGTGCCTGAAGCGGAGGCGGCTCATTCGTCATACCCTTTCCATCGCATTGGACACAAACGGGCTTATTGGCTTTCCCGGGGCCAGGCTTGGTAACCAAAGCTCCGGAAACACCTGAAACAGGGATTGAGGAAGAAATGAAAGCCCGTGGAGCTGGCCCATTCGTCATATCTCCACAGCTTTCAGTATGTTTATCCACTGTGCCGGTAGGCAGTGGAGCTGACTCAGTTGTCATGTCTCCACGAATACCAGCATCCTTATCCTCAGTCCGCGAAGCTAGCTCATTCGCCATGTCTCCACCTCCTGGGGTTCTAGCTGCAACCGATGGCACAGCAATCTTCGACCCCCCCCCCCTTCACTTGAGAGGATAGATTTTGTGCGTTGCCAGGCTTTTGCCTGGCAAGTTTAGGTTTAGGTTTATTATTTTTGTTCATTCATAAAGGGTCCCCACTCAAAGCCGCTATCTCAGTCCGACTGTGTAGTCACCTTAATGATCCCATGGTTATCTATGCAAGCAGGGAGGCCATGCGAGGGTTGCCACTAGCCCTTATGGGGACAAGTGGTCAGAGCCGGATCGGTGTGAATCAGGAGTCCGCCTCAACTGAACCTACACCACCAACTTAATAGCGACGAGACTAAGAACGTACTAAGAGGCCTGCCAGGGTTTTAACGGGACGGAGATGATCGTATTAACCCGGCGCCGTTCACGAAGCGGATTTCACTCCATCGCTACCGCGCCTGAAGACGACTAGGTCCGGAATGCTACGACCACCAGCCCAAGTATGACAAACGAATCGTTAGTCAGAGAGTAGTCCGTGGACGAAAGCGGTCGTGAAGAGAGTCTAGATCATTTAGCGTAACCTAGGATGCACCGCGAGGAGGCGATCTAGTTACATCCCAACTCCTTAAGTAGATTAGATTAAGAAGCTAATGTGAAAAAAAGTAGCTTCTCAAGTAGATTAGCTTCTTAAGTAGATTAAGAAGCTAATGTGAAAAACTTTATTTTAAATCCGAAATTGGGCGTAGATATGGTGAATTAAAAATTAAAAAGCTGAATTTTGAAAGTTTTTAATGCAAAACATCGGAAACTGTTGAGTTTTTTTAAAATCTAGAGTGCTCAAGGGTAGTGAAAAGACTTTTGTCCGAGAACCGTAAGAGTGCTTAAATAACCGGTCGCGAGGGTAAGAGAAATGACGACGTCGACTTCTCGCTTCAGAGCGTCGTTCAAGAGGTGATTTCGGTGTTTTGAAGCCAGTGGCGCCCGAACCACCCCACCTCCGGTGAGCGAGCCCCCCGAAATCAACCCCCGTGGATAAAGTTGGTATCCAGGGGATTTTGCGAGTCATTGTAATGGTCTACGGGAACAAGTTGTTATTCTTTGGTAACCATCGAGCGGATGGCTATCCGACACCACTAGACATCAGCAGATCATCTACATCGAATGCACATTGTTGAGAATTCGCTTTCCGACAGCGCATTGTAATCAAATGAGTTTTAGAAAAATGAAAATGAATAGAAATAACTTAGTGTGCACTCGTTTAAAGGTAAATGGTAAATGGAACTCATGATCTATGATCACATGCCAATTTTTTGATCCAACTTTGAAGAACATCTCATGCCAAATACTTAGAATCATAATTAAATTTACAACTCCTACTTACATCCTGTATTTTCTTAAACCAATCTCTGTGTGCCTTATTCCCGAGTCTTTGGGGCTGCGCGATTGGTGGCATATCATCGACCATTTTATTCAATTGCGCGAAGACATCTACTAACCTTTTCATAGTTTCCGATACGGGATAATTATATGTTCATTTTTTCCCTCGCACAGCCAAGCTAACTCCATTTATGAAACCGACAATGTCGTAATAGGCCTCCGATTTGAGCCAAACCCTCCAATCGTTTTCGGTTTTCACATATTTTGTCGGCACACCGTACGTATGCTCCAAAGCCTCTGAGAAATCACTAATCATTATTGGTATATTATAGAAAGCAAGTGAGGAAATACCTGGCACTTTGAATACCGGTGTTGTTTCACATGAATTGCCTGCACCTACAATAGTTTTATCATCTTCTGCCATTGCAGACGTAATTCGGCTCAGTTTCGGTATTGAACTTATTCGAGGTAAAAATTTTTGAAAAGAAAAAGGGGTCTTTTTGTCTTGGGATTGGGACTGAGTAGGAAGCACTGAAAAAGAGATAGACTAAAAGTGTGATTTTTATCTTTGAAAAGTGTTGTATTTTCGAAAAAGTGTATTTTTGAAAAGTGAGTAAAAAGGGGGGAAAAGAAAGTAAGGAGGTTCTGTCTAATTAAATTTAAAGAGTGCAGCCGGAAGCGACGAATAAACCCAAAAGGGCATATTGACTAACCCAACGAGGCACAAATTCTGTGGTGGAAGGTGAATTCCCCGTCGAGCCAAAGAAACCAATGATAAAAAGAAAAAAAAATCGATTTACTTCGAACATTCCATAAAACTGTGACGAGCAGCGACTTCAGTAAGCAGATTTGTTCTTCATGGCCTCATGGTGTGCGTGAAAGAAAGGCGTAACAAAAAAAATATTAACTCAGTCCAAGGAATTCGATAAGCAGACAGAAGTTATTACAACAATTCCGGAGCAAGGAGCAGCTAAGTACTGGATTTGAATTACTTTTTCCTTTGAAGATTACAAATTTAAAGTTAAAAATAAATTTAAAGTTGAAGGCAAATTTAAAGTGAAAGCAAGTTTAAAGTTGTGTATCAATCATCAAATAGCTTAAAGGAAGAAACATCTTTTGTTCGCATTATGGTCTTTATTAACGGTCAAGTTCACTCTGACGAAGAAAAAAAGGAGAATAATTGTTAAATTTCTTTCTTCTAATTAACATTTAAACTACTGTATTGGTGTGAGGTGATGCTATATTATTATTTCCTCATTTATCTGCATGTGAGTTTTCAATTGAATCACTCTATGATTTATTAATGTTCATACAATCTGTCGAGCGTTACAAATTGAATTATATATACTTATGGAATTTATTTTTCTGTTCATATCGGTTGTTGTAAACCAATTCCGGCCGGGGTTAGGTAGAAAAAACAAACCTCACCCAACCTATTACTAAGTTGATTTAATTGAATTGGTAGTTATTGAAGTCAATCTGAAGTAGTTACTTTGCAATATTGAATTTTTCTTTTTTTGTTAAACTATACCTTATCTTAGTTTTTCTGTTAGGACCTTTTTTTCTTTGAGCTGTTAACTCTTAACAATGTTTTTTAAATAAACTGGGATAAAAAAATAATTCTGATGAATCTTCTAGCAGCACATTTTATACCCATTTTCAAGATTTTTTTTTTAGAAAACTGTTAATAGTAACTTGATTGGGATAATACCTACAGTAAAGAACAACCTTTGAAGAGTATCCAAAAAAAATTTTATTGAAAAATATCGAAAATTAAGTTCGTGACTTGAATTTGACATTTTCGTTCAGGACGAGTTGATTTGCGGTGAGACACATAACTAATGACTGGATCATCGTAAACAAAAAAACCAAAAATATTTCGTTAGTTTATGAGTTTCTTGAGGTAACGCTGTCGAGTTTTTCAAATATCTAGATTATTTAATTTTTGGTATAAGTTTAAAGTAAAAAAAACGTAAAAAACGGTAATATTTTTTTCGAAATTTCTGTTTTCAGTTGTAAAAAATTCCATAAATAAAAAAAAAAGCAAGAAAAAAAATATCTCGACAGCGTTACCTAGTAAATTGCCTACAAAAATAGTGTGCAAAATTTCAGAAAGATCGGTCGAGTAGTTTTCGAGTTACATGTCTCACCGACTTGAAAAATAAAATTCCTCAAAAAACGCGTTTTAAAATTTTAACTGTGCAACAAAAGTGCGTGAAAAATTACGAAACACGTGTACCGTAACTGCTCGATGAAATGAATGTATACTACTACAAGTCACATATATAAGTGTTTTTACACAAATATAGCACAGACAGGTGTGGATAGAGTGGGAAGACTCTATTATTAGGTATATGAGAGCTGCGCGCGGCTAATAAAGCAGGAAAGGAACGCGATTTGCGCGAAAATATGAATTTGAGTTATTTGTATTGTTAAGCCGATAACTTCGTTAATTTTGCTCGGATCGACCTGAAATTTTGTATGGACACTCCTGAGTCACTATACACTAGTCACTAAATAAAAACCAAACATTTTATACATTTTCCCTTCCTTATTAAATTCTTGTCTTGGAGAGGATTCGTCAGAATTATTTTTTTTATGCTTGCTATCACTTAAAAGATCTGACTAATATTTGGTCCCTACAAATAAATAAAAATACAACTTATTATACTTTTGTAACATTTTTAGTGCATTTTCTGATTTTTGATACATATTTTGCACATTTAAAACACAGCTACTTGAGTGAGATAACCACGAATATTTATGATATGTGATAGGTTGAATTGGACATTTGTTCAAGTTATTACATTACTTTTACTAAATCCTATCTTACATAACAGGTACATAGTTGCTTGAATTTAGTACATTGGCTGTTAGTTTTTGTTTCTTTGAGTTTTCCTTGGGTTTCGGAAACATGATTTTTTTATTTTGATTGTGCAAGTTTTGTTTTGCGGTTAAAAATTTATATAATAAAAACTATAATCTAGAGCAATGCGTCGCAGAACAAATAGCTGGATCCCTAGCTACACGCCTTTGCAGCACCAATTGGAACGCTTGAGCCTATCCCCTTCGGCTGCTCAAGGCACGAGAATCACCGAGGCAATGAGAACGAATTCATCCCCTACTGGTCAGACGGTGGCACACAGTTCCGCCACTGAGTCATCAAGAAGACGGATTCCTCACGAAGAAGGTTCTTTCATGCACCAGGAGCAAACGTCTCGTCCGAATACTTCGATCGGTAATGACCCACCGAGAGTCACTTTTCAGGCGCAAGCTGAGATGAGTGAGCGATCTTCAATAAAAGTACCGATAACTAAATGGAACCTGATTTTCGATGGATCGACTTCAGGTTTGACCGCGAGACGGTTTATGTTTCGTGTTTTGTCCTTGACAGAAGATTATCATGTTCCTCTAGCCACCCTGGCTATAGACTTTCACCTGCTTCTGAGAGGACAGGCCGCAGATTGGTACTGGCGTTTCCGGGAATTGAATTATCCGCTTTTGTGGAGTAGGTTACGGGTAGAATTTCTGGAACGGTTCAGCGCTTTTAGATCCGATGTGGACGTGCGGAGAATGTTAGATGGCAGATTGCAAAAACCAGAAGAACGATTTCAGGATTTCTTTGATGCCCTTGAGAGTATTTCCCTACAATTAAATACCCCCTTAATGGATCTTGATTTTCAGTGTGTAGTGCTTAGGAATATGTCCCCTGGACTTGAATGGTGTAGAATTCCAAACAACCCGAGAATTAGTTAGACGCTGCTGTCTGATAGAATCAGAGTGGGGACTGTTGGGAGTGAATGGTGATCGAGAGCCGAATCGTCGAGCGCGCCAGGCGCATGAACTTGAGTTCGGGAGAGATCAGGGTATTAATGGTCAAGCAGACATATTTCTTTCCCCTATTCGACATTCGGTACGTGATCTTGGACCGTCATCTGCAGATGTTTCCTATCAAGAGGAAATTCAGGCGATGAATGCAAGTCCGTACAATGTTTCATCGGAAAATTCCCGTCGGCTTCCGTTCAGCAGTCAGTCACGTAGTGTTTACGAGAAACGATCTTGTCAGCTGTACGAAGATGATATGTCTTCTGATCTAAGCACGCCAGTATTTCAACATCCTGAAGAGTATAGGGGTTCTCTTACTTCCAGACAAGAACTACACGCCATGAAAACAGTCTCTAATGACATGAGAAATAGGGATCGCGGAGCAGAAGGTAGTAGGAATTACAGAATATGTTGGAATTGCCTCGACTTAGGGCATGGTTTCATGGATTGCTCGAAACCTATCCAGCGGATCTTCTGCTTTGGTTGCGGTCGAGTAGGGACTCTGAAGCCCAAATGTACAAATTGTCAGTCGGGAAACTCGGGCAGGAATGCGCTTTCATCAGGGAGGTTGCGTATTCCTCCAAACACACGTTCCTCCAGACCCGAGATGTCAGAAGTAGCTACGAATGTGGATCCCGAGCTACGCCGACGACTATGAATTCCTGTCAGAATTGTACCCCAGCTAAGACCTTTCATTCAACTCTTGCAAATGATAGTTCAACCTCTTCTACTATCTCCAGAGATCGTAGGCGTTCCTCTGAGCGTTTCAATCGTTCATGGAGGTATTTTACCCTGAGGCGTTTCTTGAAGAAAGCGTGTGTCAGTTCCATTGTGACCATGTCTGGTGATAACCGACCCTTTGCCGAAATTTTTATTAAAGGTCGTAAGCTCGTTGGGTTACTTGATAGTGGAGCCCGTGTGAGCATTTTGGGCGCAGGAGCTTTAGACCTGGTTGCTGAGCTCGGCTTGTACGTTCACAGCATACAAACAGTAGTTCACACAGCTTCCGGTCAAAGGGCTCCGGTACTTGAATATATTAGTACCCTGGTGCGGTTTAAAGACAA
Organism: Nemotelus pantherinus; assembly: GCA_963978885.1. Lineage (NCBI taxonomy): Eukaryota > Metazoa > Arthropoda > Insecta > Diptera > Stratiomyidae > Nemotelus > Nemotelus pantherinus. The sequence goes on from OZ022264.1 coordinate 144,833,168, forward strand.
AAGAAAGCTAATACGCTTCCTGTTATGCCCCAGTCTGACCAACCCAGTCTATCTTGGTATAGACTTCTGGAATGCATTTAAGATTGCACCTCAGTGCTCCGCTATTGAAGTCCAGGAGATGAAATCTTGCTTTCATCAATTAGCTCCTGAAGATCAGCGGAGGCTGGATGAAGTCACACATCAATTTCCTTCTTTTAACAAATTAGGTTTAGGCAGAACCAACTTATTGTCTCATACCATCGACACTGGTGATGTCCAGCCTATTAAACAGCGACATTATGCCGTGTAACCGGTCGTTCAGAAGTTGATGTATGATGAGCTAGACGGCATGTTGTCTCTAGGGGTTATTGAGGAAAGTAGGAGTTCCTGGAGCTCACCTGTCACCATTGTTCGGAAACCGGGTAAAGTACGTCTATGTTTGGATGCAAGACGATTAAATGAGGTCACTATTAAATATGCTTACCCTTTGCCGCTGATTGAGGGGTTGTTGGCTAGACTACAGTCCATTCGTTTTATCACCAGTCTGGATTTGAAAGACGCATTTTGGCAAATTCCATTGGATGACAAATCTCGGGAGAAAACTGCATTTACTGTTCCTGGACGTCCGCTATATCACTTTAACGTCATGCCATTTGGGTTGTGTAACGCACCCCAAACAATGTGTAGACTGATGCACAAGGTCATCCCTCACGAATTGCATGACCGAGTGTTTGTATACTTGGATGATTTGCTGGTAACCAGCTCCACATTTGATGAACATTTTTAATTACTTGCTAAGGTTGCCACCTTATTAACATCTGCAGGTCTAACCATCAACGTGGAAAAGAGCAAATTTATCCAAAAGGAAATCAGATATCTTGGTTATGTAATTGGTGATGGAGTCCTCAAAACTGACCCTGAAAAGGTGTTAGGCATCGTTACATACCCACAGCCTAAATCGGTCAAAGATGTGAGACGGTTTATGGGGATGGCCGGATGGTACAGGCGGTTTATTCCGAACTTCGCCTCCATAACATCTCCCATGACAGATTTGTTGAAGGCGAAAAAGAAATTCGGGTGGACAGGGGCGGCCAATAAAGCCTTCGAGGAAACAAAAAAACTCCTAGTTTCTGCACCCGTGCTGGTCAATCCAGATTTTTCCCGACATTTCTATTTACAGTGCGATGCAAGTGCCACCGGCATCGGCAGCGTCCTCTTCCAACGGGATGATGATGGTGGAGAGCATCCCATCCCATTTAAGTCCGCAAAACTCAATGCCGCACAACGTAACTACAGCGTCACGGAATTAGAATGCTTAGCTGCAGTGCAGAGCATCAGGCGTTTTCGGGCATATGTTGAGGGGTTGCCTTTCACTATCATTACCGATCGTGCAAGTCTAAAATGGTTGATGGCGCAGAGGGATTTGTCAGGAAGGCTAGCGCGGTGGAGTCTAAAGCTGCAGGGATTCAACTTCAACATCGAGCATCGCATGGGCAATCAGAATGTCGTCTCCGACGCATTGTCTAGAGCATGCGAGTCCAAGATTGAAGCCATTTGCGAGATGAAGAAGCTTTCAGAGCATCAGCAGTTGGTTGGGAATATCCCCAGAGAGGCTTTTGAGGATCCTGAGTACAAAAGTCTAGTCCATCAGGTTCAACAACGTCCGGAACAATTTGAAAATCTCTATGTGATGGACGCTGTTCGTTATATTCATCAGGGGTCAAACGGAGGTATCGATTTGGAAATTCCACGCGCGAAGGTTATGGTTCCGGAAGGATATAGACAGTTGCTGTTGGCGCGTGTTCATAATAATGCCCTGGGGTCTCATTGTGGCATTCGCAAAACCTTGGAAGTTGTGCGGCGTTACTATTACTGACCACGACTCCGGCAGGACGTGACTAGCTATGTTAACAGCTGCACAACTTGCAAACAGGTTAAAGCGTCGAATGTCACGATGCGACCGCCAATGGGAGCGGCCAGAACATCTGAACGGCCTATGCAGCGTCTGTTTATAGACTTTATGGGTCCATATCCTCGTTCCAAAGGTGGAAATACCCAGCTGTTGGTGGTGCTCGACCATTTCACAAAGTTCTTGTGGCTCAAGGCTCTTCCTAAAGCAACGGCTGAGGCAGTGATTAAATTCTTGACGCAGGAGGTATTTTTGACTTTTGGCGTACCAGAGACTATCCACAGTGATAATGGAACGCAATTTGTATCCAAAGCTTTCTCAGACTTTTTGGTCAAATTTGGGGTGAATCACTGTTATACACCATTGTATTCGCCTCAGGCTAACGCATCTGAGAGAGTTAACCAATCCATTCTCAACGCTATTCGAGCCTACATAGGAACCGATCATCGGAATTGGGACGTGAACCTGCCAGAGTCATGTGCAGCATTTCGGAATGTTGTCCATGAGTCGACAGGATTTTCGCCGCATTTTCTGATGTTCGGTTACTACATGGTGCCGAATATGCGCTACTGAAATCCCTTAACGCCTTTCAGGATGGAGAGGTGCTATTGGCAACTAACAGTGAAAGATTAAGGTTGGTTCAGGATCAGGTAAAAAAGAAAGCTGTCGGAAGCGTACGCCAAAGGAGCACATCGGTACAACCTGAGAAGTCGTGTCAGGCTAAACTCGCCCCGAATTTTGTAAACGCCACTGTGAAGCGGAAGATTGGTCAGGTATCATACGAATTAGTTGATGAGGCAGGGAAATCTCTGGGTATCTATCACGCTAAAGAAGTCAAAGTCTGAAAATAGCTAAACTAGTTCGAAGAGGTTTGTCAAAGATACGAAATCATAACCTAATTGATCGTTTCAAACTCGAAAGGTGCCCGGCATTTTGAGACCTCTCAGGGTCTGGGTCGTCCACACGATTGTTGAGAATTCGCTTTTGACAGCGCAGATACCAGCGACGAAAACAACGGCGCTGACAGCTGGATCTCCAAACACTGCGCGAAAACTCAGCGAACCTGGTGGCTGATATCTGAACCTTCTGTTTTGGTGATGCCCTAATGGTTTAGAATCACGTGGATATGGAAGCTTGGAAAAAAACCGCTCTAGCGGTACAGCGAAAAAATTTTTGAAAAGAAAAAGGGGTCTTTTTGTCTTGGGATTGGGACTGAGTAGGAAGCGCTGAAAAAGGGATAGACTAAAAGTGTGATTTTTATCTTTGAAAAGTGTTGTATTTTTGAAAAAGTGTATTTTTGAAAAGTGAGTAAAAAGGGGGGAAAAGAAAGTAAGGCGGTTCTGTCTAATTAAATTTAAAGAGTGCAGCCGGAAGCGACGAATAAACCCAAAAGGACATATTGACTAACCCAACGAGGCACAAATTCTGTGGTGGAAGGTGAATTCCCCGTCGAGCCAAAGAAACCAATGATAAAAAGAAAAAAAAATCGATTTACTTCGAACAATCCATAAAACTGTGACGAGCAGCGACTTCAGTTAGCAGATTTGTTCTTCATGGCCTCATGGTGTGCGTGGAAGAAAGGCGTAACAAAAAAAATATTCACTCAGTCCAAGGAATTCGATAAGCAGGCAGAAGTTATTACAATTCCGGAGCAAGGAGCAGCTAAGTACTGGATTTGAATTACTTTTTCCTTTGAAGATTACAAATTTAAAGTTAAAACCAAATTTAAAGTTGAAGGCAAATTTAAAGTGAAAGCAAGTTTAAAGTTGTGTATCAATCATCAAATAGCTTAAAGGAAGAAACATCTTTTGTTCGCATTATGGTCTTTATTAACGGTCAAGTTCACTCTGACGAAGAAAAAAAGGAGAATAATTGTTAAATCTCTTTCTTCTTACTAACATTTAAACGACTGTATTGGTGTGAGGTGATGCTATATTATTATTTCCTCATTTATCTGCATGTGAGTTTTCAATTGAATCACTCTATGATTTATTAATGTTCATACAATCTGTCGAGCGTTACAAATTGAATTATATATACTTATGGAATTTATATTTGTATTCATATCGGTTGTTGTAAACCAATTCCGGCCGGGGTTAGGTAGAAAAAACAAACCTCACCCAACCTATTACTAAGTTGATTTAATTGAATTGGTAGTTATTGAAGTCAATCTGAAGTAGTTACTTTGCAATATTGAATTTTTCTTTTTTCATGGCCGGAACTGGTAGCCGAGATGCGTGCGGAATTCTTACCACCGGATTATGATGACCGACTGCTCACGGAGATTGGTAGACGATTGGTGGAACCGAGAGCGAGAACATAGCAGTGCCACAGAGAAATGTCCTTCAATGTTGGAATTGTAGGGGAAGCGGGCATATGTCTCGAGACTGCAGAGAGCCACAACGATGTTACGGATGTGGTCGAATGGGAGCCCGGAGGGCGACTTGCCCAAATTGTCAAGGCTCTTTAAATAGACCACGGAACGCACGGAATCCGCAGAGTCAACGACGTCCAGCTGGTCCTTCTCAGGAAGGCTTGGAGGGGAGGGGACTCCCAATGCAAACATCGGGAAACGGGCGCTGTGTCCAGTAGGCGGCCGTCTGGACACTAAGGAGGATAGAGGTGGAGCCGCGGAAGAGGCACGAGTAGAGTACATGCTGGCAAAAAGGCAAGGGGACAGTCGACCACACCTGGAGGTGGATATCCACGGTCGGAACTTCCTTGGCCTGGTGGATTCGGGCGCGTCACATACTGTACTAGGCGGAGAAGGTTGGAAGGCCCTAGAGGAGTTGGATGTAGAACTCATGGATTCCGACCAGAAGATTATTCGCCTGGCTAACAGCCAGGGGTGTGCGATCGCTGGGACAGTAGTAGTTCCACTAATATTGGAGAATAAAGTAGAGTGGCTACGAGTTCTGGTCGTACCGGCTATCCCGCAGAGCCTCATCCTCGGTGTAGATTTTCTCAGGCAATTTGGGTTAGTCCTAGCAATAAGTGAGGAGAGTTGGAGCTTTTTGAGTGCCTTGGAGGGAGAGGCCGCATAACAGTTGAAGTCGACAAGTCGATTGACGGGAATAGAAGAAGAAGCACTCAGTCATCTGCTGGAAGGGGAGTTTTGGTCCATTGGGGACGGCATCGGTTGCACCGGGAGAGTAGAACATGTAATCAATACCAACTCGCCTCCAATCAAGCAACGATACTATCCGGTGTCTCCAGCCGTACAGAAACACATTGATGCCGAATTGAACGAGATGATAAAAGATGGGATACTGGAACCATCGTCGAGTCCCTGTGCCTCACCTATCATCCTTGTGAAGAAGAAAGACGGAACGTATCGATTCTGCGTAGACTATCGCAAGTTGAATCGAGTCACGGAACATGATGCGTACCCGCTACCCTACGTGTCGGCTACTCTAGATAAGCTACGTGACGCAAAGTACTTATCGTCGCTGGATGTGAAGTCGGCCTATTGGCAGGTGCCCATGACGGAGCAGTCCAAGAAGTTTACCGCGTTCACCGTGCCACACCGAGGGTTATTCCAGTTTAAAAGGATGCCTTTCGGGCTACAGAACGCGCCGGCGACTTGGCAACGTCTTATCGATCAGGTTCTCGGACCCGATTTGGAACCTTATGTGTTCACCTATCTCGACGATATTATCGTCGTGACTCAAGACTTTGCCAAACACATGGAAATTCTGGGGGAAGTGTTCAGGCGTCTAAGACAGGTTGGATTGAAAGTATCCCGTGACAAGTGTGAGTTCTGCCGTTCCCAGCTCAAATACTTGGGCTATGTGGTAGATGAGAAGGGGCTGAATGTGGACCCGGACAAGGTCAAGAGCGTGTCGCAGATCCCTTCGCCTACGAATGTGAAGGGGTAAGGTTCCTGGATATGGTGTCGTGGTATCGGAGGTTTATACCCGACTTTGCCACGATGACGATACCACTAACGAATCTGCTAAAGAAAAACCAGAAGTTCGAGTGGACCCAGGACTGTGAAACCGCCTTCACCCAGGCGAAAATCAAATTATCGACCGCACCCATCCTCACCTGTCCGGACTACACCCTCCCCTTCTCAATCCAAACGGACGCATCAGATCTGGATCTCGGAGCCGTATTGTCCCAACACCAGGCAGACGGTGAAAAGATAATCTGCTACCTTAGCCGGTCGCTGTCGAAGTCTGAGCGGAAATATTCAACCACCGAGAAGGAGTGCCTGGCGGTCTTGTGGGCAGTGGAAAAACTGAGGCCTTATGTGGAAGGGGCCAAGTTTACGGTAGTCACGGACCACTACTCACTCGTGTGGTTGAATAACCTGAGAGACCCGACAGGACGGTTGGCAAGGTGGGCAATACGCTTACAGCAGTATCCTTTCGATATTGTGCATCGGAAAGGTAAGGAGCACCTAGTACCAGATGCGCTATCACGGATGTACCCCAAGGAGAAGTGGCGACGCTGGAGACTGCGAGGGATACATGGGTCGAGACGATGAAGCAAAGGGTGCTAAACGCCCCAGAACGCTTCGCGGGCTGGCGTGTGGCTGAGGACTCGTTGTGGAAACATGTGTCGGAGAGATATCCAGAACTAGAGGGATCTGAGGCGTGGAAACGAGTCGTTCCTAAGAGCGAAAGGAAGGCCATACTCCACCGGTGTCATGACGAGCCAACGGCAGGTCATATGGGGGCCAGTCGCACACTAAATCGAGTGGCGACAAGGTTTTATTGGCCCAAGATGTCCGCCGACGTAGTCAGCTATGTGCGAAAATGCAAGGTCTGTCAGGCGAACAAGGTGGAAAGGAAAGCTCCCACGGGATTCATGGTTTCTCGAAGCGGAGAACCTCGGCAGCCTTGGGAGATGGTGTGCGTGGACTTGGTAGGGCCATTACCTCGGTCCAGCCAGAGGCATACCACGATTTTAACCGTCTTAGATTACGTTACCAAATTCACCCTGCTCTTCCCTTTGCGGCAGGCGACGGCAGTAGCGGTGTGTCGTGTGCTAGAAGAGCAAGTGTTCTTAATGTTCGGAGCACCGAAGTGGCTTGTTTGCGATAATTGTCCAATTCCGGGGGACGTTACTTCAACGATTAGCTGAGACATACGGAACCGAAATCAAATATACGGCGTTATACCATCCTCAGGCCAATCCGGCCGAGAGAAGAAACCAGGATATAAAAAGGATGTTGCGTTCTTATGTAGCTGATAATCACCGAGAGTGGGATCGAAGTTTGGCCAAGATAGCATGCGCGTTAAGAACCTACAAACACGAAGTGACCCAAATTACACCATATTTCTGCAATTTTGGACGCGAGATGGTAACTTTCCACGAAAATAGGGAACGACCCGAAGGGGGACAGGATGGACTAGAGCCCACAGTCAGAGCGGAGGCACTAACGAAAATACGTCAGGAAGGTGGGAGAAAATGCAACAGGCAGCCCGGCAGAGTACGAGACGCTATAACTTGCGAAAAAGAGATACGAAGTATGAAGAAGGTGATCCCGTGTGGCGAAGGAATTTCACCATTTCGGACGCGACAAAATATTATTCCGCGAAACTAGCGCCTGAATATCTGGATCCCTTTTGGACTGGCGAACGCGTGTCCGGCTGGACATATAGGTTGGTGGACGAGAAGAGTCAAAGCGCAGGAACATGGCACACGAAAGACCTGAAGCGGTATGTGCACTAATGACACGGTGGGAAAGTAACAAGCGCGACGCGGCATCGGCAGGCAGACCGGTATCCTAGACTTAGAATCTAAATCTTACATAGTAATCGTAATGCTAACATTTTCCCTTAAAGACTTGACACAGAAAAGTCGCTTACATAATACCTTAAGCTATAAAAACTTAGAATCTAAATCATATCGGCGATGAGTTAGGTGAGTCCACCTGACGCGTCGCTGGCACTGGCGATTCTGGTACGCAGACTTTGGGCTTAATTCAAACGGCTTGGTAGCCGATCGCTCAATCGCACATTCCTTCCTTCTTGTAGTCGTGGCGTTTCACCTAAAAATACACCATGAAATTTGGAATTAGTTTCAAAAATTTTCCTGGACTCAGTTGGATTAATAAAATTATAGCATGGATAGGGAAATTGCTGGAGTCCGGGGTAGATTAGTAAGGCACTAGGAGTTAGGGAGGGAAATTAGGTAGATTAATCAGATGATAGGATGGATTAATAATATTAACTACTTGTATTTATAAGGTAGGTAACTACTTGTATTTATAAGGTACTACTTGTATTTATAAGGTTTAGGGCACAGAACTATTTGGATTCATAATATTCGCTACATGTATTCATTAGGCGTTAGTTAAGATCACAAGATTACTTGGATTACTAATATTAATTACTCGTATCAGTAAGGGATTAGCTTAAGACACAGAATTACTAGAATTTAATTAGTGAAAAATTATTGGGGTAGGTTTAGCGTAAAATTAGGGTGGTGATCCAGGCTAAGAAGCGGAGATCAATCGCCGAGTTAGGTAGGGACAGGAGGGTTAAAAAACTAAGGTTCGGTCAAAGTTCGGATAACTGGAGTTAGTCAGAACGAGCTCGGTTCTCATGAAATTAACATATGAAGGTGGAGTACCAAGCCCCTCAGGTTAGGCTTTATTAGAAGTTAGCCAAAGGTAGGTAGCGAGAGTACTAATCACCAATAACCAAGCTAAAAATTAGGTACTGGAAGTAGGAATAAGTTATACAAGTTTAGATGTGTATGTGGATATATCTATACGTATGTATTTATATAAATAGAGTTAGGCAATCGGAGAGAAATAATCTCCATGGGGAAATATATGAGGATTATCAGTTCTACTTCAGGCATTGATTGGCGTTATCTACTTGGCTTAACAGTTGTCAAATTTAGTTATACCGCAGATAAGCGAATTTCGAGGAAATCCTCTTCCAGTAAGGGGGGAGTTGTTACGTTGTAACAAGAACCCGAGACCTAACCAACGACAATCGACAAACATATACGGGCGTACACCTCGCAATGCCGAGCCGTTTACATTAAAAAAAAAAAAAAAAAACCCTTCCCGGGAAGGGTTGCCCATGTCCAAACCGCGAAACCACCACTCAAATTGATAGGCTACCAAATGTAGCCACTCGTAGGGTTGTTTTGAACGTCGCATCCGACTTGTGTCGTATACTAGTCGGATGTCAACGATTTAGTACTAAGCTATATACAATACATGCCTTAGAGATAAGATTAAACGAAGACTTAAACTAAGTAAATCTAAGCGACGCTCTGTCGACGGAGTGGCTGAAGCAGGGCCTGCGCGTCCACTCGCTGGTAATCTCGGAGCTGGCTGTTTTCCTGGTGAGCCGCAGCCTGAAAGAGAAATATATATATTTATCATGTTCCTCAGTCATCTACTCATACATACTTACCTGCAACCTCCCACGGAGCCGCATCTTCCGACGACTCGCCAACCGCCGATCAACGAGGCGCTCGCCAGTGACTCACAGCGGATCTCCCCACGCCAACCTGATATACACCAGAAACACCACAAAGAATCGGTCCGGAAACACGAAACTGAAAGGAATACTTATCTGAAGGAATGTACCATCGACCGGCAGCCGCCAAGTCGTTTTCCTCTGTCGTTGTTTCGCCAGCCAGCATCCAGCTGCAACCCGCCGCCACCGGATCCCAAGGCCGCAACGAGACAAACCACGGTATATTAACACCCGCGAGACGGACGCATATACGCGAAACACACCAATACACTGAACGTTTCACTACAAACCACCGAATCAATTGGAGCAAATTCAACTCAAAACATAAACATCCCGAGAACTGTCACTGCGAACTCGATCACAATCACCTGCAAAATCCCGAGATCAGCTGTGTTCCATGGAGTGAGACGAAGCAGCAGACATTCACGGTTGATTCGAATATGTTGAATACGTCGAATAGATCGAATATGTCGAATATTCGGCACGAGCGGCGAGAGCGTTCACCTTATGCAGCGGTACACGTCGGAGAACCGCTGTCCGTGGGTTTGATGGAAAATGCAGCTCGGGATGTCGGTTCTTTTTAAAAGTGCAGTCGAAGTAACAAGGGCATTCAATTTGATCAGGTAATAACGAACGGATAAAGGCGTTTGCGGAAATTTGGTTCTTTTTAAAAGTGCAGTCGAAGTAACAAGGGCATTCAATTTGATCAGGTAATAACGAACGGATAAAGGCGTTTGCGGAAATTTGGATCTTTTTAAAAGTGCAGTCGAAGTAACAAGGGCATTCAATTTGATCAGGTAATAACGAACGGATAAAGGCGTTTGCGGAAATTTGGTTCTTTTTAAAAGTGCAGTCGAAGTAACAAGGGCATTCAATTTGATCAGGTAATAACGAACGTATAAAGGCGTTTGCGGAAATTTGGTTCTTTTTAAAAGTGCAGTCGAAGTAACAAGGGCATTCAATTTGATCAGGTAATAACGAACGGATAAAGGCGTTTGCGGAAATTTGCTTCTTTCTAAAAGTGCAGTCGAAGTAACAAGGGCATTCAATTTGATCAGCGCAAGGATAAAGGCGTTTGCGAAAATCATCTCTGTTTCAAAGTGCAGTCGAATCGAAGTAACGACGGACGGCAAAAGGCGCTTGCGAAGATCATCATTTACAAAGTGGAGTCGAATTAACGAGTGCATGCGAATTGATCAGAGTACCGACGGACAGCTGGAGGCGAAAGTGAAAATCAGTTTTTAACCAGTGAATTCAAGTTAATCAATGAATTCGAGTTCTTCAGTAATCGGGTGACCATTGACGGCCAGAGGCGATTTTTCGAATCGGTCGAGAAGGAAGAAAGTATTTGAACGGACGACTAAGTACAACTTCTGCGTACAATAGGAGTTGAGTCGTCGTGACATCGAGCGCATGAAATAGCTCCCCGGACGATTCGGTATCACCGGTTCCGTGGCGCAAGTGGTAGCGCGTCGTGCCGCTGGCGGTCGGTGTTGGTGACGGTAATGACGGTGATGATGACGGACGGCTTTTCTCCTGACTTTTCCACGTGAGGAAAAACATTACCAGCTGAGTCTGGGGTCGAAGGACGCGGAATCGCAGAACTTTTTGGCTAAGGTTAGTCTAAGTTAAGAATTTTACTTTTATTTAATTAATTTACGATATGAAAATTTTTTTACGACATGAGTCGTATAACCGAATAGTTATTTAAACCATCAATGTTCGGATGGTCTAGAATCTCTGGTGTTGTCTGTGAATAATAAGAAAACAAAACAATGCAAGTGTAGCAAGTGGTGTATTTCTTAGGAAGAAAAGAAAAATTTGAGTGGTGGTCGACGAGACAGCGGTTAAGACGGTTAGTTTAAAGAGCGGTTAATTTAAAGAAGTTTCTACGCGAAAACCAAGTACGACACATTGGTTAGGCAGACGATCGATAGGCAGGCGGCTTTTGATAGGTTATAGCTGGTTCGGTTTGGATATATATATATATATATATATATATATATATATATATATATATATATAGATATATATATATATATATATATATATATATATATAGATATATATATATATATATATATATATATATATATATATATTGCATCTGATGTATATATATATATATATATATATATATATATATATATATATATATATATATATATATATATATATATATATATATATATGTATATATATGTATATATGTATATATGTATATATATGTATATGTATATGTATATGTATATGTATATATATATATATATATATATATATATATATATATATATATATATATGTATATGTATATATATATATATATATATATATATATATATATATATATATATATATATATATATATATATATATATATATATATATATATATGTATATGTATATGTATATACATATATATATATATATATATATATATATATATATATATATATATATATATATATATATATATATATATATATATATGGGTATCGCCCCAAAGCGGAGGGGTGGTTGATCGCGTCAGAGCGGCTCTCGGCTCAATATTGGGTGAGTGAGTGGCGCCCACGACCCGTCTCCGACGAGTTACACCCGGGACCCCAACGAGCCGAGCCGGAACTCGCCATGATGTTATATAATGCAGTTCGGTTGATGCTGTCGTACGCTTGTTTGAAGTCGACGAATATTAATGGACATCAATGTTGAATTCCCAGCACTTTTCCAAAATTTGTTTGACCGTAAATATTTGGTCAGTTGTCGATTTTCCACGTCTGAAACCACCTTGATATTCACCAAGAAAGCGACGCAGCTGGCGAAACTCCAGAACCATCCGAGGTCAAAATGCAGAAGCGATCTAGAGAAGCGGAAACTGAAGTACAAACCTTTGGACAGATCCCCAAAAAGAAGATGGTTAAGACGCCAACCAAAATCCCCGCGCAGAAGGAGTACTTGCAAGAAAAGGCCCAGTACCCATGGATTAAAGTGACCAAGAAAGGAAAAAAGATGCCCCCTGTAAAGAGAAATCGTCCGGACGTCATGATCATTTCCACGAAAGGTGACGTGACATATGCAGACATCCTACGCCAGATGAAGGCTGACACGAGTCTGAAGGAAGTAGGCGAAAGGGTGACCCGCATCCGCAGAACGCAGAAGGGTGAATTGCTGCTACAGATGAGATCATCTGTTCCAGACGTAGTGCTCAAACTCCAAAAGTAAATGGAGGAGGCATTAAACGGGAAAGCCGAAGTCACATCCAGATGTGATATGACGAAGATTGACATCAGGGATCTGGATGAAATCACAACGAAAGCTAACATCTGCAAAGCTTTCCAGGAACATTTCAACCTGAATGGCCTGAAGGAAGATTCGGTGCTTTCGTTAAGGAAGTCGCATGGTGGAACGCAGGTGGCCACGATGAGCATTCCAGGCGCACAAGCAAAAATGGTAATTGGAGCTGGAAAGATACGAATCGGTTGGGTCGTTTGTCGGCTTAGAGAGCAAATCCAGCTGAAAAGATGCTTCAAGTGCCTGGAATATGTGCACTTCGCTAGGGCATGTAAAGGTGACCAGGATAGGTTGGAAATGTGTCGACGCTGCGGAGAAAAAGGCCATTTTGCAAAGGATTGCGTGAAAGAGCCAAAGTGTCTATTCTGCATTCAGGCAAAGGGAGCCGACACAAATCATGTTGCTGGCAGTGCTAGATGTCCAGTGTTCAAAAGAAGTCTCAGCAACCGGAAATGAGATTTATCCAATTGAATCTCAAACATTGTGTGGCAGCGCAAGATCTGTTCTCCCAAAGCGTCTACGAGATGAAAATTGATATAGCGATATTGTGCGAGCAATATAGGAGACCGAACAAGGACTCCTGGGTTGCTGACAAATCCAACAGAGCGGCAATATGGGCTTGCGGAAATATCCCATTTGGAGAAGCCATGAAAGAGAGCGTAGACGGTTTCGTTTGGGCTAAAATAGGCGGCTGTTATGTGTACAGTTGTTACCTCTCCCCAAACTCGACGAAGGATGAGTTTTCCCACTTTCTGGATAGGTTGGTTATGGATGCCAAACAGCACACTCCACACATCATAGCCGGCGACTTTAATGCGTGGTCCACGGAATGGGGCTGTAAGGAAACGAATGTACGAGGCCGCAGTCTTATGGAATCATTCTCCCAGCTGGACGTGTTTCTGTTAAACTCCGG
>OZ022264.1:144856797-144934297 GCA_963978885.1 Nemotelus pantherinus
AGGGGAGTAAGGGTTTTTTTTTGAAAGTGGTCGGGAAGTATGTTAGTGATATTTTAAGGACGAAAAAATTTTTGATAGGAGAAATTGGGAAAGTATTTTATTCAATTATTCAAAAAGTTTTTAGGAAAAAAGTAGCTGAAATCGGGCAAAATCGGCCAATTTTGGGTTAGAGTGGTTTGGGGCATAACTGGCCAAGACCTATTGCTGTGATACAAAAGTTTAGGTTTTGTAAGGGAGAAACGTGTTTTTTGGCCATAGTTTGGCAAAAACTGCCTTTACAGCGCTTTCGATGATTGAAAGTGGTCGGGAAGTATATTAGTGATATTTTAAGGACGAACAAATTTTTGATAGGAGAAATTGGGAAAGTATTTTATTCAATTATTCAAAAAGTTTTTAGGGCAAAAGTAGCTGAAATCGGACAAAATCGGTTAATTTTGGGTTAGTGTGGTTTGGGACATAAAGAGCCAACACCTATTGCTGTGATACAAAAATATCGGTTTTGTAGGGAAGTAAGGGGTTTTTTGGCCATAGTTTGTCAAAAACTACCTTTACAGCGCTTTCGATGATTGAAAGTGATCGGGGAGTTCAACAGTGATATTTTAAGGATGAACAATTTTTTTTATAGGGGAAATTAAGCAAAAACGTCCATTTTTTCCAAAAAAAAATTTTTTGTTGTCTAGCATGAATTTGAGGATCTTTCTGAGTTGTTCCCATACAAAAGCGGCCCAGTTTCTAAGATATGGTAAAATGAAATCAGCCGGGAAAACTGAAAATAACACTAAAAATGTTTAGATCCTTTTTGGTTAGCCAGTTGGCTTCTCCGGCTGTTCTGAAGCTCTTCTCGTGACTGCACTCCAACCCTACCGGGGTTGTGACTCATGTCCAGCTTTACAGAAAAGGTTGACCCCCTAGTGGGTTCATGTTTAATAGACATTTTATCATTTCTTAATAAAATTTTCGACATTTTCATGCTTCAGTGAGGCGAAGTGGAAAACCAACTGTTTTAGATTAGCCAGGAAAAGTTTGGTATCAGGCATCGATCGATGAAAAGTCATATAGATGGCAACAGGATTAGTTGGTCCTATCATAGTACATTTTTCGACACTGGTAGTTTGAACGAATACAGGAGGTGTTTTGTGCATATATTAAAATGAAAATCAAATTAAATTGATTGAATTTGCTTGTTTTCTCTTAGATGGCTCCTAGATTGGAGAAACACTTGCCAAATAAGTGACCGACCATTGGATAGTTACGGACAAGCTGCACGGACTAATGGCTCGTTTCTTTTCACGGTCAACTGCACCATCACCATTCTAGCCTGGGAACTTGGTATCTGGTGGATGGGGGAGGGCATATCATACCGTTTCATTACATCACTGCAAATCGCATGTACTTGTGTGTATATATGTACATACTTAAAAAAATACTAGCTAGTATTTTTGGAACAGGTATTTGGAACAGGTATTTTTTTGTACTCGTATTCGGAATACCTAGTATGTAAAAATCCGAGTTCGACCCAACTCTAATATATATACATGTATATATATATATATATGTATATATATACCTATATATATATATATATATATATATATATATATATATATATATATATATATATATATATATATATATATATATATATATATATATATATAGATATAGATATAGATATAGATATAGATATAGATATAGATATAGATAGATATATATATAGATATATATATATATATATATATATATATATATATATATATATATATATATGTATATATATATATATATATATATATATATATATAGATATAGATATATATATATATATATATATATATATATATATATATATATATATATATATATATATATATGTATCACTCTTCTTCTTGATATAGAAGATTACCATTAATGACAAAATCTAATAATATGCGCAATCTATCAACGATTTCTTACAAAAGTTGTATTTTCTCCCTTAATTGCTCGATTGTGAGTTCTCGCTTTTGATATGAATTTCGTCAACGTGAGCTCGCGCTGGATATTTGCTTGCCAAAAACTAATTTTTTACAAAGTTTTCCAATAATGCGGTAATGGTGAAGAAGTTATCTGTAAATAAATAAGGTTTCCAGTGATAATATTTCCGCTGTCAATTTTGCTGGCGATATATGCAGTTTTTTGTGGTTGAAAATCATATCGAAATCGTAGTCGAGAAATCGCTTTAGCTTCTGTCCAATTTATAGATAAACTCAATCTTCGTCTGTACCACTTTCGATAGGGCTTGATTCCGACTCACATTCCACCCTTTTGATAGTACCTTCTTTAATACGGTCATCTTTTTCATTTGTAAGACTTCTATCGATCGAAGAGATGAGATGATCACTTTTATCTTTCGATGAGAGACGAGTTCGTGAAATATTTGCACCTCGAGAACGTTTTTGCCTATCTCGTCGATATAAATACGCAGCTAATTGAAGCTGTGGCCTTTCAGCCAAATCGCGTTGTAGCTGTCAATTTGATTGTGTGTCTTTCAGAACATACCATTAACACGACGATCCCAAGATGAATTCCAGCCCCGAAAGTGAATTTTATACTGCAAGACTTTCTTTCCGTATGTATCTCTCGTTTCACTTACTCCCAATACCTTTGAATCATATAAAACCTTCGCTTTTGCTTGGTCAGGTTCATAGCATAGAACACGCTCTGTAATTCCAAATATACAATTAATGCCCCTCGTAGGACCATCATCCGGTGAATTATTCTTATATCGCTGCAAAAGAGTGCTGATCAGTTTCAGTCAGAAGATATGTTATCTCATCGGCTGGTAATTGTGTTTTGTGACTGTATCAGGAATTTGCGAATGCCCTAAGGTGTGGAATATACTGAAAATCAGGCGATTGATATGTAATATTGATATGTTGCGGTGAAATGAAAATTTTTGAAAAGAAAGGCGATTGAGATTTTTTGATTGGGAAGAGGAAGGTTGTGTGTTTGGGTTAGTACAAAAGAAAGAAAGTGGTTGGGATAAAGAGAATTTGAATACATCCAGTAAATTATAATCGTGTGCTGTTCGAAAATTAATTAAAAAGAAAAGTGATCAGAACAAGTGAAACTTTCACGGGGTGGGAAAAATAAAAAAATAATAAAGTGAACCGTATTTGGTGAAAAAGGAAAGAAACGTGATCGCCTTTTCTTTTCAGGTAATCCCCTTCAAATTTTGGGATCCTAATCCGCTGCAGACGTATGACGTCGTTTACTGGAGTTTCCGATGATTGAGCCACTTGTTTCGTTTCAGGAGGTTCGTCCTTCTTTTTGAACTCTCTGATTGCTGCTTTGAACCTTGTCATTAGGTTCATTGCTATCTCTTCTGCTGTTTCAAAGGCTGTGCTGTAATCTTTCAGTAAGGCTGGACTGTGTAGTTTTAGATTGTACACAATCGGATGTAATTTCTTCCATTTTTCGCAACAATCTTGTAAGCGATCCAAAGGCACTTCGAAATACTGCAAGCTGTGTCGCTCCTTAGGGTCCTTATAAACATTTTATAAAAATTCGTTTTTATACGACTGATGGTGTCCAAATTGACTCTCTGCAGAGTCTCTCCTGATGGTTCGACCATAATGTTTGAAAAGCTTATGTAGGATTCTGATTCGATAAGATGTCTGTTCTATCTTAAATCCAGCTGGACGGACCAAAAAATGTATCGTTTATAATTGACCTTAAGACAAATACAATAATACACTGATCTAACCTTAGGTTGGATCCAAAAGCACTTAAGTCAAATTTCTCACCGATCCTTGAGAAGGGTGACTTGAATTTTGCAAGGAACCTCCGTGACTAACGAAATAAACACCGTGATATCTTGTGCAAAAGTGAGATTCTTTATTCCAGCAATGCGGCTTAAATAGTAAAATAATATCTACAAAATTGTCACTGTAAGCATATCTTTAGCATGTATCAAATTTCATCTAAGAACTTAATTCAACAAATGATCATACATTGTAAACGATTTCGAATGCTTGCACATGAAGAATTTCAAACGCAAGCATATTGTTGCGGAACAGCTGTGAACAGCCGCCACCACAACAGAAATTTTTAGCCCGACCTGCTACCCTCGCGTGACTTAAGGTGCCGGCTAGTCACCGGTGTCGTGGGTGGTTTGAGGGGCAGGTCCAGCCCTAGCTGAGTCACGCATAACTAGAAACTTGGACAACCTATTGTTGGATAACTATGGGAAGGGGGAAAAAAGGAGCCCACTTTCATCTATGGTTCCACTGAACCTAAGGGATGGATTTACCACTTCATTATTAATTTTCCGGGGATATTAATTTAAACAAATAAATAAAAACGCAAATTTATAGGTAATGAATACAACAACAAAATTTACTCAAAAAAATTGCAAATAAATAAAAATTCAGCCAGGAAATTCATCTCCATAAATATGTACATAATATAAATATAATATAGAAATCAATATTCTTTTCCAAATAAGAAAATGAAAAAAATTAAAATCGGAAAATAAATCAGTTTTTTATAACATAAAATAGATGAAATGTTAAAGGTAATAAAAATAGAATAAAATAGAATAAACATTGCTCACTTACCAGTGATCCGGAAGACGGTACCGTATCCACTGGAACACTGCAAAATTATATATTCTCTTGTTTTATTAAATTAACACAAATAATTTATATTCCAATTCTAATCTAGTGGAACTTCATAATGAATTTAAATACCAAATTGAACTTTTGGACTTTTAAACTTTTTTCAATTTCCTTCGGTTTTGTTTTCTCGTTTACAATTCAGTCCCGATATATACACACATGTTACATTTACAGGTGCCAATTCCATAAATTATTCCACAATATCCGTTTCGTTGGCCATATAGAAAGCGTCGTAATCACTATAAAACTCCTGTCGCTTCTTCAAATGTAGAGATATCTACAGGCGATCCAGACACAGATCGCCAAATATAAACTGATATTAAATTAACACAATCGATATCCTACCACAGCAGCCCATACAGCACCAGTACTATATATTTTCTTCGTCAGTAAGTAGGTAACTGCCGTAGTAAGCGAAGAGAAAAATGGAGCAAAAAAAAAATACACACATATTTCGTCTGTCGATCGTGATGCTCAGCAGTAGTTTCATTCGCTATAGAAAGACCGGCATTATCATCAATCCGAGGTAAATTGTACCTCCGAAAACTGTCCCAAGTCGGTATCACGCACAATCATCGAGCCAGATGTGAGATGGATAAAAATTCTCCTCAGTCAATTACCGAGTTGTTCGGTAATTGGAAAAAAACGCCTCAATCACAACAACTTCAAATCTCAACACAGAGAAAAGCCGCTTTAACACTTCGAGGATCCGCTACACCGTTCAAAAACATAGAAAGCTGCTGCAGCATCAAAACTATTAACAACCGGATGAGTTTCCAGCTCATTTGGATTTCGGCATTTTCGCCGTCACGATGTCGCGAAACACGACCATTAATAACTGTCGTAACGAATGCACCTGTCGCACAAACTGCAGTTATGGATTTCATTTTTATTTATTTTCTTTTTTAGAAACTCGCGCAGAAACTTTTTCTGGTTATTTTCGTGGCAAGGGTCACACACTTGTTTGTTCGTACAAACTGTTAATCCAAACAACACTTGATAATCCTTCTGATGAAAATTGTTATTATTTCACTCTTCAATGTAACCACAAATAACTTTGACCGATATTCGCGCTCTACCAGCACAAAAGAACACAATCTCACCACCTTGAGACGACAACTTGAAATTTCTACTTTTTCCTTAGAACACGGCGACAGCTGCCGCTGCCGCCGCGAATCAAGTCCACAACCTCAATGCCTATCAGCCAGCTTCTCCTCTCGATTTCACAGCGATCCGCCACGTCCCGTTGCTGACCAGCCGTTATCAGCTATCCACCTGTTGCACAGCACACACAGCCAACAACCCACATGATCAGTTTCATTGGCCTGATAACGCAGCTGATTCAAGTTTCGTTGCAAATCAACTGCGATCAGGCCAGTGACCCCTAATGCAATGCAATGCAACATTCGAAAATCAAACGCATATACATAGCCTGTTTTGGATGGCCATGCAATGCACTTGACTATCGAATGCAGCATTGCATTCGCAATATCTGTAGCTGTGTGTGCGCGTGGTGGCGGCAATGCTGTTCCGTAACAGCGTGGGGACGACCCAGACCCTGAGATCTCATCCGGCCGGGCATTAGATAAGAGAAAAAAAAAATTGAAAGAGAAAAAAAAATTTAAAAAATTAATAAAACACAAAGCTAACTAACTACTATCTACTCCTTACCTAAACGTCATTACGTCTTTCCAAAGTCGACCATTCCTTTGGAAAGAGGTAATGACTCCTATAAATAAGAATAAACCTACTTGTGAACCCATTCATTGCATCCCTCCAAGGCTAACAGGTCACTGAAGCCTTGAAAGGAGGCAATGATACCTAACTCTAAACCTTAACGCTATTCATTGTGTCATCTCAAAGTCTATGCCCTTTGAGATGAGATAATAATATAAAAAAACAAAATAAGGAAAACAAAATTAAATACTACCCTAAACATTGCATCCTCTCAAAGCTAAAGAGTTTCAAAAACTTTGAAAGGAGGCAATGATTCTAATAACTAAAACTAATATAATCTTAATGTAAGCATTGTTTCCTCCCAAAGTTAATCCTAACTTTGAAAGGAGACAATACACCTATGAACCTAATCTAAATCTAATATATCATAACTTTAATTCTAATCTAACATACGATAAATTTAATTCTAAATCCTAACCTAATTATTACATCCTCTTAAAGCCAACGCTTGATTGACGTTAAGAGGAGATAATAATGACTAAAATTATCTTAATGTATAAAAACGTATCATTCCATCTCGCCAAAGCTAATAACGGGGTTAAGCTTTGTCGAGAGGCAATAATAGTTTGTTATTAAACCTAATACTAATGATTATATTATAGAGGCTAAACTTAACTTAAAAATAAACAAACTATTGTGTCTCACCAAAGCTACTTGATGAGAACAACTTTGGCGAGAGACAATAGCGTACCTAATCTTACTCTTACAAGTTAAACAGTCATTGTGTCTTCCCAAAGCGTTACAAGTCCCTTTGAGAAGAGACAATGATGTTACACTACACGCTAAACCTAACAAAACTAAAATAAAATTGTAAGACTAACCTAATAAGATTAAAAAAAACAAAACCATAAGACTTAATCATAACCCGTGGATTGAGATACTCAGGGCCCATGCTGATGAAGAAGCAATGGAGCCGTCCCGCATGAGTGAGCATTGGTGAAAACATGCTCGAGTCGGACAGCTGTCAGAACCGGTAACGCGGGGTGCAAGTGCTGCTAGGTGGAGGAAAATTTGCAGCACCAGGCTTCGAGTTCTGAAGGTGCTGTTATTCTCAGAGTGGCGACTTTCGGTCTTGCGGCTCATTAATATAATTTCAAAATAAATCAAACCTGATACGAACTACTAAAGATATATCAAATTAAAAGAAATGCAAATAAGAGTATAAAGCAAAATAAACTAATCCTAAATGTCACAAAAGTTGAATTATTAGCAAAAAACATCCAAGTAGAAAACCACATGTTATGTATGATTACCTCTAACCTCATCAAAACTAACTATAACCTAAATTCAACAATATTTGATCTTTAATAACAGGGGTTTTCTTAAAAAAAACTGAGCCCACCAAAATCTAACAAAAACTTCATCCAAAGAATTCAGTTAACCTTCATTTCAATAAACGAAACCAAACCTTATAAAAAAAATTCAGGAAGTTTAGCCTTCAAAAATTCAAAATAAATTTAACTTAGATCGAATGATGGATAACTATAATAAAACCATCATAATTGCTAAATCAAAGCTGCAAAATCAAAACAACCTTGCCAACTTATTTCTATAAATCTTATGTGTATAAAATGAAATAAATGAAACCTTCTTCAAAATAAACTTCAAGAACTTGACCTTCCGAAATCGATAAAAAAAAATCCACAGATGAAAGTAAAGATCAATCCAATAAACAAAAAAAAAAGAAAAAAAATCGAGCTACCAAATCGCGCAGATGAGATTACTTAAAACAAACAAAACATAATGATTAAATGAATAAATGAGGGCCAAAACCGAGAGGAACATTGTTCATACGAATCTAGGTTCAGTGAAACCAAATGTCAGTGGGCAGTTTAGAATGGGAGGAAAGGTATAAAAATTTGGAAAGGAAAATAAAAACAAAAGGATGGAGGAAAGATGAACTATGGCTCCGGGTGGAGCAACCCAGAAGATGCCGGAAGGGAACACCCAATTCAAAATAGATGCCATTTAGGCATCGACAGCTATTGCTGGATATGGGGTCCGCAAGGCATCAACGGAATCACCCCAAAAACCTGACGAGAGTGTAGAGGCGCCACTCAATTCTAATTGCTTAGTCATGCTAAGCGACTCACAAATGAGGATATGAGTGACGGCATAACCCTCATCAGGCCCAGAACCACAGTACAATCTTCCTGTTCAAAACACTTGACAAACACAACAGCTGAATAGGCGCCACTGTTGTGGTAGCGACCGTTCACAAAGAAAGAGAGAAAAATTGAAATTTATGCGAAAAGGAAAAAAAAAATTAAACAATTAAAATCCAATATGAATGATCTGATATGAATGCCAATCACGGCCAAAGAAACAAAAAAAAAATTGGCTGAGGCAACCAAGTGCTCCCGGGAACAAGTGTCACCCCAGCCTATCAGGTCATCCATTCGGAGCAAGAGAAGTTAGAACAAAAAATGAAATTCAAAAATAAGTGAAAAATAACGAAAAAAAATGAGTCAAATGCAAGTTAAAAATCTAAAAACAACTGTTAGCGCTATTAAAAAAAACTCGAAATAGTAACAAAAGTGGAATAAAAACTAAAACCGAAAAAAACGAGACCTTATTTGGGCGCCATTTGTTGCGGAACAGCTGTGAACAGCCGCCACCACAACAGAAATTTTTAGCCCGACCTGTTACCCTCGCGTGACTTAAGGTGCCGGCTAGTCACCGGTGTCGTGGGTGGTTTGAGGGGCAGGTCCAGCCCTAGCTGAGTCACGCATAACTAGAAACTTGGACAACCTATTGTTGGATAACTATGGGAAGGGGGAAAAAAGGAGCCCACTTTCATCTATGGTTCCACTGAACCTAAGGGATGGATTTACCACTTCATTATTAATTTTCCGGGGATATTAATTTAAACAAATAAATAAAAACGCAAATTTATAGGTAATGAATACAACAACAAAATTTACTCAAAAAAATTGCAAATAAATAAAAATTCAGCCAGGAAATTCATCTCTATAAATATGTACATAATTAAATATAATATAGAAATCAATATTCTTTTCCAAATAAGAAAATGAAAAAAATTAAAATCGGAAAATAAATCAGTTTTTTTATAACATAAAATAGATGAAATGTTAAAGGTAATAAAAATAGAATAAAATAGAATAAACATTGCTCACTTACCAGTGATCCGGAAGACGGTACCGTATCCACTGGAACACTGCAAAATTATATATTCTCTTGTTTTATTAAATTAACACAAATAATTTATATTCCAATTCTAATCTAGTGGAACTTCATAATGAATTTAAATACCAAATTGAACTTTTGGACTTTTAAACTTTTTTCAATTTCCTTCGGTTTTGTTTTCTCGTTTACAATTCAGTCCCGATATATACACACATGTTACATTTACAGGTGCCAATTCCATAAATTATTCCACAATATCCGTTTCGTTGGCCATATAGAAAGCGTCGTAATCACTATAAAACTCCTGTCGCTTCTTCAAATGTAGAGATATCTACAGGCGATCCAGACACAGATCGCCAAATATAAACTGATATTAAATTAACACAATCGATATCCTACCACAGCAGCCCATACAGCACCAGTACTATATATTTTCTTCGTCAGTAAGTAGGTAACTGCCGTAGTAAGCGAAGAGAAAAATGGAGCGAAAAAAAAAATACACACATATTTCGTCTGTCGATCGTGATGCTCAGCAGTAGTTTCATTTGCTATAGAAAGACCGGCATTATCATCAATCCGAGGTAAATTGTACCTCCGAAAACTGTCCCAAGTCGGTATCACGCACAATCATCGAGCCAGATGTGAGATGGATAAAAATTCTCCTCAGTCAATTACCGAGTTGTTCGGTAATTGGAAAAAAACGCCTCAATCACAACAACTTCAAATCTCAACACAGAGAAAAGCCGCTTTAACACTTCGAGGATCCGCTACACCGTTCAAACACATCGAAAGCTGCTGCAGCATCAAAACTATTAACAACCGGATGAGTTTCCAGCTCATTTGGATTTCGGCATTTTCGCCGTCACGATGTCGCGAAACACGACCATTAATAACTGTCGTAACGAATGCACCTGTCGCACAAACTGCAGTTATGGATTTCATTTTTATTTATTTTCTTTTTTAGAAACTCGCGCAGAAACCTTTTCTGGTTATTTTCGTGGCAAGGGTCACACACTTGTTTGTTCGTACAAACTGTTAATCCAAACAACACTTGATAATCCTTCTGATGAAAATTGTTATTATTTCACTCTTCAATGTAACCACAAATAACTTTGACCGATATTCGCGCTCTACCAGCACAAAAGAACACAATCTCACCACCTTGAGACGACAACTTGAAATTTCTACTTTTTCCTTAGAACACGGCGACAGCTGCCGCTGCCGCCGCGAATCAAGTCCACAACCTCAATGCCTATCAGCCAGCTTCTCCTCTCGATTTCACAGCGATCCGCCACGTCCCGTTGCTGACCAGCCGTTATCAGCTATCCACCTGTTGCACAGCACACACAGCCAACAACCCACATGATCAGTTTCATTGGCCTGATAACGCAGCTGATTCAAGTTTCGTTGCAAATCAACTGCGATCAGGCCAGTGACCCCTAATGCAATGCAATGCAACATTCGAAAATCAAACGCATATACATAGCCTGTTTTGGATGGCCATGCAATGCACTTGACTATCGAATGCAGCATTGCATTCGCAATATCTGTGGCTGTGTGTGCGCGTGGTGGCGGCAATGCTGTTCCGTAACAATATTTCTATCGCGGTCGACTCATGCATCGAAGACCGCAACGTAAACAATCGCAGATGCTTGCGTACGTAGAATAGTATACGCAAGCATATTTTATGTCGCTATCCAACACGCTGAGGAATGTGCAACAAAGACTGATGATTTTTGTCGATGCAACAATATTGCTTTGTATATGAAATTTACGTTATAGAATAGCATTGAATGTGATGAAACTTTACGTAATCAAATGGAATTGAGTTTAGGTTTATTGAATGTAATGAGACTTTACGTTATTGAATGGAATTGAGTTTAGGTTTATTGAATGTACTGAGACTTAACGTTATCGAGTAAAAATGTATTTTATGCTATTGAACTCTTACATACTGCCCACCAAGAACCACATTTTTGGTTCTTTTACAGTGTGGTTTCTGAGCTATACCATCTTGTTTTTTCCTTATTATTGATTGTATTGTTTTGTCTCTTATTGTAATAAATGCATAAACTAATCATTAAACTGAAAGGAATTACAAGTGAAATACATGTCGATGCAATGTGACGACGTAGCGGCTTCCAGTAGGTTTCTGCAAACTCCTGCTGATTATCGTAGGCTTCTTGTATTAAACTTGAAAACGAGTCAGTTGCCTGAAGCAATAACGAACCATTAAGCACTGGAAAGATATCGGTGGAAAACGTACTGAAGTTTGTCATGACTGGCTTAAAATATACATCAAGCGTTGACATAACTTTGGGATTCTCTGCCAACAGGAGAGCTTCTCATGTAGATAGTGAGCAATCTGGTGTGAGTTGAACAATTCCTGCTTCTTCCAGTAGAATCTCAGATCTGTTGCCACTGTAGACTGCATGCGCTACGGTTGGAGACGTGGTAGTATACAGCCAACAGTTCGGTTGGTAAATTTTCTTCCAAATAATGGAATGCGTGTGAAATTGTTGAGTTGGGCACCTTGTTCTTCCATGAGTGCTATACACTTCTGTTAGTACGCAATTCGAGTGTGCCTGGATGTCATATAATGCTCTCAGCTTGACCATAACTGTCTCGTCCCTTATAACTAGGCTTGTTCTGAAGTCGTCTTCGGTAATTTCAAAATACTTCTGTGAGTTGTAATTTATCGCGAGAATTCCTTCATGAAATTTATTTATGACAAAAGAATCATCAGACGCCCGTTGTGGTACTGGACAGGCCTTAATTAAATCGTATTGATTAGTGTCGTAAATTGGGAAATGTCCTTGTCGCATCCCCATATATTAGTTTAATCTAGCATTATTTTCCGCAAACAGATGTATTTACTGTGGACGTCGTCGAAATAATTTCTTGCATTTTGATAAGCACTCAAAAAGTGTATGGGAATTTTATTGTGATCTATGTGAATTTTATTGTTGAAATCATTAATTTTCGCAATATTGTTGAAATCATTAATTTTCGCAATTTTCGCTGGTTGGTATTATCTAGGGTTTTCGTTGCCTTTAACATCAACTTTCCTTGCTTGTCAACAGCTCGGCGAATGTTGATCTAGTTGTCGGATAGATGATTGATTTCTTGATATACGTCGTCGTTTACTCCAAAGATCTTAGTTAGGAGGTTTCCTAACAATCCTCGTCGTAACTGTAAATGCCGATTTAGAATTTTTTGTTTTTTAGTTTAGTTTATTTAGTTTATTTATTTAGTTTATTTTCTCCCCTGTGGAGCATAATTCCAGTATGCTCTGATTTACTTTCATGGTTCGTTCCTTGTCTACTTTAAGGTCGGAGTATGAAATTCTTAGACTAAGTTGCAAGATTCCTTTGTTTATGAGAGCGTGACCTATGCGTTCTACGTAAAGTCCACCAGATAATTGAGTAACGTTCGCCAAAGCTTCGGCTGCCGGCATCAAAATCGTACAGATTGTCAATAGACTTAGCATGATAGTTGGCCTGAAGTCTTCTCGCGACGGCTCCTCCTTCGTCATTTTCAGCGGTGCTCACTTGTTGGTTGGCGGGTGTTTGATTATTGTCTTGTCAAATGATCACGCAGTTTGATAGTCGCTATACGAACAAGTCCGTCTTCTCCTGGATGAAAGTCTATGATTTGTGCTAGAGGCCAATTTGTATTTTCGTTTTTCACTAGAACAAGTTGCCCTGGTTCAAAGTTTTTCTGCTGTTTCAGCCATCTAGGTCTCGCCTGTAATCTAGTGAGGTATTCTTTGTGCCAGCGATTCCAAAACTGAAGCGATATTTTTTGCGTGAGCTGCCACCTCTTCATCAGAGATATGTTGTCAGGAAATGCCCTGGTGTTAAAGCTAGACCAGTAGACCAAAATGGCTTATTTAATGTTATTCGATCGGTGGGAAGACTGCCCATCAACTGTTGCTTCGGTCGAGCATTGCTTCTAAAACACACCATACATTTATGAATGCATGCTTTTACCATCTTTGGTGCTCCTAATATCCAGAATTCTTGGAGTACGGTGTCCAAAGTCAATTGTGCTGATCCATGTAGTGTTTTTTGATGAAAATGGCTGATGATTATTTCAGATAACTTGCTCCGGTGACACAATATAACTGGATATTTTGCCGCTAATAGTTGAATTCTGTAACCGTCCGTTCACCCTGAGGACACCCGTGTGGTCCACATAAGGGTTTAGTTGCAGAATTTGTGATTTGGAGTCAATTGGCTTTCCCTTAGTTAGTCTCTTAATCTCGGCTTTGAAAGTCTCATGCTGCGAAATTTTAATGCATACCAGTTATGTCTCCTGTATTTCTTGGTATGTCAAAAAACGTTCAAATCGGTTCTGTTGCATGCGATGATATGACAGCCACCGTCAGCAATAAGCTATAACTCTTAAGAGTTTGGAGTAGCTTGAAAGTCTATTTATTATGCTAGTGTTTTCTTCTGATGTTGCCGCAAGCATGGTTTTTCGCATTTCCAAATGAGTAGGGTGATCGTTAGGTGATTTGGGGAATGTAATTTTCAGAGAATGTATGACACTTGGGCCATTCCACCATAGTTCAAAGTCCTTACGTTGAGTTGATGAGAGTCCACGTGATGCGCAATCAGCTGGATTGGTCTTGGATGGTATATGATGCCACTGATTGATGTTGCCGGCCGACTGTATTTGACTTACTCGATTTGCCACGTATGTATTCCAACGGTTTGGGTGATCACTAAGCCACGAGAGGACAACCCTCGAATCTGTCCAATAATGCACTGCGATATCGGCGCAATTGCGGAATGCTGACCTAGTTTGTTCCATCAGCTTAACTAGTAAAAACGCACTAGATAATTCCAGACGTGGTATAGTTTGAACAGCTAGAGGTGCCACTTTGGTTTTCGAAGTTAATAATTTGACAATGAGCGTATCTTGCCCAACCTTCTTGATCCGAGTGTATATTGCTGCCGCTATTGCTTGCCTGGAAGCGTCACAAAATCCATGAAGCTCAAATTGATCACTTGAAGTTGTGCCGATCCAGCGTGGCACCCTTATGTTTTCGATTGCTGGTACATCGGATAGATAGCTTCGCCACTCTTCGCCCAAATCGTGGGGCAAAAAGTCATCCCAATTGAGTTTGTATAACCAAAGCCTTCGCATAAATATTTTGCCCTTTACTATTATTGGTTGAAGCCATTCTAGAGGATCGAACATTGTCGCCATAAAAGATGCTACTGCTCGTTTGGTAACCCTCTCTCCAGACTGAAATCCCTTAGTTCTGATGATGAAAACATCTTGTTGCGGGTGCCATTGTAAACTCAGAGTTCTTATGGTATCTTCTGCTTTGAGACTGAGTGGATAATCCATTCCTCTGGCATCTGCCGGTATTTCTCGAATAACTTTGTTACAATTCGAATTCCACTTCCGTAAATTAAATCCACCCATATTTAACAATTGGGTCAATTCATGTTACAATGATATTGCTTCATCGGGTGTGTCAACTCCTGTCATCAAGTCGTCTACATAGAAATCGTTTAGCAAATAGTTCACTGCTCTTGGAAATCGTTCCTTTTCATTGGTTGCCAGCTGTTTCAAGGTGCGAATTGCTTGAAACGGTGCACGTGCTGTTCCGAAAGTTACAGTTTTAAGCCGGTAGTGTCTGATGATGTCCGCTGTCTGGAGACGCCAAACAATTCGTTGATAGTCTGTGTGCTTTGCATTGACTTGAATCTGCTGATACATTTTTGCTATGTCGGCTGTAAGGGCTACTCGATATAACCTCCATCTTAAAAGTAGTGTCACCAATGTATCCTGAATCCTTGGTCTCACTAATAGGATATCATTTAATGATTTGCCTGATGATGTTTTAGCAGATGCGTTGAACAGGACGCGTAATTTCTAAGTAGTACTGGTCTCCTTCATAACAGCGTGATGGGGTAAATAATAGGACGGGTTGTTCACTTCACTCTTCGGTATTTCTTCCATGTGGTTTGAATCCAAATAGTCCTGTAGATTTTGTTATATTCGACCATTAGCTTTGGGTCTGCTATTAACCGATTTTCCATTGCACAGTATCTTTGTATTGCGACCTTTTGCTATGGTGCTAATTGACTACGTGGGTCTCCCTTAAACGGCAGCTCAACCTGAAACCTCCCGTTTTCAAGTCGTTGGGTGGTTCTACTATAGTGACCTGACCCTCTATTTCTTCTTCTTCTTCGGTTAGAAAATTCCTTTGCTCAGGCTCTTCTTGTTCCCGAAATTTCCGGAGCATTTGGTCAAGTTCCGCTGTGCTTACCATTGCAATGGTTTGGGGTAAAGATGTGCTGTTATCGGTAGGACCAGTTAATATCCATCCTAATTTAGTTTTTTGTGCTGTAAGATGTCCTCGTCGTACGCTCTTCTGAATTATGTCTCCATAAACGTCAGCTCCTAGTAGAACGTCAATCTTCGCACTGATGTTATAGTTAGGATCAACCAGTTCATCAGTGTAGCAATTTAACTTGAGATCCTCGATGTTCATTGATGGTAAGTTGGATGTTATACGACCCAAAATTAAGGCGTTGGTAATGATGGTTTTATTGGTTCATTTTTCCTTGATTATCAATGGAATTTGCTCATGGCATTTTCTTGATGAGCTACCTATGCAAGTTATAATGATGTTGGCGCGGTCTCGTCTGAATCCCAACTTTTGTGGAGTTTCCTCCGTCACGAAAGAATTCTGGGAGCCTTGGTCCAATAGTGCTCTGAGCTGTACGTATTGTCCATGCACATTTTTTACGTTGATGATTGCCGTCGCCAGTAAAATATTCCATAGACTTTGACCATTCACATGGTTGCTTTGTACCTTGACTCCACTGGATGCACTTACTTCTTTTACTTCATGGCCCTTTGTGCGAATACCGCCATCCATATGTTGCATTGAGTGGTGCCGTTTATTGCATATCTTGTATATCGAGGTTGATTAACATTCGTACACTCGATGGTTCTGAAGGCAGTTGAAACACAAGTTATGGGTTTTCACTAATTCCCTACGCCTTTCGATGCTCAACCCTTGGAGTTTTCCGCACTTGTAGATAGGATGGTTTTCTTTGCAGACTGGACATTTGTTGATGCTTTGGGACGTCACGTGTACCCTGGTTACTTGCCGCTTTGATGGGTCCTCCTTTCCGATGACTTCTAGTGATCTGAATCTTCACTCCAAAAAAATTGCGAAATCCCTCCTAACTGGTATTTTCGTTTGCACTCCACGAGACAATTCTCAGTCTTTTCTTGCCTTTTTTTTCAGATAATTCTCTTCAAATTTTGGGATCCTAATCCGCTCCAGACGTATGACGTCGTTTACTGGAGTTTCCGATGATTGAGCCACTTGTTTCGTTTCAGAAGGTTCAACCTTCTTTTTGAACTCTCTGATTGCTACTTTGAACCTTGTCATTAGGTTCATTGCTATCACTTCTGCTGTTTCAAAGGCTGTGCTGTAATCTTTCAGTAAGGCTGGACTGTGTAAATTTAGATTGTACACAATCGGATGTAATTCCTTGCATTTTTTGCAACAATCTTGTAAGCGATCCAAACGCACTTCGAAATACTGCAAGCTGTGTCGCTCCTTAGGGTCCTTATAAACATTTTATAAAAATTCGTTTTTATACGACTGATGGTGTCCAAATTGACTCTCTGCAGAGTCTCTCCTGATGGTTCGACCATAATGTTTGAAAAGCTTATGTAGGATTCTGATTCGATAAGATGTCTGTTATATCTTAAATCCAGCTGGACGGACCAAAAAATGTATCGTTTATAATTGACCTTAAGACAAATACAATAATACACTGATCCAACCTTAGGTTGGATCCAAAAGCACTTAGGTCAAATTTCTCACCGATCCTTGAGAAGGGTGAACTGAATTTTGCAAGGAAATACCGTAACTAACGAAATAAACACCGTGATATCTTGTACAAAAGTGAGATTCTTTATTCCAGCAATGCGACTTAAATAGTAAAATCATAACTACAAAATTGTCCCTGTAAGCATATCTTTAGCATGTACCAAATTTCATCTAAGAACTTAATTCAACAAATGATCATACATTGTAACCGATTTCGAATGCTTGCACATGACGAATTTCAATCGCAAGTATATTTCTATCGGGCTCGACTGATGCATCGAAGACCGCAACGTAAACAATCGCAGATGCTTGCGTACGTAGAATAGTATACGCAAGCATATTTTATGTCGCTATCCAACGCGCTGAAGAATGTGCAACAAAGACTGATGATTTTTGTCGATGCAACAATATTGCTTTGTATATGAAATTTACGTTACAGATGTATACAGATGTAGAGAAATGTATTTTATGCTATTGAACTCATATATATATATATATATATATATATATATATATATATATATATATATATATATATATATATATATATATATATATATATATATATATATATGTATATATGTATATAAATATATATATATATATATATATATATATATATATATATATATATATATATATATATATATATATATATATATATATATATATATATATATATATATATATATATATATATGTATATATGTATATAAATATATATATATATATATATATATATATATATATATATATATATATATATATGTATATATGTATATATATATATATATATTTATATATATATATGTATATATATATATATATATATATATATATATATATATATATATATATATATATATATATATACATATATATATATATATATATATATATATATATATATATATATAGATATATATATATATCTATATATATATATATATATATATATATATATATATATATATATATATATATATATATATATATATATATATATATATAGTGGTGGACAGCTAAATAGAACACTTGCATTTCTATCAACAAAAGGGTATTTTTTCAGTTTTTAATGAAACAACTGATTTTGGACTTATGTATTATTTATTGAAACTATAAAAGCTTATTTAAAATGGGAAATGATGACTGTATTTGTTTGTAAGTTAAAATATATAAACACACTAACTAAAATACGCGTGGCCACATAAATAGTACATAAATTTGCATTGCAGTAAAATTATAAAAAAAATATTTTTAAGCAACCGTATAAATTAATATTTTGTTGCAAATCCTTTGTTCTTAAGCACAGCTGAGCATCGCCTTGGTAGACTCTCCACTAAAGTTTGACAGCGTTCGTTAGGAATAGATCTCCAGGCGATCTGAATTTGGTCCCACAATTCAGCAGCATTTTTAGGTTTCACCCTGTTTATGTGAGTTTCGACATCATTCCACAGGTTCCCGATCGGATTTAGATCAGGAGACTGGGCGGGCCATTGTAAAACGGGGACATTTTAATCACTAAAGTAACCCTTCACAAGACGAGAAATGTGCTTAGGATCATTTTCTTGCATAAAACGCCATATCAGTGGCATATTTTCGTCTGCAAAGAGGATCATGTGGTCCTCAAGAATTCGTTTGTAGACGTGTTGATCCATTTTCGTGTCTATCTTGATTATTGGTCCCACCCCATGCCAGGAAAAACCAGCCCACACCATCACATTTCCGCCACCATGTTTAGCAGTTTTCTGTGTGTATTTGGGATTGTGTTGTTGGTTAGCTGGACGCCAAACATACCTTTTCCCATCTGATCCGAACCTGCAAAACTTGGATTCATCACTCCACAGCACATTTTTCCAGATACTTATCGGTTTGTTTAGATGTTCCTTTGCAAACGATTTCCTCATTTTTAAGTTCTTCTTTGTCACAAGTGGTTTTTTTTTTGAGCGATGCATCCTCTGAGATTTTTTTTTCTAATTGTTCTATCTGACACAGAAATATTGCTATCATTCAGAACACTGCTTTTTATCGCTTTGGAGCTCGAAAAAGGGTTGGTGACACTTGCTTTATATATAACATTGTCCTTTTTTTTTTGTTGTTTTTCTTGGCCTTTTACTTGTACAATGTCCAAGATTGTTGCTGAATGCTGTGCATCTCTTAGGGAGATGTCGAGACATTCGGTTGTTCAATTGATTTGGGTACCTGGGTACATAGGGGTTTTCAGGGCAACTGTGAGGCCGATGAACTAGCAAGGCTTGGAACTTTGCTACCCGAGGTCTCTTGCTCCTTTTCAATAGATATACCGATGACATCGGTCAAACGGGCCATAAGGCAAAAATATCTTGAGGACGCTAAGAAGTCCTGGGCAGATGAATCTTCCTGTGTGATAACAAGGCAGCCCTGGGTATCCATGGATGCGCATCGACCAGAGCACTGTCTCAATGCAAAATGTAAAAAGTACCAGAATAAGAGCGCCGAAATCAGTTCTATGCTCAGAGCACTGCCCCAGTGTAAAAAATTAAAAAACTAACCATTGATCCTAACCACCATATAGCACATCGATTTCGAGAACAACCAAAGCAAAGAAAGAGAAACTTATATGAGGCAGATTTATATCTGGCTCATCTATTGCATTTTTATCAATAAAAATGTTGCAGTTTGTGCTTTCCTCTCATTGATAAATGCTCAAGTTTTCGAGTTTTCAATATCCAAATAGCGAATACGAAGAGGCAAGGCTCAAAAACAGCGATGTACGCGCTGTGTTTTTTATTATCAAGCAGTGGCGGCTCTTCAGAGGAGGCAAGGAAGGCAGTGCCTCCTCGGTAAAATTTACAAAATACGTATGCTAAATTAATCAATAAATAATATTGAAATTCCTAACAAAGCATTTTGCACCCAAGTCCACTATTTTTGAATTTGTGCATATGTAAACATTTAAACCATTTGAGAGCAGTGTCTCTACTCAAGCAGCCAAACAAATACAACGCGAAATCCATTCTTTACTCAGAGCACTGCTCCAGCGCAAAAAATAAAAAAAGTGCCAAAAAACGAACACCGAAATCAGTTTTGTACCCAGAACACTGCCTCAGTGTAAAAAATAAAAAAAATGACCCATCAATCCTAGCCACCATATAGCACATCGACTTCGAGCACAACGGAAACGAACGAAGAGAAATGAAAATGAGGCAGATTCACGTCTGCCTCATCTGCCTCATCTATTGCATTTTTATCAATGAAAACGTTGTAGCTTGTATTTTTGCGTCATTCATAAATGTTCAAATTTTTGAGTATTCAATATGGCAATAGCGAACTCGAAGAGGCAAGCCTCAAAAGCAGCAACTTATGTTCTTTCTCCAGCAAAGGCAATTATTTTAGGGCAAAGAAGGGAAGTAATGGGCAAATGAAGAGCTATCGAAATTAAGGGGACATAGCACCTTCAAATTGAAAAAAAATTGTTTTTTTTTCAAAGGTTAGTTTTTAATTGAATAAAAAGACATCTTAATGAAACTTTGTACACATATTTTACTTGCTTTATACTACATAAAAAAAGTTGTTAATATTTTTTTATGGCCCCCAGTCGTCTGCTACAATTTTTTTGAAAAAACACCAAAAAAGCCTGGCGTGGACGATAACTGCCCTCAGAAGAGGGTGAGAAAAAAAACAAAAACTGGGTTTTCATCTGCATCAAAGCGGCCTTGGAATGAACTAAAAAAAAAATTTGGTTGGAAAATAACAAAATGGCGGCTTTTTTTTCCAAAATCGATGTTTTTTTCCCCCAAAAATCGGTTAAAACTAAACAAATTTAATGCTGATTTTTTCATCCGTAGTTCATTCTGAGCATCAACATGTGCAGATTAACGTGTTAAAATTTCAGGACGATTGGACAAAATCACTTTTGTTAATCATGCACACCAACTTGAAAAAGGTTGTTTCGAGAAAATCGCGTTTAAAATTAAAATTCAATATTTTTTGTAATAAATCTTTCCGAAATTTAATTTGCGTTGCCTGGACCATACAATATACCTCCCTCTTGTTTATACTCCTCCTCTACACCTCCTCCTCAATCGAGTGTTTTTCCGCCTGGTTGATTCTTCCAACATCTTTATTTTCTGCATGTCCCAGCGCACATTGGCCAATTGTAATTCCCATGAATTGCAGTATTTTCAGGATAGCCATAATGTACATGCAGAAATATTTGCAGCCATATTTATGATAATTTTTCCACAAAAAGTATGTTTAGGGACCAAATTCCAAACACAAGAATTATAGCTTTCGTTATTATTCTGCGTAAAATTGCCCAAGCAGCGCTTTAATAAATCTTTTGATGATAAGTCTTCATAAATAGGCTTTAAAATTTCTTGTACCTCATCATCTAAAGGTGGAGGATGCTTGAAATTTTTTAAAGCGCCAGTTACACCAAGTCTTTTCTCCAAGAGGAGAATAAGAGTGTTGACGGTTCTCATCAGTTGAAACTTTTGGTAATATGCTGCCCAAATTTCCTTGCGCATGTTTTCAACCGAATTATGATTTCGTCGTATAGGCAGGCCATAATATGTTGATAAATTTGTCATTAATTTTAGTGTCAGTTGAACTTTCTCGGACCTTTTTTGGAGTTTCAACACTTTTTTTAGAAGCATCTATTTCAGCTATTTTTTTTGTTTTTTTTTTTGCCGAGGCTAACTTTTTTTTGCATTTTTTAAAGGAATTGACTCACTTATTTTTCTCCTCACTTTAGCCTAAGTCGATGTAGCGGTATAGCCAAGTGAACGAAAATCATAGAAAAAATGACCTTGGCGCGCTTCGCTATATATGGTGATAAACTTTTTTTTTATAATTTCAATTTTATATTATTAAAATCATGTTTTTAAAGCTCTATTTTAACATATTCAATCAAAAAACAAAAATCGATTTATAAAAATTTGAAGGTGCTATGTCCCCTTAATAATTCTGAGGTGCTGTGCATTTTTATTTCGTCAATGCTTTGTATTTGGTAAACGACACTTTTACAAATTACTGAATAAAACGATAAATAATTGAAATATGGAGAGAATGAATAATTAAATCATAGATATTTCCGAAAGAACCCAAAAAAATTATTAAACATAAATTATTATTATTTGTTTCTGTATGAATGCGGTAATTTTTGATTTGGTATGAAATTTAGTTTATTACCAGTGTAAAACTAGTACATGTAAAAATGTGCAAAGTGGTTTATCGTGCACTTTAACTAGCATTGAAGAATTTTCGCTTGAATTCTAAAGCTATATTGCTATTCTTGATTTCAATTATTGTCATGCAAATCAGTTGTAGTTGTGATTACTTATTGATTGATAAATACTCAAAATGAATTTTATGATGACCATTCAATCAATAAACTTATCCGCGACATTAAAAATTATAAAAATAGAAAGCCAGCCACAGAGTTCAAAATAATTTGAGCCGATAGGAATGTTAAGCGTTCATATAATATAGAAAGGTATAAAAAAATGTTCTGGTAGCTTAAGCGATGAGAAACTTCTTCGTATATCTCGAGCTCCAGTAACAATGTGTGGTCAAAGCAACGTTCCAATAATTTAGAAAGCCTAAATGGCACCCTATAAAAAAGTAATTAAGATCTCTCAATGAATCGAAATCGAGGTGAATGAAGGATATGATATGAAAAATAAAATAAAACAATAATTTCTAAAATGGTTTATTGACTTAACCTTACTTTAAACAGCAAGTAGAGCTTTGTAATCTATTTGGCTGGATGAAAAAAGAAAAGAATTAAAGCTAGCTCTCGAAATATCATGAGTCAACACGATTATCGGAGTTATCGCTGCTAAGTTTTGAAAAAGATTTTTTCAAGAAATTGGAGGATTAGCGAAGCTGTATGACAATGTCGTTCAACGTTTTGCCAAAGGAAATAAAAACAGACTTTGCTTTCAAATAAAATATTTTTACAGCGTAGTTTGCATCGTATTTTGTGACCTCACCCAAAGCCCTAAAATATGCATTCGATGTTATATTAGTATTTATTTGACTTTGCTCGAATGATTCTTAAATTCATTGCCTAGTTGTTTTAAAATGTCAGTCGCCACTGTATCAGAGGTAGTTTTTTTTAGGGCAAAAGAGGCAAGTAATGGATAAATTAAGAACCATCGAAATCAATAATCTTGAGGTTATATTTATTACACCAATGCTTTGTAATCGGATGATGAAAAGTTTACTATAAATGTTAATCGGATGATGAAAAGTTTATAAACTACAAAATAGTGGGATAAATAATTGAAATGTGAAAAGAATGAAGAATTTTTTTCATAGATATTCGATAACCAAAAAAATTGTGTTTTAAGGAAATGCTATTGTTTTTTATGCATGCACTAATTTTTAATTTGGTAATGTTGTTAATCTGTGAAATTTACTTTGCTACCAGTGTAAAACTACCACATGCACAAAAGTTTATGTAAATCAATTAAAGTTGTGAAATAATTATTAATTGATAAATACCAAAATTGAATTTTATGATGACTTACAAGTTAGCTGATTCAATCAATAAACTAATCCGCGATATTAAAAATTAAAGAAAGTAGAAAGCCAGCCCCGGAGGTGAAAATCGTTAATACCGATAGGAATGTTAACCGTTCATTTAATATAGGGGCGTATAAAAAATTTATTTTCGTCAAAAACCTATTAGCCGAATGAAACAATAACATAACATAAACATTTCTCGCCTGGGTCCCCAAGATGAGCCGTTATCAAATCTTTATGTTTTCGCTTGCACCCTTTTAATTTTTCACCAGAAGTTTCCAGACTGCTTTCATTGACTAGATTGACTAGATAAAAAAGTCGGTTAAATAAATTATGCAAAATGGATTTTGTACCTCATGGACACAATTCAGTCCCTCATTTTTCAAAATATGTTTGGTCAATACAAATTCAACCAAACAAAAAATTGAGAATACTGAATCAACAGGGAGGAAAAAAGGAAGATTCTTGTTATCTCAAGCTTTGCTCAATATGCTTACAGCTCCTCCGTATTTTTAAGATAACTGAAGGAGAAATGTACGATCCAGTTCAAATTACTCTATTTGCAAATAACCGTTGAATTTTCTTTATATATACTATAGTTCTTTATATATACTATAGTATTATGTATACTATAGTTCTTTATATATACTATATATAATACAGTGCCTTCATATTTGATGAAACTACAAGATTACGTTACAAGAGTTTCCAATGCGATTGTATCTCAACTCCGTCAAACTTACGTACAAATTCAAAAAAAAAAAATTAACAGCAATGTCAGCATTACATGGACTCTAGAAAGAAGAAAAATCTCTAATGAAATAATCTCCAAATTATAAATTCCATTGCGCTTCAAACTAAGTTTCATCTTCTATCATAACACACAAAATACCTTACTAGGAATTATAACAAACAGCTACCATGGAACAATCAATCCGATACTGTTCAACACAGAGCAGTAACACAAGCAAGTGCCTCTAGACCAAATATTTCTTGTTTCCAAAGACTCACCATTGAAACTGTCCAGCTACGCTGAAGTTCAAAATAAAACTACGGGAAGAAACAGTATATTTTACATTCGAATAGCAATACTATCCCCTGAGCATTACCAACTGTTGAAGATAATCTCAATTTCTACCAGGAGGAAAATATAGGCTATTCAAATCAACCCACCATTAAATCTTTTGGAGGTAACACTGCAAGAGGATAAATACTATCCGCTGTCTGAGTCAGAGCAGAAAAAGGCCAATGTAAGCGGTTCGATTCAGATTCGATCATCTATTAATTTATTTATTTATTTATTCATCAAGCAAGGTGTACATGTATAAAGAATAAAATAAAATAGTACATGCATAAAATTACGAAAAAAAATAAAAAAAAAACTATACATGAATACAAGACTAATAAATAACGCATAAATAAATTAATTACAAATAGATAACAAATAAGGCAATAAATAAATGACAAATAACTAAATGAATAACAGTTCAAAAAATAAATAAAAAATAAATACCCAACACAGCGGAGAAACCGAAAAGGAGGCCAAGGCGACAAGGAGGACAAGGCGAAGATGCCTCCGCCAAAGAAACATTAAAGCTGGGAAGGAAGTCGGCTAGGTCAAACCAACATTACGGCCTAGGGATACCCACCCCGTTTCCTCGTCAAGGAAGCGGAAACGAAAGAAGAAGAGTAGTAGTTCCAGTGAGTCAACTGCCACGATAGTTAACCCCATGTCAGTTATCGCCACGCCACTTCACACTCCTGCTGAAGATCGTGGCAAGAAGAGAATGGTGAAGAGCATGGTTGCCAAGGCGTTGAAAGTGCAAGGGTGGCCGTATTTCTGAAGTCACCCGACAAAGTCAGGAGCAATTGGGGAAGTCGAATTGCCGGTATGTACTAGGGGCATTCGTAGACTTCAAAGGAGCAATTGACTACCTTAGTTGGTCAGCAGTCCTTGCGAAATTGGGGAGCAAGTTTTAGTATTACACGATTATTGGCCGAAAAAAGAAACACATCGACTTTCGATTATAACACATACTTTATTGTCACTTACTTTATTGTCACTTATGTCTACGATGAAAATGGGGCATTAAGCGAAGCGCTGCGAGGATCATCTACGGTGGGCTGCTTGTCGCCTGCGCTATGTACGGTGCACCAGCCTACGGCGAATGTGAGCACACGAATTATCCCTGTATGCCGCACGGTCTTGACTGCTGCTATGCAGTTGCCGATGACAACTGCATGGCAACTTTTTCAGGCTGGAAGAATTCGCTGGGCGAGTGTTTAAACACAGATGTTCGCTCACAGCCGATGTGGAACTAGGGAATCAAACCTGACATCTCGGTGTGGATTAATTTTAAGTGTAGACTAAATATGGCTAAATAGAACTAAATTGCTGGAGGCTAGCTTTAAGTAGAACTAAGTTAATGGAAGCTAGTTATAGAAATAACCTAAGTGATAGTCTGTATTGGAGTAGAGTAGGATGATTCTTACCCAACTCAACATTAGGGTTGTAAAAGATGACGGCACCACAGGAGTAAGGAGCCCCTGGCCTCGAGTCCATCCTCACCACTGATATTGGCCTCCTGGTGGAAGTATCGCGTGGTTTAGAACCTAACCGAGGGGGTTGTTGTAGTCCATCTAGGCACTAGTCTTCTTGCCGCTTGGTTAGCTTTGGATATTTTCTTCCTAGCGACGTGGGGCCGCGTTTCAGGCCGGGTGCTGTACTCTAAAGTATAGAAGAGGGATGGATAGGCCTTGCATCCAACAGTATGGTGTCTGGGCCTGCACCTAAGCAGATATTGGCAGGCCGGAATAGTCAGAGCTCACCCTGTGTTTACTTAAGTCGACTTTGGATAAGGATAAGCCCCTGCTGTATTAGTGGGCCGTCTGGTTAAGTTTAAATGCAGGTAGAAA
Source organism: Nemotelus pantherinus (assembly GCA_963978885.1). Classification (NCBI taxonomy): domain Eukaryota; kingdom Metazoa; phylum Arthropoda; class Insecta; order Diptera; family Stratiomyidae; genus Nemotelus; species Nemotelus pantherinus. The sequence goes on from OZ022264.1 coordinate 144,883,636, forward strand.
AAAAATAAATGGGTTTCGAACAGCACCCAAAGCCATCCAAAATATACGTTACAGTCAGTCGTCAGTTAATATGACATTCGACTGAAATTTAATCCAAATATAACATCGAAGGGCTTGCATTATTCATAGGCAACTAATGCATTCAGCTTGAAAGCAAAAATAACTGGATACATTCAGTCTTTAAGGCAGTAGCGTTCACATTGTTTGCAAGAAAATTACATTAACCAAACAAATCTTGGGCATCGGTATCTTAAAATTGCCACCGAATTGCATGATCAACCAAAACACCATGATTCTTACAAGTCACACGCAATTAACTGATAAAACAAAGTTCTCATCCCTTTCGCTGACTACACGAGATATGCCATTAACTTGACAACATCCCCAAACAACTCTACTTGGAAGATTGATTCCCACCAAATTCGACTCCCACCAAACTAAAAAATGAGTTGTCCGCAAGCTTACCTGAACATCTATCATCACATGACGCTGTCAATTACATCACTGTGGCTCTCCTATTTGGAGTTATAATTTTCTAACTATATGATAGCGCAAAAGTTTTTGGCTGTCGACATGAAAAATTAGCCCGATTGAATTTATTTGTGAAAAAATTATTATTACAAATTTTTAGACAAATAAATAAACCAGGAGTAAGAACACGAACAGTAACGAAACGGTATAAAAACTCCCCGGAGGCACTAAATATGTATCGACACGAACCGTTTAGCGATACAATCGATCCACCAATTGGGTGCGACAAGCTTACAGACAACGCATCAGACCTTTATTTTCCGATAAGAACATTAGAGACTGGCTGAATAATCTGAAGCTGAATAATCTTGAATTTGCTAATGATAATGCCCGTGGTCCAACCCAGCAAGCAAACATGCTTTTTACGGACGAATCGTGGATTCAACTGCATCCAATTCTTAATCGACAGAATAGGACAATGAGAGCCAACAATTCCGCACATATTTCCATAATACAGACCCCGAAATTCGGCTTAAAAGCCATGGTCGCTGGCGAAGTGAGCAGTCGCGGAAAAAGCCAGCTTCATTTTGTTGAGCGAGAAGTGCCTGTTAATGGAGAATATTACAGGGAAAATATCCTCCCTGTTTTTTGCATAATGCCCTAATAATAACCATTAGGTTATGGACAGAAAGGAATTGATTTTGATTCAAGATCGAGCCAAAGCGCATAGAGCATTGAAAACTTATGAGGCAATTTATGAGGACTTTTTGAATGTGTGGATTGATGGGCCTGGTAATTTTAATGATTTAAACCCAATAGAAATTGTTTGGTCCAGATTAAAGAAGAGTGTCTTTAGAGATCCCATAGAAAAAATAGGCGGGAGCTGATTTGGCGTATCCAAGTTGAGTGGGATGTAATTCCGGTAGCGTGTTGCTACCGTTCGCACTGGGCGGTCTAACGACCCCTTTTTCCCTTTACTGGAAGTCGGAGGCGACAGCCTCGACTGGCTTGTCTACGCTGAGATGGGATGAGTACGGGCGCCACTCATTTCTGGTTCGCGCTGTCTCCGAGCCCGTCACCGCGAAACGAGAATTTGGGCGGACATAAGATACACTATCCACAAAATCTCCTATTAATGACACACCAGCGTTCACATTCGATCATAATAATTTTATTTAGTGACTTTTCACTTGAACAAATCTAACTGTCGCGGCACCGATCCCTATCGATACAACACTACATTCCTACTGCCCTATCCCAATTTGCTTAAATTACGTTCTCTCGTAACAATAGATAAAACTTAATCTACCGTACCTTCGCTGTAACCATCCGGGGCCTCTCCGATTAGTGCGCCGTCGCTGCTGAATCCGTCGTACGCCGCAATTTCAATTCGATTGCTTTTCAGAATACACTAGTCGCCGTCGGCTCGTCTGCTGTCGATTACAAAATGAGTAATGGATGAAATCAACGTACACTTGCCGTCGTCGTCTCGTCCGTCGTTTTGTTGAATTCATAACCGCTGAAGCACACTGCGACGTCGTCTACCGCAGCCAGGCGCAGCCAAGCTGTCAGTTGAGTTGACTATATGGGTTTTCCATAGCAGCGAGCACACCAAGTCGCAGCTATGCGCAGCCAGGCGCAACTCAGGTCGAAATGGATTCAACTTTTGTCGCAGCGAAGAGTTGCAATCAGCTGTAATTACTTGAGAAACGCGCGGGATTTGAAATGTATGCGAAAATGTAAATAGAGTTGATTTTATATTACTAATTTTTTGAGGAATTCGAAAACAATTTTTATTGGCAATAGCTTAGATAGTTAAAAGTAAAATAATAAGATAGTTAATAACAAATTTGAAAGATAATTAATAGCAAATTGAATATAGTAATTTAAAATACTTTATTAGTCTAGTTGGTAGATTACTGACTTCTTGCTTGTGGGATCCCTGATTCGAATCCAAGTTCGGACGAAGGCCCGCGAACCAAGCTTTGAGCTCACCTTGCTCTAATTAGGTACGTGGTTAATATCAGGGGTAAAGTGAGTCGTCGAATTCCACACTCGTATTCACAATTTGATTGAAAAAATTGTCAAGAATTATTTCAAAATGCAGTCAATTAAAGATGCAGTGTTGGATGACGAGGTGTCAATAGAGATGCTGATAGCCCAAATGAAGGAGCGTCCGATTATTCATGAGAAGGCTACAGGCGGATACAGAGACGTCGCTGTGGAATTCAAACATCAACTGAAAATTCTTCTACATCACTGACACTTAGTCACGTTGCAGTGTAACCAGGCGATTTCGTTGGCTGCGCTTGGTCACTGATGGCTGCGCCTCGCTGCGTCGACTGTAATTCAGGCATAAGACGGTTGAAATGAACGTGCACTTGCCGTCGTTGCCTCGTCCGTCGTCGATCACAAATTGAGTAATGAATGGAATCAACGTACGCTTGCCGTCTTCGCCACGTCGGTCGTCTTTTAGAATACGTAAGACGGTTGAAATGAACGTGCACTTGCCGTCGTCGCCTCGTCCGTCGTTTTGTTGAATTTGTACTGGAAAAATCCGAAGAAGTTAGTATCTCGTTTGCCGTAACTCTCAGGTCGCAAACCATTCAAAAAGAAAAAGAATTTCTTGAGAAATTGTCTCTGAATCTCTAAAAGATTCTCACCGATCTCGAGTCCATCCAGAAAAAGAGACCGTCATTTGGCTTCGACTTCCCTCGAAGCCTCGCTTGGCCATTTATTGCTTCCCGCTACCGCTTGTACGGGATATATGGACCTTGCGTTGTCCGTTCGTTCAACTCATGCGTCCCTGCACGTGGATCACCCCTTTTTTCGCCGCAAGTAACGATCGGTACGGCAGCTCGGTTCATTTCCCCCGTTCCATCGACAGGTGGCTGCCCTGTCATCAATTGACGTTTCGGAATTTGTGTTTGTTGACGAGTGTTGTGTATTTGTTGACAAGTTCGGGAATTGGTATATTGCTGCTGCGGTCAATCAATCAAATCACCTTTATAATTACTGTCGATTTATATATTTCATCGTTCGTCACAATAGCTCGTTTGTCGGCCGCTCGCCAGCTCGCCGAGCGAAGATACCCCACAGATGCGTGACCCGCAGTACGCGCGCTCAGTTTGCAAGGGTTTGCCATCCTGGCTGATGCTGTCGATGTGACACTATGTCCGAAGGGTCGTGCTGTCATATTGGACAATCATGGGGCTCGCCGAAAATAATAAGCGACGGTGCTGCAGTAGCGAGAGCTTTCGAACCCAACGAAAAATCTCAGGATGTTAGTGCCAAGCCGGTTCAGGACGCAGCCAACAACACAAACGAAGAAGCGGGTAATGTTACAACTACGGCTACTGTTTCAGCTCGTGCTACTAGATAAAGCGCAGGTGAGAATTAGTTTATCTACAGATGGTGCCCTGAGCTGTTACGATGCTGCTCCTAAATTTATTTAACAAAGCTTCCTTATACGCTTGTGTGTCCCTCTACTTCGTATTATACATTTTTTTGAGTAATTTTTAAAGCGTAACAGTATCTAAGTAATTTATGTGAAAGTTCCAGAAAGCGTATACTGTATGCAAAGCTAAAGAGGACATATTTCATACTAATTATGTATTATGTCACCTAATTTGTTTACTTTATAATAAAATTATAACCAATCTTTCTTCATTAAAATTTGTTTATAAAAGAAATACTAAGGTCATAAACTTTAGCGTCACCCTGTATGTCAAAAATTGTTCAAGTTAAATAATAGTTCACCAACTGTTGGACCTCTGTCTCATGAGAATTCCAGGTGGCGGACGGTGTTTAATTATGGTTCATATATTTTATAATCATTATACATATTCAGTATTCAAATTATCATAAGTAATTCATTCAAAATCCAGCTAACGTTTCATATTGTAAACTAATAGGTTTACATCAAGCTCAGTTTTTGTGATCGCTAGGTCGAGACCATAGCATCAGAAGATTCTCTCAAGACGGGGCCGTGAACACAAATAATAACCTTGATGAGTAAATGATATCGCCAGATATAAGTCGAGGATATTAAAATTTATCACAACTAACGTAAATAAAAATTAATGATATCCCACTGCAAGTGGTCACATCAGTCAGGTATGCACTGTGAGCTGGTGTCTGATGAAAATCAGTGCATACTTTCGAAACCACTTTGTTAAAATAAAAATTTTCAGTTTTAATCATTCCACAAAAAAAATCAATTCGATTTGATTCCGCTCTCAGAGGCTTATTCCGCAAAACGATCGAGTTTCCCGTATCAAATATTCTCCGCTTTGATAAGCATTAGAGACGGTATAAATTGTCTATGCTAATTTATAGGCAAGAAGGGAACCGTGATCACAAAATAATAACCTTTATGAGTAAATGATATCGCCAGATATATGTCGAGGAGGTTAAAAATTTATCACAATTAACGTAAATAAAAATTAATGGTATCCCACTGCAAGTAGTCACATCAGTCAGGTAAGCGCTGTGAGGTGATGTCTGATGAAAATCGGAGCATACTTTTGAAACCACTTAGTTAAAATAAAATTTTTCAATTTTGATCATCTCACAAAAAGACAATTCAACATAATGTAGAAAGTCGTCTGCGCAACAAAAGTTATTTGTGGTCACAAGTCACGAAAATCAGTTTTGCTTAATTATCTTGTGAACTATTAGTTTTACGTGAATTTTTGTTAGCATTAAATTTGTTACGCACAAAAATCTGCACCCAAGTTTCATGCAACAAATTCACGTGTGAGTAATAGTTCTTGGAATATGGTACGAAAACTTCAACGTTTTGGCGAATTATCGTCTGTTTTGATCACTTCGATATTTCATCGAAGTTTTCTCAGACTCGTATTTCGAGAAACAGAAGTCCCGCGTTAATTTTGTGTATAAAATTGTTGTGCCCATAAAAATGCTGCGAAACCAGTTGTTAATCTTTATTTAGCTTTGTTGCGCAGACGACTTAGGTAGGATCAGGCTGTACCTGAAGGGAGTCCGTCATATCTGTCCATCCTGCCGAGTTCAAAGCGTTACACAAACAAAACACTGCCCACTGCGAAACCCGCATTGGTTTTTCGAGAGGTCGCTAGCTCTTTGTATAACCGCCTTAAGCTGACACTTCTGCAACCCTTCTAGAAGCTTTTCCGCAGAATCAATCATGCAGAGGGGTCTGTACGCTGATGGTGTATTAGAGTCTCCCTTTCCAGCGTGGTGATAGGACTCCCGCCAATAAACGCGCATTATATTTATAATATCAAGTAAGTTGCGACGCTTCTGGTTATCTAATGGATCGCTGTGCCTCACGCCAGAGCTCAACGCCTCAGTTCCTCAGGCCACCAATAATCCTTCTGTTTCCCCAGTAGTTACTTTCGAAGTGGTCTCGAGGCATAACACCAGCGTAACTATTCCCCCGGGGTCCATCGGTACCCCCATTTAGTGTGCGCTGACCTCACCAGTAGACCTGCTATCAAGTGATTCCAACAGTATACTACTGTATAACTTTAAGTTATTCCAACCAAAATTTCCGCTTAGATATCTCTGGGGTCCAGCCAGAAGGCGATATAGTTGTGGTTACTTCCAGTACTCCATCAATCCTTGTAAAGCTTTACATGTTTCTGGCCGCAGAACATGGTTGGCCTCTCCTGTTTTGCCTTTGTCGTTGCACAACGAGCAGAATAGCTCAACCGAGCATCCCTTTACAAGGAAGTTACATAGAAGTTAGAAGAAGAGAGGCAGGGAGAATCGTGTTTGTTGATTACTGTGGACTTTCGAAAAATATATTGCAATCATATTGGCTATTGTAATTTTTTCGGACCTATATTTTTATCTAAATTCATCTACGAAGGAATAACACCATATATACCTCACGAATTTACATAGTTAAAAATGTGAGGAATATGTGACTCGAATTGACACATAATATAGACAGCTTTCTTGAAATTATGGGTAAAATCATTGCTGTTGTCATTGTTGTAATACTGTTAACTATCATTCCTATCAACAATACTCATACATAAGTACAAGTTGTATAAGTGTTCACAGCGACTCAGGGCACAGCCAAGTTAGTCTAACGTAGTCAGTAGTGCCTAAAAGACGTGTTTTATATAAAGTACTTAATTTGAATAAACATGTTAAATAAGTAAATATCTGTCATTGTCCACTCTATCTTTAACATGGTATCAGGTGTGTTTTAAAAAAATTTGAGTTATATATACGATAATGCCACCAGAAAAGTCAACATTAAGTGCGAATCAAAGGCCCACGGCTGGTCCTTCTACGGAAAACAAAATGGCTGTCATCAATCCATCATTGACTTCATTTGCCATGCCGCCACTAGAATGGAATTCGTCAAATCTACCTATGACATGGAATAACTGGGTAACTCAATTTAAAATTTACGCTCGTGCTACGGGAATTGAAGACTTCTCAGACGATAAAAAAGTTGCCATACTACTTCATTGCATGGGCCCAGGGTCGCTTCGAGTTTTTAACTCATTCAATTTAAATGTGGATACTGTCAAATACAATGAACTCATCGCCAAATTTGAAGAGTACTTTTTGCCAAAGGCAAATATTGCGATTGAGCGCCACAAGTTCTTTTGCAGAAATCAATGACTTGGTGAGTCTATAGATGATTATATTACAGCGCTAAAAAATCTTAGCCTAACCTGTGAGTTCAGTGAGTTACGTGAAGAATTAGTCAGAGATATTTTTGTTTGTGGCTTAAGCCAAAATTTCATTACAATAAAAGAGAGACTGCTTGCTGAAGGAAACATCAAATTAGACAAGGCAGTGGAAATTGCAAAAAATTTAGAATTAACTAAATCACATGCACAACAGCTTCAACAGGGTATTGCGTCACCACATTTATCTGATAATGCAGTTATTGGAGCTCTTCACAAACACAAACCAAGGCAGTCATATTCTTCTATGATGAATAAACCTCAACAGCATACTTATTCAAAGTCACAAACACCAATGCAAAGCTTTAGTACACGTCAACCACATCGAAAAGATCAACCATCAAGCCCAATTCAAACAAGCAGTACAACGCGATCAAACAGTCGTAATAATATCCCGTTAAATCATGATAAATGTCGCAATTGTGGTCAAACACATAGATTTAGGTGCCCTGCATTGGGAGTTATTTGTCACAACTGCCACAAAAAAAACCATTTCGCATCAATGTGCCGATCATCACTCACAGTCAAGAGTATTGATTCACACAATAATAGCAGTCAATTACAGCCAGACGAGACTTTGTTTTTGGGCGCGTTGACTTGTAATAATCTTAGTAGCAGTTCAAGTGCATGGAATGTCGAATTATTTATCAACGGGAGGAAAGTCATCTGTCAACTCGATACGGGAGCACAACCGAACGTAATGAGTTTATCGCAATTCAATCAGCTGCAGCTGAAATCTTCAGTTTTAAAGCCATCCACAGCAGTAATATTAACATTTAGTGGAGAACGTCTTCCCTTAGTGGGTAAATCTAATATACAGTGCATTTATAATAATAATGCATATTATCTAATATTTTATATCGTAGATATAAATTGTCAAACAGTACTAGGTTTGTCGACTTGCACTGAAATGAATTTAATTACAAAGGTTAGTGAGGTGAAATGTGTTGTAAACGATGATTCCAAAGTAATAGAACAATTTAGTGATGTTTTTGATGGTGTCGAATGTCTCCAAGAAAAGTGTCATTTAAAAGTTCGTCCCAATGCATCCCCTGTTATTGTGCCTCCCCGAAGAATACCTTATAGTTTAATTAATCCCCTCATGAATGAATTGTCACGGCTTGAAAATATTAATATTATTACTAAAGTAAGTGAACCGACTGAGTGGGTAAATCCAATCGTAATTGTTAAAAAACGATCTGGAAGTTTAAGAATATGCCTTGATCCGCGAAGCCTAAACAAAGTAATCATGCGTTCACATTTTCAATTTCCGAAATTAGATGACATCAAAGCTCAGTTGTGTCATGCGAAAGTTTTCACATCTTTGGATGCAAATTCTGGATTCTGGGCAATACCACTCGATGAATATTCATCTAAGCTATGTACTTTCATAACTCCATTCGGTAAATACAAATTTCTTCGCTTACCTTTTGGAATAAATGCTGCCCCAGAAATTTTTCATGCCAAAATGATAAACTTGTTCTCAGATATTCCAAATTTAATAATTTATATTAATGATTTTTTAATTTTCGGTAAAACTAAAGCTGAGCATGACTCTACATTAAGGCTAGTCCTGGAAAGAGCTAGGAAAGTTGGCCTTAAATTTAACAGGTCAAAATCTAAATTTAGTTTAACTGAAATCTCATATTTAGGACATATTTTTAATAAAGATGGAGTGCGTCCCGACTCAATGAAAATTGAAGCAATATGTCAAATGCCACGTCCTAAATCAGTATCTGATCTACAGAGATTTCTAGGAATGGTTAATTATTTGGGAAGTTATATTGATAATTTGTCGGCAAAAACTAGTCACTTACGAGAATTATTAAAAAAAGATGTATTGTGGCATTGGAATGAGACACATGATGGAGAATTTAACAATCTAAAACAAACCCTCACGAATAGTCCGACACTCACATATTTTAATCTTAACAAGCCGTTAACTCTAAGTACAGATGCCTCTAAAGATGCAGTCGGAGCTGTAATATCACAGGACGGAAAACCAATTGCATACGGGTCTGCTACTTTAACGGAGTCACAGAAGGGATATGCTCAAATTCAGAAGGAACTTTTTGCAATTTTGTATGGTTGCACAAAATTTCACCAGTATGTCTATGGCCATACAATCACAGTCGAAACCGACCACAAGCCCTTAGTCTCTTTATTTTTAAAACCTCTTTACAAAGTTCCCCCTCTACTGCAACGAATTATGCTCAAGCTCGCAGCATATGATTTGAAAGTTAATTATAAGCCAGGTAAACATTTATACATCGCCGACACACTTTCTCGCGCACCTTTATCAAGATTTGCTTTACCTGAGATAGATGAAGAAACTATTCTAAACTGTAATCTTCTCACTTCATCTCTTTCTATAACGGACGCTAGACTAAATGAATTTAAAATAGCTACAAACAATGATCCAGTATTATCAAAACTGAAGAAACACTTTGTCGAAGGATGGCCTAACCGTAAAGATCAGCTAGATGAAGATGTCCGACCTTACTTTAATATACGTGATGACATTTTTTCCTTCGATGACTTACTGTTTAAGTCTCAAAGTTTAATTATACCAGCTGCATTACGCAAAGATATTACGTCGAATACATGAAGGACATTTAGGTATCGAAAAGTGCAGGAATCTAGCCAGGAGTGTTGTATATTGGCCAAACATAAATAATGATATCTTTAATCTTGTCAGTAGTTGCGAATCATGCATGCGTCATAGGTCCAATAATCAAAAGCAACCGTTGATACCACACGACATCGTGGTTCTTCCCTGGTATAAAGTAGGCATTGACTTATTTGAATTTAACAAATGTACGTATCTAATTGTTGTTGACTACTATTCGTCTTATCCAGAAATTGCTCTGCTCTCTTCGGGTCACAACACATCTTTGGTTTTAATACAAATAAAATCAATTTTCGCTCGTCATGGTATACCACGCATAGTGATATCTGATAATGGTCCTCCATTCAACTCTGCCGAGTTTACAAAATTCAGTAGTGATTGGGATATACAGCATATTACATCCAGCCCTTATCTCCCACGGTCAAATGCCCTTGCAGAACGAACAATACGCTCAATCAAAAGTATTTTCCAAAAGTGTCTCGAAACAAATTCTGACATGTATTCTGCACTTTTACAATACCGTTCAACACCAAATTCTAGCGGACTGTCTCCGGCTGAGCTTCTTATGTCAAGAAAACTTCGAAATAAGCTTCCCGCAAACCAAAACGTACTAAAACCTAAGTTAGTTAACACCGAAGATTATGCAAATCATATTCAAAACAAGCAGTCAAAAATGAAACTGTATTATGACAGGCATACAAAATCTTTAAAGCCATTGCGGAATGGAGAGAAAATATACTATAAAAGATCACTTACTTCAATATGGTATCCCGGGACTGTTTTAAGTCATTGCAAAGAGCCTAGGTCATATCTTGTTACAGATGAAAGTAATGGTACCATATTTCGTCGAAATCGCGAACATATTTTACATGATACAAACAAGGATCCTAATTTATATAAAGATAATACGGAACAACTTATACCAAGTTTATTGAACACAAGTCCTTGTAGAAACGGTCAAAGAATATTATCTGGCACAAACTCTAATATTACAAATCAGCCAACATCAAACGCTGACAACCAACCTAATATCATGAACTCCAATGGGAGTAATGGGTACCAGACTCGTTTTGGTAGAACAATAATACTGCCAGACAGACTGACCTATCCGTAAACGATCTGAAGACACTTATCTTGGGCTACAGACACATTATGAATTAACCGAAGTAGCTTCTCAACTTTGAATGAAATGCAATATCGTACCTTTGGACATTGCTATAAATTATATTACTAACTATTATATATTTAAAAACAATTGTGGATTGGATCAGTATTATTATGAGCATAAAGATAATTTTTGTATAAAGCCTCTATACTAATGAATTACAAGCAGAAGCTTCTTACAATAAGTTTAGTGTACAGAATTTTTGAATTTAAATGGAAAACTTAGAACTTACTAAAAAAAAAAAATGTCATCTTATGTTGAAAGAAAGATGTTGTAATACTGTTAACTATCATTCCTATCAACAATACTCATACATAAGTACAAGTTGTATAAGTGTTCACAGCGACTCAGTGCACAGCCAAGTTAGTCTAACGTAGTCAGTAGTGCCTAAAAGACGTGTTTTATATAAAGTACTTAATTTGAATAAACATGTTAAATAATTAAATATCTGTCATTGTCCACTCTATCTTTAACAGTCATTAGATGTGCTTCTAATCATCGTCACTGGAACTATTATATCGAGAGCCCGATGATGTGTATATATTGGTGTAAGTGAATCATCACTACGTTTAACTATAACAACATCATAATTAGAAAATATTAAGTCAAGTTATTTAAACTGTTTTGAATGTCATTAAATTGAGTGCAACCTAAATAAAAACCTAAATAAAAAACCTAAATAAAATAAAAATAAAAATAAATAATGCATAAATAAAATAAGTTATAAACAGACAACAAATAAAGTAATAAATAAATGACAAATGACAAATGAATGACTAACAAATTAAATACCAAATTTAAATTTAAAATGAATTAACAATACGTATATGTTAGTATGGTGGGAGGTGGGGGAGACTATAAAGAGAGAGCCTTGATGATGTTATTTTTAAACGTTGATTTAGAGATCGTAGGGGAAAACTTCTCGCTCATGCTATTGAATAGCCTGCAGCACCTATTTATTGGCTCGTTTGCTGCAAATGTTGTGTTGTGTTGGTATTCAATAAGCAATCGTCGGGATCTAGTGGATCTCAAGGGCTGATTGAGTACAAACTTTTCTTTCAAGTAAACGACATTAACCCCGTCTCTGATGACATCGAAGCTGGAGCAGGCAGATAACATTAATCTTCTCGACGCAAGGGGTAACAAATTAATACATTTAAGGCGATATTCGTATGAAGGTAGATTACTGAAATCATTAGAGTTGAAAAGATCTTTCAAAGCGAATAGTAAAAACTGCTTCTGAACAGACTCAAATCTTTGGCTGTGAATTTCGAAAGCCGGGTTCCAGATAGTGCACGCATATTCGAGAAGAGGACGCACGAGTGAAATATATAAGGATTTAGTAACCCACTGATTCTTAAACTCTTCGGCCCGTCGCTTAATGAAACCAAGTTGTTTATTTGCTCGGGAAAGCACTCTATCGTAATGTAGATTGAAGCGGAGCTTTTCATCCAGGGTGACACCGAGATCTAATATGCTGTCAACCTTGCTGAGTGACGTGTTGTTGAGGCGGTACGTGTAATGAACGCGTGCAGTTTTGCGAGGGAAGCTAATTGCGCGGCATTTGGCAATGTTAATAGGGAGCTTGTTCGCGGAGCACCAATGGTCTAGGGAGTTCAGTTTAGACTGGCAAAAGGTAGCGTCAGATGGGTGTCCTGATGACATGGTTGAATTTTAGGTCGTCCGCATATAATAAATGGGGAATGTCAGATAAAACCTCCGATATGTCAGATATAATAATATTAAAAAGAAGAGGGCCAAGATGACTTCCTTGAGGTACACCGGATTTAACGTCGACTTTCTTAGAAATAAGACCTTGGAATTTCACGAATTGCAAGCGGTCGTGGAGGTACGAGTCAAGCCACTTTAGTAAAGGTTGCAGTAAATGATTTTTTCAAAAAGTTTGGGAATAGCGGATAGAATCGCGATGCCTCTATAATTTTGAATAAAATGTCTATCGCCACTTTTATAAATTGGTGTAATATAAGAAGATTTCCAATACGAAGGAAATACTCCATAGGAGAGAGAATTATTGAATATAGTGTGAAGAGGCAAGATCAGTTGTTTAACACACTTGATCAGAAAAGTAGGAGGGAGGAGGTCAGGTCCAGGGCCCTTGTTACTGTCAAGCTCCATAATGGCAGTAAATATTTCATTCCTCGATATGGTCATATCCTCAGCAAAAATTGTTTGAGTCGCACTTGGGAATCGACACAATGTTGGGATGCTAACCGGACCGAAAACTTTTTGAAAATGGTCAGCAAAAAAGTTGGAGATCTCCTGAGGAGAAGAAGACAACAACGAATTTTTAGTGGACATTGAAGAGGGGTAGCCGGTCTTTTTCCGCTTTATATTAACAAAATCAAAATAATGTTTGGGGTCGCGAATAATATTCTCCCGAATAGTTTTAATGTATCTAACATACGCTTCGTGAGATTTAGTATTGAATTCATGAGTAATTAAATCGTATTCTTCTTTAATACAAAGGCTAATGTCGACTTGATTTTTCATTAGCTTGTAAAGTTTGTTTCTTTGATTTCTCAGACGTCTAAGAGTCTTGTCAAGCCAAGGTTTAGAGAGGTTATCTTTTTTCCTTATCTTAGGTACAAATTTATCGACCGCATCAAAAACTATAATATAAAACATGGCTACATCATCATCAAGTAGGTAATGGCACATAAACACATTTGTCCAATCGACATTGTCAAGGAAATTGTGAATGCTATTATAATCAGCATTATAGAAATCATATACAATCGTATTATTGTATGTACTTAACATGTTCCAATCTGTAGTCGAAAGTTCAACTATAAGAGCAAAATGGTGAAGACTATTAGAAAAGAGATTCTCTGCGTCATTTGTTGGACTAACCACTACATCGTCATAAACATTTGTAAAGATTAAATCTAACCAATTACCATTTTGGTTGGGAGTCGGAACAACTTGCTGCAAATCATGGCCATACAACGTACTCACAAGGTTAAAATCAGAAGACTCAAGTAGGTTTACTGGTATTAAACCATCATCAGACATATCAGAAACAAAACTCAAATTCGGGCGATTAAAATCACCCATCATTGCACATTGCACTATGAGAAGCCATAAAAGAAGATATTTGCTCGCATATATAATTGTACACTGATTCGTCAGATCTCGGTGGGACGTAAAATAAACCAATATAAACCGAGGTTTTGTTAATTGAAACGCGGAAAAATATATGCTGGAACAATTTGTGCGAGGCAGAGTTTACAAGTTCACTTGAGTGAGTGTTTTTAACTGCGAGTAAGACACCACCACCTCTTGATTGACCAGTGGAAACATAGTCTCGGTCATTTCTAAAGATTGTCCAGGTACTGTCAAGGATTTCTTCATTGATATGGGAGTCATTTAACCAAGTTTCAGCGAAAGCAAGCACGTTGAAATGGCAAGATTTGGTGTCAAGAAAGAGTTTATTTATTTTACCCCTCATACCACCGCAATTGTGGTAAAAAATTCTGGGGCTTTTGATTGAGGATATCTTGTTAGGAGCGATCCCCAATACGGTTACAGGTTTTACGTAAAGAATTCTTAACCGAGTTAGATTTAGCAGAAGTCGCAGCAAGAGTAGTGCCAATAGTTGATGTTCTACTGAATGAATTTAAATTACGAGTCATGATTGAGTCGGAACATACCTTACGGGGATGAGAAGTCTTAGATGGAGAGTAGGCTTGAATTGGATACGCTATAGCAGGAGTCGCAGGATGGGAACACCTGGCGGTAGAATTTCGATTCAAGCTAGGGAAGTCTCTAGTCAGAAGATTTTTAGAAACTACCTGGTTAGTAGATACAGGTGAAGTACAATTACTAGTCACAATTGAGTCCTTATTTCTACTTTTGATGTTGCTGCTAGCGATGATGATCCTCCAACGACGAAATATGATGCCATTCCATTTATAGCTCCTACCGCTTCCATTTACGTTAGTGAATAGCCAAGCATACTTTTCAGGAATTGAAACTTTGTAGCTCCTGCTTGCATATTTATTACGTTGAGGTAAGATCTCAACGCTGAAATCACTGATGGAAAATTTTTCTTTTAAGGTCCTGCTAAGCCAAGACTTATCGGTGGAATCTGGCAGTCCTTTTTACAAAAAATGAGATCTTATTGGTGGGAACTTTGTGGGGGGGTTAAAAATCGTCATGAATTAAATCGCAGCTTTTGATTTTTGAGATACGTCTCAGCCAATCATCTTCCGACCAATAAGTGCCAAATTTGAAAATTGCCTTATGGGAATCGTTCTTGGGAGGTTCAGATAGAGTTTTTTGTTGAATAATAGTTTCGTGATTCTCGATGGTAGTGAACAAGTCCTTGATAGGAGAGGTTGCGACATTGTTACGGCTTGGCAAGAATATTAGTAAAATGTATGGAAAATTAATGAATAAATAGGAAATAAGTAGTTGAAATATTAGTAGTTTAATTGAAGCATGCGAAAATTAATGAATAAATAGGAAATAAGTAGTTGAAATATTAGTAGTTTAAGTGAAGCGAAGTGATAACATCTATGGTAGACTTCATCGGCAATATCAAGTTTGAAGAATTGTTATTATGTGCACTCAGTAGTTCCTTGTGAAGTAATATTTCAAACAAAGGTGCACAAAGATTGGATGGCCCTACTTCTGCCGATGGTTTTGTATCGTACTTAACTAACTATACTACTTAACTATACTACACAATTAAATTTTGGTTGGAGAGTAAATTGGTAGAGATGGTATTTGACAGCTGATCAATCTTGGTAGTTAATGCTGTCGTTATTTTATTTTCTAGAATTTTAAGCAGATCGCTATCATTCGCTTGGCATTTAGATTTGGGTGTGCTTAAAGTGCTGATTGATGAATTAAATTGAGCTAAGATGTCATTAAGCTCAGCTGATCTGTCTGAATTTCGTTTGCTGGCATTAGAAACAGCATCTATGGTAGCCGTAAAACTTTCGATGTGCCTTGTGATTTCGGTTAGAATTTCATCGTTGAGTTTCGTTTGTGCGTGTAGTTTCGAAAGCATATGATCCTTTTCACCATTAAGGTTGCCGATGTAGTTTGCTAAGTTATTATACATACTCTGCATGAGTTTTTCTGTATGCTGACAGTCGGAGCAAATAAAATGGGACTCGAAGTAGGGATTAAACCAAACTCTCGATGCACCCATGCAAGCATCGTGCAGTTTCCGGTTGCAAAATGCCTTGCATGTTACATATTTTAATGTATTGTCGAAGGCTATACAATTATCAAGGCTACACTTGTAGCTCATATTGAATAGTTCATTTCCGTGCCACAAGAAGAGTCGATTCAAGGCAAAAAGAAAACGCTCGAAAGAAGCTACAAATAGCTGCACGAGTCGAGGATCGAGCTCAGGACGCTGGTATGCTAGTCCAGAATCCTACACACTAGACTGCAAGTGTTTTGTATATTGTTTAAATAAAAGCAATTAAATCAGCATTAACATCCTGTTCACAATTTCAATTATCAAAAAAAATCGAATTCCAATTATATAATAGCCGGAACAATATATTAAATTTTGTTATTTTGATTTTTAGATTTATTTTATATTTTTCTATATATTATTAGTTATGATATTTGTTATGACATACAAAAATGAAGCACCTAGCACGAGGATCGAACTCAGTATACTGGAGTGCAAGCCGGGAATCTTCTCAGCTGTGCTGTGTTGCTCGGGTATTGATTGGAGCAGTGAAAGTATTACAATGCAAACAAACACTTATACAGGTTATTGATTTGTGATCACTGTTCCCTTCTTGTCTACAATCGCATAGACAACGTATATCGTCTCTAAAGCTTATCAAGCTTATACAGATTTTCAAAATTAATGTTATAGTGAACCGTAAGCAGAAATTTCTTTGTCAGCCGGAATAATATATTAAATTTTGTTATTTTGATTTTTAAATTTATTTTATATTTTTCTATATTATTATGATTTGTTATGATAATATTTGTTATGACTTACAAAAATCAAAGTATTTCGCACCAGGACCCAACCCCGTACGCTGGAGTGCAAGCCGCGAATCTTCTCAGCTGTCCTGCGGAGCTCGGGTACTAAATTGTGCAGTGAAAGTATTAGAATCCAAACAAACACACAAATTTTCAAAATTAATGTTATAATAAACCATAAGTAAGTAGAAATTTGTTTGTCGGTGATTTTCTTTTCTTTAAAATTTAAAATCCAAGAAAATGAAAAACTAACGATGACGAACGATGAAATAGAACGTACAAGGCTTGACACAACAGAAAACCGGGCTGACCCCTCAGATTTATCTGTTGACGCGCAATAGTAAACGACGGGACGTTACGCGGCCTTGTTTAGGGCAAATTCCCCGAACGTGGAAGAAAACAAGAATAAAACAAGCAATGAGGGAAAGCACTCGCGTAAGGTTGATTGACACCGAGTATTTAAACTTAAGAATATTTCACAGTAGAGACTGTATGTAAATATAATGAAAAATTAAATATCTCCGAAGCATCGAATTCATACACAGTTGACACAGTTGACAGTTATCTAGTTTTTATCGTGTAGGTTTTAATAAATTCAAATGTAATCAAACACAAAAATATATTTAATGAAGTTAGTGACTATCAATAGTCGCCAACTTAATGATAACTCACTGAACACACTCATCATTGCAGCTGGATATCTATATCACCTTGAGACATAATTATACAAGGGGGGATCCAAATGTAGTGATAATCGGTTATTTCCAGTTCGCATAAAATCCCAAAGAAAATTTTTTGCCACCTCATATACCTACTAAGTCAGCATAAAAAAACAAATACATAGGTTACGATTCCAGGGAGGTACATTCATTTGAATACGAACCGTCGAAGAGAGAACATCAAAATAGAGAAAAAGGAAATTGATTTGTCATTAAGTACTTGTGTTTGAAAAAAATGTCTACCAAAAATATAGACAGTGACTTGACGGAAACATTAAAGGACTCTGCTCCTTCATATTTCACCGTTGCACGCTGGGCCAAGGAGTTTAAGCTGGGAAGAGCATCCACTGAAGATGACCACCCCGAATAACGTCCATCATCATCCCTCACTGAAGACAACGTGAATAAAGTCGGAGATGTCGTGTTAGCAGATCAAAGAGTGGCCATCAGGCATATAGCTGAGGTCACAGTGAGCACGTATGGCAGTGTTCAAAAAATTGCTGCCAACAAATTACATATGAAAAAGGTCTCTGCGCGTAGGGTGTTGCGATGCTGGAAATATGTAAAATTATAGTAAAATAAAAACAAAGAAAATCATCGAAGTGAGATCAGGGTAGCTGATGTATCCGTTTGTAGTTTAACGGCAGTGACTGAATAAAGGGGAATTATAATTTATTTTTGAACTTTGGGTGTAACGATTTCGTTGTGGATCACTATTATATGATCACGAAAAAGAAAACGTATGCAGCGGGTCAGGCCAAGGAGTGCATCAAGTTTCGGATATGAGTGGTGGTATTGACTATCGAAGAGGCATTGTGACTGTCGACGAATTGTTAAAGAAATGCATGGTGCAATTCAATAAACGAACGATTGGAATGGTGTTGTGGCTGGGGATGGACTGAATGGCAATTGGCGAAAACAAAACCAAGAATCCCAGATAAGTGTTAAAACATAAGAATTAAATTGTTAGAGTTTTGAAACGAGAAGAAAATCCATTAAATTTCATGCGCACGAGGTCAAAAGTTGCACATAGTTGTTAATCAGATTGAATAACTTTGAAGTAGATTTGAATTTCAACCGAATATTTGAAAATTTGAATAATTGATTTATATCTTTTACCAATCTAAATTTGTTGATATTTAAAGAATAGTATAATCACTTCTTTTTGGTGTGGGTGCATGTAATTTTTAGATATCTAGATTAATATTTATATTCATATATTTACATATGCCTTTTCTGTATGATCCATGTGAACTCCACTCCGGCCGGGGTTGGGCATAGAGAGACCCCACCCAAATTCTGCTTTATTTGCTTAAATGTGATTTGAGTTTCTTTATATGATTGGACTTAGTTAGTTGGATTATTGAATTTTGGTTTGATTATATATTTTTCTTTTTTCTTATTAATTTTTTTGTTTATTTTTCTATTTTTTCTTTCTTCTTGGATTATTGTATTTGTTTGAGTTTCTTTTGGCGCAAATAATGCATATTGAATAAATTACTTCTTTAATGATTTTTACGGAACCTCTTTGTTTCCTTTTCTTTTCTGTTTGTTGCTGAAGTAAAAATGTGAAATTTGATTAGTTGTGTACTGTCTGCGTGCCATAGCACGAAGAAATCTTCCGCCCGCAAACCCACGCCAGGCTGAGCTAGTCGGCTGGGAAAAGGCACGCCGGGCAAGAGAAGGAAGATTTCTCAATAAATATATGCTGCACTGACGACTGCTCGACAGAGTTTAGTCGGATGCAACAAATGGCGCCCAAGCATTTTGGCTTTATTTTGGCTTTCTTTTTTAGATATTGTTCTTTTGGCAGATGTGCTTTCGGCTGGGGTGGCAAATGTTTAATAGGAGCATCTTGTTGCCTCAGCCATTTTTTTTTCTTTTCTTTGGCTATGGTTGCAGTCATATACCTGACCCTTTTGATTTGCTATCATCATCTTGCCGAGCGGTCGTCAATGCAGCATTGGCGCCCATCTCGTGTTATTGTCTTCGTTTTATGTGTCGAACAGAGCTTGTCTCTTTAATTGCTGACCAGTCTCTTGTGGTTGTGGGATTACCTCCAGTTAAATAAGATAAGATGCGCAATATCTTCTGGTTAACAGAATTAATCTTGTAATTAGATTGGCTTGAGTTTGCCGCATCTGGGGGAAAGTATCCACTGAAGTGACCCATGAGCTGTTCTTGATCCTTGTCCATCTGTAGGATGTTATTCAGTCGATTGAATTATTTTGAGCAGGACCCAGGACAGATGATCATTGGGTCATTTCAAAGCAACTATAAGAGAGCTGTATCCTCCTGATTTCCCCAGTCCTATTTCATCATTCAGTGTAAAATTTCATACCTTTTCCCTTCCTGTCTCTAATTCCTGTCCCGAAGAGGATCCGTATAAATCATTATTTTTTTATGAATTGAATTGAAAGTAATATTTTTCAGATACGAAGTAGTTTTATTCTGTAGTTACATCACGAAGTATTCAATTCTTTCTTGCGGCACATAATTGTGTTATCCCCTAATTATATATAAAGAAGAATCCTAAGTGTTCTGAATTGGTACTCCTATTCGGTTGTTGATAATACTTATCTGAAGGAAAAAAAAAATATACTTAATTTTGGATTGATTTGGTTTGAATAAGAAACTATATACTTTATTTGAACATGCGTCGCAGAACAAATAGCTGGGATCCAAGCTACACGCCTTTCCAGCACCAATTGGAACGCTTGAGCCTGTCTCCTTCGGCTGCTCAAGGCACGCGAATCACACAGGCAATGAGAACGAATTCGTCTCCTACTGGTCAGACGGTACCACACAGTTCAGCCACTGAGTCATCAAGAAGACGAATTCCTCACGAAGAGAGTTCTTTCATGCCCCAGGAGCAAGTGTCTCGTCCGAATACTTCGCTCAGTAATGACCCACCGAGAGTCACTTTTCAGGCACAAGCAGAGATGAATGAGCGGTCATCAATAAAAGTCCCTATAACTAAATGGAATCTGATTTTCGATGGATCGACTTCAGGTTTGACCGCGAGACAGTTTATGTTTCGTGTTTTGTCTTTGGCGGAAGATTATCATGTTCCTCTCTCCACCCTTGCTATAGACTTTCACCTGCTTCTGAGAGGTCAGGTCGCAGATTGGTACTGGCGTTTCCGGGAATTAAATTATCCGCTTTTATGGAGTAGGTTACGGATAGAATTTTTGGAACGGTTCAGCGCTTTTAGATCCGATGTGGACGTGCGGAGAATGTTAGACAATAGATTGCAAAAACCAGGAGAACGATTCCAGGACTTCTTTGATGCCCTTGAGAGTATTTCCCTACAGTTAAATACCCCCTTAATGGATCTTGATTTTCAGTGTGTAGTTTTTAGGAATATGTCCCCAGCACTTAGAATTCACTTGGCTGGTGTAGAATTCCAAACAACTCGAGAATTAGTTAGACGCTGCTGTCTCATAGAATCAGAGTGGAAATTGTTGGGAGTGAATGGGGATCGAGATCCGAATCGTCGAGCGCGTCAGGTGCATGAACTCGAGTTTGGGAGAGTGCAGGGTCATAATGGTCAATCAGACGTATTTCTTTCCCCTGTTTGACATTCGGAACGTGATTTTGGACCATCATCGGCAGATGTTTCTTATCAAGAGGAAAGTCAGGCGATGAAATTAAGACCGTACACTGTTTCATTGGAAAATTCCCGTGGGCTTCCTTTCAGCAGTCAGTCACGTAGTGTTTATGAGAGACGATCATATCAGCCGTACGAAGATGATATGTCTTCCGATCTAAGGACTCCAGTATTTCGACATCCCGTAGAGTATAGCACAACATCCACTTCCAGACAAGAATTACACGCCGTCAAAGCAGTCTCTAATGACTTGAATAATAGGGATCGCGGCGCAGAAGGTAGTAGGAATTATAGAGTATGTTGGAATTGCCTCGACTTAGGGCATGGTTTCATGGATTGCTCGAAGCCTATCCAGCGGATCTTCTGCTTTGGGTGTGGTCGAGAAGGGACTCTGAAGCCCAAATACCCAAATTGTCAGTCGGGAAACTCGGGCAGGAATGCGCTTTCAGCAGGGAGGTTGCGTATTCCTCCAAACACTCGTTCCTCCAGACCCGAGATGTCAGACGTAGCTACGAATGTGGATCCCGAGTTACGCCGACGACAATGATTTCCTCTCAGAATTGTACCCCAGCTAAGACCTTTCATTCCACTCTTGCAAATGATGACTCAACCTCTTCTACTATCTCCATAGATCGTAGGCGTTCCTCTCGCTCCAGCTCTGAGCGTTTCAATCGCTCATGGAGGTATTTTACCCTGAGGCGGTTTTTGAAGAAAGCGTGTGTCAATTCTATCGTGACCCTGTCTGGTGATAACCGACCCTTTGCCGAATTTTTTATTAAAGGTCGGAAGCTCATTGGTTTACTCGATAGTGGAGCCAGTGTGAGCATTTTGGGTGCAGGTGCTTTAGACCTAGTAGCTGAGCTCGGTTTGTATGTTCACAGCATGCAAACAGTAGTTCACACAGCTTCTGGTCAAAGGGCTCCGGTACTAGGATATGTTAGTACCCTGGTGCGGTTTAAAGACAAAAATAAGCTCATACGCTTCCTGTTATGCCCCAGTCTGACCAACCCAGTCTATCTTGGTATAGACTTCTGGGATGCATTTAAGATTGCACCTCAGTGCTCCGCTATTGAAGTCCCGGACATGAACTCTTGCTTTCATCAATTGGCTCCTGAAGATCAACGGAGGCTAGATGAAGTCACACATCAATTTCCTTCTTTTAACAGACTAGGTTTAGGCAGAACCAACTTATTGTCTCATACCATCGACACTGGTGATGCCCAGCCTATCAAACAGCGACATTATGCCGTGTCACCTGTCGTTCAGAAGTTGATGTATGACGAGCTAGACCGCATGTTGTCTCTAGGGGTTATTGAGGAAAGTAGGAGTTCCTGGAGCTCACCTGTCACCATTGTTCGGAAACCGGGTAAAGTACGTCTATGTTTGGATGCAAGACGATTAAATGAAGTCACTATTAAATATGCTTACCCTTTGCCGCTGATTGAGGGGTTGTTGGCTAGACTTCAGTCCACTCGTTTTATCACCAGTCTGGATTTGAAAGACGCATTTTGGCAAATTCCATTGGATGAGAAATCTCGGGAGAAAACTGCATTTACTGTTCCTGGACGTCCGCTATATCACTTTACCGTCATGCCATTTGGGTTGTGTAACGCACCCCAAACAATGTGTAGACTGATGCACAAGGTCATCCCTCACGAATTGCATGACCGAGTGTTTGTATACTTGGATGATTTGCTGGTAACCAGCTCCACGTTTGATGAACATTTGGAATTACTTGCTAAGGTTGCCACCTTATTAACATCTGCAGGTCTAACCATCAACGTGGAAAAGAGCAAATTTATCCAAAAGGAAATCAGATATCTTGGTTATGTAATTGGTGATGGAGTCCTCAAAACTGACCCTGAAAAGGTGTCAGGCATCGTGACATACCCACAGCCTAAATCGGTCAAAGATGTGAGACGGTTTATGGGGATGGCCGGATGGTACAGGCGGTTTATTCCGAACTTCGCCTCCATAACCTCTCCCATGACAGATTTGTTGAAGGGGAAAAAGAAATTCGGGTGGACAGGGGCGTCCAATAAAGCCTTCGAGGAAACAAAAAAACTTCTAGTTTCTGCACCCGTGCTGGTCAACCCGGATTTTTCCCGACATTTCTTTATACAGTGCGATGCAAGTGCCACCGGCATCGGCAGCGTCCTCTTCCAACGGGATGATGATGGTGGAGAGCATCCCATCGCATTTATGTCCGCAAATCTCAATGCCGCACAACGTAACTACAGCGTCACGGAATTAGAATGCTTAGCTGCAGTGCAGAGCATCAAGCGTTTTCGGGCATATGTTGAGGGGTTGCCTTTCACTATCATTACCGATCATGCAAGTCTGAAATGGTTGATGGCGCAGAGGGATTCGTCGGGAAGGCTAGCACGGTGGAGTCTAAAGCTGCAAGGATTCAACTTCCACATCGAGCATCGCATGGGCAATCAGAATGTCGTCCCCGACGCCTTGTCTAGAGCATGCGAGTCCAAGATTGAGGCCATTTGCGAAATGAACAAGCTTCCAGAGCATCAGCAGTTGGTTGGGAATATTCCCAGAGAGGCTTTTGAGGATCCTGAGTACAAAAGTCTAGTCCATCAGGTGCAACAACGTCCGGAACAATTTGAGAATCTCTATGTGATGGACGGTGTACTTTATATTCATCAGGGGTCAAACGGAGGTCTCGATTTGGACATTCCACGCGCGAAGGTTTGGGTTCCGGAAGGATATAGACGGTTGCTGTTGGCGCGTGTTCATAATAATGCCCTAGTTTCTCATTGTGGCATTCGCAAAACCTTGGAAGTTGTACGGCGTTACTATTACTGGCCACGACTTCGGCAGGACGTGACTAGCTATGTTAACAGCTGCGCAACTTGCAAACAGGTTAAAGCGTCGAATGTCACGATGCGACCACCAATGGGAGCGGCCAGAACATCTGAACGGCCTATGCAGCGTCTGTTTGTAGACTTTATGGGTCCATATCCTCGTTCTAAAGGTGGAAATACCCAGCTGTTGGTGGTGCTCGACCATTTCACAAAGTTCTTGTGGCTCAAGGCTCTTCCTAAAGCAACGGCTGAGGCAGTAATTAAGTTCTTGACGCAGGAGGTATTTTTGACTTTTGGCGTACCAGAAACTATCCACAGTGATAATGGAACACAATTTGTCAACTTTTTGGTCAAATTTGGGGTGAATCACTGTTATACACCATTGTATTCGCCTCAGGCTAACGCATCTGAGAGAGCTAACCAATCCATTCTCAACGCTATTCGAGCCTACATAGGAACCGATCATCGGAATTGGGACGTGAACCTGCCAGAGTCATGTGCAGCATTTCGGAATGTTGTCCATGAGTCGACAGGCTTTTCGCCGCATTTTCTGATGTTCGGTTATCAACCTATCCGACATGGTGCCGAATATGCACTACTGAAATCCCTTAACGCCTTTGAGGATGGAGAGGTGTTATTGGCAACTAACAGTGAAAGATTACGGTTGGTTCAGGATCAAGTAAAAAGAAAGCTGTCGGAAGCGTACGCCAAAGGAACACATCGGTACAACCTGAGAAGTTGTGTCAGGAATATAACTCCGGGACAGTTAGTATGGGTTCGAAATCACCCACTCAGCCGCGCGGCGGAACGGTTTGCGGCTAAACTCGCCCCGAAATTTGTAAAGGCCACTGTGAAGCGGAAGATTGGTCAGGTATCATACGAATTAGTTGATGAAGCGGGGAAATCTCTGGGTATCTACCACGCTAAAGACATCAAAGCGTGATGACTGATGGTGCTCACAGTCGGAAGCCAGCGATTTGCGCCCGGCATTCTGAGACCTCTCAGGGTCTGGGTCGTCCCCACGACTGTTGCGATGCTGGAAATATGTAAAATTATAGTAAAATAAAAACAAAGAAAATCATCGAAGTGAGATCAGGGTAGCTGATGTATCCGTTTGTAGTTTAACGGCAGTGACTGAATAAAGGGGAATTATAATTTATTTTTGAACTTTGGGTGTAACGAGTTCGTTGTGGATCACGATTATATGATCACGAAAAAGAAAACGTTTGCAGCGGGTCAGGCCAAGGAGTGCATCAAGTTTCGGATATGAGTGGTGGTATTGACTATCGAAGAGGCATTGTGACTGTCGACGAATTGTTAAAGAAATGCATGGTGCAATTCAATAAACGAACGATTGGAATGGTGTTGTGGCTGGGGATGGACTGAATGGCAATTGGCGAAAACAAAACCAAGAATCCCAGATAAGTGTTAAAACATAAGAATTAAATTGTTAGAGTTTTGAAACGAGAAGAAAATCCATTAAATTTCATGCGCACGAGGTCAAAAGTTGCACATAGTTGTTAATCAGATTGAATAACTTTGAAGTAGATTTGAATTTCAACCGAATATTTGAAAATTTGAATAATTGATTTATATCTTTTACCAATCTAAATTTGTTGATATTTAAAGAATAGTATAATCACTTCTTTTTGGTGTGGGTGCATGTAATTTTTAGATATCTAGATTAATATTTATATTCATATATTTACATATGCCTTTTCTGTATGATCCATGTGAACTCCACTCCGGCCGGGGTTGGGCATAGAGAGACCCCACCCAAATTCTGCTTTATTTGCTTAAATGTGATTTGAGTTTCTTTATATGATTGGACTTAGTTAGTTGGATTATTGAATTTTGGTTTGATTATATATTTTTCTTTTTTCTTATTAATTTTTTTGTTTATTTTTCTATTTTTTCTTTCTTCTTGGATTATTGTATTTGTTTGAGTTTCTTTTGGCGCAAATAATGCATATTGAATAAATTACTTCTTTAATGATTTTTACGGAACCTCTTTGTTTCCTTTTCTTTTCTGTTTGTTGCTGAAGTAAAAATGTGAAATTTGATTAGTGTTGTACTGTCTGCGTGCCATAGCACGAAGAAATCTTCCGCCCGCAAACCCACGCCAGGCTGAGCTAGTCGGCTGGGAAAAGGCACGCCGGGCAAGAGAAGGAAGATTTCTCAATAAATATATGTTGCACTGACGACTGCTCGACAGAGTTTAGTCGGATGCAACAAGGGTGCCGAGAATGTAAACCGACGAGCAAAAGAAGAAACCAGTCGACATTTCAAGGATGAATCCCGAAAATTTCCAGGTAGATCTGGAGAAGTTATTGTCACGTTTCGTAATCATGGACGAGACCTGAATCCACCATTTTGATCCAGAAACCATACAGCAATCGATGACCTAGAAGCGACCCTCTCCACCGACGCCGAAGAAATTCAAAGTGTCGAGTTCGGTAGGGAATGCTATGCATCAGTTTTGTGGGACGCTGAATTAATTGTTGTGGTGAAATATTTGGAAAACGAAGCTAATATATTAGGCTTTTACCACGCAGGCCAAATAAGAAGATTGCGAGAGGCTATTAAGAAAAATAAGCGTGGCAAACTGCGTGCCCGAGCGCTGTTTCATCAAGACAGCTCATCGGTTCACAAGGCTTCAGTTGCGATGGCTGCAATTCAACAAACAGGATTCGAACTGCTTAAATATCTGCCCTATTTGCCAGATCTAGCTGCGAGTCACTACTACATCTTTCCTCGGCTCAGGGAACACCTTCGGGGCAAGAAGTTTGAAGATGATAGCGAAGTGACTTCCGCTGTTGAGGCGTTTTGGGAGAGTAGATACAAAATTTTTTTTTAGACAGGGTATCCTGAGTTTGGAAAAAGGATGGACTAAATGTATTAACTTGTTAGGAAACAATGTTGAAAAATAAATATTTGTTTAAATAAATATTTTTCACCCCTTGTATGCTCTGGTTTAGAACAGTCTGCACGCTGCATTATTTTTCAAACGGTATTTTTGTTTTACAGAGCGAGTGGATGTTTTACGATATTTTAGTATTATTATTATGATTAGGTCCAAATGCCGAATTTAGGATGTCCTAGTGAGATATATCGAAGACAGCCCTTTTGTAATATTTTTTCTTGGAGTAATGTCAGTAGTGAGACTCTTGTAATATTATATCCTGCTATAAAGTGGCTTTTAATGGAACGGATGTTGTTTTCGCAGATAGTTGATTTTATATGTCTGGGCAACATATAGAGGGAATGATAAAGTCCTTATGACATACTATGTTCATTATGTCTGGAGAATATGTAGAAGAAGATAGTTGATTTTATATGTCTGGGCAACATATAGAGGGAATGATAAAGTCCTTATGACATACTATGTTCATTATGTCTGGAGAATATGTAGAAGAAGCGATAAAGTTGTGATGACATTCAACCTACATGTGAAAATTGAATTCCTCATCAATGCCATCAATGCCAACCAGCGGATAGTACAAATGATTTATTTCAAAAGTGAGGGCAAAAAACTCTTCTGATTCAGGGGAAGTAATTTTTGCTATTGCTTTTAGATCATTTGTTTTAAAAAAAAGTTTTACTGTAAAAAAATTAAGCAAAAAAGCATTAGGCAGGCGAAAATAAAATAATTAAGTGATTCAGGGGTAATTTCAGATTGCATCACATATTTCGATATGCGCGACATTTTTTGACCAAATAACAACTCACTAACTTTATAATATGTTGCTTGTAAATCTATATATTCAGGGATTTATTATTGTAGATTAAGCTACATCACTACATCTAAACCATCTGCAGAAATATGTATGCCATCAGTTTTCTTTGATTATCAAAATCCCTAAGTTGTTTTTTCATTGTAAGACTCAATAATCACGAATCTGGCTACAAAATAAACATGCCCAATCATTTCTGAAGTTATTTGAATCACTCTCCCTTGAAAATGAAACTTAGTACAAAGGGTGAAATATATACACTGCAGTGTTATAAGCATGCAAAGCGACATTCATGCTCGTTGAATTAATATCCAAAAATATAAAAACGTTATCCATTCCAACTATGTCATATTAGATAAAATTTGGAATCTTTTTTCAGAAACACGCATTTTTCATTATTTGAACTTGTTATCATGCACTTTATAGTTAGCTAATACTAATATACGTATTTTATAAATTTTATTTGGTGAGTTATATAGTTTTTCAAAAACTTTTTGAAACTTATTTGAAGTAGAACAAAACATCAAATGACTATAGGTGAAATTCATTATAAATTATGCAATGATCTTAATATGAAAAATAGCAATAATCGATTTTTTTGTCTACTATGCATTTTTAATGATCAAATCAAACTTTCTTATAGCTCGTACGTCTCTAGCATATGAGAAAGTGTGTGTTCTCTTTAATATAGCTGCATTGCAAAGTATAATCGCCGCCGACCAACCACTATTATCTGATGATGGATCGAAATTCGCTACAAAGTTATTTCAACAATCGGCTGGAATTTATAATTATTTAAAAGATATTTCGTCAAGTGCTATCACCACAGAACCAACTCCTGATTTGAAAGTTGAGACTTTGGGAATCCTAGAAAAATTGATGTTAGCACAAGCCCAAGAATTATTTATTTCAAAAGCTATTCGAGGTATAATATATGAATTGTTAATATTTTTTATATATTGTTTATAAAATTTCTTGATTATTTGATTTATTAATATTTTTTAAAACTAACATTGTTAAAGATCAACTTAAAAATGTAATGATAGCAAAACTATGTGCATATAGTTATGAAATTTATGCAAACATATTATGCAACATGCAAAAAGATACTGCAAAGTTAACTTGGGAAAGAGATTGGCTGCTTATTGTAAGTTAATATTTGATCATTACGAATGTTAATCTACATATTTTATTTTATTTCTTACTAGATTTCCAGTAAAGAGGCGGGTTATCAAGCAATGGCACATTTTTTTCAAAGCCTAGTTTGCAGGTCCGAGAAACGTATCGGAGAAGAAATATCCCGTTTAAAAGAAGCAATTCAGTTATTTCAAGTCGCACAACTTCGTGCGGAAGACTCTAGCATGTTTGCCGACTATGCAAATAAGGCTAACCAAAATTTGGCGGAATCCATAAAAGATAACAACTTCATCTACAATGATATGATTCCAAACGTGAAAACACTTTCTCTTCCGGGTACGCTACAGCTGGCAAAACCTATCGCTATAAATCATCCAATGAGCCAAAGTTTCGGGGATCTTTTTAAAAATTTAATTCCTGTGTCTGTATGTCATGCGATTTCAGCGTGTGAAACGCGTAAAAATGAAGCTGTCAATTTAGAAATAATGAAGCTGAGAGAAGCTACACGAAACTTGAACCTGATTTTGTCTACACTTAATTTGCCTGCGTCTATCGAATTGATTAGCTCAGGATCATCAGTTCCACCATCAATATTAGCAAAGGCAGAAGAAATAAGACAAAAAGGGGGTATTCAAAGTATCCAGAAACTAATAAAAGAGCTGCCAGAGTTATTACAACGAAATCGGGAAATTTTAGATGAATCTGAGAATTTGCTAAATGAAGAACAAAAATCAGACGAGCAATTAAGAACACAATTCAAAGCACGTTGGAAGAGGGTACCTTCCGAAAAATTAACCGAAATGTTCCGTTCAAACGCTTGCAAATATCGTGAAATAATTATTAACGCCGTTGAAGCAGACAAAATTGTTCGAAAGAAGTTTGAAGATAATAAAAATGTAAGTGTAAATTTATCGGATAAGATTTTACCACACTTTAACTAACTCTTTCATCGTAGGGAATCACTTTATTGTCCGGAACTTTCGATCAAATCGAAAATGATTTACCATCATTTGAAGGAGAAAATCTGTTCGATGGTGAAATGATACAGTGCTTAAAGCAATTAATGGAATCAGTAATATTCTTAATAATAATTTATGAAAATCGCATTGCCTTTTTTACTGTGGATAAATTCAAGTTTTTAAAACCTTGTATTATATCTGATATATACAAGCATATTTTCTAGGTCGATGCTGTCAAATTAGAGCGTGATGTGATTGAATCAGAACTAAAAAGTTTAAATATTGACATGAAGAATATATTTCTTGACACTTTGTCGAAAATTGGATACATAGATGAAGCAGAGATTTCAATACCTCAAATCGACAGTCGCCTTCAACCTTTGAAGTCTAGAGTTAATGAAAGCATAAGCAAGCAAGAAGAATTAGTCAACGACATTCAGGCAGCCCATAAAGAATATTCTGACTCAAGTTGCCAAAAAAATATTTCACGAAATCGTTTTTTAAGTGAATTGGCAATCGCCTACGATAGCTTTATTGAGTTGCAAAATAATTTGAAGGAGGGGATAAAATTTTATAATGATCTAACGCAGGTAAATATAGAAAAATTTTAACATACATTTTCAAAAATTTAACTGCCTGTTTTATAAGCGTGATACGTTTCTGTCTATATTTTGTAGTTGTTGGTGGTATTTCAAAACAAAATCAGCGATTTTTGTTTCGCCCGCAAAACTGAAAAAGATGAACTTATGAAAGATCTTACCCAAGAAGCTAGTAGAAAGGAAGTTCCGATGCCTCCTTATTTGCCGTCACATTTTAATTCCATTGAACCAGGTACATTCTACTGATAAACAAGAGTTCAAGATCGACATGAAGTCGATATCAAATATTTATTGGGGCACCGTTTTTTGCTTAAAAGGTGCTCCGATTAAATTTTTTAAAAATAGTAAATAGAGTTGCGTTAAAATAAAACAGAAAGCTACAGTTTTTACGATATTAAGCTATATGATTCATAACAGTTATACGTAAAATACAAAATATATTAAATGAGCTCTGTGAACCCTCTGACAGATTAAATTATATTGCTGAAATTTTCAATTACGGCGAAGCGCATTTGTGATGTTGTTAGATAACACCACACATCCAATAATCTCTTTTAATTATATAATTAATTTGGGTCTGTTTTCATATGCTTAACTTTTAGCCCTACTTGCATTATCAATAACATTATTTCGCATAATCTAGACTGCCATGAATGGCTGTATTTCTTGAAAATAATATCCTTTCAAATTTGGTTAAGTTAATTGTGTCGCCTTGCTGGAAGCAAATATTGCTCAAGTCCATATTTCTTGTTTCAATCTATTGGCAATTGTTTATTAGAACTCGTTTACTCTTCGTACCTGCTGCAACAAATTTTCCTTCTCCATCTTCAAAAGTTCAATGATAGTATCAGCCCGAAAACCGCACCAAATTGTAACATACCGACAATGTAATGGCTTTTCATAGATTTTTTTTGCAGATCTTATAGCTCTGCTTGTTTCTTTTTACTTAATTGAAAATATACTTGTCGCTGAATATGATTCTATTGAATATCTTACGAAATTACTACGCGAACGATAAATTGTTGTGTTTGCTGAATCTGAAAGTCTTTGGTCAATATTCGTCATGTTTTGGTCTTGGTTGTTGCGATCATTGCACAGTCAACAGTTTCTAGTCTTATGTTTCAGAAAAAATAAAAGATAAATTTTAAACTCGATACAATTGCTTGGAATTGCAGCTTGTCGAAGACTGAATACTTTTCATATCATTAAATTAATTTATAGATTTCCCGAAATATGTATTTCTCACGAAGAATTGCTGACTGCGCGTCTAGAGGACTGCGCTGGCCGTTCGCACAGATAGTCACGTTGTCATGCTGAATAAGCGATCACGTGGCAGCTCAAGTTCTCGGTGTTAACTCCTCCTCTTTTAAGTCTGCGTCTTGCGGGTTGATTAAAAGTTGATTAAAATAGGATTAAGCTCGTACAAAGACCTTCGTTGGCCGTGTTCTGCGGTGTTTGAACTCGTTGCGGTGGTCGTCGAGACTGGTGCTGCCATAGGGATGTTCATGCGTTTCTGCTATTTCTGCATTTAAGGTATGTTTCGACAACTGCCAGAATCATGAAAATAAAGATGAAAATTCCAAAATCTGTAATTATGGAGACTTTGTGATTTGTTACAAAATATTGGATTTCTGATAAATTTTCCTATAGGAGTTCGTGTAAATAGTCCAAAGATAACCTCAGGTTCTTTGTAGTTGTATTATCTTGGAGTACGGGAGACAGGATTCGGTATGTTTTCATTGCTTCGTTGGTAAATTCACGGTCGTTGAGATGTATTGTCTTGTTATACAGCTGAATTACGAAGTTGCCGCGTAGGGGCCGGAAAGTTCCTTTCTGGGTGAGATTCCCTTCGAAGTTCGCTAGGAAGATGATATCTTGTCCAATTTCCTTTATCACGGTGTTCTTGTTGAACAGTAACATTCACTTAGAACTCGATCCCTTGAAAAGTAAGGAGATGCAATCATCCTCAGAAAGCTCTTGTAGCTTTTCCTTCATACATACTTTCCTTTGATGTCAAAAGTTTTGAGACAGATTTATAGATGATTCGTGGAACTCTTGGTACATTTGTTTATTATCCTTGATAATAGATTGGATCTGGACGTGATTGTACTCACTGCTGCTTGTTTTTGGAAAATATACTACGTAGGGAAGGGTAGATTCTGTAGCAATCATCGCTGGCTCAGCATATTCCAAGACCTCCACTTCGTAACTGTACGGGTTGATTTTTATTTCTGCTAATATGTGGCAGATTTCGTCCTTGCCTAATAGATTAGTGCTGACGATTCTTGCCTTGGCGAGCTGTGCAGCTCGGATGATTTCGCCAATTTCTCCGCGTATGATAGACAGCTTGTTGTAAATCTTTTGCGCGTAAACTTCCGTGTTGTAATTTATTGATTTTGCATTTTTGTTATAATTCATAATAAGTTGGTTTACTTAATCCGATATTCTTTTATTAATTTTGAATTGCTGTTTGTTGTTGTAGTGATTAGGTTTTCATTTTCAACTACCTTATCCAAATCTGAGGCGTCTGGACTTCCGTCTATCCATTTCCATGCAGATCCCAACCAGTTTATTGATTTTTTGAATTTGAGATTTCTTATCGATTTCTGAATTTGCTGTATCTGCTATTTCAATTTAGGCCATAATCCATTTGTGTGTTTGACTTATTCTTCCGTGTTTAGTGAGGTCCTGGATATTAATTCTTCGTACGATGAGATCCATTTATAATACGGTCAGTTCTGTGCTGGATAATTACTTTGGAGTTTCTGTACTCCTATATTTTCGATCATTGCTATTTTTTGTGGGAACACCTAATACACAACATAAATACACATACACAATCCACAAACACTTGACACTTCAAACTAACACCAAAATTAACAAACACCAAGGAGGGTAAGATAGTTGTAATTTTTGACGTTTGAAGCAGTAAGTGTAGTATACTTTTAATCTTCTAGGAAAAAAAAAATAAAAATATTTTATATCAATATTCAATTTTATTTATTACATATTAGAAAGTAATGTACACTTCCTAAAGTTTGTTGTTTTCCACACGAGAAACCTAAAGATTTATACAGATATAAACTTTCAGAATTATTCTTGATTTTGGACTTATGTATCCGCCTCCCCGAGACGATGGTCACGGCAACTCTGCTGTTTTTTGTAACTGTTTCCTTCCTGAAGATGGGCTTTAGTTTCCCGAGACTTTTTTTATCTGCCACGTATATTATATTACCCTTGCTGTACTTTTTAGGTTTTTTTTCTCTAGGTTCTCCCGAAGAAGTTTTTGGAATTGATGGCGTTTATATTGACACACTAAGTAACAATTTAGTTTTTCGCGGAAGTCTATTAAATTTTGATAATTGATCCGTTCGCTTTAATCAAAGAATATGTCATTAGGTTTATTTTTGGTTACTGCATGTAAACTGTTGTTATAACGATCTACGGCGATTTCTACTACTTCTTTCGGTGAGAGATCAAGGTGTTATTTTTGTAGGCATCTAACTATTTCAAGTATTGTAGAGTAGACGCGCTCAACGGTTCCGTTTACTTCGCTTTTCTCGGAGAGGGTTTTCAAGACCTGAATATTTAAGGATTGTATGTATTCCTCAATTAACGGACTTACGAAATTCGATTCGTTGTCCATAACAAAGATGCGAGGTGCGGTAAAATAGTGAAGTAGCTTTGTAAAATTTTTTTGAACATGAAAGGCGGATCTATCCTTGATGTGGAAAAATTTCGTAAATTTAAAAAATTTTGTGTTGTGGATGTCCATAATGTGAACTATTTCTGTTGGATAAGAAGGGATTAGGGTTGACTGAAGCTCATATTTGAATGGATGTTGGTCGCATTGCTTAAGGAATTGTTTAATTTTCTTAGACATTTGAAATAATAACATTCTAAAATTTGATCCTTGTTTTCGATAGCATTACGATGGGCTCGACTATGTTCCTTATGGATAATTTGATATTGGATATCTTCGTTTTCTATATCTTGCACAATGCGTTGTGTTATCCGAATCTTGACATTCGTGAAATGTTGTTTGTATATTTCTGGAAGCAAGTTAATACATTCTTCATCGGTTTTGATCCCATTAACGACGTTATAGTTCAATTTTTCCTTTAGGATTTTTATGAAATTCTGCTTTTTCCAATCGTGAGTAGAACCTCCAATGAAATGGCGATGGTATTGTAAATGGGGTTTTTCATATCCTCATGCTTTCCTTTTTGAAAGTATTAACTGTTTTCTAAAAACGTTAATAGAAGAGTTGTGTTTGCTGAATCTGAAAGTCTTTGGTCAATATTCGTCATGTTTTGGTCTTGGTTGTTGCGATCATTGCACAGTCAACAGTTTCTAGTCTTATGTTTCAGAAAAAATAAAAGATAAATTTTAAACTCGATACAATTGCTTGGAATTGCAGCTTGTCGAAGACTGAATACTTTTCATATCATTAAATTAATTTATAGATTTCCCGAAATATGTATTTCTCACGAAGAATTGCTGACTGCGCGTCTAGAGGACTGCGCTGGCCGTTCGCACAGATAGTCACGTTGTCATGCTGAATAAGCGATCACGTGGCAGCTCAAGTTCTCGGTGTTAACTCCTCCTCTTTTAAGTCTGCGTCTTGCGGGTTGATTAAAAGTTGATTAAAATAGGATTAAGCTCGTACAAAGACCTTCGTTGGCCGTGTTCTGCGGTGTTTGAACTCGTTGCGGTGGTCGTCGAGACTGGTGCTGCCATAGGGATGTTCATGCGTTTCTGCTATTTCTGCATTTAAGGTATGTTTCGACAACTGCCAGAATCATGAAAATAAAGATGAAAATTCCAAAATCTGTAATTATGGAGACTTTGTGATTTGTTACAAAATATTGGATTTCTGATAAATTTTCCTATAGGAGTTCGTGTAAATAGTCCAAAGATAACCTCAGGTTCTTTGTAGTTGTATTATCTTGGAGTACGGGAGACAGGATTCGGTATGTTTCCATTGCTTCGTTGGTAAATTCACGGTCGTTGAGATGTATTGTCTTGTTATACAGCTGAATTACGAAGTTGCCGCGTAGGGGCCGGAAAGTTCCTTTCTGGGTGAGATTCCCTTCGAAGTTCGCTAGGAAGATGATATCTTGTCCAATTTCCTTTATCACGGTGTTCTTGTTGAACAGTAACATTCACTTAGAACTCGATCCCTTGAAAAGTAAGGAGATGCAATCATCCTCAGAAAGCTCTTGTAGCTTTTCCTTCATACATACTTTCCTTTGATGTCAAAAGTTTTGAGACAGATTTATAGATGATTCGTGGAACTCTTGGTACATTTGTTTATTATCCTTGATAATAGATTGGATCTGGACGTGATTGTACTCACTGCTGCTTGTTTTTGGAAAATATACTACGTAGGGAAGGGTAGATTCTGTAGCAATCATCGCTGGCTCAGCATATTCCAAGACCTCCACTTCGTAACTGTACGGGTTGATTTTTATTTCTGCTAAGATGTGGCAGATTTCGTCCTTGCCTAATAGATTAGTGCTGACGATTCTTGCCTTGGCGAGCTGTGCAGCTCGGATGATTTCGCCAATTTCTCCGCGTATGATAGACAGCTTGTTGTAAATCTTTTGCGCGTAAACTTCCGTGTTGTAATTTATTGATTTTGCATTTTTGTTATAATTCATAATAAGTTGGTTTACTTAATCCGATATTCTTTTATTAATTTTGAATTGCTGTTTGTTGTTGTAGTGATTAGGTTTTCATTTTCAACTACCTTATCCAAATCTGAGGCGTCTGGACTTCCGTCTATCCATTTCCATGCAGATCCCAACCAGTTTATTGATTTTTTGAATTTGAGATTTCTTATCGATTTCTGAATTTGCTGTATCTGCTATTTCAATTTAGGCCATAATCCATTTGTGTGTTTGACTTATTCTTCCGTGTTTAGTGAGGTCCTGGATATTAATTCTTCGTACGATGAGATCCATTTATAATACGGTCAGTTCTGTGCTGGATAATTACTTTGGAGTTTCTGTACTCCTATATTTTCGATCATTGCTATTTTTTGTGGGAACACCTAATACACAACATAAATACACATACACAATCCACAAACACTTGACACTTCAAACTAACACCAAAATTAACAAACACCAAGGAGGGTAAGATAGTTGTAATTTTTGACGTTTGAAGCAGTAAGTGTAGTATACTTTTAATCTTCTAGGAAAAAAAAAATAAAAATATTTTATATCAATATTCAATTTTATTTATTACATATTAGAAAGTAATGTACACTTCCTAAAGTTTGTTGTTTTCCACACGAGAAACCTAAAGATTTATACAGATATAAACTTTCAGAATTATTCTTGATTTTGGACTTATGTATCCGCCTCCCCGAGACGATGGTCACGGCAACTCTGCTGTTTTTTGTAACTGTTTCCTTCCTGAAGATGGGCTTTAGTTTCCCGAGACTTTTTTTATCTGCCACGTATATTATATTACCCTTGCTGTACTTTTTAGGTTTTTTTTCTCTAGGTTCTCCCGAAGAAGTTTTTGGAATTGATGGCGTTTATATTGACACACTAAGTAACAATTTAGTTTTTCGCGGAAGTCTATTAAATTTTGATAATTGATCCGTTCGCTTTAATCAAAGAATATGTCATTAGGTTTATTTTTGGTTACTGCATGTAAACTGTTGTTATAACGATCTACGGCGATTTCTACTACTTCTTTCGGTGAGAGATCAAGGTGTTATTTTTGTAGGCATCTAACTATTTCAAGTATTGTAGAGTAGACGCGCTCAACGGTTCCGTTTACTTCGCTTTTCTCGGAGAGGGTTTTCAAGACCTGAATATTTAAGGATTGTATGTATTCCTCAATTAACGGACTTACGAAATTCGATTCGTTGTCCATAACAAAGATGCGAGGTGCGGTAAAATAGTGAAGTAGCTTTGTAAAATTTTTTTGAACATGAAAGGCGGATCTATCCTTGATGTGGAAAAATTTCGTAAATTTAAAAAATTTTGTGTTGTGGATGTCCATAATGTGAACTATTTCTGTTGGATAAGAAGGGATTAGGGTTGACTGAAGCTCATATTTGAATGGATGTTGGTCGCATTGCTTAAGGAATTGTTTAATTTTCTTAGACATTTGAAATAATAACATTCTAAAATTTGATCCTTGTTTTCGATAGCATTACGATGGGCTCGACTATGTTCCTTATGGATAATTTGATATTGGATATCTTCGTTTTCTATATCTTGCACAATGCGTTGTGTTATCCGAATCTTGACATTCGTGAAATGTTGTTTGTATATTTCTGGAAGCAAGTTAATACATTCTTCATCGGTTTTGATCCCATTAACGACGTTATAGTTCAATTTTTCCTTTAGGATTTTTATGAAATTCTGCTTTTTCCAATCGTGAGTAGAACCTCCAATGAAATGGCGATGGTATTGTAAATGGGGTTTTTCATATCCTCATGCTTTCCTTTTTGAAAGTATTAACTGTTTTCTAAAAACGTTAATAGAAGAGTCGCAATGCGATATTAAGCCGGTGTTGTCTTCATTTGCGCTATGTACTGTTTGTGCCGTATCAGTGGTTTCTGTTGGGTTAGTATTAACAGTTGCAATCTCCTCACTCAAGTTGGTCCAAGCGGTATCCGTGCTTTCTTCCGATAGGGTGTTACACTACGTTGGCAACCTAGACAAGGCATCAGCAACAACGTTGGTTCGTCCTGATTCGTACACTAGCTCGTAGTTGTACTCCTGGATTCTGGACTTCTACCTCTTCTGTTGAGCATTGACGTTTTACGTGCTGAGCGCAAACGTCAAAGGTTGATGATATGTGAGAATTTTGATTTTCTTTACCCGATAAATGTGATTCCAGAGTTTATCTAGCGATCAAACTTTTGCCAACATTTCTTTCTCGATAGTCGCGTAATTTTCTTCGGTCTTATTCAAGGAACGAGAAATATAGACGATTGGCTCGTTCTTTCTAATCTCACCCTGATGCAAGATGGCACCAATGACGTAGTTAGAGGCATCCGTTGTTAAGGTAAATGGTTTTTCGAAGTCAGGGAATGCAAGAATATCTGAAGAAATTACTAGCTTTTTAATGTTATCAAATGACTCGAGCTGTTGTTAAGTTTGATTTTGACTCTCCTTGATTGATTCGCTTTAACCTGTGAGCCTTCTCCTATTGTGAGGTTGATAAGAGGCTTTACAATTTTGGCAAAGGCCATATTAAAGCGTCGGTAATATGAAGGGTGTCCTAAAAATCCTCGAAGCTCCTTTAAGCTCTCAGGTGGCTTTATTTTTTTGTTTGCGCCTAACTTCGTTGAATCAGGTCTAATCCCGTCTTTAGCAATTAGGAATCCCAGAAATTCAGTCTGTTCCTTTATGAACTCTGACTTGTTGAAATTTACTCGGAGTTTGGGTTCCTTTAGTCTTTTTTAAGCCGGTCACTTATGTCGCCTCTATTGAGGCACCTACGAATACTGCATTCCTTAACAATTTGATGACAACTGTTTCTCGTCGAAAAGCAGTCAGCTCTGTTAGGCATTTATCCTAACATAACACCTTCTGTTGGCAATCCCAGTGAATCAAAGTAGCAAAACAAAACAAAAAAAAGGAACCATGAAAAGAATCTGACAGTTTTGTTTTGAATTTAGCTTTTGGCCTTGATGTGACGATTGAATTGTGTTATTAAATAGTTATAAAAAAAAGTTATTAAGATTCTGTTTTCATTTTAAAACACTGAAAAGAACATGTAAGAAACATTGGTCCTTCGAACTGGATTTAACCGATTATAATTACAAATTATCTCGGCAAGTAAATAATATATACAATTTTGAATGTAGTAATAATCAGTTCCAAATGGTGGAAAATCAGTAGGAAACACGTGCCAAGCGAATGTGTTATTTCGGTTTTGTGCGCATCGCAAATAGCATAAATAAGGCAAATCGCACTTCAGGATATTTGAAAGCTCGCGCAACAGGTTTGGATGATTTGTGGAAAATTTTCCTAGAGATCCATAACAAAATGCTGTTCTTGATTGAAGACAAGGAACCGATAATCCCTTATTTTATGAATGATATGTATTCCCAATATGATGGATTATATTATGAATACTGGGGGAAAATTACATATTGTCTCGAGGAAGTAAAGCTTTAGTGGGTGATAATAATTCACTCACCGACGTTCAAAAATTACTCTATCTGCGTAGTTCGGTTACAGGGGAAGCTGAACAGTTATTGCGATGTTATGCATTAACTGCTGATAATTATATGCTAGTGTGGAATGCCCTATGTAAGCGGTACAGTAATGTAAGGTTAATCGTGAACGCACAAATGTCAATCTTTTTGAACAACGCCATCATTCAAAAGGATTTCTCTTCCACCATAAGAAACCTACTTGATGCAACAAATGAAATCGTTTCATCTGGTGTTTTCCCATTCTGTTGGAAACTATCATTTGTGACATCAATTTTTAAAAATGGCGACCGACGCTGCATCGAAAACTATAGGGGCATTGCCATTTTATCTTCGATTTTAAAACTCTCAAAAGGTTGTCTACAATAAACTTTTTCCACAGTTTAATTCCCGCCTGAACGAGCAACATCATGGCTTTAGAAAAGCCAGCTGGTGGCCAGCTAAGTAAAGATCCGGACTTTCCGGATCTTTACTTAGCTGGCTAAGTTCCTATCTCCACCATCGAATCCAACTCGTTAAATTTCAAGTTTTATCAAAAAAAAATGTTGCTATCTCTGGCATACCAAAAGGTAGTTATCTTGGTAACCCCACCTACTATATGCATACCCCACATAACTACTATATGCATACCCCACATAACTACTATATGCATACCCCACATAAACATACCCCACCTACTATATGCAGACGATCTCAAGCTTTACCACATCATTGAATCTGAATATGATGCACTTTTTCTTCAGTCTAAGCTTGACTCACTTGTTCAGTGGTGCAATATTAACAAGCTCTCGCTTAATATTGATAAGTGCGAAATTATAAGTTTTAGCCGTAAATGCACGGTTACGCAGAACACTTACTTTCTCGGCAACAACTTATTAACTCGCGCTGATAGCGTTGTTGGTCTCAGCGTTGTCTTGGATGGGAAACTTCGTTTCACCTTGCACTACGACAAAGTTCTTTCCCGCGCGAATAAGCAGTTCGGCTTTATTAAGCTACGAACCAAGGAATTTAAAAACTTGATCATTATACATTGCACTGGTACGCTCTCTTCTTGAATACGCCTGTATTATCTGGAACCTAGCTTCCATAATCCACAGTAACAGACTCGAGTCCGTACAAAAACAATTTTTACTTTTTTCCCTAAGAGAACCCTTACAACTTCGAAAATTTTGCCCCTTATGAGGTTAAACTGGGTCATTTAAACTTATGTCCACTTGCATCCAGAAGAATGGTGATATCGGCCTGCTTCACATTTGACGTCATTAGAGGCGTTGGTAGAGTTCAATTCCTAAATTATAAAATGGTGATAAATATCCCCGTAAGGAGTACCACGTCCAATCGCTTGTTAAAGGAATATCCTCATTCCACCATATATGCTGCTAAGGAGCCGGTAAACAGATGCTGCAGGATTTTCAATTACTTCAGCAACTTTTATTCCTAAACAAATTATCCAAATTAGCCAAATTATCCTTCAAATCCTCCCTTGTCAAAGCCATTTGTACTTCGTAATTTTTTAAGCTTTTTATAATTATTGTTTTATAATTGTTATTTATTTTATTATTTATTTATTAGATATTCGAAATTTTTTTATTTACTTTGTTATTTATTTATGCAGTATTTGTTAGTACCTTACATTTTTTTGTTTTATTATCATTATTAGTGTTGTATTCATTTGTAGTTTTTTTTTCGTTTCTGTATTCATATATATGTACTTAATTTATGCCTTATTTAGCTAATAAATAAAAAACAAATATAAAACGATCACGACTTTCACGATGTGTGCACATTACAGAAAACCTGTTTTCGTAATAAGTTTTACCAATGCAAGCACAATGAAATTTTCCTCCTTCGCACGTATGATAATACAGCATTTCCTTTTGTTTTCGTTGCAACTCGTCTTCACTTGGCACCGATTCTATAAAATTTGATTCATCGATTAAGTACTTTGATACAGTGGTTGTGGCTATGAGAGGGTTCCCAATGTATTGATTTTTTATGAGTTTCTTTGTCCATCCTGTAGCCTAGCCTCTACAATATTTTCTTCGCTATGAAAAATAGCTTAAAATCCCAATACACGAGTTCTGTGACCGTGTTAGCATTTTCTACTACTGTCTCATATGTCCTGTTCTTTCCTTTAGTAATTTTGTTAGGCCATTTTAGCATAAGAATAACTTGGATTTGTCATGCTTTTTAACCACTCTTGTAAAACTATTGCCCTTATAAACACAATTGTGTCTGGTTTGGATCAACACGGATACGTTGATATCTTGTACACTGACTTTTCTAAAGCAGTTTGGTCATACGCTACTGCTTTTGCAGCTGACATACTATTGATGGTTCGATTCGCATCTTCCATGGCTTTCCTTTTATGTAAATGGTCGTATCTTTGTAGTATCTGCCAAATCATATTCCTCAGCTGCCTTTTATCTCATATCTGGAGTTCCGCAATGTCTCATTCTTGACATCTACTGTTTTTACTATTTATTATAGACTTTCCTTCGACAATAAATTTATCTCACCTTTAATATTCATAAATTCTTCTGAAGACTGAGAAAATCTTCAAAATGACCTTTGCATATTGAACAGTTGCTGCTCTGCATACGCCCTCACTCTAACGAAGTAAAATATCCTTCTCTCATAGGACGAATCCGTTAGTATTTTCTTATTATTTTTCTGGTTCCTTTCTCGATGGGATAAAAAACTTTAATGATCTTGATGTTGTCTTTGACTCCCAGCTTAAATATTGACCAGCACATCTAATTTATCATTGCTGTTGAATTAGAGCTGCTTTGCTCTAATCGGCTAGCCCAGGTACTAGATCGGTGCTAGCTTCGCTGAAGTTGAATGAAAAGGTTAGAGCTACCTTCCTCTAACCGGCCAGCCCATGTACTAGACCTGTGCTAGCTTCGCTGAATTTGAATAACAAGGTTAGAGCTACCTTGCTCTAACCGGCTAGCCCAAGTGCTAAGACCTAAGCTAAATTCGATAATCGGAATCAAACCGCTGATGAATTGAAGCTCTAGTCCAAGTACTAACCTGTGCTAGTAATTAAAGCTCTAGCCCAAGTACCAACCTGTGCTAGTTTCAAGGATTGCTAATTAATCACACTTTCTATGGCAAGAGCAACACTAACTCACTTTATTCCATATCATCTCTATTTATGTCATACTTAAGTGTAATTCATATCATACTTAGGTGTACTTCATATTCCATGCATGCACAACGTGTACTACAGACCCATGCACCGTAAAGGCGGCTATAGATATGCGGTGTTTGTTAAATACCGATCACCTAGTTTGGCAAACTTCGCAAGTGTGGTTTGGTTGCTCGCCTAGTGCTTGCTCTAGGCCAAGCACAAACATTCGGGTGCTCGCTATTCCCGTAGTTTGTCGAACTTTCAACTCACATCAAAGTAGACGAGCACTGTGTCGGATCCCCACAGCTCGTTCATCTTCCAGTTTTGGCGAACATTCGGCAATGTCCGAATGTCTAATTCACTGTGCTTGTCATTCCGCAAGCACCAAACCAAATTATTTGACTAGGTTTTCGGTATTTGGCGAATAGGAGGTGTTTGTCAAACACCGCATATCTAAAGCCGCCTTAAGACACACGTCCTGATCACGTTATATATAC
Source organism: Nemotelus pantherinus (assembly GCA_963978885.1). Lineage (NCBI taxonomy): Eukaryota > Metazoa > Arthropoda > Insecta > Diptera > Stratiomyidae > Nemotelus > Nemotelus pantherinus. The sequence continues at coordinate 144,926,972 of OZ022264.1, forward strand.
ATAGCGAATTTTTGAGCTAGAGTTTCATGATTGCGATTTCGGTTTAGCGTAACACGATCATTACCTTCATACACCGTGAGACCGAAATTCCAGTCACAAACTCTTTACAGCTTTTGTCTGGCGGCTTTAGACAAAACATCGCTTGCATACACCCAACCGTTCAAATATCAAATTTTGCATTGCTGGTATCCGCAAGTGTGGGAATTGTTTAATATTATATGTTCGCATATGTAATGTATGATAATAGATTATGATTATATACGTAATCTAAAGTTGAATTCGAACAATTGCCTCGGCACAAAGATTGCATGGTTATATACTTCTAAACCTTTTGCGAATGTTTAAATCCCTGTATATATTTTCCAATCGATCGTTGTAATGACCTATAATAATGTTATCAAGTATGCTGTCCTCATATGAAGCACATTGTAGTTGCCTTGGAATCCGTTTAATTTTTATTGACACATTTGTTCTTTTATATCAACACTCTATATTCCATTTCATTTGTCACGTTTCTTTGTATCATTCGCTGAAAAGGTACGGTATACACAGTACTCGATTTTTTATGTAGCATCAATGTGGTCACCTGAAAAATTCACTTTATGCAAACAAATACAAGTTATGAATACCACCTTTTCAAATTTTATAACCAACATATACTTTCTGATCTTCGCTTCCAAGTTTAAATTAATGAATGAAATCCCTACAAAATATCGCTATTTCAAAGTTCCATTAGCGAATACGAACGTGTGCTTTTATTTCGAGTTTTGAGAAATGTTCGAAGGAAAATAGAATCGTGCGGATTTTGAGTGCATCTTCTACCACACGTGCTACTTATTACAACCAAGCCTGTTTCGAAAGTCATGTACCATGTTTATCTCATAGGGTGGAAACGTTTTCGGAATTTTTCATCCCTGTATGCTTATTTTATAAAAACGATGCAGCACCTCCTATAAATTGAATGAAGAAAATGCTGTGCCTGCAACACTTTACCAGCACTGCAACTAAAAGCCTACCACAACAGGTTCACGCCAAAATCAACCAAATCCTATGAATCTCTTTTTCATCCGATGACTTCATCAAAATTAAATTTAAATTATATTTGCAGAAAGATGTTTGGGATGTTATCCGAAAAGTTTCCAATAATTAGAAAACTTACACTTTGGGTCCTTATTTTCTTTGCAGATGTCAACCTTATGAATATCTAATGTTAGCATCTGTTGGCACGGAAATAACAAAAATACCAGGTACTGGTATGATTTTTCATGATTTTTCAACCAACTCCCACCAAATTTATATCATTAATATATATATATATATATATATATATATATATATATATATATATATATATATATATATATATATAGATGTCAACCTTATGAATATCTAATGTTAGCATCTGTTGGCACGGAAATAACAAAAATACCAGGTACTGGTATGATTTTTCATGATTTTTCAACCAACTCCCACCAAATTTATATCATTAATATATATATATATATATATATATATATATATATATATATATATATATATATATATATATATATATATATATATATATATTTATATATATATATATATATATATATATATATATATATATATATATATATATATATATATATATATATATATATATATATATATATATATATATATATATATATATATATATATATATATATATATATATTTATATATATATATATATATATATATATATATATATATATATATATATATATTTATATATATTTATATATATATATATATATATTTATATATATATATATATATATATATATATATATATATATATATATATATATATTTACCAGGTGTATAAGCTTAAATCCGCTGTTTTTTAGTAATAAAAACACATTTGTTTTGTATAAAAAGCAAAAAAGAATTTTATTCAAAGTACTTTCCCTCGCTAGCAATAGATTTTTCCCATCTCTCGAGCAATTTGTGAATACCACGCCAAAAGAATTCCTTTTCTTTCGAGGCAAACCACTCGTCCAGCCATTTTCGCACGAACAGGTGATAATCAGAAGGAGCCAGGTCTGGTGAATAAGCGGGGTGGGGTAACACCTCCCAGTTGAGTGTTTCCAGGTAATTTCGGACCAATTTCGACGTGTGCGATGGTGCGTTATCATGGAGAAAAATCAGTTTATCATGTCTTTGTTGATATCCAGGCCTTTTTTCACGTAAAGCACGGTTCAATTTGATCAGCTGTTGGTGGTAGCGGTGGGAATCTACAGTTTCACCAGGTTTCAACAGCTCGTAGTACACTATACCCTGCTGATCCCACCAAACGCACAGCATCGTCTTCCGTCCAAATCGATTTGGTCTTGAGGAAGATGTTGATGGTTGGCCGGGATCAACCCACGATTTCTTGCGTTTTGGATTCTCGAAATAAATCCATTTCTCATCGCCAGTAACCACACGATGCAGAAATGACTTTTTTTTTTGTCTAGCAAGCAAGATTTCGCATGTGTTTTGGCGTCGCTCCATCTGCCTATCGTTCAATTCATGGGGTACCCATTTTCCAATTCTTTGAACCTTTCCCATGGCACGTAGACGCATGGAAATGGCTGGTTGAGTGACACCCGACTGCTCGGCAAGCATTTTTTGCGATTGGGTATCGTCCTCGTCCAAAAGAGCCTGTAATTCATGGTCTTTTATTTTTCTGGGCCGATTTTCACGCTCCTTGTCACTCAAATCAAAATGGCCGTCTTTAAACCGACGAAACCAGTCTCTGCAAGTTGTTTCCGATAAATCACTGTCACCATAGGCTTCCACAAGCATTCGATGTGATTCGGCAGCCGATTTCTTTGAATTGAAGCAGAAAAGCAGAGCTTCCCGCATATGCTCTTTTTTTGGCACAAAACTAGACATGATTACACAAAGAAAAATGAATGTTGTTGAATGAAATCGCTTATGATGTGCACTGATTGATGTGAACAGATGTCGAGCTTATACAAAAACAGTAAGACATTTCCATAGTAGCTGGTAATGTAGGGATATGCAGCGACAGTCGCACACATTGCGGCAAATATAAGAACTAAACCGCATCGACAGCCGTCCTGACGGCAAGGATCTTTCTCTTCTGCCGCGACCAGCGAACGAGTCAGACGTGACAAAGCACAATCTCTGTATATGAGCATTATGTATAAACTATCAATACTGTGAACGTGAATTTATATGTAAATATATGTGATAAACTCTTGACGTTCTTTTCATGTAGTAATAGGACCTACATTTGGTGACCCCGTGAACATTAAAAACAGTTAATAAATAAACAAGGTGCGTGAAAGAAACACTTACATCAGTGACAATTCAGTGTGTTAGTGAATAAAAAATGGCGGAACAGAAGACACCCGCGGTTGCATCGCCATTTCTTGACGCCGAAGACGACGCGCAGAGACATGCCGCTACGCCGACAATACCGCGCCGGTTACATCAAGGGGCAACAATTGAATCGATTTCAAATGTTAAACTACCGTCATTCTGGAAAACCCAGCCAAAAATGTGGTTTTTAAATGCGGAATCGCAATTCGCCGCAAATCATATTACGTCAGACAACACCAAATACCATGTAGTTGTCTCTATCCTGGATTTAGCGATTATGCGGGATATTGAAGATTTCCTGGAAAACCCACCGGCATCAGGAAAATACCCAGCCTTGAAGACTTTGCTCATCACACGTTTCTCCGACACACCGGAGAACAGACTACAACAGGCACTGCAGGAGGCAGAACTATGACATGAAGCCATCACAGCTATGGCGGCAAATGAAAGCACTAGCTGGCGAGCAGATAAGCGAGGAATCGCTTAAAGTGTTTTGGAAGAATAAACTCCCTGTGCGTGTGCGTGAAGTGCTAGCGGTAGTGGGAAATGCTACCATTAACCAACTTACTGAAATCACAGATAAGATACTGCGTGAGCGTGTGCCTCCGACAAATGTGAGCAGCGTGACAACAAATGATAATACAGAGCTAGCAAAATGCGTTGCACTGCTAATGGCAAAAATTGAGAACTTAGAAACTCGATTGTCGCGTCGTGACACGCCAAGAAGATCGCGATCTCGTCGACGCAGCGCATCAAATAAAAACGTAATGTGCTACTACCACAGAAGGTTCGGACCACAGGCAAGGAAATGTACAGCACCATGCTCATTTCCGAAATCGGAAAACTAGCGTGCTCGCCGTCTGTGGATGCAATCGAAGGCGGCGAAGCAGAACAAAATAGATTGTTAATACGTGATCGCACCTGTGGAGATTTGTATTTGATTGATACAGGAGCGGACGTTTCTATAATTCCGATTGCAAAAACTAAAAAATTACAACCATCCGAAACATATTTATACGCTGCAAATGGAACTGCAATTGAGACATTTGGACAGCAAATCCGTACTATTGACCTTGGACTTCGAAAATCTTTTCAATGGCAATTCTACGTTGCAAAAGTGCCACAGGCCATTATTGGTGCCGATTTTTTAAAAAAATTCAATCTTTTGGTAGATCTGAGGAACAAACGGCTAATTGACGCATCGACGAAGTTATATTCGATAGCGCGTAGAGTCGAAGGTACTTCACTGGGTATTTCAACAATTGACCCAGGCAATAAATATCATGCTTTGCTAAAGGACTACCCGGAACTATTAAACACATCGTTCGGAAAATTAACGAAGCCACATAGCATCAAGCACCACATTATTACGACAGGTCCACCGATATCGGAACGCCCGCGCCGACTTGCCCCCGACAAATATAAAGCTGCCAAAACGGAATTTGATTTCATGCTTGAAAATGGTATATGCCGACCATCAAGCAGTCCGTGGGCCAGCCCTTTGTTGCTAAAAGAGAAAAAAACTTCAGGCTGGAGGCCATGTGGTGACTATAGAAGGCTTAATGCTATAACAGTGCCAGATAGTTACCCGGTACCACATATTCACGATATTACGCAACGTCTAGCTGGAAGCAAGATATTCTCTAACATCGATCTTGAGAAAGCATATCACCAAGTACCTGTGGCCGACGACGATATTCAAAAAACCGCCGTAATTACACCATTCGGCTTGTTCGAATTTCCTGTGATGACGTTTGGTCTGCGAAACGCTGCTCAAACGTTCCAAAGGTTGCTCGATACTATATTGCGAGGAATCAATTTCGCATATGCATACCTAGATGACATCTTAGTCGCATCGTCATCCGAGGAAGAGCACACAGAACATCTTAATATTATATTCGGACGGTTACGAGATTATGGAATGCGTATAAATCCTACAAAATGCACATTCGGAAGAAGCGAAATCGAATATCTGTCGCATAAAATCACCAAAGACGGAATATTTCCTGTGAGTGGCAAAGTGGAAACCATCCTCAGATTCACAAGGCCTAAAACAGTTAGCGAGTTGAGACGATACTTAGGCATCTTAAACTTTTATCGCCGGTTCCTGAAAGACGCAGCATCGACCTTAGCTCTGTTGAATGAATACCTGAAAGAAAGTAAGCGGAACGACAAAAGGCCAATTGACTGGACGGATGCAGCATCGCAAGCTTTTGAGGCTAGCAAACAAATGATAGCCAATGCAACACTACTTGCTCACCCCATTGAGAAGGCTCCTCTGGCGATTTCAACTGATGCTTCCGAAAGCGCTGCAGGTGCAGTTTTAGAGCAGTATGTAAACGGAAACTGGCAGCCACTTGCATTCTTTTCAAGAAAATTCTCTCCAGCGCAAGCGAGATACAGCACTTACGATCGGGAGCTGTTAGCAATATACATGGCAATAAAACATTTCCGTCACATGGTAGAAGGGCGGAAATTTACCATACATACGGACCACAAGCCCATCACGTTCGCATTTCGCCAGAAATTGGAAAAGGCATCACCGAGACAAAGTCGGCAACTACAATATATATCGGAGTTTACAACAGAAATCCAACACGTGTCCGGCAAAGAAAATGTAGTTGCAGATGCACTATCTCGCATCGAAACAATTTCCATGCCAACTAAGCTAGAGCCAGAAGACATCGCCAGTGCTCAAATCAATGACGACGAGCTGAAGAGCCTACTGCACGAATCGACAAGCATCAAGCAAATCGGGATCGGAGACAAAAATATAGCGCTCTACTGCGACACATCAACAAGAAATATCAGACCATACATTCCGAAATGTCTAAGGAATAAAGTCTTCGATATGTCACATCAGCCGTCGCATCCTGGTGGTAAGGCAACAAGTAAAGCTATCCGACGAAAATACTTTTGGCCTAGCATGGACAAAAACATCAACAGTTGGGTAAGAGCTTGTACCAATTGTCAACGTGCGAAAATACACAGACATGTTCGAAATATACCACAGCAATTCGACGAACAAAGTGGTCGATTCGAACATGTCCATATCGACATTGTGGGGCCATTACCTATATCCAACGGTCAAAGATATTTACTAACCATGGTAGACCGTTTCACCAGGTGGCCCGAGGCAATTCCTATTGCCGACATGACAGCAGACACAATTGCTACTACGTTTTACACCGCGTGGATATCTAGATTCGGAGCACCACGTACAATTACCACGGATCAGGGTTCTCAATTTAAATCTGCTCTCTTTCGTGCACTTGCGCAGCTGACTGGGTGCAAGCGAACAAGATCTTCACCGTATCACCCTGCTGCCAACGGAATGGTCGAACGATGGCATAGATCATTAAAAACCGCATTAATGTGCCACGAAACACAGCGCTGGACAGAGGTATTACCAACAGTTTTACTGGGACTGAGAACTGCCATCAAAAATGATTCAAACTGTTCGCCTGCGGAATTAGTATACGGCACAACAATCCGACTACCTGGGGAATTTTTCACCAACGAGGATATGCCAGCGGACCCGCAAATATTCATCGAAAAGTTCCGAAAAGATATGCAGAAATTAAGAGCAACACCAGTTCAACACCATCGGGACGATAGTATGTTTGTCTTCAAGGATCTGCAATCTTGTACACATGTATTCTTGCGCGAGGATGCTGTGAAAAAGCCTCTGCAGCAGCCATATACGGGTCCTCACGAAGTCGTCCAACGAATAAGCGATCGAGTGTACAAAATTCGAATTAACGACAGATTCGTAACAATCTCAACGGAGAGATTAAAGCCAGCGTATACGGTTCGTGAAGACGAAGAAACATCGCAAGCAGCTTCACCCGAGCCAGCGTTGGGAACAAGTATTCAGCGATTTAGGGTTCCACTTCGAACATATCCTGCAAAGAAAAAACGAGTTCAATTCGCAGAATAATTAAACAGCAACACTTCGATTTTGACATT
>OZ022264.1:144939297-145006569 GCA_963978885.1 Nemotelus pantherinus
AAACTAAAGGTGTGGGGGAATGTAAAATTTCATTAAATTTCGCTTTTATTTTTTCTTTACTTTTGCATGATTATATATTTAAATTGGTTTATTTATTCGAATTAACATCTTGTTTTCAGATCAATTATTTTGGTATTATAGTTTTTTTGTATATTTTTTTTTGTTGTTTTGTTGGTCTTATTATTTTATCCCTACAATTGGATCACATTTTTATTTCAAACAAAGAAAAAATGTATGATCAATGTGAACTCCACTCCGGCCGGGGTTGGGCATGAAAAAACCCCACCCAAATTAGATTTTAGTTGATTTAATTCAATTTCTTTGATTTTGTTTGACCTATTTGCTTGAATTTAGTTAATTGGATTGTGAACTTTTGGTTTTTTTTTAATTTTTTCTTCTTATATTATTTGTTTCTTATTTTTTGCTTGAGTTTTTCTTTGTAAATAATACAAATGGAATAAACATTTCGTTAATGATTCTTACGGATACTCTTTGTTTTCCTTTCTTCCTGATGTAAAACTGAAATGTGGTGAGTGTTGTATTGTCTGCGTGCCATAGCACGTAGAGATCTTCCGCCCGCCAACCCACGCCAGGCTGAGCTAGTCGGCTGGGAAAAGGCACGCCGGGCAAGAGAAGGAAGATCTCTAAGTAAATATATGCTGCACTGACGACGGCTCGACAGAGTTTAGTCGGTCGCAACATATGGCGCCCAAACGGTTTTGGCCTTCTTTTTATATACTTTTCTTTTGGCAGATGTGCTTTCGGCTGGGGTGGCAAATGTTTAATAGGAGCATCTTGTTGCCTCAGCCATTTTTTTTTTTTTTGTTTTCTTTGGCTATGGTTGCAGTTATATACCTGACATTTTCAATTTTCAATCAATTTTCAATTTTCTATCATCATCTTGTCGAGCGGTCGTCAATGCAGCATTGGCGCCCATCTCGTGCTATTGTCTTCGTTTAATGTGTCGAACAGAGCTTGTCTCTTTAATTGCTGACCAGTCTTTTGTGGTTGTGGGATTACCTCCAGTTAAATATGATAAGATGTGCAATATCTTCTGGTTAACAGAATTAATCTTGTAATTAGATTGCTCTGAGTTTGCCGCATCTGGAGGAAAGTATCCACTGAAATGACTCATGAGCTGTTCTTGATCCTTGTCCATCTGTAAGATGTTATTCAGTCGTTTGAATTATTTTGAGCAGGACCCAGGACAGATGATCTTTGGGTCATTTCAAAGCAACCATAAGAGAGCTGTATCTTCCTTATTTCCCCATTCCCATTTCATCATTTAGTGTCAAATTTTATACCTTTTCCCTTCCTGTCTTTAATTCCTGTCACGAAGAGGATCCGTAAGAATCATTATTTTTTTTTATGAATTGGAAAGTATACACATCAAATTCGAAGAAATTTGGTTTTTTTTTGATACATCTCTAGTGTATGTTATTATTTTGGCTGCACATAATTGCGTTATTATTGAGCGATATTGAAAAGAATTTGAAGGTTTCTCTTTTGATTGTGAAATCTTTCGGTTGCTGCTCATACTTATCTGGAAAAAATATACTTAATTTTGGATTGATTTGGTTTGGATAAGAAACTATATACTTAATTTGAACATGCGTCGCAGAACAAATAGTTGGGACCCTAGCTACACGCCTTTCCAGCACCAATTGGAACGCTTGAGCCTATCCCCTTCGGCTGCTCAAGGCACGAGAATCACAGAGGCAATGAGAACGAATTCGTCTCCTACTGGTCAGACGGTACCACACAGTTCAGCCACTGAGTCATCAAGAAGACGAATTCCTCACGAAGAGAGTTCTTTCATGCCCCAGGAGCAAGTGTCTCGTCCGAATACTTCGCTCAGTAATGACCCACCGAGTCACTTTTCAGGCACAAGCAGAGATGAATGAGTGGTCATCAATAAAAGTCCCTATAACTAAATGGAATCTGATTTTCGATGGATCGACTTCAGGTTTGACCGCGAGACAGTTTATGTTTCGTGTGTTGTCCTTGGCAGAAGATTACCACGTTCCTCTCGCCACCCTGGCTATAGACTTTCACCTGCTTCTGCGAGGACAGGCCGCAGATTGGTACTGGCGTTTCCGGGAATTGAATTATCCGCTTTTATGGAGTAGGTTACGGGTAGAATTTCTGGAACGTTTCAGCTCTTTTAGGTCCGATGTGGACGTGCGGAGAATGTTAGATGGTAGATTGCAAAAACCAGGAGAACGATTTCAGGATTTCTTTGATGCCCTTGAGAGTATTTCCCTACAATTGAATACCCCTTTAATGGATCTTGATTTTCAGTGTGTAGTTCTTCGGAATATGTCCCCAGCACTTAGAATTCACTTGGCTGGTGTAGAATTCCAAACAACCCGAGAATTAGTTAGACGCTGCTGTTTGATAGAATCAGAGTGGAGACTGTTGGGAGTGAATGGTGATCGAGAGCCGAATCGTCGAGCGCGCCAGGTGCATGAACTTGAGTTCGGGAGAAGTCAGGGTATTACTGATCAACCAGACACATTTCTTTCCCCGGTTCGACACTCGATACGTGATCTTAGACCGTCATCTGCAGATGTTTCCTATCAAGAGGAAATTCAGGCGATGAAAGCAAGTCCGTACAATGTTTCATCGGAGAATTTCCGTCGGCTTCCGTTCAGCAGTCAGCCACGTAGTGTTTACGAGAAACGATCTTGTCAGCTGTACGAAGATGATAAGTCTTCCGATTTAAGGACGCCACTATTTCAACATCCTGAAGAGTATAGGGGTTCCCTCGCTTCCAGACAAGAACTACACGCAGTGAAAACAGTCTCTAATGATATGCTTAATAGGGATCGCGGAGCGGAAGGTAGTAGAAACTACAGAGTATGTTGGAATTGCCTCGACTTAGGGCATGGTTTCATGGATTGCCCGAAACCTATCCAGCGACTCTTCTGTTTTGGTTGTGGTCGAGAAGGGACTCTGAAGCCCAAATGCCCAAATTGTCAGTCGGGAAACTCGGGCAGGAATGCGCTTTCAGCAGGGAGGTTGCGTATTCCTCCAAACACTCGTTCCTCCAGACCCGAGATGTCAGACGTAGCTACGAATGTGGATCCCGAGTTACGCCGACGACAATGATTTCCTCTCAGAATTGTACCCCAGCTAAGATCTTTCATTCCACTCTTGCAAATGATGACTCAACCTCTTCTACTATCTCCATAGATCGTAGGCGTTCCTCTGAGCGTTTCAATCGCTCATGGAGGTATTTTACCCTGAGGCGGTTTTTGAAGAAAGCGTGTGTCAATTCTATCGTGACCATGTCTGGTGATAACCGACCCTTTGCCGAATTTTTTATTAAAGGTCGGAAGCTCGTTGGTTTACTCGATAGTGGAGCCAGTGTGAGCATTTTGGGTGCAGGTGCTTTAGACCTAGTTGCTGAGCTCGGTTTGTATGTTCACAGCATGCAAACAGTAGTTCACACAGCTTCTGGTCAGAGGGCTCCGGTACTTGGATATGTTAGTACCATTGTGCGGTTTAAAGACAAAAATAAGCTCATACGCTTCTTGTTATGCCCCAGTCTGACCAACCCAGTCTATCTTGGTATAGACTTCTGGGATGCATTTAAGATTGCACCTCAGTGCTCCGCTATTGAAGTCCCGGACATGAACTCTTGCTTTCATCTTTCTTGCTTTCATGGCTCCTGAAGATAAACGGAGGCTAGATGAAGTCACACATCAATTTCCTTCTTTTAACAGACTAGGTTTAGGCAGAACCAACTTATTGTCTCATACCATCGACACTGGTGATGCCCAGCCTATCAAACAGCGACATTATGCCGTGTCACCTGTCGTTCAGAAGTTGATGTATGACGAGCTAGACCGCATGTTGTCGCTAGGAGTTATTGAGGAAAGTAGGAGTTCCTGGAGCTCACCTGTCACCATTGTTCGGAAACCGGGTAAAGTACGTCTATGTTTGGATGCAAGACGATTAAATGAGGTCACTATTAAGGATGCTTATCCTCTGCCGCTGATTGAGGGGTTGTTGGCTAGACTTCAGTCCACTCGTTTTATCACCAGTCTGGATTTGAAAGACGCATTTTGGCAAATTCCATTGGATGAGAAATCTCGGGAGAAAACTGCATTTACTGTTCCTGGACGTCCGCTATATCACTTTACCGTCATGCCATTTGGGTTGTGTAACGCACCCCAAACAATGTGTAGACTGATGCACAAGGTCATCCCTCACGAATTGCATGACCGAGTGTTTGTATACTTGGATGATTTGCTGGTAACCAGCTCCACGTTTGATGAACATTTGGAATTACTTGCTAAGGTTGCCACCTTATTAACATCTGCAGGTCTAACCATCAACGTGGAAAAGAGCAAATTTATCCAAAAGGAAATCAGATATCTTGGTTATGTAATTGGTGATGGAGTCCTCAAAACTGACCCTGAAAAGGTGTCAGGCATCGTTACATACCCACAGCCTAAATCGGTCAAAGATGTGAGACGGTTTATGGGGATGGCCGGATGGTACAGGCGGTTTATTCCGAACTTCGCCTCCATAACCTCTCCCATGACAGATTTGTTGAAGGGGAAAAAGAAATTCGGGTGGACAGGGGCGGCCAATAAAGCCTTCGAGGAAACAAAAAAACTCCTAGTCTCTGCACCCGTGCTGGTCAACCCGGATTTTTCCCGACATTTCTTTATACAGTGCGATGCAAGTGCCACCGGCATCGGCAGCGTCCTCTTCCAACGGGATGATGATGGTGGAGAGCATCCCATCGCATTTATGTCCGCAAAACTCAATGCCGCACAACGTAACTACAGCGTCACGGAATTAGAATGCTTAGCTGCAGTGCAGAGCATCAAGCGTTTTCGGGCATATGTTGAGGGGTTGCCTTTCACTATCATTACCGATCATGCAAGTCTGAAATGGTTGATGGCGCAGAGGGATTTGTCGGGAAGGCTAGCACGGTGGAGTCTAAAGCTGCAAGGATTCAACTTCCACATCGAGCATCGCATGGGCAATCAGAATGTCGTCCCCGACGCCTTGTCTAGGGCATGCGAGTCCAAGATTGAGGCCATTTGCGAAATGAACAAGCTTCCAGAGCATCAGCAGTTGGTTGGGAATATTCCCAGAGAGGCTTTTGAGGATCCTGAGTACAAAAGTCTAGTCCATCAGGTGCAACAACGTCCGGAACAATTTGAGAATCTCTATGTGATGGACGGTGTACTTTATATTCATCAGGGGTCAAACGGAGGTCTCGATTTGGACATTCCACGCGCGAAGGTTTGGGTTCCGGAAGGATATAGACAGTTGCTGTTGGCGCGTGTCCATAATAATGCCCTGGGGTCTCATTGTGGCATTCGCAAAACCTTGGAAGTTGTACGGCGTTACTATTACTGGCCACGACTTCAGCAGGACGTGACTAGCTATGTTAGCAGCTGCGCAACTTGCAAACAGGTTAAAGCGTCGAATGTCACGATGCGACCACCAATGGGAGCGGCCAGAACATCTGAACGGCCTATGCAGCGTCTGTTTATGGACTTTATGGGTCCATATCCTCGTTCTAAAGGTGGAAATACCCAGCTGTTGGTGGTGCTCGACCATTTCACAAAGTTCTTGTGGCTCAAGGCTCTTCCTAAAGCAACGGCTGAGGCAGTAATTAAGTTCTTGACGCAGGAGGTATTTTTGACTTTTGGCGTACCAGAAACTATCCACAGTGATAATGGAACACAATTTGTATCCAAAGCTTTCTAGGACTTTTTGTTCAAATTTGGGGTGAATCACTGTTATACACCATTGTATTCGCCTCAGGCTAACGCATCTGAGAGAGCTAACCAATCCATTCTCAACGCTATTCGAGCCTACATAGGAACCGATCATCGGAATTGGGACGTGAACCTACCAGAGTCATGTGCAGCATTTCGGAATGTTGTCCATGAGTCGACAGGCTTTTCGCCGCATTTTCTGATGTTCGGTTATCAACCTATCCGACATGGTGCCGAATATGCGCTACTGAAATCCCTTAACGCCTTTGAGGATGGAGAGGTGTTATTGGCAACTAACAGTGAAAGATTACGGTTGGTTCAGGATCAAGTAAAAAGAAAGCTGTCGGAAGCGTACGCCAAAGGAACACATCGGTACAACCTGAGAAGTTGTGTCAGGAATATAACTCCGGGACAGTTAGTATGGGTTCGAAATCACCCACTCAGCCGCGCGGCGGAACGGTTTGCGGCTAAACTCGCCCCGAAATTTGTAAAGGCCACTGTGAAGCGGAAGATTGGTCAGGTATCATACGAATTAGTTGATGAAGCGGGGAAATCTCTGGGTATCTACCACGCTAAAGACATCAAAGCGTGATGACTGATGGTGCTCACAGTCGGAAGCCAGCGAGTTGTGCCCGGCATTCTGAGACCTCTCAGGGTCTGGGTCGTCCCCACGATTGTTGAGACCTTGTCCACAAGTTTATTTTTTTCCAACACCTTGATGGCCAACTAGAAGCAGGTGCTCGCCGATCATAAAGTCTTGCAACAGACGTTCCAATATTTCCACAGGCTGCGGCACATCGTAAAATAATGTGCTCGGAACTTTGCTATATGCTTCTGTCTTAACAATATTGTAGTTAGTTTCACCTATACGTAGCATACCATCCGTCACTTCAATAGATTTATTAATTCGTCTCGTTTCCGGAGGCTTATCAATTTCTGCCTTTTCCATTGCTTTCTCCAAGGCAGCACGCGGCAAAGCCGGCAGAATCTTTGCCAGAAAAGCGTTCTGAGCGATTAACTTGAATGGCTTGTGTATTGGCATAGTGTCTTTTGGCACATACTTCTTTAGCTGAAGATGTTTTCAGTAGTTCCGCAAAAACGATCAGGTCGAAGAAGTATACTACCGTCGCAGAGTTGAAGTTCACGGTCATGAATTAGTCTCTGGAGCACTGTTTCTGTACTTTTGTGCAGTCGATCAATACCATCCAATAGAGTCACACTTCCAACTTTAGCAGGCCGTACCAAATTCGAATCACTTTGAAGTGTCACATGGCGGTGATGTTGACAGATGAATGTCAACATTCAAAAAGTCACCACTGACCGGTGAACAATTCAGCAGTACAGCGAACCTGGTGTCGGGTTCCGGTACTTTATGCTTTGGGGATGCCCTAGTTGCGTCTAAATGGAAAGCAATGGAAATTGGAAATAAACCGCTCTAGCGGTATAGTGAAAATTTTTCTGGACAAAGAAAAAAGGGGATTGGATGGTGAGAAGTGGAAGAAGGCAGTTCAGCGGATTCTTTTTTGTGGTGGCTATAAAATTAAAAGATAAGTTGATTTGAACTGAAAAAGGGGAGATTTTGAGGGAAATTTTGGAAAAGAATCCAGTACAAAACTGTCTGAAGGAATAAAAAAATAGTTAAGCTATTGTGCAATAGTGAAAAGTTAATAAATTGGTTGAAAATTTGAAAAAGTTTAGTAACGTGGGTGAAATATTAGAAAATTAAAGTGACTGCTGGGAGAAAGAAGAAAGCAATCTTATCAGTGTGCTTACCAGAAGGCAGTGTCGTTGGCAGACGTTGTGAATTAATTTGGCCTGGACGAAAAATTCCTGTGATTCCTCGAGCGGCTCATGGTATGGAAACCGTTAACACACCTAAGCAGAGGCAAATTTCAAGGCTAACGTGTTCTTGGGGCGAAATACCAGCTTTCTTGGTGACGATTCTCTTCATATCAGTTAACCTACGCGCATGGAACCAGATAAGTAATTGCCAAGTAACCTATTAACTTTATACGGTATACATAAGATACATAAGACGTAATACATAAGATGATCAGATTATGTATTAAGGCGTGAAATTGATGAAGTGAGAAATTTTCAAATTCAGAAGTGGAGATTAACGCTTTATGACTAGGAGTAAAGAATTGAATGCCGTTTTTGCCGCAAATCAAACAAATAATTATAAATAATTTCTTTTTTCGTTAAGTAAATGAATCTGAAGTTTAAACTGAGGAAAAAGAAACTAAAGGTGTGGGGGAATGTAAAATTTCATTAAATTTTCTTGTTTTCAGATCAATTATTTTGGTATTATAGTTTTTTTGTATATTTTTTTTTGTTGTTTTGTTGGTCTTATTATTTTATCCCTACAATTGGATCACATTTTTATTTCAAACAAAGAAAAAATGTATGATCAATGTGAACTCCACTCCGGCCGGGGTTGGGCATGAAAAAACCCCACCCAAATTAGATTTTAGTTGATTTAATTCAATTTCTTTGATTTTGTTTGACCTATTTGCTTGAATTTAGTTAATTGGATTGTGAACTTTTGGTTTTTTTTTAATTTTTTCTTCTTATATTATTTGTTTCTTATTTTTTGCTTGAGTTTTTCTTTGTAAATAATACAAATGGAATAAACATTTCGTTAATGATTCTTACGGATACTCTTTGTTTTCCTTTCTTCCTGATGTAAAACTGAAATGTGGTGAGTGTTGTATTGTCTGCGTGCCATAGCACGTAGAGATCTTCCGCCCGCCAACCCACGCCAGGCTGAGCTAGTCGGCTGGGAAAAGGCACGCCGGGCAAGAGAAGGAAGATCTCTAAGTAAATATATGCTGCACTGACGACGGCTCGACAGAGTTTAGTCGGTCGCAACATATGGCGCCCAAACGGTTTTGGCCTTCTTTTTATATACTTTTCTTTTGGCAGATGTGCTTTCGGCTGGGGTGGCAAATGTTTAATAGGAGCATCTTGTTGCCTCAGCCATTTTTTTTTTTTTTGTTTTCTTTGGCTATGGTTGCAGTTATATACCTGACATTTTCAATTTTCAATCAATTTTCAATTTTCTATCATCATCTTGTCGAGCGGTCGTCAATGCAGCATTGGCGCCCATCTCGTGCTATTGTCTTCGTTTAATGTGTCGAACAGAGCTTGTCTCTTTAATTGCTGACCAGTCTTTTGTGGTTGTGGGATTACCTCCAGTTAAATATGATAAGATGTGCAATATCTTCTGGTTAACAGAATTAATCTTGTAATTAGATTGCTCTGAGTTTGCCGCATCTGGAGGAAAGTATCCACTGAAATGACTCATGAGCTGTTCTTGATCCTTGTCCATCTGTAAGATGTTATTCAGTCGTTTGAATTATTTTGAGCAGGACCCAGGACAGATGATCTTTGGGTCATTTCAAAGCAACCATAAGAGAGCTGTATCTTCCTTATTTCCCCATTCCCATTTCATCATTTAGTGTCAAATTTTATACCTTTTCCCTTCCTGTCTTTAATTCCTGTCACGAAGAGGATCCGTAAGAATCATTATTTTTTTTTTATGAATTGGAAAGTATACACATCAAATTCGAAGAAATTTGGTTTTTTTTTGATACATCTCTAGTGTATGTTATTATTTTGGCTGCACATAATTGCGTTATTATTGAGCGATATTGAAAAGAATTTGAAGGTTTCTCTTTTGATTGTGAAATCTTTCGGTTGCTGCTCATACTTATCTGGAAAAAATATACTTAATTTTGGATTGATTTGGTTTGGATAAGAAACTATATACTTAATTTGAACATGCGTCGCAGAACAAATAGTTGGGACCCTAGCTACACGCCTTTCCAGCACCAATTGGAACGCTTGAGCCTATCCCCTTCGGCTGCTCAAGGCACGAGAATCACAGAGGCAATGAGAACGAATTCGTCTCCTACTGGTCAGACGGTACCACACAGTTCAGCCACTGAGTCATCAAGAAGACGAATTCCTCACGAAGAGAGTTCTTTCATGCCCCAGGAGCAAGTGTCTCGTCCGAATACTTCGCTCAGTAATGACCCACCGAGTCACTTTTCAGGCACAAGCAGAGATGAATGAGCGGTAATCAATAAAAGTCCCTATAACTAAATGGAATCTGATTTTCGATGGATCGACTTCAGGTTTGACCGCGAGACAGTTTATGTTTCGTGTGTTGTCCTTGGCAGAAGATTACCACGTTCCTCTCGCCACCCTGGCTATAGACTTTCACCTGCTTCTGCGAGGACAGGCCGCAGATTGGTACTGGCGTTTCCGGGAATTGAATTATCCGCTTTTATGGAGTAGGTTACGGGTAGAATTTCTGGAACGTTTCAGCTCTTTTAGGTCCGATGTGGACGTGCGGAGAATGTTAGATGGTAGATTGCAAAAACCAGGAGAACGATTTCAGGATTTCTTTGATGCCCTTGAGAGTATTTCCCTACAATTGAATACCCCTTTAATGGATCTTGATTTTCAGTGTGTAGTTCTTCGGAATATGTCCCCAGCACTTAGAATTCACTTGGCTGGTGTAGAATTCCAAACAACCCGAGAATTAGTTAGACGCTGCTGTTTGATAGAATCAGAGTGGAGACTGTTGGGAGTGAATGGTGATCGAGAGCCGAATCGTCGAGCGCGCCAGGTGCATGAACTTGAGTTCGGGAGAAGTCAGGGTATTACTGATCAACCAGACACATTTCTTTCCCCGGTTCGACACTCGATACGTGATCTTAGACCGTCATCTGCAGATGTTTCCTATCAAGAGGAAATTCAGGCGATGAAAGCAAGTCCGTACAATGTTTCATCGGAGAATTTCCGTCGGCTTCCGTTCAGCAGTCAGCCACGTAGTGTTTACGAGAAACGATCTTGTCAGCTGTACGAAGATGATAAGTCTTCCGATTTAAGGACGCCACTATTTCAACATCCTGAAGAGTATAGGGGTTCCCTCGCTTCCAGACAAGAACTACACGCAGTGAAAACAGTCTCTAATGATATGCTTAATAGGGATCGCGGAGCGGAAGGTAGTAGAAACTACAGAGTATGTTGGAATTGCCTCGACTTAGGGCATGGTTTCATGGATTGCCCGAAACCTATCCAGCGACTCTTCTGTTTTGGTTGTGGTCGAGAAGGGACTCTGAAGCCCAAATGCCCAAATTGTCAGTCGGGAAACTCGGGCAGGAATGCGCTTTCAGCAGGGAGGTTGCGTATTCCTCCAAACACTCGTTCCTCCAGACCCGAGATGTCAGACGTAGCTACGAATGTGGATCCCGAGTTACGCCGACGACAATGATTTCCTCTCAGAATTGTACCCCAGCTAAGATCTTTCATTCCACTCTTGCAAATGATGACTCAACCTCTTCTACTATCTCCATAGATCGTAGGCGTTCCTCTGAGCGTTTCAATCGCTCATGGAGGTATTTTACCCTGAGGCGGTTTTTGAAGAAAGCGTGTGTCAATTCTATCGTGACCATGTCTGGTGATAACCGACCCTTTGCCGAATTTTTTATTAAAGGTCGGAAGCTCGTTGGTTTACTCGATAGTGGAGCCAGTGTGAGCATTTTGGGTGCAGGTGCTTTAGACCTAGTTGCTGAGCTCGGTTTGTATGTTCACAGCATGCAAACAGTAGTTCACACAGCTTCTGGTCAGAGGGCTCCGGTACTTGGATATGTTAGTACCCTTGTGCGGTTTAAAGACAAAAATAAGCTCATACGCTTCTTGTTATGCCCCAGTCTGACCAACCCAGTCTATCTTGGTATAGACTTCTGGGATGCATTTAAGATTGCACCTCAGTGCTCCGCTATTGAAGTCCCGGACATGAACTCTTGCTTTCATCAATTGGCTCCTGAAGATAAACGGAGGCTAGATGAAGTCACACATCAATTTCCTTCTTTTAACAGACTAGGTTTAGGCAGAACCAACTTATTGTCTCATACCATCGACACTGGTGATGCCCAGCCTATCAAACAGCGACATTATGCCGTGTCACCTGTCGTTCAGAAGTTGATGTATGACGAGCTAGACCGCATGTTGTCGCTAGGAGTTATTGAGGAAAGTAGGAGTTCCTGGAGCTCACCTGTCACCATTGTTCGGAAACCGGGTAAAGTACGTCTATGTTTGGATGCAAGACGATTAAATGAGGTCACTATTAAGGATGCTTATCCTCTGCCGCTGATTGAGGGGTTGTTGGCTAGACTTCAGCCCACTCGTTTTATCACCAGTCTGGATTTGAAAGACGCATTTTGGCAAATTCCATTGGATGAGAAATCTCGGGAGAAAACTGCATTTACTGTTCCTGGACGTCCGCTATATCACTTTACCGTCATGCCATTTGGGTTGTGTAACGCACCCCAAACAATGTGTAGACTGATGCACAAGGTCATCCCTCACGAATTGCATGACCGAGTGTTTGTATACTTGGATGATTTGCTGGTAACCAGCTCCACGTTTGATGAACATTTGGAATTACTTGCTAAGGTTGCCACCTTATTAACATCTGCAGGTCTAACCATCAACGTGGAAAAGAGCAAATTTATCCAAAAGGAAATCAGATATCTTGGTTATGTAATTGGTGATGGAGTCCTCAAAACTGACCCTGAAAAGGTGTCAGGCATCGTTACATACCCACAGCCTAAATCGGTCAAAGATGTGAGACGGTTTATGGGGATGGCCGGATGGTACAGGCGGTTTATTCCGAACTTCGCCTCCATAACCTCTCCCATGACAGATTTGTTGAAGAGGAAAAAGAAATTCGGGTGGACAGGGGCGGCCAATAAAGCCTTCGAGGAAACAAAAAAACTCCTAGTCTCTGCACCCGTGCTGGTCAACCCGGATTTTTCCCGACATTTCTTTATACAGTGCGATGCAAGTGCCACCGGCATCGGCAGCGTCCTCTTCCAACGGGATGATGATGGTGGAGAGCATCCCATCGCATTTATGTCCGCAAAACTCAATGCCGCACAACGTAACTACAGCGTCACGGAATTAGAATGCTTAGCTGCAGTGCAGAGCATCAAGCGTTTTCGGGCATATGTTGAGGGGTTGCCTTTCACTATCATTACCGATCATGCAAGTCTGAAATGGTTGATGGCGCAGAGGGATTTGTCGGGAAGGCTAGCACGGTGGAGTCTAAAGCTGCAAGGATTCAACTTCCACATCGAGCATCGCATGGGCAATCAGAATGTCGTCCCCGACGCCTTGTCTAGGGCATGCGAGTCCAAGATTGAGGCCATTTGCGAAATGAACAAGCTTCCAGAGCATCAGCAGTTGGTTGGGAATATTCCCAGAGAGGCTTTTGAGGATCCTGAGTACAAAAGTCTAGTCCATCAGGTGCAACAACGTCCGGAACAATTTGAGAATCTCTATGTGATGGACGGTGTACTTTATATTCATCAGGGGTCAAACGGAGGTCTCGATTTGGACATTCCACGCGCGAAGGTTTGGGTTCCGGAAGGATATAGACAGTTGCTGTTGGCGCGTGTCCATAATAATGCCCTGGGGTCTCATTGTGGCATTCGCAAAACCTTGGAAGTTGTACGGCGTTACTATTACTGGCCACGACTTCGGCAGGACGTGACTAGCTATGTTAGCAGCTGCGCAACTTGCAAACAGGTTAAAGCGTCGAATGCCACGATGTGACCACCAATGGGAGCGGCCAGAACATCTGAACGGCCTATGCAGCGTCTGTTTATAGACTTTATGGGTCCATATCCTCGTTCTAAAGGTGGAAATACCCAGCTGTTGGTGGTGCTCGACCATTTCACAAAGTTCTTGTGGCTCAAGGCTCTTCCTAAAGCAACGGCTGAGGCAGTAATTAAGTTCTTGACGCAGGAGGTATTTTTGACTTTTGGCGTACCAGAAACTATCCACAGTGATAATGGAACACAATTTGTATCCAAAGCTTTCTCGGACTTTTTGTTCAAATTTGGGGTGAATCACTGTTATACACCATTGTATTCGCCTCAGGCTAACGCATCTGAGAGAGCTAACCAATCCATTCTCAACGCTATTCGAGCCTACATAGGAACCGATCATCGGAATTGGGACGTGAACCTACCAGAGTCATGTGCAGCATTTCGGAATGTTGTCCATGAGTCGACAGGCTTTTCGCCGCATTTTCTGATGTTCGGTTATCAACCTATCCGACATGGTGCCGAATATGCGCTACTGAAATCCCTTAACGCCTTTGAGGATGGAGAGGTGTTATTGGCAACTAACAGTGAAAGATTACGGTTGGTTCAGGATCAAGTAAAAAGAAAGCTGTCGGAAGCGTACGCCAAAGGAACACATCGGTACAACCTGAGAAGTTGTGTCAGGAATATAACTCCGGGACAGTTAGTATGGGTTCGAAATCACCCACTCAGCCGCGCGGCGGAACGGTTTGCGGCTAAACTCGCCCCGAAATTTGTAAAGGCCACTGTGAAGCGGAAGATTGGTCAGGTATCATACGAATTAGTTGATGAAGCGGGGAAATCTCTGGGTATCTACCACGCTAAAGACATCAAAGCGTGATGACTGATGGTGCTCACAGTCGGAAGCCAGCGAGTTGTGCCCGGCATTCTGAGACCTCTCAGGGTCTGGGTCGTCCCCACGATTGTTGAGACCTTGTCCACAAGTTTATTTTTTTCCAACACCTTGATGGCCAACTAGAAGCAGGTGCTCGCCGATCATAAAGTCTTGCAACAGACGTTCCAATATTTCCACAGGCTGCGGCACATCGTAAAATAATGTGCTCGGAACTTTGCTATATGCTTCTGTCTTAACAATATTGTAGTTAGTTTCACCTATACGTAGCATACCATCCGTCACTTCAATAGATTTATTAATTCGTCTCGTTTCCGGAGGCTTATCAATTTCTGCCTTTTCCATTGCTTTCTCCAAGGCAGCACGCGGCAAAGCCGGCAGAATCTTTGCCAGAAAAGCGTTCTGAGCGATTAACTTGAATGGCTTGTGTATTGGCATAGTGTCTTTTGGCACATACTTCTTTAGCTGAAGATGTTTTCAGTAGTTCCGCAAAAACGATCAGGTCGAAGAAGTATACTACCGTCGCAGAGTTGAAGTTCACGGTCATGAATTAGTCTCTGGAGCACTGTTTCTGTACTTTTGTGCAGTCGATCAATACCATCCAATAGAGTCACACTTCCAACTTTAGCAGGCCGTACCAAATTCGAATCACTTTGAAGTGTCACACGGCGGTGATGTTGACAGATGAATGTCAACATTCAAAAAGTCACCACTGACCGGTGAACAATTCAGCAGTACAGCGAACCTGGTGTCGGGTTCCGGTACTTTATGCTTTGGGGATGCCCTAGTTGCGTCTAAATGGAAAGCAATGGAAATTGGAAATAAACCGCTCTAGCGGTATAGTGAAAATTTTTCTGGACAAAGAAAAAAGGGGATTGGATGGTGAGAAGTGGAAGAAGGCAGTTCAGCGGATTCTTTTTTGTGGTGGCTATAAAATTAAAAGATAAGTTGATTTGAACTGAAAAAGGGGAGATTTTGAGGGAAATTTTGGAAAAGAATCCAGTACAAAACTGTCTGAAGGAATAAAAAAATAGTTAAGCTATTGTGCAATAGTGAAAAGTTAATAAATTGGTTGAAAATTTGAAAAAGTTTAGTAACGTGGGTGAAATATTAGAAAATTAAAGTGACTGCTGGGAGAAAGAAGAAAGCAATCTTATCAGTGTGCTTACCAGAAGGCAGTGTCGTTGGCAGACGTTGTGAATTAATTTGGCCTGGACGAAAAATTCCTGTGATTCCTCGAGCGGCTCATGGTATGGAAACCGTTAACACACCTAAGCAGAGGCAAATTTCAAGGCTAACGTGTTCTTGGGGCGAAATACCAGCTTTCTTGGTGACGATTCTCTTCATATCAGTTAACCTACGCGCATGGAACCAGATAAGTAATTGCCAAGTAACCTATTAACTTTATACGGTATACATAAGATACATAAGACGTAATACATAAGATGATCAGATTATGTATTAAGGCGTGAAATTGATGAAATGAGAAATTTTCAAATTCAGAAGTGGAGATTAACGCTTTATGACTAGGAGTAAAGAATTGAATGCCGTTTTTGCCGCAAATCAAACAAATAATTATAAATAATTTCTTTTTTCGTTAAGTAAATGAATCTGAAGTTTAAACTGAGGAAAAAGAAACTAAAGGTGTGGGGGAATGTAAAATTTCATTAAATTTCGCTTTTATTTTTTCTTTACTTTTGCATGATTATATATTTAAATTGGTTTATTTATTCGAATTAACATCTTGTTTTCAGATCAATTATTTTGGTATTATAGTTTTTTTGTATATTTTTTTTTGTTGTTTTGTTGGTCTTATTATTTTATCCCTACAATTGGATCACATTTTTATTTCAAACAAAGAAAAAATGTATGATCAATGTGAACTCCACTCCGGCCGGGGTTGGGCATGAAAAAACCCCACCCAAATTAGATTTTAGTTGATTTAATTCAATTTCTTTGATTTTGTTTGACCTATTTGCTTGAATTTAGTTAATTGGATTGTGAACTTTTGGTTTTTTTTAAATTTTTTCTTCTTATATTATTTGTTTCTTATTTTTTGCTTGAGTTTTTCTTTGTAAATAATACAAATGGAATAAACATTTCGTTAATGATTCTTACGGATACTCTTTGTTTTCCTTTCTTCCTGATGTAAAACTGAAATGTGGTGAGTGTTGTATTGTCTGCGTGCCATAGCACGTAGAGATCTTCCGCCCGCCAACCCACGCCAGGCTGAGCTAGTCGGCTGGGAAAAGGCACGCCGGGCAAGAGAAGGAAGATCTCTAAGTAAATATATGCTGCACTGACGACGGCTCGACAGAGTTTAGTCGGTCGCAACATATGGCGCCCAAACGGTTTTGGCCTTCTTTTTATATACTTTTCTTTTGGCAGATGTGCTTTCGGCTGGGGTGGCAAATGTTTAATAGGAGCATCTTGTTGCCTCAGCCATTTTTTTTTTTTTTGTTTTCTTTGGCTATGGTTGCAGTTATATACCTGACATTTTCAATTTTCAATCAATTTTCAATTTTCTATCATCATCTTGTCGAGCGGTCGTCAATGCAGCATTGGCGCCCATCTCGTGCTATTGTCTTCGTTTAATGTGTCGAACAGAGCTTGTCTCTTTAATTGCTGACCAGTCTTTTGTGGTTGTGGGATTACCTCCAGTTAAATATGATAAGATGTGCAATATCTTCTGGTTAACAGAATTAATCTTGTAATTAGATTGCTCTGAGTTTGCCGCATCTGGAGGAAAGTATCCACTGAAATGACTCATGAGCTGTTCTTGATCCTTGTCCATCTGTAAGATGTTATTCAGTCGTTTGAATTATTTTGAGCAGGACCCAGGACAGATGATCTTTGGGTCATTTCAAAGCAACCATAAGAGAGCTGTATCTTCCTTATTTCCCCATTCCCATTTCATCATTTAGTGTCAAATTTTATACCTTTTCCCTTCCTGTCTTTAATTCCTGTCACGAAGAGGATCCGTAAGAATCATTATTTTTTTTTTATGAATTGGAAAGTATACACATCAAATTCGAAGAAATTTGGTTTTTTTTTGATACATCTCTAGTGTATGTTATTATTTTGGCTGCACATAATTGCGTTATTATTGAGCGATATTGAAAAGAATTTGAAGGTTTCTCTTTTGATTGTGAAATCTTTCGGTTGCTGCTCATACTTATCTGGAAAAAATATACTTAATTTTGGATTGATTTGGTTTGGATAAGAAACTATATACTTAATTTGAACATGCGTCGCAGAACAAATAGTTGGGACCCTAGCTACACGCCTTTCCAGCACCAATTGGAACGCTTGAGCCTATCCCCTTCGGCTGCTCAAGGCACGAGAATCACAGAGGCAATGAGAACGAATTCGTCTCCTACTGGTCAGACGGTACCACACAGTTCAGCCACTGAGTCATCAAGAAGACGAATTCCTCACGAAGAGAGTTCTTTCATGCCCCAGGAGCAAGTGTCTCGTCCGAATACTTCGCTCAGTAATGACCCACCGAGTCACTTTTCAGGCACAAGCAGAGATGAATGAGCGGTAATCAATAAAAGTCCCTATAACTAAATGGAATCTGATTTTCGATGGATCGACTTCAGGTTTGACCGCGAGACAGTTTATGTTTCGTGTGTTGTCCTTGGCAGAAGATTACCACGTTCCTCTCGCCACCCTGGCTATAGACTTTCACCTGCTTCTGCGAGGACAGGCCGCAGATTGGTACTGGCGTTTCCGGGAATTGAATTATCCGCTTTTATGGAGTAGGTTACGGGTAGAATTTCTGGAACGTTTCAGCTCTTTTAGGTCCGATGTGGACGTGCGGAGAATGTTAGATGGTAGATTGCAAAAACCAGGAGAACGATTTCAGGATTTCTTTGATGCCCTTGAGAGTATTTCCCTACAATTGAATACCCCTTTAATGGATCTTGATTTTCAGTGTGTAGTTCTTCGGAATATGTCCCCAGCACTTAGAATTCACTTGGCTGGTGTAGAATTCCAAACAACCCGAGAATTAGTTAGACGCTGCTGTTTGATAGAATCAGAGTGGAGACTGTTGGGAGTGAATGGTGATCGAGAGCCGAATCGTCGAGCGCGCCAGGTGCATGAACTTGAGTTCGGGAGAAGTCAGGGTATTACTGATCAACCAGACACATTTCTTTCCCCGGTTCGACACTCGATACGTGATCTTAGACCGTCATCTGCAGATGTTTCCTATCAAGAGGAAATTCAGGCGATGAAAGCAAGTCCGTACAATGTTTCATCGGAGAATTTCCGTCGGCTTCCGTTCAGCAGTCAGCCACGTAGTGTTTACGAGAAACGATCTTGTCAGCTGTACGAAGATGATAAGTCTTCCGATTTAAGGACGCCACTATTTCAACATCCTGAAGAGTATAGGGGTTCCCTCGCTTCCAGACAAGAACTACACGCAGTGAAAACAGTCTCTAATGATATGCTTAATAGGGATCGCGGAGCGGAAGGTAGTAGAAACTACAGAGTATGTTGGAATTGCCTCGACTTAGGGCATGGTTTCATGGATTGCCCGAAACCTATCCAGCGACTCTTCTGTTTTGGTTGTGGTCGAGAAGGGACTCTGAAGCCCAAATGCCCAAATTGTCAGTCGGGAAACTCGGGCAGGAATGCGCTTTCAGCAGGGAGGTTGCGTATTCCTCCAAACACTCGTTCCTCCAGACCCGAGATGTCAGACGTAGCTACGAATGTGGATCCCGAGTTACGCCGACGACAATGATTTCCTCTCAGAATTGTACCCCAGCTAAGATCTTTCATTCCACTCTTGCAAATGATGACTCAACCTCTTCTACTATCTCCATAGATCGTAGGCGTTCCTCTGAGCGTTTCAATCGCTCATGGAGGTATTTTACCCTGAGGCGGTTTTTGAAGAAAGCGTGTGTCAATTCTATCGTGACCATGTCTGGTGATAACCGACCCTTTGCCGAATTTTTTATTAAAGGTCGGAAGCTCGTTGGTTTACTCGATAGTGGAGCCAGTGTGAGCATTTTGGGTGCAGGTGCTTTAGACCTAGTTGCTGAGCTCGGTTTGTATGTTCACAGCATGCAAACAGTAGTTCACACAGCTTCTGGTCAGAGGGCTCCGGTACTTGGATATGTTAGTACCCTTGTGCGGTTTAAAGACAAAAATAAGCTCATACGCTTCTTGTTATGCCCCAGTCTGACCAACCCAGTCTATCTTGGTATAGACTTCTGGGATGCATTTAAGATTGCACCTCAGTGCTCCGCTATTGAAGTCCCGGACATGAACTCTTGCTTTCATCAATTGGCTCCTGAAGATAAACGGAGGCTAGATGAAGTCACACATCAATTTCCTTCTTTTAACAGACTAGGTTTAGGCAGAACCAACTTATTGTCTCATACCATCGACACTGGTGATGCCCAGCCTATCAAACAGCGACATTATGCCGTGTCACCTGTCGTTCAGAAGTTGATGTATGACGAGCTAGACCGCATGTTGTCGCTAGGAGTTATTGAGGAAAGTAGGAGTTCCTGGAGCTCACCTGTCACCATTGTTCGGAAACCGGGTAAAGTACGTCTATGTTTGGATGCAAGACGATTAAATGAGGTCACTATTAAGGATGCTTATCCTCTGCCGCTGATTGAGGGGTTGTTGGCTAGACTTCAGTCCACTCGTTTTATCACCAGTCTGGATTTGAAAGACGCATTTTGGCAAATTCCATTGGATGAGAAATCTCGGGAGAAAACTGCATTTACTGTTCCTGGACGTCCGCTATATCACTTTACCGTCATGCCATTTGGGTTGTGTAACGCACCCCAAACAATGTGTAGACTGATGCACAAGGTCATCCCTCACGAATTGCATGACCGAGTGTTTGTATACTTGGATGATTTGCTGGTAACCAGCTCCACGTTTGATGAACATTTGGAATTACTTGCTAAGGTTGCCACCTTATTAACATCTGCAGGTCTAACCATCAACGTGGAAAAGAGCAAATTTATCCAAAAGGAAATCAGATATCTTGGTTATGTAATTGGTGATGGAGTCCTCAAAACTGACCCTGAAAAGGTGTCAGGCATCGTTACATACCCACAGCCTAAATCGGTCAAAGATGTGAGACGGTTTATGGGGATGGCCGGATGGTACAGGCGGTTTATTCCGAACTTCGCCTCCATAACCTCTCCCATGACAGATTTGTTGAAGAGGAAAAAGAAATTCGGGTGGACAGGGGCGGCCAATAAAGCCTTCGAGGAAACAAAAAAACTCCTAGTCTCTGCACCCGTGCTGGTCAACCCGAATTTTTCCCGACATTTCTTTATACAGTGCGATGCAAGTGCCACTGGCATCGGCAGCGTCCTCTTCCAACGGGATGATGATGGTGGAGAGCATCCCATCGCATTTATGTCCGCAAAACTCAATGCCGCACAACGTAACTACAGCGTCACGGAATTAGAATGCTTAGCTGCAGTGCAGAGCATCAAGCGTTTTCGGGCATATGTTGAGGGGTTGCCTTTCACTATCATTACCGATCATGCAAGTCTGAAATGGTTGATGGCGCAGAGGGATTTGTCGGGAAGGCTAGCACGGTGGAGTCTAAAGCTGCAAGGATTCAACTTCCACATCGAGCATCGCATGGGCAATCAGAATGTCGTCCCCGACGCCTTGTCTAGGGCATGCGAGTCCAAGATTGAGGCCATTTGCGAAATGAACAAGCTTCCAGAGCATCAGCAGTTGGTTGGGAATATTCCCAGAGAGGCTTTTGAGGATCCTGAGTACAAAAGTCTAGTCCATCAGGTGCAACAACGTCCGGAACAATTTGAGAATCTCTATGTGATGGACGGTGTACTTTATATTCATCAGGGGTCAAACGGAGGTCTCGATTTGGACATTCCACGCGCGAAGGTTTGGGTTCCGGAAGGATATAGACAGTTGCTGTTGGCGCGTGTCCATAATAATGCCCTGGGGTCTCATTGTGGCATTCGCAAAACCTTGGAAGTTGTACGGCGTTACTATTACTGGCCACGACTTCGGCAGGACGTGACTAGCTATGTTAGCAGCTGCGCAACTTGCAAACAGGTTAAAGCGTCGAATGCCACGATGCGACCACCAATGGGAGCGGCCAGAACATCTGAACGGCCTATGCAGCGTCTGTTTATGGACTTTATGGGTCCATATCCTCGTTCTAAAGGTGGAAATACCCAGCTGTTGGTGGTGCTCGACCATTTCACAAAGTTCTTGTGGCTCAAGGCTCTTCCTAAAGCAACGGCTGAGGCAGTAATTAAGTTCTTGACGCAGGAGGTATTTTTGACTTTTGGCGTACCAGAAACTATCCACAGTGATAATGGAACACAATTTGTATCCAAAGCTTTCTCGGACTTTTTGTTCAAATTTGGGGTGAATCACTGTTATACACCATTGTATTCGCCTCAGGCTAACGCATCTGAGAGAGCTAACCAATCCATTCTCAACGCTATTCGAGCCTACATAGGAACCGATCATCGGAATTGGGACGTGAACCTACCAGAGTCATGTGCAGCATTTCGGAATGTTGTCCATGAGTCGACAGGCTTTTCGCCGCATTTTCTGATGTTCGGTTATCAACCTATCCGACATGGTGCCGAATATGCGCTACTGAAATCCCTTAACGCCTTTGAGGATGGAGAGGTGTTATTGGCAACTAACAGTGAAAGATTACGGTTGGTTCAGGATCAAGTAAAAAGAAAGCTGTCGGAAGCGTACGCCAAAGGAACACATCGGTACAACCTGAGAAGTTGTGTCAGGAATATAACTCCGGGACAGTTAGTATGGGTTCGAAATCACCCACTCAGCCGCGCGGCGGAACGGTTTGCGGCTAAACTCGCCCCGAAATTTGTAAAGGCCACTGTGAAGCGGAAGATTGGTCAGGTATCATACGAATTAGTTGATGAAGCGGGGAAATCTCTGGGTATCTACCACGCTAAAGACATCAAAGCGTGATGACTGATGGTGCTCACAGTCGGAAGCCAGCGAGTTGTGCCCGGCATTCTGAGACCTCTCAGGGTCTGGGTCGTCCCCACGATTGTTGAGACCTTGTCCACAAGTTTATTTTTTTCCAACACCTTGATGGCCAACTAGAAGCAGGTGCTCGCCGATCATAAAGTCTTGCAACAGACGTTCCAATATTTCCACAGGCTGCGGCACATCGTAAAATAATGTGCTCGGAACTTTGCTATATGCTTCTGTCTTAACAATATTGTAGTTAGTTTCACCTATACGTAGCATACCATCCGTCACTTCAATAGATTTATTAATTCGTCTCGTTTCCGGAGGCTTATCAATTTCTGCCTTTTCCATTGCTTTCTCCAAGGCAGCACGCGGCAAAGCCGGCAGAATCTTTGCCAGAAAAGCGTTCTGAGCGATTAACTTGAATGGCTTGTGTATTGGCATAGTGTCTTTTGGCACATACTTCTTTAGCTGAAGATGTTTTCAGTAGTTCCGCAAAAACGATCAGGTCGAAGAAGTATACTACCGTCGCAGAGTTGAAGTTCACGGTCATGAATTAGTCTCTGGAGCACTGTTTCTGTACTTTTGTGCAGTCGATCAATACCATCCAATAGAGTCACACTTCCAACTTTAGCAGGCCGTACCAAATTCGAATCACTTTGAAGTGTCACACGGCGGTGATGTTGACAGATGAATGTCAACATTCAAAAAGTCACCACTGACCGGTGAACAATTCAGCAGTACAGCGAACCTGGTGTCGGGTTCCGGTACTTTATGCTTTGGGGATGCCCTAGTTGCGTCTAAATGGAAAGCAATGGAAATTGGAAATAAACCGCTCTAGCGGTATAGTGAAAATTTTTCTGGACAAAGAAAAAAGGGGATTGGATGGTGAGAAGTGGAAGAAGGCAGTTCAGCGGATTCTTTTTTGTGGTGGCTATAAAATTAAAAGATAAGTTGATTTGAACTGAAAAAGGGGAGATTTTGAGGGAAATTTTGGAAAAGAATCCAGTACAAAACTGTCTGAAGGAATAAAAAAATAGTTAAGCTATTGTGCAATAGTGAAAAGTTAATAAATTGGTTGAAAATTTGAAAAAGTTTAGTAACGTGGGTGAAATATTAGAAAATTAAAGTGACTGCTGGGAGAAAGAAGAAAGCAATCTTATCAGTGTGCTTACCAGAAGGCAGTGTCGTTGGCAGACGTTGTGAATTAATTTGGCCTGGACGAAAAATTCCTGTGATTCCTCGAGCGGCTCATGGTATGGAAACCGTTAACACACCTAAGCAGAGGCAAATTTCAAGGCTAACGTGTTCTTGGGGCGAAATACCAGCTTTCTTGGTGACGATTCTCTTCATATCAGTTAACCTACGCGCATGGAACCAGATAAGTAATTGCCAAGTAACCTATTAACTTTATACGGTATACATAAGATACATAAGACGTAATACATAAGATGATCAGATTATGTATTAAGGCGTGAAATTGATGAAATGAGAAATTTTCAAATTCAGAAGTGGAGATTAACGCTTTATGACTAGGAGTAAAGAATTGAATGCCGTTTTTGCCGCAAATCAAACAAATAATTATAAATAATTTCTTTTTTCGTTAAGTAAATGAATCTGAAGTTTAAACTGAGGAAAAAGAAACTAAAGGTGTGGGGGAATGTAAAATTTCATTAAATTTCGCTTTTATTTTTTCTTTACTTTTGCATGATTATATATTTAAATTGGTTTATTTATTCGAATTAACATCTTGTTTTCAGATCAATTATTTTGGTATTATAGTTTTTTTGTATATTTTTTTTTGTTGTTTTGTTGGTCTTATTATTTTATCCCTACAATTGGATCACATTTTTATTTCAAACAAAGAAAAAATGTATGATCAATGTGAACTCCACTCCGGCCGGGGTTGGGCATGAAAAAACCCCACCCAAATTAGATTTTAGTTGATTTAATTCAATTTCTTTGATTTTGTTTGACCTATTTGCTTGAATTTAGTTAATTGGATTGTGAACTTTTGGTTTTTTTTTAATTTTTTCTTCTTATATTATTTGTTTCTTATTTTTTGCTTGAGTTTTTCTTTGTAAATAATACAAATGGAATAAACATTTCGTTAATGATTCTTACGGATACTCTTTGTTTTCCTTTCTTCCTGATGTAAAACTGAAATGTGGTGAGTGTTGTATTGTCTGCGTGCCATAGCACGTAGAGATCTTCCGCCCGCCAACCCACGCCAGGCTGAGCTAGTCGGCTGGGAAAAGGCACGCCGGGCAAGAGAAGGAAGATCTCTAAGTAAATATATGCTGCACTGACGACGGCTCGACAGAGTTTAGTCGGTCGCAACAATATATATATATATATATATATATATATATATATATATATATATATATATATATATATATATATATATATATATGTATATATATATATATATATATATATATATATATATATATATATATATGTATATATATATATATATATATATATATATATATATATATATATATATATATATATATATATGTATATATATACATATATATATATATATATATATATATATATATAAAATAATATAAATAATAATAATATAAATAGTAATAAAATATGTAAAATATGTAAAATATATATATGTATATATATATATATATATATATATATATATATATATATATATATATATTCATAAATATATATATAAATATATATATATATATATATATATATATATATATATATATATATATATATATATATATATATATATATATATATATATATATATATGTATTTATATATATTTATATATATTTTATATATTTTATTATTATTATTATTATCTTACCATGTTGTGTATCTGTGAGAACATCCAGTAAGGCGGTTTGGGTATTTTGATAATTGTTTATCGACACCATTAATTGCATCGTCATCGAGTACAATGCTTTATAGGCTTCGTGGTCGTTGGATAACCTTGCTATTTGATTTAGGCGCAATATGGTGCTATTCAATGTTGAGTTTAACTAACTGAGAGCATGGTTTGTTGATTTATCTATGCCCATCATTATATTCACGGTCGAATCTATTATGGAAGTCTGATTTTTGATTAGTTGTAGTACATGTTCGTCATTATTCTTCACACTCGTGATCACAGATTCCATCCTTTTAGCGTAGTCATCATCCAGTAAGCCAAATAATGAGTTCGCAATACTGCCGACTACATTTAGAGCTCCTCTTTTATTGCTTCTCATCTTTTTCTTTGTGGACGGCTGCAAGAGTTCATTGCTTTGCTCGATGTTTGCTAATAGCGCGTTAAACTGACTTACGAATGTTGTGCAAAATTCGTCATTATGGGGTTGTTTACAGATTTCGTCCTGTAGTTCCAATACTGCCTGTCGCAGATTTATTGCCTCTTGCCAATATGAAGTTAAGTTATAGTACACGACTATGTCCCATTCGCTTAATACCAAATTTGCTGGACCCAGGCTCTCAAAATATAGCCCTGGTGACTGAGGAAACGAAGATATATGAGCCAATCTGGTAAAAACGGGTAAAACCAGACTTGCTTATAGTAGAAGATTGATTGGTGCTGACATCATCTACCATCACCTGCTAGCACCACCCCTGCTAGATTGTTTTGATCTTGGTTCTAAGCTGGTCTCCGGTTCAGTTATTTTATGCTTGATTGGTTATTTATTATTTTATGCTTGAAATCAGGTTGTATATTGACCTGGTCTTGATCTTCTTCTGCTTGAACTGGTAACGGAGCCAGCGAGTGGATGGCTCTTCGCAGCACACCTGAGGAAGTTTTGACGTCTGCGACTCGAATCAACCCGTCTGTGCCTGGAATGCCTCGTAGTATTCGACCCATACGCCATTTCAAAGCCGGTAGATTGTCTTCTTTAATGACTACTAGCATTCCTGGTTGAATGTTTTTGCATACTTTTGTCCAGTTAACCCGCTGTTGATGTTCCGTTAAGTATTCAGATGACCATCGCTGCCAGAACCTTTGTTTGAGTTCGTATAACTCCTTCCATCGCTTAGAGAAAGTCGTACTACTTGCTGGACACCTTGCATCTACGGTATTGGTAAGTGGTTCACCGATTAAGAAATGCCCTGGAGTAAGCGCGTTGAGGTCATTGGCATCTGCAGATAGCGAAGTCAGGGGTCTCGAGTTTAGAATGGCTTCTATCTCGATCATCACGGTTTCCAACTCTTCATAAGTAAGTGAGGCGGGAGCAATATTCCTTACCATGAAGTATTTGGCTGACTTCACTGTTGCCTCCCAGAGGCCACCAAAGTAGGGCAATCTGGGAGGGATAAATTTGAAATCAATACCCTTAGTAGTGCAGAAGCGTGTAATTTGCTTCTTAGCCCTTGCGGTGTGAATTACCTCTGACAATGGTGCCAGATGGTTTCTGGCACCAACGAAGTTCGTTGCTGTTTAATATAAGGTTATTTTACCTTAACTCTGATGCTAGTCAAGGTGTTGCACCTTGGCTATTGTTTTGTTACTGGTCAAAGGTGTTACACCTAGACAATAACAACGATGTTTAAGTTTGAAAGTAAGATATTTTATCTTATCTAGTGTTGATAGTCAAGGTGTTGCACCCTGGCTAATAGTTTAGAATTTGTCAAAGGTGTTACACCTTGGCAAAACGAGCACAACTTCAAATTGTAGGAATAAAACACACTGAATACTGTCGAACTGCTATAGCTTCTTTATTCTTCAGCTTATTCATGTAATCTTATTGCTAAGTTGACAATACAAAGTTCAATAAAACAAACATAGCCTAATTACATCAGCAAAATTGACCCGTGAATTAATACAATACAAAACGTGAATCAATCAGCGAATAAGTGCAATACAATAACAAACATACATTGAACAGTGAAATGAATACAAAACGAAAACATGAATTAATCAGCGAATAAGTGCAATACAATAACAAACATACATTGACCAGTGAAAATGAATGAATTGATGCGTAGTCAAATTACGCGTGCAATAAGTGTTCAAAACAACGACTATTGACTTGACTGTATATATTTCTACACAATTTTATGCTAACAATGGAAATGAACGAATTTGATGATAATTACATTTTAATGTGACCTACATACATATGCTTAATACTAAACATGCTCCCCGCGTTGGATTGAAGTTCAATAACTTCATATGTGTATACTAAAGTCACGAGACTGAGTGCGAGGCGTTGGGATAGGTTTTTTCTGGCTTCATCGAATTACATCCTTCGTCCTAATGTGACAATGGTGATTAGCACCAGTGTCAAGCTTGTGTATCTATTTGCGAACTGATGTGTGGATGTGGTATTATTTAGCAACTCAAATCTTTAAGTACGTCGATTTTTGTTTTTTTTTTTCTTATTTTCTAGCTAATGATGTTTTTGGCTCTACACGCGTTTTCTTCTTAGGAGTTATACCGGTTGATGTACTTGCTTGATCGCCAAGCTGATGTTCATGAGGCCTTTTGGTACTCTTAGTAATGTCGAGTTGCTCACCAGGCTCAGTTTCTGATTGTGAATCGTTGTTGATTTCACACGGCAGCGGTGCCAGTTTGTGGATTGGCCGTTTCAAAATCCCAGATACCGTTTTTACTTCAGCTACTCTTACCAAGCCATTGTCATCCTTAAATGTTTGAATAATGCGTCCTAAAGGCCACTTCATTACAGGAGCGTTATCGTCTTTGATCAGAACGATTGTCCCAGGTTTTGCGTTATCTACTCGCTTTCGCCATTTGTAGCGCTGTTGAAGTTCATTCAAGTATTCTGACCATCATCTTCTCCAAAATTCTTGCTTTATGTGGTTAACTAGTTTCCACCGTGTTAAGAGACTACCCTTTAAAGGCTCGGCACTTGTATCAACCGCATTAGTAAGTGGTTCACCGAATGCCCCGGAGTTAGGGCTGCGAGATCGTTTGTATCGTTAGACAACTGCGTAAGTGGACGTGAACTCAAAACGGCTTCGACTTCGATAAGTAAGGTCTCTAGCTCTTCGTAAGTTAGTGAAGCTGATACTGTTCCCTTTTGTAGCAAAAATTTGGTAGATTTCACAGCAGCTTCCCATAAACCGCCAAAGTGCGGTGCTCGTGGAGAAATAAATGTAAACTCAATTCCTTTCTTGCTGCATTCAGATACAATTTTTTCTTGAGACTTTGTACTATGCATCGTCTCGATCAGTTCATTTAGTTCAGGGATGAGCAACACGCGGCCCGCGGACCGCTTGCGGCCCGTTAAACATGTTTATGCGGCCCGCCAAGCATTTCTAAAATTTAATATATCGACTTTCTCCCATCAATATGTTGTTATAAAATTAATTATAATAAAATGGTAGTACATACTAAACCGAAACAATTTTTTGTGACTCACTTGTCGGCAACTTGTTCAAACATGCAATACGCAACATGCTGTGCTTGTTTGTGTTTGCTTCTGCCACACAATCAATCAGGCTGGTAAGCTATTAACTAGCAATTTTAGCAATTCTTGTGTTTTTTGAAAGGCGACTTGTTCAAACATACAATACGAACGCGACGCGTCTGTGCTTGTTTGTGTTGGCTTCTGCCACACAATCAATCAGATTAGTAAGCTGCTAACTAGCAATTTTAGCAATTCTTGTGTTTCTGGAAAGGCGTGAGTGCAATATTATTGTCAAAAAGGTAATATTAGAGTTTTTGTTTTTTATTAAAAATTAAGTTTTCCTTCCATTTTTCTAAACTTTCATATTTTTAACCCATAATAGCATGTCGGGAAAGCAAACAAAAAAACGGAGGGTTGCGGATGAGCACAGGCATTTCCAAGAAAAGTGGAAATTTGATTATTTTTTCACTTTCGTCAAAGATAAAGCTGTATGCTTAATATGCTCAGAGACTGTGTCGACATTGCAAGAATATAACATGAAAAGGCATTATGATACAAAACATGAACAACAATATAAAAACTTAACAGGACAACTCCGGATAGACAAGTTTAATCAAATGGAGAAAACCTTGGAAAAACAACGGGCTATTTTTAAAAATCAAGCTATTTTATCAAATACAGCAGTAAAGGCTAGTTTCGTTGTCAGTCAAATACTAGCAAAATAAATGAAACCCTTTGCGGATGGAGAGATGATAAAAGAATGTCTGACTGCTGTTGCAGAAATAGCATTTCCTGATAAAATAAATATTATTTCAAACATTAGTTTATCAAGATTCACCATTGTAAGGAGAATTGAAGACTTGTCCGAGAACATAGCAACAACGCTTCGTGAACGCATTGCAAAATTCGAATACTGTTCTTTGGCACTTGATGAGAGTTGCGATATTAGCGATACAGCACAACTGGCTATATTTTTACGTGGTGTTGACACCAAATTTAATATTACCGAAGAATTGTGTTCACTGATTCCAATGCAAGGGACTACAACCGGCAAAGACCTGTACGATGAACTGAAGTCCGTGTTGGAAAATTTTTCAATTTCATTAGAAAAGATTATTGGTATATCGACAGATGGAGCACGAGCAATGCCAAGCATGGAGGTAGGAGTATCGGGAATAGAGGTGGGACTAATATATTCATATTAGTTAAGATATTACTAATATTTGAATATATTAGGTAATAGTAATATTTCATTGTGTCGTATTATAATATATAAATATTAGTTTCGCGTGAAATTTTTTTATTTTTATTTTTCTATCATCAATCAAT
The DNA here is from genome assembly GCA_963978885.1 of Nemotelus pantherinus. NCBI lineage: Eukaryota > Metazoa > Arthropoda > Insecta > Diptera > Stratiomyidae > Nemotelus > Nemotelus pantherinus. The sequence goes on from OZ022264.1 coordinate 144,969,236, forward strand.
TTGTTCGCAATGCCGTGTCTATTTACTAAATCAAGCACTGAAAAACAAAAATGTGTATAGAAATTGCCGCCATTAGTTGCATGCGGCTGTAATCGAAACCTTTGACTATTAAAACGAGGTCATTGTATGAGGATGCATATTAAATGTACCCATGTATATGTTTTACATTCACATTTTCATGGATGTACATAATTGCATGGATGTACCTCTTTCGCACCCTCATGCCGACTTTAATTATCTTCTTTATTTATGAGTCAAAGGTTCTTAGTACAGCCGAAGCATGTTCCCATTAAATTAACGGCGGCATTTTAGTGATTAGTTTTGTAGAAAGGACCGGCACTGGGGACAAATTTTATGACATTGGACTACCACTAATAGGTAAGGAACCGACCCAACACAATGAAAAAAATAAGATAATAGGCAACAGGAATCTTTTTATAGCATATTCAAATAGATTCGCAGCATGTCATTTCTGTACTCTTGCTGCAAACCAAATTTTGCCACAAAAAGAAGCCAGCTACAAAAATAGGTTGCTGCTGCAGTACGCGAACAGAGCTAATATCTACACATAATTACTAGAGTACTCGCATTTTCACATACTAGGCATTCCTAGTACGAGTACAAAAAAATACCTGTTCCAAATACCTGTTCCAAAAATACTAGTTAGCATTTTCTGAAGTATGTACTCGTACATATATATGACTACATACAAGTACATACGATTTGCAGTGATGTAATGCAACGGTGTGATATTCCCTCCCCCACCCACCAGACCCAAAGCTCCCAGGCTAGAATGGTGATGGTGCAGATGGTGCAGATGAAAGGATACTGAGTCATTAGTCCGTGCAGCTTGTCCGTTACTTTCCAATGGTCGGTCACTTATTTGGCAAGTCTTTCTCCAATCTAGGAGCCATCTAAGGGAAATCAATCAAATTCAATCGATTTAATTTGATTTTCATTTTAATATATGCACAAAAAACCTCCTGTATTCTTTCAAATTACCAATGTCGAAACATTTAGTAAGATAGGACCAACTAATCCTGTTGATCGATTTCTGTTACCAAACTTTTCCTGGCTAATCTAAAACTGTCGGTTTTCCAGTTTGCCTCACTGAAGCATGAAGTTTATCGAAAATTTTATGAAGAAATGTTTAAAAGAAAATTTCGTCTATTAAACATGCACCCACTAGGGGGCCAACATCTTCGGTAAGGCTGGATATGAGTCACAACCCCGGTAGGGTTGGAGTGCAGTCACGAGGAGGACTTCAGCACAGCCGGAGAAGCCAACTGTCGAGCCAAAAAGGATCTGAACTGTTACTTTCAGTTTTTGCGGACGGTTTTCCGGCAGATTTCATTTTGCCGTATCTTAGAAACCAAGCCGCTTTGTCCCAGATTTGTATGGAAATTTCGCCCGAAACAGCTCAGGAAGGTCACTGAATTCATGCTAAATACAAAAAAAAAATTTGGAAAAAATGGACGTTTTTGCCCAAATGTCTCTATCAAAATTTTTTTTCGATACGAGTATATACTTGTATCGAGTATTTTGGAACTTGCAAGTATTTTCGTATCGCGTATTTTTGTATAGAGTATTTTCGTGCTTGCGAGTATTTTGGGACTTTAGGTTTTTAGGGCAAAAGTAGCTGAAATCGGACAAAATCGGCCAATTTTTGGTTAGAGTGGTTTGGGACATAACGGGCCAAGACCTATTGCTGTGATACAAAAATTTCGGTTTTGTAGGGGAGTAAGGGGTTTTTTGGCCATAGTTTGCAAAAAACTGCCTTGACGGAGCTTTCGATGATTGAAAGTGGTTGGGGAACATAATAGTGATATTTTAAGGGCGAAAAAAATTTTGATAGAGACATTTGGGCAAAAACGTCCATTTTTTCCAAATTTTTTTTTTGTATTTAGCATGAATTCAGTGACCTTCCTGAGCTGTTTCGGGCGAAATTTCCATACAAATCTGGGACAAAGCGGCTTGGTTTCTAAGATACGGCAAAATGAAATCTGCCGGAAAACCGTCCGCAAAAACTGAAAGTAACAGTTCAGATCCTTTTTGGCTCGACAGTTGGCTTCTCCGGCTGTGCTGAAGTCCTCCTCGTGACTGCACTCCAACCCTACCGGGGTTGTGACTCATATCCAGCCTTACCGAAGATGTTGGCCCCCTAGTGGGTGCATGTTTAATAGACGAAATTTTCTTTTAAACATTTCTTCATAAAATTTTCGATAAACTTCATGCTTCAGTGAGGCAAACTGGAAAACCGACAGTTTTAGATTAGCCAGGAAAAGTTTGGTAACAGAAATCGATCAACAGGATTAGTTGGTCCTATCTTACTAAATGTTTCGACATTGGTAATTTGAAAGAATACAGGAGGTTTTTTGTGCATATATTAAAATGAAAATCAAATTAAATCGATTGAATTTGATTGATTTCCCTTAGATGGCTCCTAGATTGGAGAAAGACTTGCCAAATAAGTGACCGACCATTGGAAAGTAACGGACAAGCTGCACGGACTAATGACTCAGTATCCTTTCATCTGCACCATCTGCACCATCACCATTCTAGCCTGGGAGCTTTGGGTCTGGTGGGTGGGGGAGGGAATATCACACCGTTGCATTACATCACTGCAAATCGTATGTACTTGTATGTAGTCATATATATGTACGAGTACATACTTCAGAAAATGCTAACTAGTATTTTTGGAACAGGTATTTGGAACAGGTATTTTTTTGTACTCGTACTAGGAATGCCTAGTATGTGAAAATGCGAGTACTCTAGTAATTATGTGTAGATATTAGCTCTGTTCGCGTACTGCAGCAGCAACCTATTTTTGTAGCTGGCTTCTTTTTGTGGCAAAATTTGGTTTGCAGCAAGAGTACAGAAATGACATGCTGCGAATCTATTTGAATATGCTATAAAAAGATTCCTGTTGCCTATTATCTTATTTTTTTCATTGTGTTGGGTCGGTTCCTTACCTATTAGTGGTAGTCCAATGTCATAAAATTTGTCCCCAGTGCCGGTCCTTTCTACAAAACTAATCACTAAAATGCCGCCGTTAATTTAATGGGAACATGCTTCGGCTGTACTAAGAACCTTTGACTCATAAATAAAGAAGATAATTAAAGTCGGCATGAGGGTGCGAAAGAGGTACATCCATGCAATTATGTACATCCATGAAAATGTGAATGTAAAACATATACATGGGTACATTTAATATGCATCCTCATACAATGACCTCGTTTTAATAGTCAAAGGTTTCGATTACAGCCGCATGCAACTAATGGCGGCAATTTCTATACACATTTTTGTTTTTCAGTGCTTGATTTAGTAAATAGACACGGCATTGCGAACAAATTGATTGATGATAGAAAAATAAAAATAAAAAAATTTCACGCGAAACTAATATTTATATATTATAATACGACACAATGAAATATTACTATTACCTAATATATTCAAATATTAGTAATATCTTAACTAATATGAATATATTAGTCCCACCTCTATTCCCGATACTCCTACCTCCATGCTTGGCATTGCTCGTGCTCCATCTGTCGATATACCAATAATCTTTTCTAATGAAATTGAAAAATTTTCCAACACGGACTTTAGTTCATCGTACAGGTCTTTGCCGGTTGTAGTCCCTTGCATTGGAATCAGTGAACACAATTCTTCGGTAATATTAAATTTTAACTAAAAACCTAAAGTCCCAAAATACTCGCAAGCACGAAAATACTCTATACAAAAATACGCGATACGAAAATACTTGCAAGTTCCAAAATACTCGATACAAGTATATACTCGTATCGAGTATTTTCGTACTTTCAAGTATTTTCGTCTCCATGAATTGCATTACTTCACTCAAGAACAAGATCAGTTTTTTGATTCACCCAAACATACGTACGAACATACATATTGCGACAAAACTTACCTCCAAATCAACTCATTAAACTTGCCTAATTCACATTTGCGCTCATACATACATCATTATATGAGCGATCTTACACTATCCTGGCCATAACATATATCCTGTCTATAGTTAAATAACTTTACGAAACGTTCATCAGCATCACTAATACGATATATTCACTAACCCCTGGATTAATACCTTAACAGCATTCACTAATGCCTTAACTAATGTCAAATATTAGTTTAGATATTCACATCATTCAATAGTTGCTAGAATGACATATGTATCACACGTAAGACAAGTCAAATGAATTAAGTATGAGGCAAGTTTAATGAGTTATTTCGGAGCTAAGTTTTTTCCGATATATGTGTGTTAAATGTGTGTATGTTTAAATGGAGTAAAATAAGAAGTAAAAGATTCTGTTGATTAATGAATTTGTGAACGCACCTAGGTTTGAATAAATTGATGCGTGGATGGAAATAGTGTTTATGAATTCATACGGAGCGTAAGGGAGAGTTTTTGCATTCGCGATTTTTCTTGAACTAAAAATTTGAATATGTTTAATTAAATGTTTGTCGAATATTAGTTGATGGAGTTATATAAAGGTGATAATAAATAGGTTTTTCACAGCGGGATGCATTTATTTGAGATTTGAAATGATAATAGAAGAAAATTGATCGTAGTTCTCATATAGTAAAACAATTATGAGCGGACAATTTGCAGTATGAAACACACAATAGGTGAAGTGAATGTTCAAATGTGATGAGAATATTGAAGGGTTCATGGGCTACGTTACTAGGGGGAACGAGACGAAAGCTTGGAAGTAGGCGAATAGAAATTGATGTTTTTGAGTAATATAAAATTTTCATTATTCCAATTATTACTATTGCAATTGAAGGAGTGGCAAGTGGATAATATATTTTTGGTACCGATTCTAATTGAACTCTTTCATTCAAATCAAAATACACACATAATACCGCGCTACGAGAAATTATTAGAACCAAATATTAGTAATATATTAATATTAGTTAAGATATTATAATATCGTGTAACTAATATATTCGTATTAGGTAATATCACGAAATATTAGTATAAGCCCATCTCTAATCGGGAAGGCTATTTCAAGACATTAAGAAGATCACAGGAAGGGAAATATTCGTTAACATAATTCACCCGGAAAACTTGTGTGCGAAAAGATTGAGTTTGCCAAATGTCACAGTGCCAATAATTAAACTAATCAACTTTATAAAGTCGCGCGCGTTAAATCACCGTGAATTCAAAGAATTTCTGAAAGATTTAGAAACTGAATATAACGACGTGGTTTTTAATACCGAAGTACGTTAGCTTAGTAGAGGTGCAATGCTAAAAAGAGTGTACAACTTAAAAAGCGAAATACAATTGTTCTTCGATATGAAGGAATATGCCTTTCCTCATTTCGGTAATAAAGAATGGATGTGCGACTTTGGGTTTCTTATCGACATGACTCAGTATCTCAATGATCTTAATGTGGAACTTCAAGGCAAAGGACAGTTTATTAACAATTTGTATGATAAAATTCAGGGCTTTGAGCGCAAATTAAAATTGTGGAAGCAGCATCTTTTGCAGAATAATGTGTCTCACTTTCCACATTTAGAAAAAGAAAACGTTACTACATCTCAAAAATACGCACAATATATAGACATTTTAATTGACGAATTTCAATCACGATTCCAAATGTTCAAAACTGAGAAGACAGCGGTTTCCATGAAAATGTTTTCCTCGCCATTTAACATTGATGTGGATACAGTTCCCGAAGTCTTTCAAATGGAAGTGATTGATATGCAGAATAATACCGATTTAAAAAACGTATTTTTCTCAGTAAACATCAAAAATTTTTATAAATCGTATGTGAGCCCTGAGAAATTTCCGCTTTTGACGAAAAATGCAAAGCAAATGATGTCTCTGTTCGGAAGTACGTAAGTTTGCGAACAATTATTTTCAACCATGAAATTAATCAAAAATGATCACCGATCAAGACTGAGTGATGCACGATTAGAAAGCTGCGTACGTGTAGCTACCTCATCAATTTCGGCTGATATTGATCAGCTTGTATCGAAAAAACAATGCCAAATTTCTCATTGAAAATTTCAAGTAAATTCATTTTTCTGTTCTTTTCTTGTTTGTGATTATTTTGCATCAAAATTTGTATATGAAGTCTTTACTTTTTTTTAAATTTTATATTTTTTTATTCTGTTTGTTATAAATAAAGTTTTGTAAATGATTAATAAGTGTTACTTTATTTGCGGGCCGCCAAAAAAATTTAAAATTTAAATTGGCCCGTTGATTAAAAAGGTTGCTCACCCTTGTTAGTTGATTGCTGGCTCCTACAAAATTAGTCGCGTTATCACAGTAAATTATCTTGCAATGACCTCGACGACCAACGAACCGACGAAGAGCCCCAATAAATGCTTCTGTTGTTAAGTCACTTACCAGCTCCAGATGTATTGCCTTTGTAGCGAAGCAACAAAATACTGCAATGTAGGCCTTTTGAGGTTTCCTTCCTCGACCCTTATAATGAAACCAAGCGGGCCCACAGTAATCCACACCTGAGTTTATAAACGGTCGAGCTAGTTGTACTCGTGTGGCGGGTAGATCTCCCATCATTTGCTCCAGGAACTTGGGTTTTCTTTTAGCACACCAAGTGCAGTGTTGAATTATAGACCTCGCTATGTTTTTGTCTTTTACTGGCCAAAATCGTTGCCTAGTTTGAGCCAGTAAAACTTGCGGTCCAATGTGCATGTTTTCTTGATGTATGGATGTCATAAGCAAGTTCGTGATTGGATGTGCGTATGGGAGTAGCATCTGGTGTTTCGCGTGATGCGTTTTTCAGCCGTCCTCCCACTCGGATAATTCCGTGATTGTCCAAGAACGGATTTAGCGTACTGAGTGCGCTCGTTGAGTGAACTTCCAATTTCTCGTTAAGCTGCTTTATTTCTGTTTTGAATGACTCCTGCTGTATTGTTCGTACGATTACAGTTAATGCCTTTTCTAGTTTTTCTGGTGACAAAACCTTCGTTGTGGATGGTCGCAATGGCTTTTTGCAGTGAGCTATGAATCTCAGGCTATATGCTATAATTCGTTGCAGCTTTCGGAAAGAATTGCCATGATCAATGCTTTGCAGCCACTGCCCATTGTCATTCTGCCTGGACAAGTCAGCTTGGTTGGCAGCTGTATTTACAGACGCCACATTTTGTGACAAATAACATTTTCGTTTTTCTAAATCGCACGTTGCATGTTGTTGACAAGAAGCGGGCCATCTGTCTTCGCTTAAGTGTAGAAACATCGGTCCATAAAACCAAGTGTTACATCCTTTTAATTTTACAGGCGTCAACCCACGTGATAGTATATCAGCAGGATTTTCTGACGATCGAACATGTCTCCATTGTTCGGCAATAGAGTTTCCTTGAATGACAGAAATTCGATTTGCGACAAACGTTTGATAATGTTGCGCAGGTGAATTGATCCAATTTAGTACTATCTCGGAGTCCGTCCAGAAGTATATTTGAGTGTGTGACAAGTTTAGATTCGTTTTAATTCGGTCTGCAAGTTTTGTTGCCAGTGCTGCTGCACATAACTCTAACCGTGGGAGTGTTTGTCTTTTCAATGGAGCAACCCGTGATTTGGCACATAAAAGGCGTATGATGGTTCTTTTCTCTTTGTTCAATGAACGAATGTAAGCAAATGCTCCGAATGCCTTCTCCGACGCATCTGCGAATACATGCAGCTGAATATTGTGCGTAGCTTCATGTGCAAAAATATGTCGGTTGAAATGTAAGTTGTCTATTTCCTGCAGTTCTTCTCGGAACTGGCACCATCTGCTGTGCATTTCTAAAGGCAAGGCTGCATCCCAATCCAGGTTGAGTTGCCAAAGTTCTTGCAGGAATATCTTTTCTGCCACGATGGCTGGACTCATGATTCCTAATGGATCAAACAACCTTGCAATATCAGATGATATTGTGCGCTTCGTCACAGCACTACTGTATTTGCTATTGAATTTGACGTGAAACTCATCTTCCTTGGGATACCATATTAGTCCCAATGTTTTAACCTTCTCTGGATTGTCATCTTCGAAAACTAACTGGGCTTCTCGATCTTCGAATGGTATCTTGTTAAGTAATTGGGGATGGTTGCTACACCACTTGTGCAATTTGAAACAGCCTTCTTGAAGCAATTTTTGTAGCTGATCTCGCATCATCAATGCTGTTGACATGCTATCTGAGCCAGTGAGAACGTCATCTACGTAGAAATCTCGTTCTAATACTTGGGCATCCAATGGATAGCTTGAAACTCTGTCATGAGCTAATTTTTGAAGGCATTTTGTGGCCAAGTATGGGGCTGGCGTTGTTCCGTACGTAACAGTGCGTAGTTGGAAACATTTAATTGGATGGCTAGTGTCATTTCTCCAAAATACCAGCTGATATTTTCTATCCTCTTCGCTGACCAGTATCTGACGATACATTTGTTTGATATCCGCCGTAAATACAAAACGAGGCATCCTGAATCGTAATAGGATCGAAAACAGATCGTCTTGAATGGTGGGTCCTGCATGCAAGAGGTTGTTGAGAGATAGTCCTGAGTTACTTTTAGCTGAGGCATCGAAAACTACTCGCAGCTTTGTGGTACTACTGTCGAGTTTTAACACACTATGATGTGGAAGATAGTACACCGGACCTTTCAAACTATGAATGTTAACTTCTTCCATGTGGTTACGTTGAAGATGTTCGGTCATGAACTGAACATATTGTTCTTTTAAAGATCGGTCTCGCTGAAGTCTTCTTTCAAGCGATAAGAATCTTCGCATTGCTATCTCCTGTGAATCTCCAAGCCGATTGGGGTCATCGGAGAATGGCAGTGAAACAATGAAACGACCATTGACATCCCGTTTCTCAGTTCGGTTGAAATGCGACTCACATTTTTTCTCTACCGAAGATAGCGAAGACATGCTGGAATCGACTTCTTCGAGTTTCCAGAAACGTTCTATAATCCCGTTCAAATCTTCATCTTCGCTGCAAACTCTACATACGGCAGCTGATATAGATGCTTGTTTAGTTTTCCCAACTACTATCCATCCAAATATGGTGTTTTGAAGAACTGGAAGATCTTTTGCCATTTTTATTTGACCTATCGATAGCAGCTCTTGATAAAATTCTGCTCCAAGTAGCAGATCGATTTCTTCGGATTTGTAGAAGTCTGGGTCTGCTAGTTTGATATTCTTTGGAATTGGCCATTTAGAAACATCAAATGTTTGTGCGGGCTGTCGTGGTACAATATTACCGATAACAAAGGCTTCAACTCGTGCTGAATAATCACAGAAAAGAGATTCCATCGATATGTTGACTCTTGATTGACTTTGAGCCTTGTTTCCTCCAACACCTTGAATATGCAGCTGATCACCTTTTGCGATAAGTTTTAAACACTTCATCATTCTTATTGTGATTAAATTGACTTGAGAGCCTGAATCCAACAGTGCCCTACATTTTACGGACTCTCCGTTACTATTCATAATTTTTACTACCACCGTGCCAAGGAAAACATAATTTACTTCATGTCTATTAGTCGATGTGGCCACCGTAGATGGAAAACTCAAGATATCTTCAGGTTTCGGATTTGTTAAACTGCCTGGGTGTGACGCTTTCGTCGTCTCCCTCTTATCTGAGTGAATGAGAGTATGATGTTTTAACTCGCATTTTGTGCAACCGCGAGAACTGCAATTAATTGCCCTGTGCCCTGTTCTTAAGCAGTTTCTGCATAAATCATACTTATTAATGATCTTAACTCGATCTACGATCTTAGCTCCCGTGAATATCTTACACATGTGAAGAGCGTGCTTATCTTTGCACAATATGCACTGTGTGTTTAATCTTGAGTCAGTGGCACTTGCTGTCAACGCTTGAGCAACTCCCTGTTTTCGATGCCGATCATCTTTTCTGCCTTTGCTTCCCAAAACTTCAAGTGACTGGAAGCGCAATTCGAGGAAGTTCAGAAAATCATCTAGATTCTGAAGTTGTCTCGGGTTGTCCAGCGATTGTTCATGCAAAGTATGTGTGGTCTTATCCAGCTTTTTCACCATCCAAGGAAGTAAGAGCGGGTCTCAACCCTTTGTTGAGACACCAAGATTCTGCAACCTTAATAAGCATTCTTGCGTTGTATCGTGCAACGTCTTGAGCGATGAAGCAGATGGTAGTCGTTGGCATGCTGTGATAGTAACTTGTTAATAAGTGCCGATACTTGCAGACGTGGATTATTATAGCGCTCTTGTAAAGTCTTCCAAGCAATGGCATAATTATTCTCCGTTATTGTCAGATGTCTAATTAATCTTTCGGCTTCACCAGATAAATTCGTTTTAAGGTAGAATATCTTTTGACATCCAGGTATGCCTTGGTTGTGCACCATTTGGCTGAATAAATCTCGAAACTGCTGCCAATACAAGTAATCTCCATCAAATTTCGGAAGTGTTACCTTCGGCAGCTTAAGTGGACTATGCATACCCTGATTCGTTCCCATCACAGTGTGTGGAACTGCAGTTTGTTCGAGGTTCATGCCAATATCAATGAGAGCCTCCTGCACCTGCGCTTCATACTCGGCGTAGATATTCTCCTGATATCCGTATGTACTAGGGCTATCGGTCGATTTCCATATCTGACGATCGTCTTGCTCGATGTCACTCCAGAGCTGTTTGATGCTGTCAAACTTCACTCCGTAATAATGTTTAGATTGCTGATCTTCAATAGTTGCCAGCAGCCTCTTCAACGTTTGAAAATTTCGATTTTGTCTTCCAACAATGCGACGAATGCTTTCTGGCATTTCTTCGTTTTCAGCTTGCGTGACTTGGAGAGAGGTTTCAACTTGGAATTTAGGTCGAACGTCTGAACTATGTCCATCATGTTGAGCTAGCACTCCCTCTCTATCTTCGTCGATTCTTACTTCAAGTTTCGAATTGAAATGAGCTCGATACGTGTTGTAAATGCTTTCTATTTCCTGATAGTAATTGGAAATAAAGTATTCGTGTTGTAGATCTACTTTCTTCAATGAGCGAATCTTTGTGTCTACCGCCTCGAATGCATTCCACGCATTTTCTAAACGCTTTAGACGCTATTTGTAATAATCGACGGTCTTTCTATCTGAACCATCCTTCCGATAGTTCACGACAATTCGTTGAATCTCCTTCCCATTCTCTTCTTGCTGAACGGTGAGCGATTCCATTCTTAACACTAGAAGGGCCGGGCTTCATACTATACCTTCAAAGACCGCAGCGGTCAATTTGACGGTACTAGAGATTCAGTCAAAATACTTATGAAATAATTACGTATATTACATTAAAATAAAAAAAGTAACGTCAATTAATTTTTTTATTAGTAATAAACAATTTTAGCACTTAAAGTGAGTAACATTTGTAACAAGTTATAGTTTTTTTTTAATCTTTTATACATTTCCCACAAACAGCTTTTTTACAGATTGTGCAGTTTTCACACGTTATGTTTTATTTTTACAATTACTATTGACTTGACATTGCCGCCTCTTATTGTTTGTAGTACATTGTTCACTTGCCTCAGAATTAGTTTCTTGTCTTTGAGTCGCAGTTGAAGTCGATTTTTTTTTCACATACTCTGCACGTAAATCGCTCACTAGTTGAAGGATAAAATCATGCCGAGATATTTTTATGCCTGTGACTTTTTGGTATAGAATCCACGAGTTTATAGCTGCTAAATCAAGTATATTGTAAAAAACGTCTACACCAAATTTGGTTTCGTTGTAAAATTCAATTGTCTCAGGCAGCTTTTTTTGATCCGTACCTATGCTCACGTCTGGATGCAGAGTACTTAAAATAATAACATTTTTTCCTGGTTTTCCTTGATAGACAGTAAGGGTTGTATCGGTCTCGGTTTTCATTATAAAAGTTTCATATCTTGTAGTACGAATACCTCTACAAATCAGCGGTACTTCTCGTCTCGCACGCCGCATTGTTCCAACAATACTAGTGTTTTCGACCATTAGTTTTTTAGACAAATTTAGAGACGTCAAAAAGTTGTCAGTGGTAACGTTTCGGCCCTTTTTTAAATAGGGTTGTACCAGTTTCAAAACCACATGAAATGAAATGTCATTTGAACGGTTCTCGTCTTTTCCTAGATACGGAAATCCTCCACATAGGTACTTACTCTCGACATCCACTAGTAGCCAAAACTTTATGCCGAATTTATCGGGTTTGTTTGCAATATATTGTAAAAACGGACAACGAGTTTTTGATGGAAATAACTGCTCATCAACTGTCAAATTTTCTCCAGGAATGTAACACATTTGACAATTATCTGTAAATTTGTTCCATATATCTGAAATCATCGCAAATTTGTCATTAGCTAAGCGAGTAGAACGCGTGCTTCTCAAATCGAAACGTAAGTATTTCATGATCTCCTTGAATCTATTTTTGCTCATAGTATTTTTGAAAACAGGTGGTCCCCAATCTTGTGACCACAAAATGTCTAAATCTAGGTGGCTCATATTATAGGCTCCACGAGCGTAAATCAAAGCAATAAATGCATCTAGTTCGTCTAGGGATAAGTTCCAAGTGTCATCTTGACTCTTGTCATGTGCTTCCTTTTCAGTACATTCCTTTATACGTCGTAGAATGTACTCATGAATAAATAGTCTCCACGCAGAAATTGGCTTGTTATTTTCAATGCGTCGTTTGGCGTATGGAGTAGGCCCTGATATTTCTCTAACTATATTTTGCTGGGTTCGACGTCCTATTCCACTAGTGTCTGTAGAAATACAAGTCCATTCTGTGCCGTCACTTGCTACTTGTAACATCCCGACTTCCGGTACTGATGTCCTAGCTGAACGTCCACTGCGTGCTCCTCGCCCTCTGCTAATGGATCTACGAGATACCCCGCGTCCTCTGCGCGAATTTACAATAATGTTGTTATTTGTAGCAGAAGAATCTACTTCGGAGTCTTCTGATGAAGAAGTGACCTGTTCCGGCTGAAATACTGCATCACTGTCTGATAAATCGTCGCCACTTTCATCACCTGACACATCTAGTTGTATATCCCGATATCGCAACAATTCTTGTTCTATTTGAGATCTCCTGAGACCCCTACTCATTTTTTTATAACAAACTGCTCACTAAACGAAACCAATGTCAAATGAAACAAGCTAAACAGTAACAACTTACTCAGAATTACAGAATTACGACTGTTCACTAAACGAAACCAATGTGAAATGAAACAAGCTAAACAGTAACAACTTACTCAGAATTCAATATACATAAAAACAAAAGTACTTTCATTAGTTTGAAGAAATCGTTGTTTACAATTCTTATCGCTGCCTTTGTATGCCGTCACATTGACGGTGTGCGGTCTTAGTAGGTATTTGTAAAGGAATCTCATATACAACATACAGTTTAATATTTTTTTTATATAGATTTAGTCTTACAATAACAAACTAGGAAAAGTCATAAAATATCAAAAGAAACAAAAACATAGTTTGTAAAATATTTAGGAATGAAATCGCCGTGCGGTCAAATTGACGGTCTTGGTCTTTCTAGTGTTAACGTCGCACTGGATGTTAAAACCTTGAAGCACGCGTTGATGATGGTACTAGCATTGGCTCAACTTTAAAAATTGTTCTGCTGCTGGATCTAAGTGTAGCACTTAGGTCCCTGCTCGGGCGTCAAATGTTTAAGATAAGGTTCTTTTACCTTAACTCTGATGCTAGTCAAGGTGTTGCACCTTGACTAGCATCAGAGTTAAGGTAAAAGAAGTCGTCCTGTAGTTCCGATACTGCCTGTCGCAGATTTATTGCCTCTTGCCAATATGAAGTTAAGTTATAGTACACGACTATGTCCCATTCGCTTAATACCAAATTTGCTGGACCCAGGCTCTCAAAATATAGCCCTGGTGACTGAGGAAACGAAGATATATGAGCCAATCTGGTAAAAACGGGTAAAACCAGACTTGCCCATAGTAGAAGATTGATTGGTGCTGACATCATCTACCATCGCCTGCTAGCACCACCCATGCTAGATTGTTTTGATCTTGGTTCTAAGCTGGTCTCCGGTTCAGTTATTTTATGCTTGATTGCTCTTGATGCCAAATAAGGTTGTATATTGACCTGGTCTTTATCTTCTTCTGCTTGAACTGGTAACGGAGCCAGCGAGTGGATGGCTCTTCGCAGCACACCTGAGGAAGTTTTGACGTCTGCGACTCGAATCAACCCGTCTGTGCCTGGAATGCCTCGTAGTATTCGACCCATACGCCATTTCAGAGCCGGTAGATTGTCTTCTTTAATGACTACTAGCATTCCTGGTTGAATGTTTTTGCATACTTTTGTCCACTTAACCCGCTGTTGATGTTCCGTTAAGTATTCAGATGACCATCGCTGCCAGAACCTTTGTTTGAGTTCGTATAACTCCTTCCATCGCTTAGAGAGAGTCGTACTACTTGCTGGACACCTTGCATCTACGGTATTGGTAAGTGGTTCACCGATTAAGAAATGCCCTGGAGTAAGCGCGTTGAGGTCATTGGCATCTGCAGATAGCGAAGTCAGGGGTCTCGAGTTTAGAATGGCTTCTATCTCGATCATCACGGTTTCCAACTCTTCATAAGTAAGTGAGGCGGGAGCAATATTCCTTACCATGAAGTATTTGGCTGACTTCACTGCTGCCTCCCAGAGGCCACCAAAGTAGGGCAATCTGGGAGGGATAAATTTGAAATCAATACCCTTAGTAGTGCAGAAGCGTGTAATTTGCTTCTTATCCCTTGCGGTGTGAATTACCTCTGACAATGGTGCCAGATGGTTTCTGGCACCAACGAAGTTCGTTGCTGTTTAATATAAGGTTATTTTACCTTAACTCTGATGCTAGTCAAGGTGTTGCACCTTGGCTATTGTTTTGTTACTGGTCAAAGGTGTTACACCTAGACAATAACAACGATGTTTAAGTTTGAAAGTAAGATATTTTATCTTATCTAGTGTTGATAGTCAAGGTGTTGCACCCTGGCTAATAGTTTAGAATTTGTCAAAGGTGTTACACCTTGGCAAAACGAGCACAACTTCAAATTGTAGGAATAAAACACACTGAATACTGTCGAACTGCTATAGCTTCTTTATTCTTCAGCTTATTCATGTAAACTTATTGCTAAGTTGACAATACAAAGTTCAATAAAACAAACATAGCCTAATTACATCAGCAAAATTGACCCGTGAATTAATACAATACAAAACGTGAATCAATCAGCGAATAAGTGCAATACAATAACAAACATACATTGAACAGTGAAATGAATACAAAACGAAAACATGAATTAATCAGCGAATAAGTGCAATACAATAACAAACATACATTGACCAGTGAAAATGAATGAATTGATGCGTAGTCAAATTACGCGTGCAATAAGTGTTCAAAACAACGACTATTGACTTGACTGTATATATTTCTACACAATTTTATGCTAACAATGGAAATGAACGAATTTGATGATAATTACATTTTAATGTGACCTACATACATATACTTAATACTAAACAGTTGCATTATCACAAAAAAGTTTGCGACAGTGTCCACTTCGACCAGTGAACCATTTCAAGGCACCAATGAAGGCTTCTGTGGTTAGATCGGATACCACTTCGATATGGATGGCCTTGGTACTAAAGCAACAAAATATGGCGATATATGTCTCCTGTGGTCGCTTACCTCTGGTCTTGAAGTGCGTCTATAATGGTCCAGCAAAATATACTCCTGCATTTATGAATGGTCGGTTTGGTTGAACTCTCTCGGCGGGTAAGTTGGCCATCAGCTGAGTAAGCAGTTTAGGTTTTGCTTTGGCACATCGAATACAGTTGTTCACTACTGCTCAAACTGTTGTCTTGCCCTTGATTGGCCAAAATCTCTGTCGTAAGATCGCTAATAAGGCAGTACCTTTAGCATGCAAATGTTTAATATGGTATTCGTGGACAATTAATTTTGTGACATAGTGACTGTACGGTAAGATGATTTGGTGACGTGAGTCATACGGAAGAGCTGCATCCTCTATCCGGCCACCGACTCTAAGCAACCCAACTGGATCAATGATTGGGCGTAGACTGACTAATGGATCCCGCTCGTGTGTTTTCTCGTTGCTTTCAATTGGCGAATTGTATTGTAGAACTCATTCGATTGGGCTTCTCTAATAATTATCTGAAAAGCGTTATCGAGCTCCTCAACAGATAGCTCAGCATGACAGTAGTGTGTTCGTGTTTCTTGCGCGCCTAAAACTGGGACCTGGACACGAGGTGACTGAAGAACTCTCCCCAATAGTGTCACTTGACCGATCTCTGGAGCCCAGTGTGCGAAGTTTCTTAACAAATCTTGCCACATAGGCAACTATTGTTTGAAGCCGTTGTTGCGAAACAGCCTCGCACATATAGCACCCACACACACCCACAAACATTGGCGGTGCAATGATGCATGCGACGGTCGAATGCATTGCATTGCATTGGAAAACAGGCTTTGCTTATGCATTTGATTGTCGCATGTGTCATTGCATTGCATCGGGTTCGCTGACCTGAGCGCAGCTGATTTGCAACAATACTTGCATCAGCTGCGTTATCAGGACAGCGAAAACAGGAGATGTTTGGTGCTGGTTGTAGAGAAACACTTGTCGCGCAACTGGGAAAGAAAAAACAACGGGACGTGGCGGCAACGGGAGCTTATTGGCGGTAGGTTTTGGTGCTTGTGAGGAGTCGGTTTTTAGCACTGGAGAAATAAAGGTGTGATAGAGGAGAATAAGAAAAGGCGCGAACTGCGGGTGATAGTGAAGTGCAGTATATTTTTCTTTGGATTTTACATCGAGTTTTTGGGTTTTTTCTTGTTCTGGCGTGCTTGGTCGACTTGAGGAGTGACTAACTCCCGATAAACAGAATAAAAGAAAAACTGAGAAATAGGCACCAGATTAGATACAAACTTTGTGAGTGGCTGTGCTTCGAGATATCTGATTCGGGTCTGGTCTAGTGGACGAGTATCGGAACAATTTTCTGAGTTTGATATGTGTTTGATTGATCGTGCTTCAAGTAGAAAAGTTCGGATTCGATTGTTGAATTGGGTAGCGAAGTTGTTCGAAACGCCGATAAAATTGAGACTCGGAGTTAGTCTTAACAATCTACCGATCTATTAGTGAAATAGCTGAAATAAGCACCAGCTTGGTATAAACGGTATCTGTGATATCTTCGTGATCGCATGAAATAAATTGTCCAATTCGGGAATGCGTTTTGTGTGCTGAACGAGTTATGGCGAAATAATCGAACGAAAATATTGGGTGTAGGAATGATAGAAGCCGATATGATAACGGAAAAGAAATCCGATCTTGGGAGATGCTGGGAAAACGACCTCTTTGTATTGACTGTCATTATTTACCACTGATGTTTGGATGTACGGATAGCCAGATAAGTACACGAGAAATGAAATTTTAGATGGTTATGAAATCTTACAATGGAAAAATTAAGTTTGTTATTCTAAGAATTGAAGTGTCAGAAAGTGGTTGATGAAACTATATTATTAATCATTCAACAAATTTATTTAAATAGTTCAATTCGCTAATTAAATAATATTAGTCAAATATCATTTTTGTCTCTTGTAATTCCATGGTGCGGAGTGGGGAATGTAACTTATCATTTAGTTACCTTTTTTGTTATGGTTATATGGTTATTATAATTATAATTTTATTATCCTTAGAGAATTATTTTTTTATTATACATATAATATGATAACATTCTGTATTGATGATGCATGTGAATCAATTCCGGCCGGGGTTGAGTACCCATGACCTGCCAGGTTCTATAAGGCTCTACCTTGCCTGATACTATCCATCCTAGCACCGTATTTTGTAGTAACGGAAGACCTTTATTGAGCCGGATTTGTCCTATCGTCAATAATTCGTAATAAATATCTGCTCCAAGGAGCAGGTCTATGCAGTCTTGACGGTTGAAGTGAGGGTCAGCCAACTGAATACCTTTAGGAATGCTCCAATTGCCCACGTCCAAATTTCGAGTTGGCTGTGGTGCTGTAATGCGTGGTAATATAACAGCTTCTATCTTCTTAGCAAAGCAGCTTGTGGTTGATTGAATGGGCATCTGCAAACTCTGTTGCGTCTGCTGAGATACCCCACCTAAACCACGGATGTACAAATTATGTCTTTTCTTTGGAAGACCTAGTCGATTTGCCGCGTTCTCAGTAATTATATTAATTTGAGAGCCGCTATCTAATACAGCTCTTAACTCCATTAGTTGGCCCCTGTGAGTAGGAACCTTGATGATTGCCGTGCTGAGCAATACTAACGTACTTCTTTCTCCTGCTGTTTCTGTCGAAAGTGTCACTGGAGTGTTAGCTGTCTCAATAGCCTTTGCTGTTGCTGGTCTTAGTTTTTCACCCTTGGAAGTTGATTTTGGTGTCGTTGCTACTAAGGATTGCGTGCTGTCGTCTAAGTGCAGAAGGGTGTTATGCCTCTTTGGGCATCTTAGACAATTTCTCGATGTGCACTGGGTTGTTTGATGCCCTTCGCGCAAGCAGTTGAGACATAATTTTAATTGTCTGATCTTATTTATTCGCTCCGGTATGGACAGTTTCAGAAGTTCTGGGCACATATGCACGCGATGTGCTCCGTGACACATCTTGCACTGCACTGCTATGTTGCTGTTGGTAGACACCAGCGCCGATGTTTTTCTGAACCCTGATTTAAACGAAGCTGAAGGTTGCCTCTCCAGACCAAGAGATTCAAGCGATTGGAAACGATGCTCTGGAAATGTCAGAAATTCTTCCACCGTTGGTAGATCACGCGGTGACTTCAAATTTTGCTCGTACAGTGCATGTGAATTTTCAACCAGTTTCTTGAGCGGTATGAAAAGCAGAATAGGGCCCCATGTTGAGGTATCGACCTGTAGATTCTGAAGACCCAACAAGCATCCTCTAGTTGCGTCGTACAATTTCTTCAATGATCCCGCTGTTTCGGTTGTGATGACCGGTTGGGATAGTAATTTTTCCAATAGCGTGAAAACCATAAGTCGCTGATTTTGGTATCTATGCTTTAAAATCTCCCAGGCAGTCTTATAGTTGTCATCCATAATAGCTAGATGACGTATTAGGCGCTCAGCTTCGCCCCTCAAATTAGATTATTTTATTTGCATTGCCCAAAGGCTGTTCGTGGATCATCTGGCGAAATAGATCATAAAACGAGTGCCATTCTGCATAATCACCACTAAAGACGGAAGGTACGATGTGTGGTAAATTCACATGTGATTGCACCCTCGAGGTTTCGGTGCTGCTGCCCGTTAGTTTCGCAAGACAATCTCTCATATATATGAGGCTAAATTGAATGCTTTCTTCAATATCGAAGAATTCGCTCTCCTTGTAGTCATATTGTGCTGGGTCTGTGGATGAATGCCACAATTCATGATGTCCCTGGCGGATCTCATCCCAATACTTGGAGACTGCTTCTATCTTGCAATCATAAAATTGCCTTGATTGTATCTTGCTTGCATCGATGCCTTCTATCATTCGTTGTACCGCTCGAGTTTTAGCTTTCTGTTGACGCACTAACGCATGCAGTCGCTTGGCTTCTTCAGTAGTTGATGCATCGGTCTGTGGCAGGCCGACCGATGGGAAAAGTCTCCTTTCAATATCGTCTTTTACTTTTTCGTACTCTCGTTTGAGCACATCGAAATAATTCTTGGTGAAATATGGGTTTTCTGGGAAATGTTCAGCTAAGGGCTGGAGCTTCAGATCTACAGATGCAAAATTGGACCATAGTTTCTCGAGCAGTTCAAGTCGAGCATTTAGATACTCGTTCGTCTTGCGGTTACTCGAGTCCTTCCGATAATTGGATAGCAACTGTTGGATCTCTTGCCCAGTTGTACTTTGACGTGCTGTTAATTCCTCCAGACTGATTTTCAACTCCGCCATTTCGTGTATCGAAGTCCATGGGTAGCACCAATATCAACGCTGCTCCGCAGATAATTGTTCGCGTATTGACGTAGATCACGAAGATCACGTCGGGGCCACCAAAATGTTTGTATAGCGAGATTACTCGCTGTTCTGACTGTCGACCGAATTCGCCCTTGTTTTGCAAGTTCCTTGGTGGAACACCAATGGACACTTTCGTAGAGTTGAATCTGACAGAAAAAATCACTTGGTGGTACACCAATTGAAATTGCTGTGGAACAAAGGTATTAACAAGAAAACATAGAACAAAATGTTATTTGAATAGAATCGCCTTCTTTACTCGTCCGCGTTAACAAAACAACTGTTCTTAATATTATTCTTATCCTACTTAAGTACTAATCGGAGCATGTATACGTCAGCATAAATTCTCCGTTTGATTCGTTGGTCACATATGTGCAGAATACTGCATATACGGCAGGCATGTTCATGAAGTATACCTGCATATATTGCTTAGCGCTCAGGTACACAGGAATTTGCTGACGATGCGTCTGCCGTATGATCGTGATAAAAAAGTGGTTGTTACATGAAGCGTACCATCTGAACACTTCCAATGCGCGTTATGCAAACTAGCCTGGAGCACCATGACAATTTCACCCGATCACACCAAGACTTCTTCAAAAATACTTCCTATCATCACGAAACACTATGACATTTTATGTCTTCATCTGAACCACCAACCACTTGCTTCGCAATATTAAGGTAAAATAGCTTCACTGACTATTCACTCTTGTGCTGAATTCCACTCGTTCATCATCCAAGCATACTCCAATGTCTATTCATTTTTAAAAACTCGCCAACACTATCTTATTATGTTATCAGACGTCGGCATTTAAAATTGTCAAGCCGCACAGATTAAAAAAATGCAACATCGCAATTCAATTCGTTTTTTCCTTTTTTTACTGCTTTCAAATACTCGTCTGGTTCAGATCATCACCCAAACCTCAGTCGCCGCAGCGCATCTGATAATCTTTTTTATGAAAACTATATTGTTCCACTCTCGGTGCAATCGTATAAACAAAATCTCTCCTCAAATGAAAACTAAACGATATCAACACAAAAGAAAACGCAATCTTCACACCCGATTTCTTCTCGAACACCCACTACGGCAACCACTCCACCAATCTTTTTCGCCCAAGCACCAAAACCCAACTTCTAAAGAAACCACGACAATCTTTATGGGTTGAATCAAAACTCCAAACCTGATCAAAACTCCAAACCTGACTAACTCGCATTCAGCATCCGCGAGACTTGCTTCACAAGCTGCCACGTACCGTTTCAAACCAGCCGTTATTAAAAAATCTCAGCTGTGTGCATGCAATACAGCACACTCAGCAAGCACCCAACATTTCTAGTTTCGCTGACCTGATAACGCAGCTGATTCAAGTATTGTTGTAAATCAGCTGCGCTCAGGCCAGTGAACCCAATGCAATGCAATGCAACATTCGAAAATCAAACGCATATACATAGCCTGTTTTTGTATGGCCATGCAATGCACCCGGCCATCGAATGCTGCATTGCTTACGCAAGGTTTGTAGGTGTGTGTTCGTGTGGTGGCGGCAAGGCTGTTCCGCAGCAAATTCTGATCAACTCGGCTTCTCTTAACATATTGCTCTTGGAAGGTTTTTCTCATCAAATGTTTCGTGGAATGATATTTTGTTTACGGGACCAACAATACGGGGTGACTTATTTTCAAATTTATTGCGTTTTTGGCTGCACAAAGACGTCTTCTCGGCGGGCACTGAGAAAATGTATCGCCAAATATTAGTCAATAAAGAAGATCGGCGATACCAGCTAATCTTGTGAAGAAGTGACCCTAAGCTTCCGGTGAAGACTTATCAGCTAAACACCGTGACTTACGGAACAGCGCCAGCATCTTATTTGGCCACCAAGTGCCTACAAAGGTTGGCCCAATGGGAAGCGTCAAAATATCATTTTACAAAGTATAATTTTACGTGGATGATATTTTGATGGGCGCGGACAAATTGTCCACAACTTTAAGCATTCATTAAATGAATTACTTACGAAAGGCGGTTTCAAATTGAAAAAATGGTGCTCAAATCATCCGGCACCAGTGCTGCCATTTATTTTTTTGAAATAATGCTAGATTCAATTTTTTTTAATGCTAAATAATGCTAGATTTTGTAAAATGATAATGCTAAATAATGCTTTCTTATTTAATTGAAATAAACATGGTTTAATATGAAAATAATATGTATATTTATATGAGGGTTGATCAATAAGTAATGATAATCGGTTATTTCCAGTTCGCATAAAATTAAAAAAATATTTTTTTACTACTACACATACTCACTAATCAGCATGAAAAAAACATATAAATATGTGTCAATTCCAGGGAGCTACATTCCTTTGAATACGAACAATCGAAGAGAGAACATAAAAATGGGGAAAAACGAAATTAAAGCTGTCATTAAGTACCTCTGTATGAAAAAAGGAGGAGAGGCGTACACGGCGACATGGTGGAAACATTAGGGAACTCTGCTGCTCCATATTCCACCGTTGCACCCTAGGCCAAGGAGTTTAAGCTGGGAGGAACATCCACTGAAGATGAACACCGCGAAGGACGTCCATCCACATCCTTCACTGAAGGCAACGTATAAAAAAAAAGATGTGTTGGTAGATCAAAGAGTGACCCTCAGGCATGTAGTTGAGGTCACAGGGATCTCATATGGTAGTATTCGAAAAATCTTTGCCAACAAATTATATATGAAGAAGATCTCTGCACGTTGCGTACCGAGAATGTTAACGGACGAGCATAAGAAGAAACGAGTCGACATTTCAAGGATGAATCTCGAGAAGTTCCACGCAGATCATGAGAATTTTTTGTCACATTTCGTGACCATTTACGAGACCTGGATCCACCATTTTGATCCAGAAACCAAAATGCAATCGATGACCTGGAAGCGACCCTCTTCATCGACGCCGAAGAAATTCAAAGTGTCAAGTTCGGCAGGAAAGATTATGGCATTCGTTTTTTGGGATGCTGAAAAAATTATTGTGGTGGAATGTTTGGAAAAAGGAGCGACTATATCAGGCTCTTACTAGGCTGACCAAATAAGAAGATTGCGAGAGGCAATGAAGGTGAAAAGACACGGCAAACTGCGAGCCGGAGTTCTGTTTCTTCAAAATAACGCACCGGCTCACAAGGCTGCATTTGCGATGGATGCAATTAAAGAAACAGGATTCAAACTGCTTGAACACCCACCCGATTCGGCAGCTCTAGCTCTCAGTGACTTTTACCTCTTTCCTCGGCTCAAACAACACCTTCGGAGTAAGAAATTTGAAGATGATAGGGAAGTGATGGCCGCTGTTGAGGCATTTTGGGAGAGTCCAGATAAAGAATTTTTTTCTAAGGGTATCCTGGGTTTGGAAAAAAGATTGACTAAATGTATTATCTTTTAAGTTTAATTACCTTGGTTTATATTCATTATCATCACTTATTGATCATCGTATGTATAGCAAAAAAAAAAATTAGAAGTTTTAAATTTACATCTCAAAATGATTCTATATCTATTACAGACATATCAGTTATGTCTAAATCTTCTTCTCATTTCTACCAATATTTTTCAAAACATCGTTGGAATCTCACAAACAAAGCAGCAACAATTATTTATTTTTAAGTGAAGAAAAATTATTAGTGTCGGTTAACATTTGAAGCCCTAACAAAACAATTGATCCACATTATTCAGGAAAAAATATCTAACTAGAATGCACATACTTTGGTAAAGTTGAGCTTGTAGATGCCCGAGGCTCCTGGGAGTCTGAAGGGGATGGGGCCCCATCACTGATTTTTAGCATCATCACGATTAAATTGAACGTTGCCATATTTAAAGCAATATAGATGACTTTATAATCTTTATATTTTAGACTTTATATTCACTATCATTATTTCAAAATCAGACAACTGTCACTTCTGGTTATCACTTCTAACAAAATGACATGAGCGCGTTTTTGTATTTTTCATGAATTCCCGCCATCACATAATTCAGGAAGTTTCGTTTCATGAAGGCGACTGAAAGTACACGAACAGAGCTATTGAGAAAAATTTGATGGGCGAGATTGTAAATAGATGAGTGCCAGATTATTCCGAAATCTAAATTTAAATGCTAAAAATAATGCTAGATGCTAACTCCAAATTTCGAATGCCGTATTGGAAAAAATAATGCTAGATCTAGCATTCGAAATGCTAAAATGGCAGCACTGTCTGGCACTGTTGCAGAACATTCCAATAGAGGATAGAGCTATTCAACTTGATTTCGCAGACGAGACAGAAGAACAAGTAAAAACACTAGGGCTCGTATGGATCCCAAAAACTGATATATTTTCGATAAGAACGAACATTACTCCTGCTCGTCAATATACAAAAAGAAACGTGTCGTCTGATATAGCCAGGCTGTTTTACTCTCTATGTATGATTCGAACAGTAGCGGTGACAGCAAAGATAATTCTGCAGGAGGTGTCATATACATCCGGTCCATTAATAGTTAAAATATGGCGGTAGTAAGACTATTATCCTCAAAATCAAAGGTTGCACCTTTGAAACAATTAACATTACCCAGGCTAGAGTTATGTGCTGCAAAGTTACTCGCTGAACTCGCCAAAAGAGTGCAGCATGATTTAAAACTAGAAAATGTTGACATTTTTTTGGACTGACTCACGAACAGTGCTCGAGTGGATTTATCCACGCTCGTCTTCATTCCACACTTTTGTGGCCAATCACATAGCATCTATACAGGAATTGTCTATACCGCAGCAGTGGAGACATGTTGGATCACACGATTATCCTGGCGATGTATTGTCACGAGGTTTAGCGCCAAACAAACTAAAGGAATCAATAAAGTAGTGCTACGGTCCACACTTTCTCCCTGTAGCAGAATCAATCTGGCCACCACCTTATCAACAAGGTGGAAAATGTGAGCTAGAAAGAAGATGAACAGTTTTAAATACAGTGTGTCAGGAATACAGATCAGGTGAATCTGAAAAGGTGCAGCAGGTGATGGCTACAATTTCATCACTCTCAGAATCACGTATAGCAGAGGCAAATAAATCGTAAAGCTCGGCTCAGGATGATGATACAGTGCACTTCTTATACATAATAAATCATCGGAATTCATTCAGGTCACTTCAACGCATTACACCATATGTTTTGCGTTTCGTAAAATACCTCAAAAGCAAATCCAGTAAAAGCTTGGGTTTTAAAAGTTTGACAACGACCGAATTGCATGAGGAACTGCACGTTATCGTGAAATTGATGCAGGAACAAGAGTTCAGTGAAGAAATAAAGCAGTTGACGCTACACGAACAAATTGAAAATTCGGGTCAAATAATAACTCTTAGTCGTTTCCTAGAGGAATACAAGATTTTTCGAGTTCGGGCCAGACTAGAAGATGTTGCATTATCATTTGACGCAAAACACCCTATATTGCTGCCTCACTCGCATCCGTTCACTACAATGCTAATGACCGATATCCACACAGAAAATAAGCACGTGGGACCGCAGACGCTTTTGGCAGTAACGAGGCAGCAATTTTGGCCAATTAAAGGAAAATCCATTGCACGCTCAGATGATGTAAAACCAATTAATGGGAAATCTACCTAGTCACCGTGTGCAACCTGCTCGCCGTTTATAATTGGCTACATTACACTCTGCCAGGGAAACGACCTACTAAGACGTATAAAGCAGTTCATCTCGAGGTGGTAAGCAATCTGTCTACAGATGCTTTTATAGGGTGCTTGAAGCGATTTGTTATTGTAAGACGTTATACTGCGATAACGCTACCAATTTCGTTGGCGCGAAGAATCAGCTCCAAGAGCTGAAGGATGCTCTTTTCGGACATGTAACTAAAGAAATGATCACTGTAAAATGCAGTGAAAAGGGGATAGATTTCAAATCCATACCACCTCGAGCACCTCATATTGGTGGTTTGTAGGAAGCTGCAGTAAATGCTGAATTTTGCATATAAATGCTGAATTTTGGAAACGGCGGTCAAGAGAATATTTATATGAGCTACAACACCGATACAAATTGAAGGTCGGGGGTAAGAATGTCCAACTTGGTACGGTAGTAATTATCCATGATGACAACACTCCACCTCAAAAGTGGCCCTTGGGAAGAATAGTATAAACGTTCAAGGGCAAAGACGGTTTCGTTCGAGTAGCAGAGGTTAAAACAGCAGGAAACATTTTGAAGAGGCCCATACATAAAATTGCACCTCTTCCTATTGAAATGCAGGACGAGCATGGAGAATTATGTGATGATGATAAACGTCAAAGCAATGTTATTGCGACTGAAGATCGTGCTACCAGAATTTGGAAGGCCATGTAACCAGAACGGTCAGAAACACCTCCAAAGAAGAGCTCGCACCATTCGTTAAGTTCTATTGTTGACACGCTACTTAATCTTACCTGCGCTATTTTTCCATCGACGAAAAATCGAAAAGGCGGAAATGATACATTTTTCAAAACAAGTTGGATTATATTTTGAAAATGTAGGAGAAATTAACTTCGAAGCTACAGAATGGAAACTTATAATCTATTATGATTTGAAGCCACATTGACTGGAATATATTTCATTGATCAACGGAACAAAGGCTTTCAAGCACTTGTGCCAACAGCTATCCCAAAGCATCTGTGGGCAAATGGTCAATCAATTTAAACATACAATTGAGGAGCTTGATTTTATGAATGCTTTATTTTCAAAAAGGCAAAAAAGAGGGGTCTTCAACATCATCGGAAAGGTTGTCAATTCATTATTTAGAGTTTTAGACTCGTCATATACAAAGCATATGAAAGGCACCATATTCAAAGTCATTGAAAACGAGGACTATCTCTTGCAGTTAGTTAAAAACCAAACATCGGTGATTGATTCTACTATGAATATAATGAAAAGGGTCAGCACGAAAGTGAGCTGAAATTCAAAGAATTCAGTAAACAAGTCGACGAGATACTTAATCGAAAAGAGGTTATGGAAAAGAAGTTTATTGCATAAAAATATACCAGGTTATGACTTCCTTATCGATTCAAATGACTATGATCGCATCCAATTTACGTAAAACTCAATCCGCGATAATTGCCACTTTAACGGATACACATCATGAAACTATTAATCCGATGTTGTTTTCGCCTCAGCAGCTTCAACGGGAAATAACGACAATTAAGCTTCATTTACCAGAATCCACCCGATTACTGATGACAAAAGATAATCCCATTCAATTATATGAAATTATGACGGTAAAAAGCGGATTTCTAGAAGATCAACTAGTTTTCGAAATAAAGTTACCTCTTATGGATGAACATAAATTCGACGTTCTGAAAATAGTGGCAATTCCTACAGTCATCAACGATTCTCTTTTGGCAATCAATCCATGTTCGACTTATCTCGCCGTTAGTTTGCACCGCGATAGGTATCTACCTCTGACCCAAGACGAACTTGCGAAATGCGTAACAATAAAAGAGTACGCAAGTCCTGTTTATCACAAGGGGTCTAAAATCTGTTCATGTGAAGTAGAGCTGTTCAATAATGAGACCCGTAGAAGTTTTGTCTTCACCAGAATTAACGAACAATGGATACAATTTCAATCCAGAAACCAGTGGCTGTATGCAACAAAAACCCCTACTCGAATAAACTTAATTTGCGGGAAGGAGGTGTCTCAGTTGATTTTAGACGGATCAGGTCTCCTAACACTTCGAGCAGATTGTATCATCAAGCAGGAAATATATACTTTTCAAGGACAGCGGACTTACACTAGTAATGTTTCTACTTCTTATTCAGACTGCGCTAAGTTAGACGATACGATACGATGTTGATTACAAATGCAACTGTCTATAATTCGCATGTAGACGAAATTCTCGAGGTCCAAAACATCATTAAAACCCAACGACTTGCAGAAATGCCGAACAAATTTATGAAACACCGAATTCATCATCTATCGATTGGGTATGTAGCACTATCATTGGGCATCGTTCTGACAGGATGTCTTGCATGGAGAAATAGTTCCAGACTTTTTAAGTGTAGGAAGAAGCCAACACCAAGTCCACGACTGCTAAACATTCCAAATTTCATGGTTGACGTTTAAGGATTGAATTCTCATTCAACGCGGGGAGTATGTTTAATATTAAGTTCACTTACACATGATTTGATATTATTAAATATGCAATGTTCAATGTTCTACATTAAGTTCGCTTACACATGATTGATTATTAATAAATATGCCATGTTCAATGTTAAATCATAAATAGGTTACAAAGAATAAGTTTGTTATTGTTAACATGAACATATGTACGTAAAGCAACTCAAGTTGTCATCAATTGTTGCATTTTAATAAGTTTGCAAATGTTATGATTAATTCATGCTCACAAATTATTATTGCTGAAATAGTGTTCTACTTACCTGCATTTTTGTAACTTTGTATAAAATTGGTGTCAGTGAGTTATGCTTACATTGTAGAAAGTAAGATTTTCATTGTACTATAAATTAGACTATGCTAAGGAAAATAAACCACTTTTCAATCGATCTTTTGTGTATTCACTTGAGGTGTTTGATAAGTAGCATTACGGTTTAAGTGCCGTTGTTGGAACAAGTCGATCAACAGATTATTGATAACTTGTTACGGTTTAAATGCCGTCAATACTTTGTAACCTCCTTTTCACCTCTAATGTAGCATCATAACGTCAGACGTGCGTGAAGTAGTCCCCGTCGGAATTAAATTAAATTTCCGTATATATTTAAACCATAATCCATTATATTGTTTATTTATCTGTGAATTTACTCTGTGCCGACGCGCTGATTTTATGTGCGGTGCTAACGTGGGTGCCTTCTTTCTTGGCAATACAATTTTTACCCTTCTTCTTTTCCCTGTGAGGAACCAGTGAGAAAACAAGGTCGCGTAACGTCGCGTCGTCGTCTTAATCGCGTCAACAGATTAACTCTGAGGGGTCGACCCGGTTTTCTGTTGTATATATACCTTGGACAATTCAGTAAAGGTCATTTAGTTTATTTCTATTAGCATATTTCCCTTTTTTCATGTTCCTCATAAGTGAAAATGTATAAATCGAATCAACTATAACGGAAAGTGCGAACAAAGAAGTAAATTTCACATATGTTAACAGAACATTTGTTTTAGTAATTAATCCTACTTCTAAATTTGGTTTTTATGTTATTTTATCAACATTGAAATCCAACTGGTCATAGCTCAGTGACATTGTTGCAAGCTCTTGACCACTAGAGTGCGATTCGATTCCACGTCAGTAATTCAGCTTTTTGTAAGTTTCAACATATTGGGAAAAATAAATCGCTTTGATTTTAAGTAAAAACAATTTAAATGATAAAATAGCACTTTCAATTTGAAACAATTATAAATCAAATACATATGCAATATAATAAACACACATAATATTTTTAAATTAACTTCACTGGCCGAGCTATTGAAAAGTTAAATTGACATTATAATCCCATAACTTATCAGTTTTGGTAGCATCGTTACATTAGCAAGCGCTTAAGGTGCTATGACACTACATTATTTTGCGCATTAATCATCTCATTATTAATCCGAAAAGAAAAGAGATCGAAATATTTAGTGTGAAAGAGACAAGTAGGTTAAGTTAGGTTAACTGGCTGGCACAGGGCCACACATAGACGCATTGGTCCGTAGTGATACCAGATAAATGGACCCGGAGAAGGAAAGTTCAGTCCAAACGGCCATCGAAGCCCCCGGACTTTTTTGAGAACTGAAGTATGTCCTTCAGCCTCTGCTCCGCTACATGTGAGAGATCCACCAGCCAGGGCTCGCCGAAGCAGCGCTGCCTGGTTCTCCCCAGTGCCGGGCAGTGGCACAGAAGGTGATGGATTGTTTCTGAGACTCCAGGCTCTTGACACTTCCTACAGATGTCGCTGGTTAGGAGTCCCATTTTCATGGCATGAGCTGCTACAAGACAGTGGCCAGTAATGATGCCGACCAGCCGCTTGCAGTCAGTCCGCGTTAATTCGAGCAGGTACTTAGTAGCTACGAGATTGTACGATCCCCACATGATTTTGGTTAGCTTACATGTCGGGGTTGCACGCCACCTGCACATGGCAACTTGCATCATATTGGAGTCGATCGAGTATTTGATTGTTTGGATTGGAGTAGGAATATTAACTGCGCCTGATAGGGGAAGGCTGGCTCCGTGCTTAGCCAGCGCGTCCGCCCTCTCGTTTCCTTCAATGCCCTTGTGACCAGGAACCCAGAAAATCCTGACTCTTCTGTTGTTGCCCAGTCTATTCAGGGCCTGAATGCAGTCAAGTACACACTTCGATTTGTATGTGTAAGATATCAGTGCTTTAACCGCCGCCTGACTGTCTGTAAAGATGTTGATTTCTTCATTTGTGGTATTTCCGGCGTATGCTAGGTCTGCGGCTTTACGTATCGCAAAAGCCTCCGCCTGAAAAATACTACAGTGGTTACAAAGCCTAAAAGCTGCTTCCATAGTTGCCTCTGCGGAAGAAGTTGCAGCACCCACTCCGGCAGCCGTTTTAGAGCCGTCAGTGTAGATGCTAAGAGTTGTTGCGCCCATTTGCCGATTCCACTCCTGCCCATCCCCCACGGTCGCTTGATATCCGCGCTCGAAGCACAAAGTGGGGACCAAGTAGTCGGTGCTACCTGCGTATCCCCGCTCAATTCTGCCAAGACCCAAGTACTTAGTTTGCGACTTGAGGCTTAAGCTGGCGCCGCCCAACCTGATTGGAGGTAATTCAGGAATTTTGTACTTCCTTGTGAAAAGTACAAGGTCAGTTTTATTGGAGTTGATGCCAAGGCCCACGGTATTTGCCCGTTCCGCAACAAGCCCTATAGCATACTCGATGAGTTAGCCAACTGTGTGCGGAAACCTACCCGAGACTAATATCGCAATGTCATCGGCATAGGCCACAACCGTGAGTCCTTTGCGCTCCAGTTTATCCAAAATTGTATTTACAACCAGGTTCCATAAGAGAGGGGATAGAACTCCTCCTTGCGGCGTGCCTCTATGGACCTTCCTAGTGATCTGTGACCCCGCCCACTCAGCTGTTATGAGCCTTTGCTTAAGCAGATTGCTAATCCAGCTACAAATAGAGAAGTGGATGTTGGTTGCACGGAGGCACTCCATAATGGCTGTTGTGTGCAGATTATTGAAGGCGCCTTCAATATCTAGAAAAGCTCCCAAAGTGTATTCTTTGTAGCGGAGTGCTTTTTCTATTTCGAGAACTACAATATGGAGAGCCGTTTCTACGGATTTGCCTTTTATGTATGCGTTTTGGGCATCCGATAGGGCTTGAGATCCAAGTCTTTGTTTGATATAGAGATCCAGTAATCTTTCAAACACTTTAAGAAGGAAGGAAGTCAGGCTAATTGGCCTGTAGTCCTTCGGGTAAGCATGGTTGATTTTACCTGCCTTGGGTATGAATACAACCTTAGCGATCCTCCAGGCTGCAGGCACGTGGCTTAGTGCTAAGCAACCTTTGTAACTTTGCATGAGCCAGGGAATGGTAAGCATACCTGACTTTTGGAGCATGGCCGGTAGGACCCCAGCCGGACCTGGGGACTTAAAGGGCTTAAAGGTTTCAATTGCCCAGACCAGCCTCGGCTTGGTGATGACTTCGCCAATGCCTTCGGTGTCATGCAGCTCAGACGTCTGCTGACAAGTGGAGGGGGCGGGTTCATCCAGACAGCCCGGGAAGTGAGTGTCTACGAGGACCCTCAGCGTTTCCGAGCCGCTGCTTGTCCACTCCCCATCCGGCTTACAAAGCAGGCTAGGCGTGACAGGGCGTTTAGCCAGCAGATTCCTAAGTCTCGCCGTTTCCGATGTGGTCTCGATTCTACCGCACAGCTCTTTCCAGGAGCTCCATTTGGCTTTCCTGATTTCTGATTTATAGAGCTTAAGGACGTCCTTGCATTCGTCCCAGCATTCATTGCAGTTAGCTGCTTTGGCTAACTTGAACAATTCACGAACTTGTCCTCTGCGACAACCCAGGTCCCTGTTCCACCAGGGTGGCTTGGGTTTGCACCTCGGACGGACTTGGGGACAGGACCGTGCAAAAGCTTTAACGAGTTTACCCGTAAGTGCGTTAACCGCAGCCTCCAGGTCGGCTACACCGCCAATCCTCGGAGGAGGGCCTAGGCCATTTTTCACCTCCCGTTCGAAGTTCAGCCAGTCAGTATTTCTGGGATTGCGAAACGGACGGTAATTGCGAGTAACATTGAGTTTTAAAGAGTAACTTATATAACAGTGATCAGAAAACGATGGGCCTTCGAGAACCCTCCAAGGCTGGCAGAGTTTTAGTCGCATTAACTGCTCATTAGAGTCATTGTGCAGAGTTATATCTAGCACGTTTTCACTACGAGGTCCCCTATAGGTAGGGACGTTTCCTCGGTTCGCTACGACTAGATTATGGTTTATAATAAAACTGAGTAGAGACTCACCTCTTTCATTGATATCCTTGCTGCCCCATACTGTGTGGTGCGCGTTCGCATCCGCCCCCACAAGCAGCAGTTCGTTCGTCTTGAGTGTCTCCGCGGTAAGTTTAACGACCTCCTCCGGCGGAGCTGCTCTGTCGTGAGCCATGTAGGCGGATACTAGGAGTACATGCTCCTCTTCGTCCCCCTTGCATGCCACCACTGTCATGTCGTCCGTGCTGAAATTAGAAAGAAGGTAAGCGTGGATATTCTTCCTCACCAGTATAGCCGTTCTAGTTCTTGCTACTGTGGTGGGGAAGAAGAGATTAAAAAACTGTGACCCTAGTCCCGCAACCCGATTCTCTGCAGAGATCCACGGTTCCTGAACCAGTGCCACGTCAAACTTACCTTCTTCGAGCGTTAGCAGCAACTCGGCCGAGGCTAACTTACTGCGGTGCTGGTTGATCTGCAGTTGTTTGAGTCTTGGCCTCGGCATCCTCCTTATCCTGCGCATCGTCCAGTTTGGGATCGGCCGTTGTACCCCGTAGGTCAGTAGTGCCCAGATCCCTCTCGATCTTGCCGACCTCTAGGGTATTAATGTTATCATCCTTCGGGTGGCGTTTTTTCAGGTGCAGGTAAACACTGCCTACGCCCCAAGCCATTTTGCCAAAGCGCGGATAGAGCAGGTCGTCAGCCTCCTTGTTAATTTGGAGGATGTAGACCTGCCCCCCGTCTTGTTCTTGTGGCTTCTTGACGTCCAGGATCTTCAAATCTTGAGTTGGAACATTCGGATTCTGTCTTTGAAGTAACTTTAGGGCCACCTCCGGTTCCACTACCCACGGTATTGTCACCTTCGCTCTGGGTAGAGTTGGGATGCTCCCTCTATCAACGATTTCAAGTCGAGGTCCTTCCCATAGATCCAGTAGTTCCGGGACGACAGCAGTACACCAGCGCAACGTGAGCTCGTCGTTGCACTTGATGATCTTCACACCTCTGAACCAGCCTGCCCCGTCAAAAGAAGGCATAGCCAGCTCAGGGTGCTTCTCCATGCGATCAATCATCGCATTGAGCAGGCCTGACTCTACGGTCTTCCACTTCTCGAGCGACAATTGACCCAAGGGATTGCTGCGGTCTATTAGAGCCACGATGAGGTGCTGTTTAGCCACATCGCTGGCCTTCATAGTCTTCTTCGGCTTCGAGCTAGAGGGTTGTTGGACCCCTTGCGAACTTGTCGCGCTCTTTGGCCTCTTGGACGCCGGTTTTTCATCCTCGGTCGACCTCTGCCTTTTCTCCGCCAGCCTCTTGGACAAGCTCTGCTCCACTTTGTGGTGGAAAGCAGAGTCCTTGAGAACCAGCTTTTTCTTCCCAGCGAAGTGCTCCCGGCCTTTTGCTACCGCCGTCCGAGCCCAACTTAGCCGATCCTTCTCCTCCGCGGAGAGGGTTGGTTTGTCGCTGAGCCTGTGGACGATGCGCAGTGCCGACTTGTACTCCGCCAGTGCTTTCCTGCCCTCTTTGCTCGGCTTGGTCTTGTTCCTCTTGTGGGGACCAGCACCTTTGCCTCGCTCAGGCGATTTGAGCAGCTCTTCCTCCGCTTCGGTCGAAACCATGCTCTCCGAGTCCGAGTCTACGAGTACTCTGGCACCCGAGCGCATTAGCTTCGTGCGACTTGAATGGGAGCCAGCGGAGGTGCTAGCTACAGAATTGGTTGTTGTTCGAGGTGGGGATCGTTGTAGTTTGGAACTCCTCCTGAAAGGGTCCGCAACCGATTCCACCACCTCTTCGAGTTGTGTAGGACCACTTGTAATTGGATCTGCTATGGTGGCCAAGTGGTCAACCTCCATAGCATTGCAGTCGATGGATGACGACGACCCGGGGCCTGCTCGCTCACCCCTGACGGCCGCCGGTACTGGGTATCCGACCCCCTGTACCGTAAGTTTTCCTCCTTTTTCTTCGTCCATGTTTGGTTTTCTGTTCGGGGTCTCCTTCCCCTAAGGTCCCTTTATCAAGGCAGCAACTCATCTGGCTAATGAGCCACTGCCCTGAGCCCCCTCACCGCGGCAAGGTCGGGACCGTTGAGGGGGAGACAAGTAGGTGAGTGCAGTCAAAACAACTATTCGTTTTGACAGTGACGATTAACTGTTATCGAAATGTCGAAGGTTTGCTGGAATCAAGGCTAAAATGTGTCAAATATTCTAATATGACACATTCAATTTCCGACTTGTCAAAATTTCAGCTGCCAGCAGCTGAATAATGCGAAGCCGGCCGCATTATTATAGCACACCACATTAATTATGGCATTAATATTTAACAGTTTAACATTATTGGCTAGTGAGGCCTATTCGCTCATACAAAATGCACATATCCATATTTATTCATTGTCTCTCTCTACTCGGATTATTAATGGCATAATTAATGTAGTGTCATAACACCTTTAGCGATCTGACGATCAAATCCACACGACGATCGAATCCGCACGGCGCCGAACTTTAGCCCGCATTTTTGATAAAATATATATATATATATTCCACTTACCTACCAACCAATTGGTTTTTGTCTATGATACCAAGTCTAAATAATTGCATACTTTCGGGCACTTATCATATTGGATACTTCTGAGCATCGAATCGACAAATTTATTAATTAATCATGAGCTTCAAGTGCAGCCTCGAAAATTGCTTTGCCCGATGAACACGATGAAATTCGTGATATGCAAAGCTTTCTGCAATAGAAAGTTGCACGGTGCCTGCATGGGTGCTCCCAGAGATTGGTTCCACCTGTATCTCGAGAGCCATTTTATCTGTACAGATTGCCAAAATATTGAAAGACTCTTAAAAATTATGTACGACAACTTAATTAGCTATATTGGGACACTTAATTCGGAAAAAGACAATATCATATCCAAGCAACTTGTACAAGCACGAGCAAATGAAGAATTCCTGTGACGTCGACCTTTTCTAAATCGAACAGTATTAGCCACGGAAAGTCTTTTGACACGCTTGGGAAGAAAACGGATACTCTAATTGATAAAATGGGTTTCATTGCATCGAATTTGTCCACTTTCAATAACGCTAATGATACTTGCCAAGCAAACAAGAAAGATACGCTTGTAAATTTTGAACAATTTTCACGAACGTTAAAAATGCAAACTGACAGACTCACAGACGTTTTTCTGAGCAACAATTAAAATTAGCTGATATCAGCAGAAAATTGGAGGATTTAGACCGTCATTGCAAAACCTCAAGAAATGATGCAGACGAAGATTTATTAGCGAACGAGATAACACTCCATCAGGAGCTCCTTAACACAACGTTGGAAATAAATAATAACACAACGGCTATGAATACGAGGACGCAGAACAAAGCAACATCACATATAAGGAATCTAGCTGTGGGTACAACTCCATCTACTCAGCAAAAATTTTCAAACCTCAACGATGAAACCCCAATTTACAAGTTCGGTACTTTTTGGTCCCAAAACGATTGGCAGAGTCGTCTACAAAAAATAAAAAAAACGAACGATATTCTTCACAATAAAAGCACTTCTTCCAAATTAACGACTTCAGTAAACAAAACTGCATTCTTTGTGAAAGGGATTCCTTTTTCTGCTGACTACGAATGGTTGGGAAAGATTCTCGAAGCTGATTTTCATATAAACGACTACGAAGTGACATTTTTATCCCAGCGTAAACATATATCCTCAAGACGGTGTAAGGTCTTCATCCCATCAAAATATGCCTGGCTTTTTACTTACTTGAGTGGAAACAACAGCTCCATCAATTGGAAAGGAGTGACATTCAGCCCCTGGAGAAACATCACCGACAAAACTAGGTATAAAAAAAAAACAAAAAATTGTAAGAAAAAATTGTATCCCTAGTCACACCTTTACCCAATTTCCTTCCACCCATAAAACTCGCTCATCACGTACTCAGTCCCAATTTTCAATGACAACAGATAATTCTTCCTTATCTGACTGTTCCAATGCTTTTACTCATAATAATAGTAATGCACTGATACCCCCAGCAGTTAGCACGGCATCTTCTCCCTCATGCAGGTGTACCAACGTTGCTAATAAACACTCCTCTAAAGTTTCCAGTCAGGGCGCCGTAAACTTAGCTCCTACTACGAGCAATATAAATTATTCTTCTAATGCATAGAGGTATAGAAAGGAGACGGCTCAAGCTCAATGCGTTGAAGCCTGAAAGTCGGTTGATTGCATTTAAGTGATAGTTCAGCGTCTCACACAACTTCGAAAATGGGGGCTTGTGAGAATTTCGTTATCTGCTCAAAATGTTTTTGCATAAAATTGCACCGTAGACGTGTGTGGACACATATACGTCCATGTTTATTAGTATATATTAATATACATATATATATATATATATATATATATATATATATATATATATATATATATATATATATATATATATATATATATATATATATATATATATATATATATATACATATATATATATATATATATATATATATATATATATATATATATATATATATATATATATATATATATATTATATATATATATATATATACATATATATATATATATATATATATATATATAATATATATATATATATATATATATATATATATATATATATATATATATATATATATATAATATATATATATAATATTAGATAGATTCCATTTAAAACGGCCTCTTAATTATAAATAACGTCATTAACGGTAGGAGAAGAAGTAGTAAAGCATGCCGCTTCAATAAATCCGAAGGGCCGATTTCTCGACCCTGTATCTGATAATACCCTTTTGGACAACCAAGACCAATGGTGCCTCCTCATTTTAAACGATTATCAACTGGCTAGCCAATTTTCACAGCCCCTGATCCTTCGTAAGGAGATCTGCACTGAAAAGCCGAATGATGTCCAGGACTTCCACGGGATCCGAATGGAAACAGGGAATTCATAACCTTCATCTTGGCCGACTGGGGATCTCGTCCTTACGCATCATCT
>OZ022264.1:145006769-145019269 GCA_963978885.1 Nemotelus pantherinus
TGGACTCACTGCTGGAAGAACGGCGACGTGGTCTGCACCGATGGCTGCAGATTGTTTGTCAACATCCAATTGGGATCGGTCTAAAGTTAGAAAACTTTCTCACAGATACGTCGACCGATCATCAAGATCCTTGCGTGCTGTCTATGCGAGGGAGCTAGATGAATTCTCGAAATTAAGTGATAATGCTGAACTACCACTCAAAGACCAGGGACATTTGGCCGCAAGTCGAGAAATGATGAGAATCATGCTCAATTGTGTTATTAGATTGAAAAGATTAGCTGAACAACAGACAGCCCGAATACACAATCAGAGCTACGACATGAATGAAATGTCGACAGTGATAAACAATATAAAAATATCGAGTGGATGCTTCGAATCCGGTCTAGCAGAATGAATCAGAAGAAGTTGCAGCCGAAGACACGGATGAGAACGAATTGAAAGATACGTCGAACATGACCGAGTCCTCAGATAATGATCAAGCGATTGGAGCTTCAATGACAGAAGAGAAAACTGAATCAATTGACTCGATGCCGGATGAAAAACAAGCTTCTGCAGAACAGAAGGTAGGAGAAAATGCTCAGTAATTTTTTGTTCAAACCCTGTATATATTTCAAAACTTCTTTTCGAAATATCCGTTTAAATTGTTTTGAATCTTATCCACAAATGGATAAAAACATTCCGATTTTTTTTTTTTATACAAAACCCGTTGATTACTTTTTAAGTTTGAAATATAATAGAATTTGATATAAGTTCCGTAACACTCGTGGGGACGACCCAGACCCTGAGAGGTCTCATATTGCCGGGCACTACTCACTGCCGGGCACTACTCACTGGCAAAATATTTTACACGGCTTCTTAGATTGTATCTTTGCGAACCCTTGTTGTATGCCTCAGTCATTTTGGATTTGACCTGACAATGAATTTTACGTAACCGGTCACAATTTGGTACTGTCACTACCTCTCCATCCTCAAAAGCCTGTAAAGACTTCAAGAGCGCGTATTCAGAGCCATGGTGGATAGGTTGGTACCCGAACATCAGGAAATGGGGCGAACAACCTGTGGGCACGCCAAAGGTCAAGAATATGTGTTCCTTTAAAAATTTCACCATCGATTCGGCTATTGCCTTGGGTAGGGCCTTGAGCCAAATGAATTTGGTATAGTGATCGAGCACCACCAGCAACTGGGTGTTACCTAGCTTCGAACGAGGATATGGGCCCATAAAGTCAATAAACAAGCGTTGCATTGGCCGATCGGTAATCCTGGCAGCACCCATAAGTGGTCTCATTGTAGCATTCGTGGCCTTAACTTGCTTGCAAATAGAACAATGGTTGACATAGCTGGTGACATCTTGACGCAGCTTCGGCCAGTAATAATAGCGTCGCAAGACTTCCAGTGTTTTACGAACCCCACAATGTGACCCCAAAGGGCTGTCATGACTACGTGCCAGCAACACTTGTCTTCCTCCTTCAGGGACCCACACCTTTGCACTGGGAATATCTAAGTCAAAACCTCCGTGTGAACCTAGCTGAATATACACAACTCCGTTCTTAGTGTACAGGTTTTCGAACTGATCCGGATGTTGCTCAATCTGATTGACGAGATTCATGTAATCAGGATCCTGAAAGGCCTGTGATGGAATGTTCCCTAGCAATTGGTGATGCTCAGGAAGACAAACAACGGCACAATGAGGCCCCCTTCAGAGTCGCGTGCTCGTGATAACGCATCTGGTACAACATTTTGAGTGCCTGCTCGATGTTCAATGTTGAAATTGAACCCTTGTAATTTTAGGCTCCACCGTGCTAACCTCCGCGACAGATCTCTCTGGCCCATTAGCCATTTCAGACCGGCATGGTCTGTGATAATGGTGAAAGGCAGCCCCTCGACATATGCCCGAAACCTTTTGACACTCTGCACCGCAGCCAAGCATTCTAGTTCGGTAACGCTATAGTTGCGCTGCGCAGCATTCAACTTCGATGACATAAAGGCGATGGGATGCTCCTCACCATCATCATCTTTCTGAAATAAAACACTGCCGATGCCGGTGGCACTTGCATCGCACTGAATATAAAAATGCCGAGAGAAATCTGGGTTGATCAACACAGGTGCAGACACTAAAAGTTCCTTCGTCCGATCGAAAGCCTTATTAGCAGCCTCAGTCCATACGAACCTTCTTTTACCCTTCAGCAGATCCGTCATAGGTGATGTGATAGATGCAAAATTTGGAATGAAACGCCTATACCACCCAGTCATCCCCATGAATCTCCTCACGTCCTTTACCGTTTTGGGTCGTGGATATGCCAAGATGCCGGACACCTTTCCAGGATCCGTCTTTAGGACACCATCACTTATCACATAACCTAGGTATCGAATTTCTTTTTGGACGAATTTGCTCTTCTCAACATTGATGGTCAAATTCGCCTGCTGTAATAAATTGGCCACAATAGACAGCAATTTGAGATGGTCATCAAATGTTGGACTTGTTATCAGCAAATCGTCCAAATAAACGAATAACTGGTCATGCAACTCGTGAGGGATGACCTTATGCATCAATCGACACATAGTCTGTGGAGCATTGCACAATCCAAAAGGCATGACAGTGAAGTGATATAAAGGGCGTCCAGGTACTGTAAACGCTGTCTTTTCCCGCGATTTTGCATCCAAAGGAATCTGCCAAAAGGCATCTTTCAGGTCCAGACTGGTTATAAAGCGTGTGGACTGCAGACGTGCTAACAGGCCCTCGATCAACGGCAAAGGGTACGCATCCTTGACAGTCACCTCGTTCAATCGTCGAGCGTCCAAACATAATCGCACCTTACCGGGTTTTCTTACAATAGTGACTGGAGAGCTCCAGGGACTCCTACTCTCCTCAATTACCCCCAAAGACAGCATACGGTCCAATTCGTCGTACATCAATTTCTGCACCACTGGTGACACTGCATAGTGACGTTGCTTAATTGGTTGAGCATCACCTGTGTCTATCACGTGTGACAACAAATTGGTTTTGCCCAATCCTAACTGGTTAAACGACGGAAATTGACGCACGATTTCATCGAGCCGTTGCTTATCCCTCGGAGACAACTGATGATAACCAGGGTCCTGTGGAACTAACTCAACAGCAGAACAATGCGGTGCAATTTTGAAGGCATCCCAGAAATCTATGCCCAGATAAACTGAATTGGTTAAACTGGAGCATATTACGAAGCGTATTAGCCTCGTCTTTTCATTAAATTGCACCAATGTGCTTACATACCCGAGAACAGGCGCCTTTTGACCAGAAGCGGTATGAACTTCAGTAGGCATTGAATGTATATTCAAGCCCAACTCCTCAACCAGCTTCAATGCTCCTGCTCCCAGGATGCTTACACTTGCTCCACTGTCAAGCAAGCCAGTCAACTGCCGACCTTTGATGGAAATGGTGGCAAATGGTCGGTTATCTCCATGGATGGATACAATAGAGTCCAGACAAGCTTTCCGCAAAAATCGCCGAAGGGTGAAATATCTCCAGGCGCGATTAAAACGCCTTGATGACTGTTTAGGAGCATCATGTTTTGAGTTGGTAGACGTAACAGAAGGACATGGATTTTGGGGTGTATTTATTGACGGCGTTGCAATTCGGGGTCGACATTGGTGGCAACGTCGGTCTTTTGGGGTCTGGATGGGTGAATAGCCAGCGGAATACGCATCCTCCCCGGTGAAAGCGCATTCCTGTTGGAGTTTTCCGCTTGGCATCTAGGGCATTTAGGTTTGAGTACTCCTTCCTTACCACATCCGAAACAGAATATTCGCTGAATAGGAGCGGGACAGTCTGTAGGGACTCTGCAGAGTCCCATAGGGAGCGCTAACAGCGACAGACAGCAAGCTACGAACAAACCGTGGCGCCACCATCATCGGGTGGAGAAACACATTACGACACTCTCTTCGGCTTGAGCCGTCAACCAGTGCAGTCATATTCATACAATAAATAATTATCTAAGTAAAACATTTGTGTTTGTTATCAATTTCAATTAAGTAGATAAGTCCCACGACTTATACACTACATTGGTGACCCCAACATCAGTGAACATGACAGAATTTGAGAATTTCGCCGATGCTTCAGATGGCATTCATTGTGAGGAGCCAGAGCAATCCAATAATTTGGCAGAAATAAAATCAGTTTCACTCGTTCTGCCTCCATTTTGGCCCACAAAGGTACGTAGCTGGTTTAATCGCGTCGAAGCGAAATTTCGATCACATCGCATCAACACCGATTCAGCACAATTCGACCGAGTCATCGGGGAATTAGACGCTACAGCGTTAGATCAGGTACAAGATATTTTAGACAATCCCCCTGAAAGTGCGAAATATGCCGCCATTAAAAATCGCCTCATTTCCACGTACGAAGTGTCACAACACGAGCAGACGCGTCAACTCGTATACGGCTTGGAACTAGGTGACCAACGTCCGTCACAGTTATTACGTAGAATGCGTTGCGCAGCTAGCAGTAATGTATCTGAATCGTTTTTGAAATCCTTGTGGCTGGAGCGACTGCCGAGCAATATTCAACAAGTGATATTAGGTTCAAACATAAATAATTTAGATGAGCTAGCAGACTCTGCCGACCGAATTGCTTCAGTGTCGGATCGCAACAATATCGCATCCGTGAACAGTGCGCAGCACGACGTGCTCATACAAGAGATCGCAGGCCTACGTGCTGAGATACAACGCACAAAAGCCAACTTTCAGAACAGCCCTTGTCAATCTTGTTCCTCGTGTCATTC
Organism: Nemotelus pantherinus; assembly: GCA_963978885.1. Lineage (NCBI taxonomy): Eukaryota > Metazoa > Arthropoda > Insecta > Diptera > Stratiomyidae > Nemotelus > Nemotelus pantherinus. The sequence continues at coordinate 145,011,527 of OZ022264.1, forward strand.
TACCAAAAGGCAACCACTGCCGGGTCGAAACCGTGATCGATTCACTCCAGTGCAACAGAATTCAGTGTGCTGGTATCATCAGCGATATGGTCCTGCGGCCAGAAGATGTGTACCACCATGCTCTTTCAACGCAGCGACGGGAAACGCATAAAGTCGCTGGCAAATCAGGCGGCCGCCAGCGATAGCTCACACAACCGCCTCTACGTTCGTGACACAGTAACAAAACTATCATATCTCGTGGATACCGGGGCAGACGTGTCCGTTATCCCTCGTCCACGACACCAAAAACGTGAAATTTCCAACTTTAAATTGTTTGCAGCAAATAGCACACCTATCAATACATACGGTATGAAATTGTGCCAACTAAATCTGGGATTTAAACGTCCATTTGACTGGAAATTTTACATCGCTGATGTGTCCCGGCCCATTATCGGCGCAGATTTTCTTCGCCACCATAATTTGCTTGTAGATTTAAAGCAAAGAAAGCTTGTAGACGCCACAACCTTATTCGCAATACAAGGAAAACTTTCACGCTCAAACGTGCCTTGTATTTCTACCGTGTCGGGATCAACCGCGTTCCATAAACTTTTGAAGAATTACCCCACACTCACAAACCCAGCAGAATGCAACTTTCAAAATCCAGCCCATAACGTACTTCACCACATCATAACAGACGGCCCACCAGTAGTCGAGAAGCCACGTCGGCTGTCCCCCGAGAAACTCGCAATAGCTCGTCGCGAGTTTGATTACATGCTGGATAGGGGAATTTGTCGGCCTTCTGCGAGCCCATGGGCTAGCCCTTTACACCTCGCGCCGAAGAAAGACGGTTGGCGTCCATGTGGCGATTACCGGCGACTCAATGCCGTCACGCGACCTGACAGATACCCTCTTAAGCATATTGAGGACATAATGTCAAACTTAAGCGAAACAACCATTTTCACCAAGATTGATCTCGTCAGAGCATTTCATCATATCCCAGTGGCCGAGGCAGATATCCCAAAAACTGCGGTTACAACCCCATTTGGCCTGTATGAGTTTACCGTGATGACCTTTGGTCTGCGAAACGCAGCTCAATCGTTTCAACGGTTCATGGATGAAGTCTTGAAGGGACTGGATTTTTGTTGGTGCTATATCGACGATATCTTAATAGCATCCAGTGACATTGTGAAACATTTGGAGCATGTAAAAATCGTATTAGATCGCCTCAGTCACTATGGGATCATTATAAATGTGTCAAAATGTGCATTCGGCGTGAATCAAGTCGAATACTTAGGGCATAGAATCGACAAGCATGGAACCAGAGCACCAATTTCTCGGGTCGAAGCCATAAAAAACTTTAAAAGACCAAAAACAATCAAAGATCTTCGTAAGTTTCTCGGCATGATAAATTTCTATAGGCGTTTCCTTAAAAATGCCGCGCAACTTCAGGCACCACTACATTTGCTGTTAACAGGGTCAAGAAAAGGAGATAAGACCCCCATTCTATGGAGCACAGAAACCGAGAAAGCATTCAATGATTGCAAGAAAAGTTTAGCTGATGCGACACTTTTGACACACTACAAACAACACAAACCACTGGCACTCGTTACTGATGCATCAGATATAGCCGTGGGAGCGGTGCTTCAGCAACAACAAGAAGGTCAGTGGGTGCCACTTGCATTCTTTCAGCGGAAATTATCTGGTCCAGAGACAAGATACAGTGTATACGACCGCGAACTTCTGGCGATCTACAGCAGTATTCGCCATTTCCGCCACCTCCTCGAAGCTTCTGAGTTCTGTATTCAGACTGACCATAAACCACTCGTCTATGCATTCAGCCAAAGGTCAGACAAGGCATCACCTCGGCAACTTCGCCACTTAAGCTTTATCTCCCAATTCACAACGGACATCCGCCACATACCAGGAGAATCAAATAGCGTCGCCGATGCCTTGTCGCGAGTAGAAACAATTTCAGCGCCACTAGATATAACAGCAGAAGAACTCATCAAAGAGCAGCAGTCAGACTCCGAACTACAGAAACTTCTGCAACTCAACTCAACGTCACTGGAGCTTCAGCCATTCGCCATTGAAGGCCATGGCAAGCTTTACTGCGATGTATCCACTGAAAACGTTCGCCCTTTCGTTCCAGTATCATTACGGAGACGCATTTTCAACACCTTTCACAGCCCATCTCACCCAAGTGGGCGTTCAACAGCAAGACTTGTCGCAGTAAAGTTCGTGTGGACAAACATGCGAAGAGATATTAGTCAGTGGTCGCGCTCATGCATGCCATGCCAACGAGCGAAAGTGGGACGACATCAACACAACGCCGTGCAACGTATTCCCATGCCAGACAGCAGATTTCAACATGTGCACCTAGACATCGTGGGACCATTAACTCCTTCGGCAGGCTACAAATACTGCCTCACTGTCATTGACCGTTTTTCAAGATGGCCGGAGGCAATTCCATTAGTCGACCAAACTGCAGAGTCAGTAGCGAAGGCATTCTATAGTCACTGGGTAGCACGTTTTGGCGCACCTCGATCCATTACAACTGATCAAGGTGCCCAGTTTGAATCAGCCCTATTCAAATCATTTGCGACAATAATCGGCTGCGATAGAAACCGAACGTCTGCGTATCACCCAGCGTCAAATGGGCTCATAGAAAGGTGGCACCGTTCATTGAAAGCGGCAATCATGTGCCATGAACAGAACTCGATGTGGGTCGACGTACTCCCGACTGTTCTCCTGGGCTTACGCGTGAGTTACAAGGAAGACATCAGCAGCTCCAGTGCGGAAATGTTATACGGTACCACACTAAACCTTCCTGGAGAGTTCCTGGTTCCTGAAGTAAGACCTATGCTCGAACCACATCAATTCCTCGACGACCTGCGGCAGGCAATGCAAATTCTTCGACCCATTCAAACTGCGCACCATGGTGAGCGCAAAACCTTCCAGAATAAACATTTGGACACTTGTTCTCATGTATTTTTGCGCGTCGACTCAGTTCGGAAATCATTGGCTCGACCTTATACCGGACCACATAAAATTTTAAAACGAATTTCTAGTGTCCTATATACTATCGACGTGAACGGAAAGTCGGTCAACGTGTCAACCGAGCGGCTTAAACCAGCATTCATAGAAACCACTTCAACATCCTCATCTGTCACTGAACCAACACCGCAGCGGCAGACAAACTCCTGGAGATCTTATCAGCAAGCATTCACTCAATCACTATTGCAACCCGAATCTGATCGGCAATTATCATTCTCTCAGCCGTCAACATCGCAACCATACCCTAGGCCAACATCAGCTGGGCAAAGATCAACTCTCTCAAGGTCAACGAACGAAATATTACAAAATCAAATCGTCCAAGAAGGAAAACATCGCCAGCAAACGATACTAAGAAATAGCAAGGCACATTGGCCCCCTATCATAAAACCACCTTCACAAATTGTTAAGCAGTACCGTCCAGCTCCAGGTAAACGTCAGTCCCAATTCATCGTGAGGCTTCCTCACTTGGAGGGGAGTGATGTAGGGACTCTGCAGAGTCCCATAGGGAGCGCTAACAGCGACAGACAGCAAGCTACGAACAAACCGTGGCGCCACCATCATCGGGTGGAGAAACACATTACGACACTCTCTTCGGCTTGAGCCGTCAACCAGTGCAGTCATATTCATACAATAAATAATTATCTAAGTAAAACATTTGTGTTTGTTATCAATTTCAATTAAGTAGATAAGTCCCACGACTTATACACTACAAGTCCATAAAACCATGACCCAGGTCACGACAATTCCAACACACTCGGTATTCTCCTTTTCCTTCTACTTCACGACCTTTATTTAGGAAGGTGCTGGATTTTTTTTGTACGGCGTGCACTTCCCGTTTTGTCAACACATTTGAGGGTGTGGAATTTACAAATTCAGAAAAGTAACGAGGGGCTGGTGGATTTGAAACTACGTGCGAATAACTTTCACCATCAGGTCTGGATTGATTTTCTGTGCAAACCTTGTATTATAATTAGACGGTCTTAAATCAGGATCATTAAAAGAGACACCTTTAAGACTCGATTGAATCACCTGCACATTGTTTTGTACACCATCATCAGACGGAGCATATCCCTGATCCCATAACGGATGACGAGCGCGCAAAATGGGTTCAATCAGTTGACTATTGTTAAGGTAATCCGAGTCAAAATGCACCTCTTGCACTTGACGAGGCCGACGATTGATGTCTCGGTCTGAGTTCATTCTCAAAAGTCTCCATTCGGATTCCACCAGGCAACAACGTCTGACTAACTCTCGAGTTGAAGTGAAGTCCACTCCAGCTAAATGTGCTCTAAGAGCAGGAGCCATATTTCTAAATACCACACATTGAAAATCTACATCTGATAGAGGGGTATTTAATTGTAAAGAAATATTCTCGAGGGCGTCAAAGAACTCCTGAAAGCGCTCACCGGGTTTCTGCAGTCGCCCATCTAACATTCTTCGTACATCTACATCGGACCTAAATGAGCTAAATCTTTCCAAAAATTCTATACGTAATCTATTCCACACCAGTGGATAATTCATCTCGCGGAAACGCCAATACCAGTCGGCAGCTTGCCCCTTTAAGAGTAAATGAAAGTCTGTGGCAAGTGTGGTATAAGAAACGCGATAATCCTCTGCCAAGGACAGCACCCTGAACATAAACTGTCTGGCCGTCAACCCAGAAGTTGAGCCATCAAATACTAAATTCCATTTCGAAATGGGCAGCCTTACAGATGACCGCTCACCTGAATCCATCTGCTCTCTAAAAGTTACTCGTGGTGGTTCGTTATCAGCTGGCGTATTTGGGTGAGGTGCTCGCTCCTGGTGAATAAATGAATTTTCTCCGTGAGTAACCCGTCTCCTCGATGATTCAGTGGCATTTACTCTCATTGACTCGGAAACTCGAGTGGCTTGAGCAGCTGAAGGCGACAGGCTCAGGCGTTCTAACTAATGCTGGAACGGAGTGTAGCTTGGATCCCAACTATTTGTTCGGCGACGCATTGTTCAAGTATGATATATTTTTTTTTCAATTCAAACCGAATTACTCCACAATTAAGTATATTTTTGCAGATAAGTATTACCAACAAACGAATAAGATTCTCAATACCGAAATCTTAGGATTCTTCTCACATATGCTAAGATGATAATACAATTATGTGCAGCATGAAATAGTTGAATACACTCGTGATGTAACGACGGAATAAAACTACTTCGTATCTAATGAATATTAATTCCAATTCAATTCATAAAAAAAAATAATGATTTCTACGGATCTTCTTCGTGACAGGAATTTAAAACAGGAAGGGAAAAGGTAAAAAAAATTAACACTAAATGATAAAATGGGACTGGGGAAATCAGGAGAATACAGATCTCTTGTAGATGCCTGGAAATGTCCTAATGAACATTTGCCTTGATCCTGCTCAATATAATTCAATTGACTGAATAACATCTTACAGATGGACAAGAATCAAGACTAGCTCATGGGTCATCTCAATGGACAGCTTCCTCCAGATGCGGCAAACTCAGATTAATCTTTCTACAAGATTGATTCGGTTAACAAAAAGATATTGCCCCATTTTAATTAATTAATCTGGAGGTAATCCTACAACCACAAGAGTCTGGTCAGCATTTAAAGAGACGAGCTCTATTAAACACATAAAACGGAGACAATAGCACGAGATGGGCGCCAATGCTGCATTGACGACCGCTCGGCAAGATGATGATAGCAAATAGAAATAGTCAGGTATATGACTGCAACCATAGCCAAAGAAGAAAAAGAAAAAAAAAATGGCTGAGGCAACAAGATGCTCCTATTAAACATTTGCCACCACAGCCGAAAGCATATCTGCCAAAAGAAAACCTATAAAAGAAAGCCAAATTGTTTGGGCGCCAATTGTTGCAACCGACTAAACTCTGTCGAGCAGTCGTCAGTGCAGCATATATTTATTAAGAAATCTTCCTGTTCTTGCCCGGCGTGCCTTTTCCCTGCCGACTAGCTCAGCCTGGCGTAGGTTTGCGGGCGGAAGATTTCTTCGTGCTATGGCACGCTGACAGTACAACACTCATCAGTCACAAACAGAAAAAGGAAGGAAAACAAAGAAGTCCGTAGAAAACATTACTTAACTATTTATTTTACATGCATTATGACAATTATGACAACTAAAAGAACTCAAAAAAAAAAAAATCAAAATACAATCAACAATACAAATCAACTCAATCTAATAAAATAAATTCAATTCAAAACTTCATTCCAATCACTCAAATCAAATGAACATCAAATAAAATAAATTCAATCCAAACAGTTCAAATAAAAACTAAAATTCATGAAGAATTTGGATGGGGGTTTTTTTTTTGTACTCAACCCCGGCCGGGATCGGTTTACACCGATCATACAATATTTCTGAGAATTGTTAGATAAATAATATACTATGCAGACCAATATATATGTGCGTAAATTAATTTCCAGTATAAACATATAATTATGATATAGTAGTATAAAAATGCAAATTCCCCACCCACGGAATTGTAAAAAAAAAAAGTAATACTCAATTTAACAATAATTGTTTGAAAAATAATTTCATATATGATTTGTACTTATTTGTTTAAATTTAAAAGAAATTTCGTTAAGTCCACAGCTCTTCGTCGTGCAATAATAGTTTTATTTCCCTGGTATCATACGCGTGAATTCAATCTATGTCTTTAAATTAAGAAAAGCATCCTAAGACGTGCAGTCGTCATATTTTGTCGTATCTGCATGGAATTTCGCATTTACTGATTTAGTTGTAATAACTTTTTGTTTTTTTTGTGCCCGCCTTCGACTTTATACTATTCGTGCATGCCGTTCAAATAACAAAGGAACAAGAGTTACTTATCTTATCCGTGTGGTTTTTATATTTCCGATGAAGAATGCTGAAACCACTCAGTTAGCCTGCCAATTCTACACAAAGGTGCCGTCACTTATATATTGAGTTTTCCCCAGTTGTTATCCAATGAAGTAAAATGTTTCTGCGAACCAAATCTCCTTTCACGTCTTTCAGGTGTTTAAACTTTTACTTTATATTTATTTAATGAATTTCTCACTTTAACTAACTTTAATAACTCATACACTTTGACTTTTATTCAAATTTCTTCCAAACCACCAAAAATTTTCGACTTTCTCCTTCGACAGTTAATATTCAAATTTTTTCCAAACCACCATAAATTTTCGACTTTCTCCTTCGACAGTTAATATTCAAATTCCACTTTCTTTGTTCCGAATAGAAAAATTTTTCATTATCCCGCTAGAGCGGTTTCTTTCCAATTCCCATTTGCCTATCACTTCAACTAGGGCATCCCCAACACAGTAGATGCAGAAATCCACCACCAGGTTCGCTGCGCTGCTTTTTCCCTGACATATGCCGTGTTTATTTTCAAAGTGACAGGAGGTGACGATCGCAACAAAGCTGTCTGATCATCTAGATTTCATATATGATTTGTACGATTTGATACTGCCGGTTGAATTCATATCTGAGTCGAATTAAAAGAAACAAGCAACCTGTCGTTCAAATCAATTGATGGGAAACGAGACGAATACCGTAGCAGATTATGTTGGACTCACTGCTGGAAGAACGGCGACGTGGTCTGCACCGATGGCTGCAGATTGTTTGTCAACATCCAATTGGGATCGGTCTAAAGTTAGAAAACTTTCTCACAGATACGTCGACCGATCATCAAGATCCTTGCGTGCTGTCT
>OZ022264.1:145024269-145074269 GCA_963978885.1 Nemotelus pantherinus
AGCAGGGGAATTTTCGAAACTAGGGTTGTGCGATATGAAAATGAAGAAATTTTTCGACCCAAGATTTTTAAATGATGGCGCGAAATGTGTGAAATATGGTTTTTTTTTCATTTGGATGCGAAAAACTTATGAGTCATTGTGTTTTTCTGTATATTTAATAGTTGGTCTTTCGACTTTGATGCGAAAAATTAGTTTTTAATGAAATATATTTCGATTTCGAAATTGATTTCGAAATGAAATTTGTTTTGTACAGCCATAAAGTAAGCTCATGCAAAGTTAAAAGCTCAGAGTAAAAAGCTTTCGAAAATCATCGTGTATGAACACACGATGTGAGGGGAATGTTTATTTGTGTGAAGAGACTTCAAACGTTAATATGGGAAACGAAAGCTTGCCGTCTCCTCTGTATATCTCTATGTTCTAATGGTAGTAATATGACATCTGAATCTCTTCGAAGGTCAGGCAACCCTTTTAGGCATTTTTCTTAACCGATGTCAGAAAAGACTCAAACTTTTTTACCACAATTGTGGTGGTATGAGAGGCAAACTAAGTAAATTATACCTTGACGCCAAATCGTGCCATTTTAATTTACTCGCCATCACCGAAACTTGGCTTAATGCCTCTCATAAGAATGAGGAGATTCTTGATAGTAGATGTAGATAGTAGTAGATAGTAGTAGAGCGACCGTGATTATTGTTCTACGGGTCAGTCGCGAGGAGGTGGTGTCTTATTGCTGTCAACAACACACTTTCGAGTGAGCTTGTAATACCACCCCAAATGTTTTCTTCCAATGTATAATTGTTCGGATCTCCACTAATAACAACTCAATTTACATCGCTGTTGTCTACATCCCCCCTAGATCTGACGAATCCATCTACAGCAATTTTTGTGACACAATATCTTCATTAGCGACATCACTTAGCGAAAAAGATAAAATAATAGTTTTGGGTGATCTCAATCGTCCGAACCTTTGCTTTGTTCCGGATGAAAATGACTCTTACCTTCTCCCCGTAAACCTTATAGACACCAACGATTTCAATCTTGCGAGTGCCTTTTATGGTAATGATTTGCAGAAGGTTTCCCAAAATCCTAACCAAAATAGTAATTGGTTAGATCTTGTTTTCACAAATGCTTATGACGAAGTAGCGGTTAGTCCAACTAGTGACGCAGAGCATCTTTTTTGCAACAGTTTACACCATACAGCACTGTCAGTCGAACTTTCCACTCCAGATTCCACCTGCTTAAAAACTTACAATAACTCAATTGTATTTGACTTCCGTAATGCTGATTATGAAAGCACTAAACATGTTCTTGATACTACTGATTGGTCGACTACTCTTTCAACACAAGATCTCGCGACAGCCATTTCGCCTTTTTACAATAAAGTATTTGACGCCGTTGAAAGATATGTTCCAAAGATAAAAAAAAAAGAATAAATTGTCTGAGCCATGGCTTGATAGGGACCTTCGGCATATGCGAAATCGTAGGAACAAACTTTATAAGCTTATTAAAGAAAATACCGATGTTAGTCCTGCTATTCAGGAAGAATATAATGAAGTTGCTAAGCAATTTTTAGCAAAGTCTCATGAGGCTTATGACACTTACATTAGAACAACCGGCGAAAATATAGTCCGCAAAGCGAAAAAATTCTATGATTTTGTTAATGTGAAGCGAAAAACTACTGGCTATCCATCATCCATGTTTCTTAATAATATAACGTCTTCCTCTCCTAAAGAGATATGTGACCTATTCGCTGATAGTTTCCAAGAAATTTTCGATGCACCAGACCCATCAAACTCACACGTTTCCTCCGCTGATTCAGCTTCAATAGCTTTTGTGAACCATTTAGAAATTTCCCGTGATGAAATACGTAAAGCTATTTTGGATCTCGACTGCAACAAAGGTCCTGGGCCTGATTTTCTTCCTCCGATCATCTTGCGCAAGTGTGTAGAGCAGCTTATAGCTCCCTTGCATATTTTCTTTAATAGATCACTTTTGTTGGGAATTTTCCCATTCTGTTGGAAGCTTTCGTATGTCACACCCATATTCAAAAATGGTGATCAACGCTGTATCCGAAATTATAGGGGCATTGCCATTTTGTCTTCGATTCCGAAACTTTTCGAAAAGGTGGTATACGATAAACTTTCTCCGCTTGTTGATTCCCGTTTGAACGAGCAACAACATGGCTTTAGAAAAGGTCGATCAACTACCACGAATTTGACAATTCTAATCTCTGACGTTCTATGCAAAATGGAAAAAGGATACCAAATTGACGCAGTCTACACTGACTTCAGTAAGGCGTTTGACAGAGTTGACCATTCTACCTTGATTCTAAAGCTTCAGAAATTTGGTATTGTCGGGTCTTTACTCAGCTGGCTGACCTCCTACCTTCGCGATCGAACACAATGTGTAAAATTTCAAGGATTTTTATCGAAAAACGTTAGTGCTACCTCTGGTGTACCCCAAGGTAGCCATCTTGGCCCACTTCTTTTTAATATATTTATGACCTTGGTGTTATCTTAGATGAAAAACTCCGCTTCACCTTACACTTTGATAAAATGCTTTCTCGTGCGAACAAACAGCTAGGTTTCATCAAAAGACGTGCCAAAGAATTCCGTAGTCTGTGGGTCACAAGATCCTTATACACTTCACTTGTACGTCCTATTCTCGAATACGCTTGCATTAGCTGGAATTCCGCTTTTGAAACCCACAGTGACAGACTCGAGTCAATACAAAACCAATTTTTACTTTTCGCCTTGAGAGAACTGTACAACCCTTTTGATTTTAATAGCCTACCCCCTTATGAGTATCGACTGGGTCATTTAAATCTATCAACACTAGCCTCCAGAAGAATAATGATATCGGCCTGCTTCACATTCGACGCGCTATTAATGTAGAATTCCTGAATAGTATAATTTCTATATTATAGGCGCTATTAATGTAGAATTCCTGAATAGTATAATTTCGATAAATATCCCTGTGAGGAACACCAGGTCCAATCGTTTCCTAAAAGAATATTCACATTCGACGATATATGCAGCAAATGAGCCAATAAATAGATGCTGCAGAATATTCAACAGCATAAGTTATTTATATTCCCCTACGATTTTCAAATCATCCTTCAAATCCTCTCTTTTGCATGCCATCCATACCCCTAAACCTTAAGCCATAGCTTATATGTCAATGTTTTTATTTATTGATTGTTATTTATTAATCTATTTGTTACTTTTTTCATTTGTTTGTTACTTATTTAACTTGTTTGTTTTTTACTTTTTACTTGACTTTACTTTTCCATTTTATTTTTAATTTGTTAGTTTATAAATAAATAAAATAAAATAAAAAAAATATCAATTGGTTGTTCCTTAAAGCAGATTTCTTCTGTTTTAACAAACTAGTGTATCGGTAAAAGTGCCGAGGACATTAGATTCTTCATGTATCCCGGTTAATGTGCCGACGGATACAGCTAAGGTGGAAACTTCCGTTTTATCTCATCAAATAGTTATTTTACACACATAAAATATACGGCAGTTAACTGTTCAATAGAAAATTAAAACAACCGAAAACATAACGATCACATAAACAAACCACAATCGTCGACAGCAAACCCGATTAAACTGACGACGCACGGATGAAAACACGACACAACAAGCGATAAACGATGGAGTCGAACTCCATTTACCATCACCAAAACGCAATATCACTAGAAATCAACGTTAAATTGCTTGCGCACTCAGAAAAATGTACTCAAACACACAGTCGTCAATAACAAACACGACATAAACCACAATCGTCGACAGCAAACCCGATCAAACTAACGACACACAGATAAAAACACGACACAGCAAGCGACAAACGATTGAGTCGAACGACCATCACCGAAACACCATTTCATTAGTAATCAATATTAAATTACTTACACATTACTAAAGCTTCGGGTCATGTTCCAAGGTTGATGACGTTAGGTGACTGGTTATAATCACACAGATTCCCCTGGCTTTGTTTTTCTTGCCAGGAAGTAGCAACTGATTTGTGATTTTTATTGAAATGCCTGCTTGGATAAGCGTGGTTTATAATAACCGAATCTTTGAAAGCACCATTGTCCTTCAAAATTTAATTACTAGCTCAGACAGTAAAATTTCTCCAGTTAAATTATGAACTATCATCAAAACTACCTCAAATATTTTTGTTTTGTTTTCTATTAAATTTTTAAATTTTCTTCAACGTGCATATTTATGTGGAATAAGATTACCGATGTGTATACCGTAGTATCCGGATCGGAACCGCCTCCCCAGTTTATGGGTTGCAGATGAGCCGCCGCCGCGTCTTTTGCTGGCATCATCTACCTTGCCAGCAATTTGGTTGCTATGAGCAGTCGAGTGATGCTCATATCAGGATAAAAGCATCATCACTAGGCCTTTTGATGACGACCAGTTGGGCGGGTCAAAAGAAAAACGATGGTCGAAAACAAAAAAAAAAATCATTTTTGTGCATCTCACCATTTACTCTGTGAAATGGAAACACTCCGGGATGGCGGATCCAGCCAATCTTCCAAATATTCTGCTTCATCTGACGGGACCAATTCGATTCCAAGCGACGAACGGTTGTGATCTGAAGGAGACCTTTCGCCAGCAGAAAGTTATGTGTCCTTTTTCGAAGTACCGAAAATGTAATTATTTTTCATTTACTTCCTTGCGAACTGCACACGGATCGCGAGAACTGAATTCGGCACAACCTTAATATGCATTCCTTGTTGGATGCTGAATCTTTATCGTTCTGAATCTGAACTGAATGGATTCGGAATAGACAATTTTGACAGCTACACCACGAAGTAAACGATCATTCGGACGGCGTCTTGCTTCTGCTTGTAGTCAAATATACAATTATTTTATTGTATGAAGACGAGCGCATAAGATACAGCACACTCATAATTTTCAGCAATCACCCAGGATCTATTACAATCTTCGCGATCCGGCAACCTGCACTATTTAGGCGCGATAATACTGTATGTGAATCATTTGTACATGTAGTAAGTGTAAACAATTTGTTGAAACAGTGACCATCTAATTTATTAAGATAAAATAAAAATTGATTAGAATATGGCAATAAGAAATCTCCCGAATTTTTCCTATTAGTACGTCGAGTTCACATTCACAGGGCCACTGACCAGAAGCAGACACGAACATGTTGAGAACCCTGGCTGGCGTGCGAAAGCAATGATCGAAAGCACCTTCCTTAGCGGTACTGTCGTTGCGCAAAACACTAGTAACAGTCTCAGCAAGATTTCGCATTTTTGGAACACAAACTAAACATAATCCACACATTCCGCAGATGTATACATAGCCGATGCGAATTCTCACAATTAAGTAATTTGCTATTGCAAGCCGAAAATAAGATATTTTTACACTCATCGAAAATTCGGTCGCCGTATAAACAGTCTTCAATCAGCAAAACTATTCATTGTGGGGCTGACGGACAATTTTATATGTACATGCGAGCGAGTTTTGAACTCCTACTCTCGGTTTGACACTGTCGACACGGGATCGTGACACAGTGCACAAGTCGCGAAACGAAAATTGAAATGCCCGAGATGCGAGACATTCTATTAACCGCAATCGAAAAGGCGGGTTACCTCAAAATGCGTAGTCGAAACGCAATATTGCTCACTGCACACAGAAAATTATTAAAAAAATGGCCGTAACGCGTGTCGCCCGAAAAAGTTAGTGTGCGCAACTCAACTCCCGCCACTCGTCACCATTTCGCTTCGGCTACGATCCCCCAGAGACTGTCCCGAGTTATGCTCGCACCTACCAAGCCAGTCTCAAGCCTCGTGCCTCGTGCAAAATTTTTCTAAAAAACAATTTACAGTTAATACGGTAAATTGTTTTTGGGAAGCGACGTAGCTTGTTTTCATTTCTGAAAAACAAGGTACCGCTATTAGGTCGTAGCAGAGGACTTTCTATACACTGGGTATCAAAAGTTATATGCCGTAAATTTGAATAAAAATTCAAATTGGCAATTGCTACAACACAGGTCTTGCCACAAGGGCAAGTGCGTGGAAAGAACTGATGGACGGATGTAGTATATGGAGGACATTGACGTGAACGGGTGGTCATGTCTTCTACTATCCAAATCCTTTGCAAAAGAAAACGTGAACTTAGTGACCAGGGCAATGAAGAGAAATAGTAAAGAGGAATACCGTGAACAAATGTGTACAAGACGGATAGTTGAAGTATCTTCTGAAGAACGAATGGTGAACTCTGTGAACGTTCTTCCGATACTTCTACAATATGGCAGGATTGACACCTGAAATAGGCGCGACGGACGATCTCCAAATACGAATTTGGGATCTGAGAGTGAACAAGTGAACCTAGTGGGTTTATCATTTCGTGATGTCTTTCACGTGTAAGACGCCCACTGATCGTCCATTTTGATCGGCAAGCTGGTACTATGCTCCTCCGATCTTTTTGATTACCTTACTAGGTAAAAACTTCCGGTCCAGCTTTGCATTATAGTGCGCGGCTGCGTCACTTTGCCGGAAGTTGCGCCTATAAACTACCTCGCCAGGCTGGTATGAGACCAACCTGGAACGAAGATTGTAGGTTTTGGCGTTGCGAGACTGAGCCTGAGTGGTGAGATCGCGGATTTGTTGGCGGATAAAAGCCAGGTGGTCGGGGGGTGGCAGCGTGTTTTCGTGCTCCTCCAGCAGGTGTAATTGGCGGAGGAGGGCATATGTTTTGCCATGAGTCACCATGGGCTGCCCGAAAACGACTGCATAAGGGGAGGTTCCTATGGTTGAATGTGGAGCTGATCGTAAAGAGCTGGTGATGTCAGAGAGTTTGATATCCCACTCTTTTTGTGCGAAGTCCACATATGCGCGAATCGCGGGAAGGATGGACCTGTTTAACTTTTGCGAGGTGTTTGCCTGGGGGGAATACACGGCGGTAAAGGTATGGCAAATACCGAACTCGTCTAGTAGAGACTTGAATGTGGAAGACCGAAACTGCACACCATAATCCGATGCAACGGTTTCAGGAACCCCAACAAGGTGGAACACCCTCTTCCTCAAAATGTCCCCTACTGCCTTCCCAGTGAATTTCAGAAGAGGTTCGATAATTGGGAAGCGAGAAAGATGGTTAAGAACGATGAGCGCTGCAATGTGACCAGACTTAGACCTGGAGTATGATGTCTGCGCACAAACGTTGGAATATACGCTCGGGTACGGACTGAAGCGTCTTTGCAGGTGGTGCATGATCCCACATAGTCCTTAGCTTGGGCGGCCATTTTGGGCCAGTAAAACCATTGCCGTAGTCGGCCGAGGGTTTTGGCCACGAAAACATGCGCGCTCAAGAGAGGATCATGCATCCCCTTCACAAACTCTGCCCTCTCTAATCAAAAACTTCTTACTATGACAATAGAATATACATACAGCTTCAAAGAGTGTGTGGGGCAAGATTAACTCTAGGCCGACATAGGACATTGGTCAGCGAGCTTACTATGTTGTGTTTTTATGTTTGATACATATAATCATATTTTAAGGTTATTTGGGAGTAAATATAAGTCGTAGCAATAAGCTTATTAAAAGTAGATAATATCTTCTTACCAACTGCTTCCAGTCTGATCAATGCAGCATCAATAAGTCGTTATTTATTCAATATTTACTTTGAAAAGCTGCTTGAGTCCGGCTTGTGCGGTACGACACAGCGATATAGTCCTAGCTGAAGTTATGAAGTTGTCCCGATTCATACTATGAAACAATACTTAGAGATTGTTCAGAATATCTGAACCGATTATTGATTCCGTCACTCCATAGCTCGGTAGTCGTCAACATTTTCGGGCAACGCGCTTGTTAACCTTTCAGTCTGACCTGAATGATGACGGGTTACGGAAGCTGCGTTGTTACATCGCCGTCAACAACGTCGCTTATCCGACAATTCGGTGTTATTACCAACTAGCATTATAATGACATCACTACCGCGTTCCGTTCGAACATCATCGATCCATTTGGATGTTTGGTGGAATGAATTTGCAATTGTTGTATCATAAAAAACCACTGCCACTGTTGAAGCGCGAATGTATGATGGAATCAGCGAACGAAATCGTTCTGGCCGGCAGTATCCCATAATTGAAGACTGATGTATTAGTCATAGTGAATTACATAGCATTACAGATGTTTTATAAGTCATTGTGAATTACATGAGTGTAATATTATTAGACCGCACTGTACTGTATGTATCTGTGTATCAGTATTAGTCTGATAAGAGGACTGTTATAAACTAGTTATACAAATTACCAATAAACAAGTTACTTAACGCAACATGGCGCAGCCGGTCGACTGATTGGAACAATATAGTAAAACAGCAAAACCAGTGGTGAAATGATACAGAAATAGTGAAATACAATAAAGAAAGTGAAATTCACGAAAAGTGAAAACATAAAAAGTGTATTAAACATAATAAAAGTGGGTGAACAAGACAAGAAAAATGGATTATAAAAAACCCGCATGCCTAGTATTGACAGGCAACATATTGACAGGCCACAGAGTGGCTAAAGTTTAAGCAGCTATACGAGATCTATGCCACAGCAACCAAAACGGATAAGGAGGAAGGAAAAGTGCAAGTTGCCAGGTTTTTAAGCTGCGCAGGCGAAGAAGCAGTACAACTGTTTAACAATTTTGGGATCACTGCAGCCGAGAAAGATGACATAGAAATCGTAAAAGCAAAGTTCGAGGAATTTTGCAACCCGCGAAAAAACATATATGAACGATGCAAGTTCTATACTCGGAAACAAGAAGAAGGAGAACCTTTCGACCACTTTATAGCTGAATTATCTAAGCTAGCAAAAACCTGAGAGTTCGTGGATGAAGGTCAAATGCTAAGAGATAGAGGAGTACTCGGAATAGCGGACCATAACATGCAGGCTCAATATTTGAAAACTGATAACCTAGGAATAGAAAAAACGATTGAAATGGGATGTATAGCGGAAATCACCAACAGCCAAACTAGGATCATGCAGAAACAAGAAAAAGAAATTTTAAGTATCAGCAATGAAGTTAATACAAACAAAAGTAATTTTTCTAAGAAATATGTAAACAAGAATTCTTTTAGGTCAAAATCAAAATATGGAAATAGATGTGTATCGAAAACAAACTACGGGAAATGTAATAGCAAGCACGAACTAGGAAATTGTTCAGCCTTTGGCAAAAAATGTTTTAAATGTGGGAAAAGTAACCATTATGCTAAGGTATGTCAAAGTCAGTCCAAAAAGATAAGGAAAATTGTTGCAAATGATAGCGATAGTGTTATAAGCCTCTCAAATTTCTATATTGATCGGTTGAAAAGTGGAATCGATTTCTCAAAGCGACACTGGGTAGAGACTTTAAAGCTGAAAAACAAGTGGGTTGAGTTTAAACTCGACACTGGAGCTGAAATAAATACATTACCATTGAATATCTGTAGGGAATTAAAAATCGAAAAAATATAGATAACGTTCCTATTAAGCTAGAGGCTTATGGTGGATTTCTGGTGAAAAATAGGGGAATAATAACAATACCAACAACTTACAGAAAAATCAGAATTAATGCAAAATATGTAGTAGTAGAACAAGGATCTAAACCTATATTGGGATTAAAAACGTGCGTTAGTTTGGGACTAATAAAAAGAGTCCATGAAATGAAAGTAATAAGCAAAGAAGAAAACCAGGGCATATTTTCAGGCATAGGTAGATTTCCGGAGAAATGTACATTGAGATTAAACGAAAAAGCAGAACCGGTTCATAAGCCTCCAAGGAGAATACATTTAGCATTAAAAGACCGAGTCAAAATAACTTTACAGGAAATGGAAAAAAGGAAGATAATTACTAAACAAGAAGCCCCTAGTGCTTGGGCACACAATATGGTGGTAGTCGAAAAACCGGACAAAACACTAAGAATATGTCTAGATCCAAGGGAGTTGAATCAGCATATCCAACACGAGCACTACCAAATACCAAATATTGAGGATTTTATGTCGACGATGAATGGATGCAGTTACTTTACAGTGCTAGACTTAAAAGAAAGATTTTGGCAAGTAGAACTAAATGAAGACAGTAAATACCTAACAACATTTAGTACGCCATGGGGAGCATATCATTTTAATGTCCTCCCTTTTGGAATTAGCATAGCACCAGAAAAATTTCAAAAATTGAACATGAAGTATTTTGGGAACTTGCCAGGAACATTTATATACATAGATGACATATTGGTAGGAGGAAGAACGATAGATGAACACAATGCAAATCTAGAAAATGTAATAAAACGGGCAAAGGAAATCAATGTTAAATTTAATCCACGTAAATTGCAGTATTGCGTTGAAAAAGTAAAATATTTAGGTAACATACTTAGTAAAAACGGGCTAGAACCAGACCCCGATAGAGTTAAAGACATTAATTCACTTGAACCTCCGAAAAACAGAAAAGAACTAGAAAAAATTCTAGGGACAATCAACTTTCTTAGGCCCTTCATCGCAAATTTAGCAGAGGTGAACGCACCGCTAAGAATACTTTTGAGAAAAAATACGGAATTTATCTGGACACCGTCTCATACGGAAACTCTAAATAAAATAAAAACTATTATAAGTAAATCTACAATGCTGCACTGTTTTAACCCAAATATAGAAATTATTATACAATCAGACGCATCCAAGAATGGGCTGGGGTGCTGCTTGATGCAAAATAACAAACTAATCTTCTATGCTTCAAAAAGCTTGACTCCTTGTGAAATTAACAATGCCCAAATAGAAAAAGAACTATTAGGTATAGTATAGGCGTGTAATAAATTCCATAACTATATTTATGGGCATACGGTAACAATTCAAACGGATCACAAGCCTTTGGTCTCACTACTAGAGAAAGATATATCACAGATACACTCAAATAGACTTCAACGAATGAAAATAAAACTTCTAAAGTATAAAAGTCAGTTACATTCCAGGAAAGGATTTACATGTAGCAGATCTATTGTCACGAAATGCTACACCAGATGAAACAATAAATACTCAATCCATATTTACGGATGTAGTACATGAAGTAAATATAAGTTCAGAAAAGAAAAGAATGTTCCAAAAATACACTCGAGAAGATGATGACTTGCAGACACTTATTAGATATTGTAAAAATGGTTGGCCAAAAGCAAAAAATAAAATACCCAAGGGTACTAGAGAATACTGGCCCCTGAAAGACAAAATATATTACGAAGATGAACTACTGTTCTTTGAAGATAGGATGTGTATTCCTAAAAGAATGATAAGGCGAACTCTAGGATGGTTACACGAAGCGCATTAAGGAATAACGAAAACACGATCTAGGGCGAAAATGTTATTTTATTGGCCGAAAATGAACGAAGACATTAAGAATGTTATCAATAATTGCCAAATATGCGAAAAGTTTTTAGCTGGAAACCGAAAACAACCGTTGATCGAGTACGAAATACCTGAGTATCCATTCCAAACGGTTGCCTGTGACATAGCAGACTACGGAGGGAAAGCATATCTGGTCTTTCAGGACTATTATTCAAAATGGTTAGAAATTAAACCTTTAGAAAGCAAAAAATCTTGGAGCATCATAAAGGCGCTGAAGAGCATATTTAGCACACATGGCGTGCCAGAAACAGTAATAGCGGACAATCAGCCGTTTAGTTCGTATGAGTGCGAAAAATTTGCAGCTTTGCAGCTTTTTCCAGCATTTGCAGGAACTTCAAATTTAGACATACAAACCCAAGATATCCACAAGCAAATGGATTGGCAGAAAAGGCAGTTCACATAACCAAAACTTTCTTAAGAAAAGCAAATGAAGAAGACAAATCGTTTGAAAAAGCACTTTTGGAATACTGTGCCACACCTATACCTGGTTTAGGGTATTCTCCGACTCAGTTTGCCATGAGTAGAAATATTAGAACTTACTTACCGATTAGAACAGAATTGCTCATCCAAAATGTTGTGAGGGGGTTAAGGAAAAATTAGAAGAGCGGCAACACAAAATGAAACAATATCATGACTAAAAAGCGAAAAGAAAGGAAATTTTCTAAAAGGCAGGAGATAATGTAACATATAGATATGGAAACAGGTGGGAACCAGCCATTGTAGTAGGATCATATGGAAATCCCCGGTCGTACTTCATTAGAAATGAATATAATAATATTATTAGAAGAAATACAATACATTTAAGAAAATCCTTTACTAAACCTATAATAAGAAATGATAATCCAATTATTGCCGGTGGAAAAACTGGTCCTTACGATGTTGTGGGAGAAGCCGAACTAAATCCAAATGAAATAAATAACTCTAATGATGACGATGAAGAAACCAATCAATATAGAAATGAGAGCAATGCACAAAATTTAAATAAAGTTCAAAATAATAATTATGATACGAGATATGGTCGCATAGTAAAATCACCGAAATATTTTGAAGTAACGGAAATTGGCGCATTCTCAAATATTTGTTCTAAATAAACTTCGTGTTTGCTAGTCAAAGAGCAGATAGTTTTAATATTGCTAGGAATAAGTCGTAAACCTAAACAAAAACAGTTATTTTGAAATATGAAGTAAACACAAACGTAAATATTTATTTTGATATATGAAGTAAACATTTATTTGAAATTGAGGTAAATTTAACATGAATATATATTTGGAAAATGAATTAACGATAAACTTAAACTTGTCTGTATGGACTTTGCTAATAGATGTCAAAGTATAATTTAAGCATTACATGTTCTACAAATTTATAAAAAGTGTAAAACATGTAAATTACATAGCATTACAGATGTTTTATAAGTCATTGTGAATTACATGAGAGTAATATTATTAGACCGCACTGTACTTGCAATATCAGTATTAGTCTGATAAGAGGACTGTTATAAACTAGTTATACAAATTACCAATAAACAAATTACTTAACGCAACAAAGTCGTACCGTTCGATCTTCAAAGTACATATATCGTTTTTGAAAGAAAATCTATACCTATTGTAGCCTGATACGTGTTATCTAAACTATTGTACATGAATCGTGTGATAAGTGATGTCTTTCCAACGCTCTGTTCGTTTAGGAAAACCAATTTGAATTTCCAAAGCGGATTTCCGAAATCGCCTGACGATGACATTTTTCCTGTCCCGGTAGTCCTTTTTACCGTCCCACGAATTCAACTAGGCACTTCGTATTAATGTCCGATGCATTGATATATGTAAGTAGCTAATCAAGAATTGAGCTCCTAGCTACGCTTTTACGAAGTCATTCAATAAATCTTGCAATTGCGAAGTAAGCCACTGTTTATTCATGTTGGCCATAACACCACCTTCGTTCCACGTGGGATATAAATTCACTTTCTCATGAACAAAATTTAGATTTATTCACGTTGCAGGGTAAGGGCGGTTATAACACAGGGAGTGGAATGCACTATAGAAGTTTGCCCCTATCCAGGCGTGCAGACGACACTCTCGTTAATTCAAGTCGCGAACTGACAATCCCGACAAGCTACAAAACTCGAACTTTTTCTTACGCCACATGCAACTGGCTTCGAGCACAATTTTACCTATTGCTCTTTTCAACTGCGTTTTACTCATTTTAGTTCACACGCACATGAACTTTGGTGTAGGGTTATTGTTTCACATTCGATCTTGAACACTTTCCCGGCGATGCGTTTGAAGTTTCCTAAACTATCACCATAACTTTACACGTAAGGGCCGTATGTTTCACAACTTCAGAGCTTCGATCCCCGATCGACTCCCGACGTTAAGAGCGACCGCCCGTCGCTACGACTTCACCCAGACTGTCCCGAAACGCAAATTGCATTTCGAAACGAGCGAGCGAAATTCCGTTAGGAATTTGCTCGCTGGGCAATTACAATAACAAGGTCGCATAGGACTTGCGGTACCTTGTTATTGTACAAATTGAAACGCATTTCAATTTGAGATAGATGTAGCGATTTCGAGCACAGGGCAGTGTGCGTCGAAATAATGGGTCCAGTAATTTAACTTGAAATTACTGAATGCTACAACACAGATCTTTGCACAAAGGCAAGTGCGTGGAAAGAGCTGAAGGATGGATGAAATCTACGAAGGATAATGACGTGAAGATGTGATCATGTCTTTTACTATCCAATCCTTTATATAAAGCGTGAACAAAGCGAGCAAAAGTGGGGTTAAATGTAACTTGAGAAAATATCGTGAAGAACGTATACTGAATTAATGATGAAAGTATCTTTGGTAGAGGAAATGGTGAACTAGGTGAACATCTCTAGATACTTTCCAATTGGAGCAGGAGTGACACCTGAAATAGGCGTAAATGGACGATTTCCAAATAAAAATTTGGGTAACAGATCGTGAACTGGTGAATTTAGTGAGTATATCACTTTGTGATGTCTTTTGCGTGAAAGACGCCCACTGATCGTCCATTTTGATCGGCCAGCTGGTAATAAGCACCGCCGATCTTCTTAATTATCTTACTAGGTAAGAACTGCCGGTCCAGCTTTGCATTGTAATGCGCGGCTGCGTCACTTTGCCGGAAGTTGCATCTGTAGTCCACTTCGCCAGGCTGGTATGTAACCAACCTGGAACGAAGGTTATAGGCCTTTGCGTTGCGAGACTGGGCCTGGGTCGTGAGGTTGCGGATGGTCTGTCTTAGGAGGGCTAGATGGTCAGAAGGTGGCTGGACAGTTTCGGGATCATCCAAGAGATGGAGTTGCCGCAGTAGAGCGTAAGTGCGGCCATGGGTGATCATGGGTTGCTATTGTCGCGTGAGGGGCTGAGCGCAGTGCGCAGGTAATATCTGAAAGTTTGGTGGCCCACTCCTTTTGAGCAGGATCTAAATATGCCCGGATGGCAGCCAGAATTGATCTATTGAGGCGTTCTGACGCGTTCGCCTTAGGGGAATATACGGCGGTGAAGGTGTGCCCGACACCGAATTCATCAAGGAAGGTCTTAAAGGTTGACGACCGAAATTGAACACTGTTCATCATGATCTTCATTTTTATCTTAATCAAATTCCAACATTCAGAAATCAAAGACATAGAATTAAAGAATTCCCACAAGCTACCAGACGCGTCGTCAGCAAAATGCACTAATTGCTTACGATTTCTCGTCATGCTCGTCAAGTTCATAGTTACTTGCACTCGTGCACTTTTTTTCTTGCATTAGATTTAGCAAAACACTCTAATTGTTTACTATTTCTCAAGTTCATAGTTACTTGCACTCGTGCACATCTTTTCTTGCATTAGATTTAGCAAAGCACTCCAATTGTTTACTATTTCTCAAGTTCATATTTGCTTGCACTCGCGCACATCTGTTCTCACATTGCATCTTGGCTATGCGACGCCCAGATTGCTAGGCAGTCAAGTGAATGCGTATTTTGCTGACGACGTGGGAACTTTGTTTGGTTAATTTATGCTAGCAAGTAAGTGAAATGTACATATATAAAGAACTGAAAGTAAATTAAAGTTGTCTAGTCTGACACATCATTCGTTTCATTCAGCATCAAGCTGCAAATTTGCCATTTGAAATCACGGTACAAGTGCCGTTGTTGTTTTTAATCATCATATATTTTACGAAGATATCACGGCTACAAGTGCCGTAGTTATCCAATCAAGGATACAAAAAAATCCACGCAATATCTCGGCTCAAGTGCCGACGATATTAAAATAAGACTAGCTCGGATTGTCAAAGGAGACACCCTGTAAACATTGGCAACCGTGGCAAGACTCGAACCTTGCAACCTTCAACATAGAAAAACTCATCGCCAACCAGGAGGTCACTGGAAAGGAGATTCAAAGGATTATCTCCAACGTGGGAAAGGATCCTTCGCAGCGAAAGACCCTCGAATATTTCCAAGAACGGTTGCGGCGTCTGGAAACTGCATGGGAGCAGTTCGAGTCTACCGATACTGATATCAGGAACCATCCTGACGTTCAACAGCAGGACGACTATTTCATCAGTGACTATTACAATTCCATCGCATCACTCCATTCAAAGTACAAGGAGTTCTTTGAAGCACAAATTAAAGCCTTGTCGCCCAAAATTGAAGCAAGTATGGCATCCAATATTGAAGACAATGATTCAGCCACAAGTAACCCCATACGCCAGCTACTAAGGAAGGCCAACACCATCAGGGGACAGTTGGACCAGATTCTACGGAGGTTGGCGGATACACGTTCTGGGCAACCAACGGCCTTTTATCAATTTTAAAAACAAGCTATTTCCGACTACTGGTAACAAATCGAAACTCTACATCATCAGATATGCGAAGCTGTTGATAATCCCGAAACGTTTGGCTACGACATCAAGGGATTCTTGATCCACCAGGACCAAGTTTTGAGTGCCAATGTTTCACTGACTGAATATCTCCGGCTAAGTGGGCCACAGCAGATGCCAGTAAACGATCAAATATTAAAGCCAGATGGTAGCGTGAAAATTAAGCTACCTAAAATATAAATTCCGAAGTTCTATTTGAAAACTATTTGAATTGGCGTCAGTTTCACGATTTATTTTCGGAAGTAATTCACAAGCAAGCTATTTCGCCATGTGAAAAGCTATGGTATCTTCGAGCCAACCTATCAGAGGAAGCTGGAAAACTAATAAAACACTTGCCACTATCCAATGAAAATTATTTTGCAGCATGACAAATTCTCAAGGAACGCTACGAAAATCCCAGATTAATTGCAAATGCGCTGTTATCGAATCTACTCGGGCAATCAGCTCACTGGATTAATTCAGCTGCGAACATTAAATCACTCCACGACACAACGCGTGAATGTTTATAAGGGTTGGAGAACGTTGGAATCTCAACCACAGGATGGGATCCCTTGCTGTTGTTTATACTTATAAGCAATTTGCACAAAAATACGCACGTGCTATATGAGCAGTCATTAGCTCATCCAAGGCAACTCCAAACCATCGAAGGGCTCATGAATTTCTTAGAAAATAGATTCCAATCCCTAGAAGCGCTCGGCTCCAAGACCAAGGCAGAGGACGAAAAACGGTCAGTCTCCGCAAAGGCTTTAACGGTAGTGAACACCAACAACTGTATTGCTTGCAACGCCTGGCACCCACTTTTTGCGTGCAAAACTTTTCTGTCATTCAGCCCCGAAAATCGACTGAAACTTATTCAAAAGCATTCAAGATGCGTAAACTGCCTACAAGCAGACCATTCGTCGAAAAATTGCACGAGGGGAACCTGCAAACATTGTTCGAAAAGGCACAATACTTTGTTGCACCTTGACAAGAAGCAAGACGCAGCAGGGAAGGAAGCAGATCAAAGGCTAAAATTTGAAGCCTCATCGTCCACTGCGAAACAAGGTATTTCGGCAAGCCAGGAAGGTGAAGCATCTTCTTTGACGACGGGTATAATAAATCCACGATCGAAATACATGATTCTCAGTACAGTGGTTGTTACCATTCAAGGGAATAATGGCGCCTATACAACCTGCAGAGCTGTTTTGGATTCAGGGTCCCAAGTAAATTTAATATCGGAACGGGTTTGCAAAAGGCTTCAATTGACCAAAGATTCCAGCAATCTCAAAATACTTGGCATTGGGAACGGGCGTCAGCACACAACAGCGAGAGTCAATTTTCTGTTAAAATCGCAGATCACGGCATTCACTACAAGAGTGGAGGCATATGTACTTCCCCACATAATAACCCAACAACCGTCGAGGGAGATCAATGTGAGTGATTGGAAGATTCCCGACAATATAAAACTGGCTGATCCCCATTTCTATAGACCAGACAGGGCAGATCTGCTACTGGGGGTAGAATTCTACTATCGACTCCTATCAATAGGCCAAATAAAACTGGGAGAGAACCTTCCCATACTGCAAAACACTGCTCTTGGTTGGATTGTTGGCGGAGGCATAAGCGAAACGAGCGGCGATAACGTTACTTGTCGAGTTGGCATTGAAGACGAGGCAATTTCACAACAAATCGAACGGTTTTGGAACTTGGACAATTTGCCTCGAGAGGAGCAGCACTTATCTCCAAGTGAGAAGCAATGCGAGGCTCATTTTGCCCGCTGGACAAACCGCAAAGCAAATGGCAGATATGAAGTTTCATTGCACTTCACCGCCGATCCATCCACTCTGGGTGAGTCAAAGGATTTGGCTTTGCGAAGTGTTAAGGACCGAACTCTTTTGTTCGGCCACGAGAGTGTGTTTCACTTCCACTTTTCTTCACCTTGCTTGTTCTATTTTTAAAAAACACATTTATTTTAAAAAACACATTTATTCTCTTTTTCGAGTTTCTGGATTTATTAAACTTTCACATTGGTTTTCTTTGATGCTGTTTTTAACAAGTACAATTTTTCTATGCCTTTTTATTTTTAATTGAATTCAATTTTTGCTTTGTTCGCTCCCAAAAGATCGCTGACGACTGACCTGCCGCACCATCCATCATTGTCGCAAAAACCAAAAGCGTCGACGCATCAAAATTTTCGCGGCCACAGACTGCTCGATGTATTCCCACAGTCGGCAAATACAATGTAAACGTCTTGCTTACATTGCATTCCCGACCATGGGAAAACATCACAGAGTGTGACGCGACCGTTTGCCTTGTGTTATGATGCGGTGTCGGTTGACATCGCATAATTATACTTGTGCATCATTGGCGCGACAAACTCGCACAGCCGATAAAATACAATGTAAGTATTTGCTTATATTGCATTCCACGGCCAGGCGAATCCATCGCGCCAACGATGGTTTGTTTGGCTACGGATCAAGTTCCGTAGCTTGCCATGTAGACGAAATCACGTTGAAGATGATCATGTTTTGCGACAACGACGGATGGATCTATTAACATCCACCAAGTTTTTGGCCGATTTGACTGCCGCCTCCCACAATCCTCCAAAGTGAGGTGCGCGAGGCGGGATAAAGTGGAAATCGATTCCACGGACACTGCATGCGGTTGTCACCTCGTGCTGCGCCTTTCCAGAATAGAGTGAGGACGAAAGCTCCGACAGTTGGTTGCGCGCTCCCACAAAATTGGTGGCGTTGTCGCAATAGAGATTCCTGCAATGACCTCGTCTACCGATGAATCTCTTCAATGAACCGATGAATGCTTCGGTGCTGAGATCGCTCACCAACTCCATGTGGACGGCCTTGGTGGCGAAACAACAAAAGATGGCTATATAGCCTTTCTGGGGTCGGATGCCTCTCCCACGATAATGGATCATTATGGGTCCGCAGAAATCAACTCCCGCATTTACAAAAGGGCGAGCTGGCTGAACGCGCGTACTTGGGAGGTTCCCCATAATTTGGGAGAACAGTTTAGGCCTAGCTCAGGTGCATACAACGCA
The DNA here is from genome assembly GCA_963978885.1 of Nemotelus pantherinus. Classification (NCBI taxonomy): domain Eukaryota; kingdom Metazoa; phylum Arthropoda; class Insecta; order Diptera; family Stratiomyidae; genus Nemotelus; species Nemotelus pantherinus. Next base: position 145,043,574 of record OZ022264.1, read on the forward strand.
CTGCCGTACAATGGATCTTGCTAATTGCTTCCTCCTGATAGGCCAGAAACGTTGTCTAACAGTGGCGAGTAAGGCCTGCGGCCCGAGATGGCAGTTATCCCGGTGAATGTCCATCATCAATAGCTTGGTGATTGGGTGCTTGAAAGGCAGCAGCATCGGGTGCTTGGCGTTGAAAGAGAGCTTCGAAGCTTCCAGCCTCCCACCTACGCGTATGATTCCGTCTTGATCCAGGAAAGGAGCCAGTCCCGCCAAAGGACTGTGCTTATTGATTGGCTCCTCCAACGCAAGGTTGCGTACTTCGTCATGAAATTCGTCTTTCTGAACGCACTTCACAATAATTTCCAGTGCAATGGAAAGTTCAGTACTGGTGAGTGCTCGGTTTTGCATGTGGGGAGGCTGGGACGCTGGTTTGAGGTGATCGATGAAACGTATCATGTACGCTACTGTGCGTTGCAGCCTTTTGAAGGAGTTCCGGTGTTGAATTTCATTAACGAAATGAACATCGGCAGCGCTTGCCGTAACCACCACTGTTTTGATTCGCCTTCTCTCCAAATCGCAGGTTCCCACACCGTGATACTCGGGAGGCCAGTCCAGTTCCGATTCACCTAGAAACGGTGGTCCATGCAACCACATGTTACAGCTGCTCATTTCCGCCGGTTCCATACCACGTGAGAGAATGTCGGCTGGATTGTCTCCAGAAGCCACGTGGCGCCATTGGTTTGGCCTCGAAAGAGTTTGAATGGCGGCAACCCGGTGAGCAACAAATGTGTGGTATGAAGAAGCTGCCGAGTTGATCCAAGCCAGAACAATTTCAGCATCAGTCCAAAAGACATGGAAAACCTTCGGCAGGTTGAGCGCAGTTTTGACTCGTTGAGTTAGCTCCGCTCCTAACTTCGCAGCACAGAGTTCCAGGCGTGGAACAGTTATCGCCTTGATCGGGGCCACTCGTGATTTAGCGCATAGCAACTTGACGGTGGTTTGACCGCTCTGTAATGTTGATCGGACGTATATTGCCGCGCCGTATGCCTTCTCCGAGGCATCACAGAAGGTGTGTAACTGCAGCTGCACGGGTTTTTGGACCTGCTGGTCCTCTGGTTTGATCCACTGCAACAGTCGCGGGTGATTGGCGCACCATTTGCGCAAATGCATGCCTGCGTTCGAGAGGATAATGTTGAGCTCCGTCTGTTTGCGAGTGGCCTCGTTCAAAGTGTCTGCCCCAGTCATGACGTCGTCGATATAAAAGTCTTTCTGCAACGCGCTGCTGCCTAGGGGACTCTTCTGCTGGTTCTCTTGTGCTAGAACCTGTAGACACTTGGTGGCTAAATAGGGGGCACATGTGGTGCCGTAGGTTACTGTGTTGAGTTGATAGTAACGCAATGGTTGTGTTGAATTAGTTCTCCAGATTAGACCATGGTACCGGCGATCCTCCGGATGGAGCATTATCTGCCGGTACATCTTTTCGATGTCCGCAGTAAAAACGAAGCGAGGCATTCGAAAACGTAGCAAAATCGCAAACAGGTCGTCCTGGATAGTGGGTCCCGTATGTAGGACGTCATTCAAAGAAACATTCGTGGTCGTCTTGCTAGAAGCGTCAAAAACCACTCGCAATTTGGTGGTGCTGCTGTCCGGCTTCAATACGCAGTGATGTGGTAAGAAATATCGCAATTCTTCACGCTGCTGTTGCGGGACTTCTTCCATGTGCCCAAGTCGAATGTATTCCTCCATGAATTCCTCGTAGTGAGGCCTCAATTCATGGTTTTTCTCCAGGCGACGCTCTATGGCGAGAAATCTGCGTGTGGCAGCCGCTTCTGAGTCGCCTAATCTCTTAGGGTCGTCGGAGAAAGGAAGTCGTACGAGGAAACGGCCATCGGGCTGTCTGCACATGGTCTGGCAAAATTGATCTTCGCATGCCTCTTCCATGGAGGTAAACTTGTGGGTTGGGTTCTGCACTTCCTCCACCTCCCAAAAACGCTTAATGGACTCGCACAGTTTGGTGTCCTCCGCTAGAATCCCACATGTTAGTGGCGAGGTTTGAGGAGTAACCACTCTTCCGGCAACTATCCATCCCAGAAGCGTATTCTGGAGCACTGGCAATTCCATGCCCAATTTGATTTGCCCAATAGCCAAGATCTCAAAAAACAACTCTGCACCCACTAATAGATCAACTCGTTCGGTCTTGTGGAAATTGGGATCCGCTAGCTTGATATTACTTGGAATGTACCATTTAGAAATGTCGAGCTCCTGCGAAGGCTGAGGTGAAATTATCTTTTCCATCACATGTGCTTCCAATTGTATGGCGTATCCATTCAATCGGGACTGCAGACTAATATTCACCGCCTTTTGCGCTCTCTCTGTAGTACCGCCGACCTTTTCAATGAAGGTTGAATTATGTGTGGGGATCAGCCCCAGTTTTCGGACAGTTCGCTCCGTTATTAAGTTAATCTGGGAACCTGGATCCAGCACAGCTCTACATTCCGTTGTCCTTCCAGTGCTGCCAATCAGCTTGACAACGGCTGTGCTCAGGAGAACGTATCTTTCTGAGGGTGGCTTCGACACAGTGGTTAGAGAGAGGGCAGGTGTCTCCGGTTGAGGCTTGCCATTATGTTTGAGTGGCGCCGAACCGGGGGGCATCACCTTAGCTGGGTTTGAATTTGCATCCACGCCCAAATGCAGTAAGCTGTTGTGGTTCAATTCAATTCAATTCCATTTATTAATCACAAATCATAACATCAGTAACAAAACTTAGAATAACTAACATAATGGCGCATTCCGGTTGGCGGCATAATGGCGGTTTTTGGCGCATTCCTTACATCCACGGGAGGTGCAATTGGCGGCTTTATGTCCGTCTCGGAGACAGTTGACGCACAGTTTCTTGGACTGAACGAATTTGAGTCTTCTGGCGACGGTGAGCTTCAAAAACTCCGGACAGTAGTAAAGCGGATGAGTCGATTTGCACATGAAGCATGAGGGAGCCGCAACGGTGGCTACTGTAGGTTTCACACCTTTCTTACGGTTGTCTTCCTGTACCTTCGACCTATTACCAAGCGTTTCGAGTGCCTGAAAGCGCATCTCCAAAAACTGCAAGAAACCTTTCAAAGGTGGCAACTCTCGAGGGCTGGACAGTGATTGCTCATAAAGTGCGTCCGTGGTCGAATCGAGCTTCTTTATCAAAATGTGCAAAATCAACGGATCCCAGTCGCTCGTGGCAACGTTGAGACCTTCCAGTCTTCTGAGACACTCGTGCGTTGAATCGTGTAAAGACCTCACGGCATCCGCGGAAGGTTTGCCGCCAGCGTGGGATGGCTGCTCCAACAGTTTGTCGATAAGTGCAGTGACCAACAGTCGTCGATTGTCATACCGATCTCTCAAGGTTTTCCAGGCCGTCTCATAGTTGTCTTCAGAGAGTGCGACGTTCTGAATGAGTCGCTCAGCCTCTCCTGTGAGGTTGGCCTTGAGGTACCACATTTTTTGGCAATTCGACAGGGGCTGGTTGTGCACCATTTGACTGAATAAGTCGTGAAAGTTTCGCCAGCGTAGGTATTCTCCATCAAACTTTGGTAGTGTGATCTTGGGAAGGCGTATACTGGGGGCCGTCATGTTTGGAGCAGGTGTCGCAGATGCTGGTTCAAATTCATCCAGCTTGGATTCTAGCTGGACCAGCCAGTTTTGAGTAAGTTCCTCCAGCCTGATATGCTGATTGAGGTCGAAACCACTTTCTTCAGGGTTCTCACTGAGCTCGCAAAGCTGGTAATAAAATTCCTCCAACTGCGACCAACATCGTTGTACGGACACAATTTTAGACTTATACCACTGTCGCGAAACCTCAGGCTGATCCAGACGCGAGATTAACCGGATCACGCAATCCGCCATGACCTTATATCGTCGGAGTATCCTTGTCATGCTGGGATCCGTGCGCGACGACACAGCTGCCTTTGTCAACCCACTGACGTCCGCCGTGTGAGGCAACACTCTCCCTTCTGCAGGATCACTAGTCCCTACTCTGGGCTGTTTCAGGGCCAGCAGCTGCTCCGAGAAATGCTTCTGGAAGTCCAAAAAATTGGCCTGCGTTGTCTCGTACAACTGGCTGGTGAAGTAATCGTGAGTAACTGGCACCTCTGGTAGCGCTCGGATTTGGTTGTCCACCTTCTCGAATTCCTCCCAGGTAGTCTCGAGTCGTCGGAGGCGCTCTTGATAGTATTCGGCCTTTTGCTTCCGAACCGCAGGATTCTTTTTAAAATTGATAATGATGGTGTCTAACTCTGCGGCTAGCACCTTTTGTTGGTCCGCCAATCGCTCCATATTTGCCATGTCGAATCCTGCCACAAAAAACGCCCGTGAATGCCACACACTTTGACTAACTAGCGGCCCGACACTTCCACGAACACACTTATCTGCCGGTAGATGTAAGATACACTGTTCCTAAATCTCGCCGGGGCCTCCAAAATGTTAAGGACCGAACTCTTTTGTTCGGCCACGAGAGTGTGTTTCACTTCCACTTTTCTTCACCTTGCTTGTTCTATTTTTAAAAAACACATTTATTTTAAAAAACACATTTATTCTCTTTTTCGAGTTTCTGGATTTATTAAACTTTCACATTGGTTTTCTTTGATGCTGTTTTTAACAAGTACAATTTTTCTATGCCTTTTTATTTTTAATTGAATTCAATTTTTGCTTTGTTCGCTCCCAAAAGATCGCTGACGACTGACCTGCCGCACCATCCATCATTGTCGCAAAAACCAAAAGCGTCGACGCATCAAAATTTTCGCGGCCACAGACTGCTCGATGTATTCCCACAGTCGGCAAATACAATGTAAACGTCTTGCTTACATTGCATTCCCGACCATGGGAAAACATCACAGAGTGTGACGCGACCGTTTGCCTTGTGTTATGATGCGGTGTCGGTTGACATCGCATAATTATACTTGTGCATCATTGGCGCGACAAACTCGCACAGCCGATAAAATACAATGTAAGTATTTGCTTACATTGCATTCCACGGCCAGGCGAATCCATCGCGCCAACGATGGTTTGTTTGGCTACGGATCAAGTTCCGTAGCTTGCCATGTAGACGAAATCACGTTGAAGATGATCATGTTTTGCGACAACGACGGATGGATCTATTAACACGAAGGTTTCACAGTTTAGAACGCAAGCTATCACGTCAGCCCGAGCTGCAGCAAGAATACACTAAGTTTATGGATGAGTATTTAGCCCTGGGCCATATGGAAGAAATAACTGAAGTTCCCAGGGTGCATTACTATCTTCCTCATACTTGCGTTACCAAGCCACACAGTGCCACAACTAAAGTGCGGGTAGTTTTCGATGCATCAGCGAAAACAACATCCAACGTTTCACTAAATGATATTCTGCTTGCTGGTCCGACAGTTCAGGAGGATCTGTTTTCTATATTACTACGTTTCAGACAACATCGATACGTGCTAACAGTGGTCATTGAGAAAATGTATCGGCAGGTCAATGTTAACCCAGAACAAAGAATCTTCCAGCTAATCTTTTGGAGACGTTCTCCCGAAGAACCCATGAAACAGTATCAATTGAAAACAGTAACTTATGGGACTCGACCAGCATCATACTTAACAACAAAATGTTTACTGGACCTAGCAAGAAAAAATAAGTCAGAATTTCCGTACGCATCCGCCGCGCTACTTCAAAGTTGTTACGTCGATGACATCATGACTGGCAGCAACAGCTTGCCGGAATTACTGCAAACTCAGTCAGAGCTCAAAATTCTACTCTTGCAAGCTGGATTCAACCTAAAAAAGTGGTGCGCGAACGACGCACGCCTACTCGATCAAATTCCACCGCAAGACAGCCAACTATGCCTCGATTTCATTGAAGACAGTGATGACCACATCAAAACGCTAGGCTTGACGTGGTCACCAGCATCTGACGTATTCAGAATGAAGTTGACAACGACTAACTCAAATAAATATACGAAACGTACCGTCGCTTCCGACATATTTCGAATCTTCGACCCTTTAGGATTCGTAGCCCCAATCGTAACGACTGCAAAAATACAACTTCAAGCTATTTGGAAACTCAAGCTGGACTGTGATGCTGCCTTGCCTATGGAAATGCTTACACGATGGTCAACATTTCGTGACGAACTAAAGACGATAGAAGATATCGTTATACCACGACACATATACTCCCACGGCCTACCAAAATCAAAACAGCTTCATATATTTTCGGATGCCTCGACTCAAGCTTTTGGTGCTGCCGCATACATACGCGCTGTCAAGCAGGCTAACACCATCGTTGTTCGACTATTATGTGCCAAATCTCGTGTAGTACCCATCAAAACGATCACCCTCCCCAGGTTAGAGCTTTGTGCAGCCAAACTGGCTGCAGACCTGGCAGATCGTATCAAGCATATTCTCAACATGACCAACGTCCCAACGTATTACTGGACTGATTCTCAAATAGTTTTATCCTGGATACAGTCACAATCCTCAGATTTTCGCACATTTGTTGCCAACCGGATTAGCGCAATCCATGAACTTTTAAATCCGGAGTGGCGGCACGTAGCAACAAAAATGAATCCAGCCGATGTATTAACGAGACCCATAGCACCGAGTACTTTCAAAAGCTGCAAATTTTGGTTCTTCGGTCCGATTTTTCTACACGGTAGCGAAAAGGAGTGGCTAGTGGCCCCTAACGCGCACGTAGACTCCGCCAATGACGTAGAACGAAAAATAACATCCCTAGTAGCAACGCCTTCAACCAACTTCGTTTTTGAAATTGAGCATAGAATCTCGTTTGGAAGATTGTTACGGATAACTGGATACATAGTACGATTCATAAACCGGTGCAGAAAGCGGAAATCCGAGCAAGCAAATTCAGCTCTCGCACTAACCCAGTCGGAGAGACAGCAAGCTCTACGCATAATCGTCAAAGCAATCTAATCAGAGGATTCCAAAACAGAAATCAGCTACTTGCAACGGCATCATCGAGTCCATTGAACAACCTCACCCCATTCTTAGACGAACACGGCATTTTAAGAGTTGGAGGGAGATTAGATGCAGCGAGTTTGTCTTTTGAAGCAAAACATCCTATATTGCTGCCATACTTGGACAATATAACAAGATTAATAATGGAGGACATTCATCGGAAGTATTCACACGTGGGGCCCCAAGGTCTTGAAGCCATTACGAAGCAAAAATTTTGACCCATAAAATGCAAAACATTAGCAAGGTCTATTGTGCACAAATGCGTAAAATGCACTCGAGCCAATCCCAAGTTACTCACCCAAATAATGGGGAACCTACCAGCACCAAGGATACAACCTGGATGGCTGTTTGTTAATACCGGGGTTGATTTTTGTGGCCCTATATACTACCATTTCCAAATCAGAGAAAAAGGCCACAGAAGACTTACATTGCAGTTTTTTGTTGTTTTGCGACGAAGGCTGTACATTTAGAGTTGGTCTCTAATTTATCCACCGAAGCCTTTTTAGGCGTCCTCAAAAGGTTCATTGGAAGGCGTGGCCACTGTCGCAGAATCTACTGCGATAATGCAATAAACTTTGTTGGCGCGAGGAACCAGCTGCAAGAAATTTCAGCCTCGATTTATTCAGACTCAACTCAAAACACCATTACTATCCAATGCAGTGAAAAGGGCATCGACTTTGATTTCATACCTCCTAGGGCCCCCCATTTTGGAGGGCTCTGGGAAGCCGCTGTGAAGTCCGCCAAGGAATTAATGAAGAAAACAATTGGACCAGTTTCACTAACGCACGAGACGCTATTAACCGTTTTGGTGGAAATCGAAGCGATTCTTAACTCAAGGCCCTTGGCGCCACTTTCTTCTAACCCAATGACCTAGCCGCATTAACTCCAGGGCACTTCCTCATTGGTGAACCACTGACTGCCCAAATTGACTGTGACGCAGAAAGCAGGAAAGGCGGACTGCAACCAGCCTGGCGAGAAATAAGCAACATCAAGCGTGAGTTTTGGCAACGATGGTCCAAGGAATACCTACATCTTCTGCAAAACCGTTACGGATGGAAAACAGCAATGACAAACGTACCGATTGATACGATTGTTATCATCAAAGATGATAATACACCCGTTATAAAATGGCCTCTTGGCCGAGTAATCCGCACCTATAAAGGCAATGACGGATTTGTTCGAGTTGTCGATCTGAAAACTGAAACTACTACCTTGACTCGGCCTATACATAGACTCGCTCCATTACCCTCAGAATCCACAACCGCCACAGGAGCTCCGAATTCAAAGGTGGAAATCGATGAAGGGGCTCGAAATCAGATTGCAGTCTCCACTACACAGGATCATCCACCTGGTCGAAAGCAATGCTGCCCGAGCGATACAAAGTGTCAAGTTGAAGGTTCACCCATCAAACGGAAAAAACGCAGCCGTGGAGCCTTACTCGCAACTTTATTCGCCTGCATACTTGTGTCTTCCTGTTACACCAATCCAGCCAAACTTGAAACACAGCGATTTAACAACACATTCGGAGTTAACTTTGAGAACATTGGGACTATTCTTCATGTCACTGATGAATGGAAAATGATCGTATACTACGACCTTTCCCCATATTGGGATGAGATGACCCCTCTTTCAAACGGAAGAACAGCCCTACGGCAACTATGCGACCTAATGATGCATAAATCAAATTGTGAACACCTGATTCTCCAGTTTGAGGAAGACCAGCTTGAGCTCAAACTCGATAATAGTCTGTTTACGACTAAGAGCATGAAACGAGGTGCACTCGATGTTGTGGGAAATCTTGCCAATTCATTATTTGGTGTACTAGACTCGAAATACGCGGATGAAATGTCTACCACGATCAACAATATCAAAACTGATCTACTCCTTTTAATGAAGTTACTGAGAAATCAAACATCAGTTATAGATTCAACCATCAACCTGATAAAAATAGATCAAACAAGCGCTCAACGAAAATTTGACAGAATAGTACAAAGGATTAATTGGATACTGGAAAGGATAGACATGAATGGCACTGAAGATACCCAACAAAAGGTTTTCCAAACATTAACCAGTCTCGGTCTTCAGTTGGTAGCAACAAGCGCCAATTTACACCGCATTCAATCAACTGTCATTGATGTATTGACCGACGCTCATCATGGAACCCTAAGTCGTCTACTATTATCACCACATCAGCTTCAAGAAGAGTTGAAAAATATAAGGACTAAATTACCTCTAGAAGAGCACCTCCCTGGGCACGACGATTCTCGTATTGCGATTATATCGTTTGATGAGGACCGCTGGAAGCATAATCAACAATTATGTCGTATTCACAGTAAGAATATCCCTTACTGACAAACGCGATTACCAACTGCTCAACTTGACTCCTATACCCGTAATCGTCAACCAAACGCTGGTTTCAATAAAGCTATCAACCAAGCTGCTTGCCGTTAATGCGCACCGAGACACTTATTTTAAAATAACTGAAGCCGAACTGAATTCATGCCTAACTATCGAAGATCAGTCCTTTCTGTACGAAAAAGCAGGTCCTTTATATCACACGGGTGCCCAAATTTCATCTTGTGAAATGAACCTGTTGACAGCTGAATCCACGCAGGCTTGTCAAACTGAAATCATACCACTGAAACATACCTGGATTCAACTTGCTGACAAAAATAAGTGGATTTTTGGTTTGACTCAACAGATGCGATTACAAGTGGTTTGTGGAAACCACAATTTTAAGCTACAACTAGACGGAGCCGGAATACTGACCTTGGAACCAGATTGTGTGATGAAACACGATTCCATCACCATTTCAGGGCACAACATTGTCTCAAGTCAAGTCAACAGCTCATTTAAAGCCAGAAATGTTGTGATTTCATTCTATCACCTATTCCAACAATTTTACTTCCTGGAGACGACGAGGAATATCAACCACAACGTTATCTGTTGAATAACTTACAACAGACCCTACGCAAGGAGTCTTTTGAGTTTCCAACTTATACAAGCCATCAATATGTTTCGTATCACGCTATTCCTGGTTACGTATCAATCATGCTGATCTTGGTTACTATGACTGGAGTATTCTGGAAGTGCCGAAACAACCGCGCCAGCCAAAAGCCAATTCCAGCACCTCGGGCAAACAAAAAACCAGACTTCTCAATTGAAATACAACCGTAATCTTGAACGAAGTTGAACGCGGGGAGTATGTTCATCATCATCTTCATTTTTATCTTCATCAAATTCCAACATTCAGAAATCAAATACATAGAATTAAAGAATCCCCAAAGCTACCAGACGCGTCGTCAGCAAAACGCACTAATTGCTTACGATTTCTCGTCATGCTCGTCAAGTTCATAATTACTTGCACTCGTGCACTTTTTTTCTTGCATTAGATTTAGCAAAACACTCTAATTGTTTACTATTTCTCAAGTTCATAGTTACTTGCACTCGTGCACATCTTTTCTTGCATTAGATTTAGCAAAGCACTCCAATTGTTTACTATTTCTCAAGTTCATATTTGCTTGCACTCGCGCACATCTGTTCTCACATTGCATCTTGGCTATGCGACGCCCAGATTGCTAGGCAGTCAAGTGAATGCGTATTTTGCTGACGACGTGGGAACTTTGTTTGGTTAATTTATGCTAGCAAGTAAGTGAAATGTACATATATAAAGAACTGAAAGTAAATTAAAGTTGTCTAGTCTGACACATCATTCGTTTCATTCAGCATCAAGCTGCAAATTTGCCATTTGAAATCACGGTACAAGTGCCGTTGTTGTTTTTAATCATCATATATTTTACGAAGATATCACGGCTACAAGTGCCGTAGTTATCCAATCAAGGATACAAAAAAAAATTCACGCAATATCTCGGTTCAAGTGCCGACGATATTAAAATAAGACTAGCTCGGATTGTCAAAGGAGACACCCCGTAAACAAACACCATTATCAGACACTATAGTTTCTGGGATCCCAACAAGGCAAAGTACCCTCCTCCGAAGGATGTCTATTACTGCTTTAAGGGAAACCGCGAAAGATGGTCTTAGACCAGCGGTCGGGGAACTTTTTTAACCATTACCCCAAAATATTTTTGCGTAAGTCGAAATCCCCCCCCCCCTTCAATCTCAAAAGAAAAAAAACAATGTAAATTTTAAATAAACATTATTTATTGAATTAATTTACATTTACATATTTATAAAAAAAGTTACATGAAAATAGTAAGTATGTAATAGACAAACAAAATAAAAGTAATTTGAAACAAACAGAAATTAATTGAAAACTTTCCCCCTTTAGGTTAGGTTAGCTGGCTGGCACAGGGCCACACATAGACCCATTGGCCCGTAGTGATACCAGATAAATGGACCCGGAGAAGAAAAGTTCAGTCCAAACGGCCATCGAAGGCCCCGGACTTTTTTGCGAACTGAAGTATGTCTTTCAGCCTCTGCTCCGCCACATGTGAGAGATCCACCAGCCAGTGCTCACCGAAGCAGCGCTGCCTGGTTCTCCCCAGTGCCGGGCAGTGGCACAGAAGGTGCTGGATTGTTTCTGAGACTCCTGGCTCTTGACACTTCCTACAGATGTCGCTGGTTAGGAGTCCCATTTTCATGGCATGAGCTGCTACAAGACAGTGGCCAGTAATGATGCCGACCAGCCGCTTGCAGTCAGTCCGCGTTAATTCGAGCAGGTACTTAGTAGCTACAAGATTGTACGATCCCCACATGATTTTGGTTAGCTTACATACTGGGTTGCACGCCACCTGCACGTAGCAACTTGCATCATATTGGAGTCGATCGAGTATTTGATTGTTTGGATTGGAGTAGGAATGTTAACTGCGTCTGACAGGGGAAGGCTGGCTCCGTGCTTAGCCAGCGCGTCCGCCCTCTCGTTTCCTTCAATGCCCTTGTGACCAGGAACCCAGAAAATCCTGACTCTTCTGTTGTTGCCCAGTCTATTCAGGGCCTGAATGCAGTCAAGTACACACTTCGATTTTTATGTGTAAGATATCAGTGCTTTAACCGCCGCCTGACTGTCTGTAAAGATGTTGATTTCTTCATTTGTGGTATTTCCGGCGTATGCTAGGTCTGCGGCTTTACGTATCGCAAAAACCTCCGCTTGAAAAATACTACAGTGGTTAGGAAGCCTAAAAGCTGCTTCCATAGTTGCCTCTGCGGAAGAAGTTGCAGCACCCACTCCGGCAGCCGTTTTAGAGCCGTCAGTGTAGATGCTAAGAGTTGTTGCGCCCATTTGCCGATTCCACTCCTGCCCATCCCCCACGGTCGCCTGATATCCGCGCTCGAAGCACAAAGTGGGGACCAAGTAGTCGGTGCTACCTGCGTACCCCCGCTCAATTCTGCTGTGGCCGAAGGATCGTGGCTCAAAGTGTCCCGATTCCCTAAGCCTGACAGCAGCTTTTGCGGCAGCGCCCTTCACGAAGAGGTCAAGCGGAGGGAGATGAAGCAGGACATTCAAAGCAGACGAAGGAGTCGAGGCTAAGGCACCTGTAGTGCAGAGAGCCGCCAGCCGCTGAACTCTGTTCGCCATGCTAGCAAAGTTAGTCTTATTTACTGCTGGCCACCAGACCAAACATCCGTACGCAAGGATAGGCCAGGCTATTGCCATGTAGATCCAGTGTGTTAAGGCAGGGCTTAGACCCCACGTTTTACCCAGCACTCTCCTGCTGGCGTAAATCGCATTGCTGGCCCGCTTTACTCTCTCCTCCAAATTCGCCTTCCAGGTGAGCTTGCTGTCCAGAATAAGACCCAAGTACTTAGTTTGCGACTTGAGGCTTAAGCTGGCGCCGCCCAACCTGATTGGAGGTAATTCAGGAATTTTGTACTTCCTTGTGAAAAGTACAAGGTCAGTTTTATTGGAGTTGATGCCAAGGCCCACGTTATTTGCCCATTCCTCAACAAGCCCCAGAGCATACTCGATGAGTTGGCCAACTGTGTGCGGAAACCTACCCGAGACTAATATCGCGATGTCATCGGCATAGGCCACAACCGTGAGTCCTTTGCGCTCCAGTTTATCCAAAATTGTATTTACAACCAGGTTCCATAAGAGAGGGGATAGAACTCCTCCTTGCGGCGTGCCTCTATGGACCTTCCTAGTGATCTGTGACCCCGCCCACTCAGCTGTTATGAGCCTTTGCTTAAGCAGATTGCTAATCCAGCTACAAATAGAGAAGTGGATGTTGGTTGCACGGAGGCACTCCATAATGGCTGTTGTGTGCACATTATTGAAGGCACCTTCAATATCTAGAAAAGCTCCCAAAGTGTATTCTTTGTAGCGGAGTGCTTTTTCTATTTCGAGAACTACCCTATGGAGAGCCGTTTCTACGGATTTGCCTTTAATGTATGCGTTTTGGGCATCCGATAGGGCTTGAGATCCAAGTCTTTGTTTGATATAGAGATCCAGTAATCTTTCAAACACTTTAAGAAGGAAGGAAGTCAGGCTAATTGGCCTGTAGTCCTTCGGGTAAGCATGGTTGATTTTACCTGCCTTGGGTATGAATACAACCTTAGCGATCCTCCAGGCTGCAGGCACGTGGCTTAGTGCTAAGCAACCTTTGTAACTTTGCATGAGCCAGGGAATGGTAAGCATACCTGACTTTTGGAGCATGGCCGGTAGGACCCCATCCGGACCTGGGGACTTAAAGGGCTTAAAGGTTTCAATTGCCCAGACCAGCCTCGGCTTGGTGATGACTTCGCCAATGCCTTCGGTGTCATGCAGCTCAGACGTCTGCTGACAAGTGGAGGGGGCGGGTTCATCCAGACAGCCCGGGAAGTGAGTGTCTACGAGGACCCTCAGCGTTTCCGAGCCGCTGCTTGTCCACTCCCCATCCGGCTTACAAAGCAGGCTAGGCGTGACAGGGCGTTTAGCCAGCAGATTCCTAAGTCTCGCCGTTTCCGATGTGGTCTCGATTCTACCGCACAGCTCTTTCCAGGAGCTCCATTTGGCTTTCCTGATTTCTGATTTATAGAGCTTAAGGACGTCCTTGCATTCGTCCCAGCATTCATTGCAGTTAGCTGCTTTGGCTAACTTGAACAATTCACGAACTTGTCCTCTGCGACAACCCAGGTCCCTGTTCCACCAGGGTGGCTTGGGTTTGCGCCTCGGACGGACTTGGGGACAGGACCGTGCAAAAGCTTTAACGAGTTTACCCGTAAGTGCGTTAACCGCAGCCTCCAGGTCGGCTACACCGCCAATCCTCGGAGGAGGGCCTAGGCCATTTTTCACCTCCCGTTCGAAGTTCAGCCAGTCAGTATTTCTGGGATTGCGAAACGGACGGTAATTGCGAGTAACATTGAGTTTTAAAGAGTAACTTATATAACAGTGATCAGAAAACGATGGGCCTTCGAGAACCCTCCAAGGCTGGCAGAGTTTTAGTCGCATTAACTGCTCATTAGAGTCATTGTGCAGAGTTATATCTAGCACGTTTTCACTACGAGGTCCCCTATAGGTAGGGACGTTTCTTCGGTTCGCTACGACTAGATTATGGTTTATAATAAAACTGAGTACAGACTCACCTCTTTCATTGATATCCTTGCTGCCCCATACTGTGTGGTGCGCGTTCGCGTCCGTCCCCACAAGCAGCAGTTCGTTTTTCTTGAGTGTCTCCGCGGTAAGTTTAACGACCTCCTCCGGCGGAGCTGCTCTGTCGTGAGCCATGTAGGCGGATACTAGGAGTACATGCTCCTCTTTGTCCCCCTCGCATGCCACCACTGTCATGTCAAATTAGAAAGAAGGTAAGCGTGGATATTCTTCCTCACCAGTATAGCCGTTCTAGTTCTTGCTACTGTGGTGGGGAAGAAGAGATTAAAAAGCTGTGACCCTAGTCCCGCAACCCGGTTCTCCGCAGAGATCCACGGTTCCTGGACCAGCGCCACGTCAAACTTACCTTCTTCGAGCGTTAGCAGCAATTCGGCCGAGGCCAACTTACTGCGGTGCAGGTTGATCTGCAGTAGTTTGAGTCTTGGCCTCGGCATCCTCCTTATCCTGCGCATCGTCCAGTTTGGGATCGGCCGTTGTACCCCGTAGGTCAATAGTGCCCAGATCCCTCTCGATCTCGCCGACCTCTAGGGTATTAATGTTATCATCCTTCGGGTGGCGTTTTTTCAGGTGCAGGTAAACACTGCCTACGCCCCAAGCCATTTTGCCAAAGCGCGGATAGAGCAGGTCGTCAGCCTCCTTGTTAATGTGGAGGATGTAGACCTGCCCCCCGTCTTGTTCTTGTGGCTTCTTGACGTCCAGGATCTTCAAATCTTGAGTTGGAACATCCGGATTCTGTCTTTGAAGTAACTTTAGGGCCACCTCCGGTTCCACTACCCGCGGTATTGTCACCTTCGCTCTGGGTAGAGTTGGGATGCACCCTCTATCAACGATTTCAAGTCGAGGTCCTTCCCATAGATCCAGTAGTTCCGGGACTACAGCAGTACACCAGCGCAACGTGAGCTCGTCGTTGCACTTGATGATCTTAACACCTCTGAACCAGCCTGCCCCGTCAAACGAAGGCATAGCCAGCTCAGGGTGCTTCTCCATGCGATCAATCATCGCATTGAGCAGGCCTGACTCTACGGTCTTCCACTTCTCGAGCGACAATTGACCCAAGGGATTGCTGCGGTCTATTATAGCCACGATGAGGTGCTGTTTAGCCACATCGCTGACCTTCATAGTCTTCTTCGGCTTCGAGCTAGAGGGTTGTTGGACCCCTAGCCGACTTGTCGCGCTCTTTGGCCTCTTGGACGCCGGTTTTTCATCCTCGGTCGACCTCTGCCTTTTCTCCGCTAGCCTCTTAGACAAGCTCTGCTCCACTTTGTTGTGGAAAGCAGAGTCCTTAAGAACCAGCTTTTCCTTCCCAGCGAAGTGCTCTCGGCCTTTTGCTACCGCCGTCCGAGCCCAACTTAGCCGATCCTTCTCCTCCGCGGAGAGGGTTGGTTTGTCGCTGAGCCTGTGGACGATGCGCAGTGCCGACTTGTACTCCGCCAGTGCTTTCCTGCCCTCTTTGCTCGGCTTGGTCTTGTTCCTCTTGTGGGGACCAGCACCTTTGCCTCGCTCAGGCGATTTGAGCAGTTCTTCCTCCGCTTCGGTCGAAACCATGCTCTCCGAGTCCGAGTCTACGAGTACTCTGGCACCCGAGCGCATTAGCTTCGTGCGACTTGAATGGGAGCCAGCGGAGGTGTTAGCTACAGAATTGGTTGTTGTTCGAGGTGGGGATCGTTGTAGTTTGGAACTCCTCCTGAAAGGGTCCGCAACCGATTCCACCACCTCTTCGAGTTGTGTAGGACCACTTGTAATTGGATCTGCTACGGTGGCCAAGTGGTCAACCTCCATAGCATTGCAGTCGATGGATGACGACGACCCGGGGCCTGCTCGCTCACCCCTGACGGCCGCCGGTACTGGGTATCCGACCCCCTGTACCGTAAGTTTTCCTCCTTTTTCTTCGTCCATGTTTGGTTTTCTGTTCGGGGTCTCCTTCCCCTAAGGTCCCTTTATCAAGGCAGCAACTCATCTGGATAATGAGCCACTGCCTTGAGCCCCCTCACCGCGGCAAGGTCGGGACCGTTGAGGGGGCCCCCCTTTAGGTTTTGGAAAAATGATGTTGCTTCATGTTTGATATAATTACCTCAAAATTGGAACTTTTCGATGTAAGAGCAATTTGAATACAGTCTTCGGCGTTTAATCGATTTCTGTTTTTCGTTTTTATGTTCATTAGAGTGGAAAAGCCTTGTTCACAAAGGTAGGTTGTTGCAAATGGCAGCAACTTTTTTACTGCCTCCTCGTGTGCAATTTTGAAAGCCTTTGCAGCATTTGACAACCAAAAAGACGACAGATTTGCTTTGGTCTCAAATTGAATACGTGCTTCAATATTGGATCGAATTTCAAGAATTGCGTCTGCCAAACCTGGAGTTTCTTCTGGTATGTTAGTAATTTCACATTTAAAAGGATCTACAACCCAATTCACAGTATGTACATCAAGATCTGGAAAATAGTCAGAGAACCGTTCTCTGAGTTTGATAAGATGTTTTATAACTGTATCCTTGATGTCATCAAAAGTAATATTTTTACAGTCTTCCAAAAACAAAGCGAACTTTGAAAAAGAAGCAATCTTGTTCTGTTCTGCTTTATTTCTCCAATATTGAAGCTTTAATCCAAACGCTGATAGTATTTCTCTGGCTGAAATGATATTAATATTTTTCCCTTGCAATTCTTTGTTCAATATATTTATATTCTCAAAAATGTCAGCTAAATATGCGAGATATGCAACCCACGAGGGGTTTTTAAACTTATCTGCGAGAATATTCTTTTGTTCAAACATTAAAGTTTCGAGTTCAGTTTTAAGAGCCCACACTCGATTTAGAACATTTCTGCGAGAGAGCCACCTTACTTCTGGATAATAAAGTAGATCCGTATATTCCGCTTCACCGTCCTGACATAATTCACGAAATAGCCGCGTGTTTAGTGCATGTCCTTTGATAATATTAACAATCTTGATGACATCATGCATAACGGCTTCCAGTGTAGGTTCCAAATATTTCACAAGAAGTGCCTGGCGATGGATCATACAGTGAATAACTTCAATATTTGGATTATTTTTTTTCACCAAAGCCGAAAAACCATTAATATGACCCAACATAGCTGGAGATCCATCAACAGACAGAGCAATACAGTTTTCCCACTTTAAATTAATGCTTTCAGCATTAAAGTATTCATTTACCTTATTATGCACATCAATTCCACGAGATCTCAACTCGAGAGGAGAACCGAACAACAATTCCTCTTCAATTGCATGTGTACCTTTGTAGCAAACATATACCATTAGCTGAGAATTGCTACTAACATCTGTAGTCTCATCAAGCTGAATAGCAAAATATTTAGCCTGTTTTAGTGAGAAAATAACCTGTTCCTTTACATTTTCTGCAAAGATGGAAATCCTTTCTTTTACAATTCTTGCAGACAAGGGCACTGAATTCAGTTTTTTCGCCTCTTTCTGACCACACATGATCTCTGTCATTTTCACAGCTGCTGGTTTAATCAAATCTTCACCAATAGTATATGGTTTCCTGTTTCGGGCAATCAACCAGGCTACTTCAAAGCTAGCCTTTGATGCTGAACGCCGATCAAAAGTACCTAACCACTTGCTGTCCAATTTTTGTCTTTTAACAGACATTTCTAAATTTACAAAGTATTCTCGCGGTTTAGATGACAGATATGGATGCAAATTATCCAAATGTTTCTTCAATTGACTTTTTTTGAAAGATTCTGAAGTCAGTATTTTCAAACATACAACACACTGTGGTTTCATCATACCTTTGCCTTCTATTTGTGTAAAACCATAATTAAGGAATTCTTCTTGGTATGTTCTTTTCCTATTTGCTGTCATCTGAATGGTGACAGAAACAGTGGTTGAAAAACACTTACATTAAATTAAACTTTCAAATCGCGCTTACCTTGATAGTTGAAATTTATGACGAAATGATGTGTCTCGTCAGTAATTTGCACAACAATCTAACGACGCGTCGGAAACCCGTGCATAACTGACCGTTGAGTACTAAGTTTAAACATTACAACGTACGCAGCGACTCTAGTGATTGATGCAAGAAACACCGTAACGCAAGCACGCATACACATACAAAACGCGCGTCTCTTGCTTATCATGCACACACCAAACGAAAAACTTGACTTCAACCCGAATTAGCGGCCCGGCCAGTATATCGCGCTGAATTGTTTAAGTTTGTAAAGATACTAACACGTTTATGAAATAACAATAGAAATATTAGAAAAATTTCCCTATTACCCAAAAAAATTTAATTTTTACCCCAGTTGGGGTAATTTACCCCGGTTCCCTGACCGCTGTCTTAGACGATGAGAGCTCCAATGTTGCCAGACTTGGACCTAGGGTAGGGGCCGATAATATCGATGTACAAGCGCTGGAATATGCGCTCGGGAACGGACTGCAGCGTCATTGGTGGTCGAAGGGTGTGTGAAGGAGCCTTGGTGGTTTTGCAGTTGAGGCATGGCCCAACATATTTCTTAACTTGAGCGGCCATTTTAGGCCAGTAAAACCATTGCCGTAGTCGGCCGAGGGTTTTGCCCACGCCACCATGCGCACTCAAGGGTGGATCAGGGGCTCTCTTCACTTATTCTGCTGTCATTTCTGACGGCACCCACAACTTCCAAGCCAATTGGTCTTGAAGTCCGTTTCCGGTCGCATACTCGGTCCGCTTGTACTCGAACCCATCTACAACTTTTAGGTCCGGCAGTTGGTGTTGTTCTGCCTGGATTTTTGCCGCTAGCTCCATATAAGAAGCACTTTTGAAGAGCGGCGAAGTCAAATCTAGCTCTATCGGAGTCTCGGCAGAGAACATGCGCGACAAGGAGTCCGGCCCTACGTTTTGGCTTCCCTTTCGGTGGACAATTTTGAAATTGAACCCTTGAAGTTTCAGGGCCCACCGGGCTAATCGGCCATTGAGGTCTGGTTGGTTCATGAGCCATTTTACGGAAGCATGGTCGGTTACGATTTCAAATTCGTGACCTTCCACGTAGGCACGGAACTTCTTGATTGCCAGCACCGCTGCCAGACATTCTTGCTCAGTGACGGTGTAATTTCGCTGAGCGGGATTCAGTTTGTGGGACATATAAGCGATGGGGGCTTCAGCTCCGTCTTCTGTGCGTTTTATCAGCACGGCACCGACTCCATGTTGACTTGCGTCACATTGGATGGAGAAGGGCTTGTTGAAATCTGGGCTGTGCAACACTGGGGCTGAAGCAAGGCTGTGTTTCAATTGCTTGAAAGCATTTAGCCTCTCATCGGTCCACACAAACTGACTCCGCTTAGAAAGCATGTCTGTCAGTGGTGTTGACAAAGACGCATACTCTCTGACGAAGCGCCGATACCAACCGCAGATTCCTAGGAATCTTCGGAGTTGTTTCGTGGTAGAGGGTTATGGAAAATCCATGATGGATTTTACCTTGTCAGGACCAACAATGTGGCCAAGGTACTTGACATCTCGGAAGAGGAACTTATTCTTTTTCACATTGATGGTGAGGCCAGCTTGTCTCAAATGGAAGGCGACCTGATGAAGTACCTGAAGGTGAACGTCAAATTCTTCTGTTATGACCAACAGGTCGTCGAGGTACACGAATACCTGGTGCTTGAGTTGGGGCGGAATCACTTTATCCATTAATCGCGACATCGTTTGGGGTGCATTACACAACCCAAACGGCATCACAACAAAATGGTAAAGGGGTCGCCCGGGCACAGTGAAAGCTGTCTTCTCCTTTGACCTCTCCTCCAAGGGTATTTGCCAAAAGGCATCCTTCAGATCAAGGCTAGAGATGAAACTTGCCTTCTGGAGTCTGCTGAGAATTCCGTCGATCAGCGGCAAAGGGTAGACATCCTTCACTGTGGCCGAGTTGACCTTCCTGACATCCAGGCATAGGCACACCTTCGAGGGCTTTACCACCAACGTTACCGACGAAGACCATGCACTCTTCGACTCTTCGATTACGCCCGACACTAGCATCCGGTCAATCTCCTGATAGAGAAGTTTTTTGACAGCTGGTGACACGCTGGAGTCGGACGTCACCTGGAGGCACGTCCAACAGAGTCGCACAATCTAATTGGTAGCGCCAACAACGGAACTGAGCGTAAAAACGCCTCATTCTCAACGTCGAGCGCTTAGGTGTATGATGATGTGGTATAGTGTCAATTTCAGAATTAAAAATTCGGTCTCGGACCGCCGTATATTTCCGCCATCTTAGGTGGTATGGCAGAAAAGCGAAAGGTGTAGGAGGCTCTGCCTGTATGTGTGGTATCGATAAGGTGTTAGGTTTCCCACACGTCTGGATTCCAGTAT
The DNA here is from genome assembly GCA_963978885.1 of Nemotelus pantherinus. NCBI lineage: Eukaryota > Metazoa > Arthropoda > Insecta > Diptera > Stratiomyidae > Nemotelus > Nemotelus pantherinus. Next base: position 145,064,396 of record OZ022264.1, read on the forward strand.
TATTGGTGGCTGGGCCGAGGGAATTTGGTGTCAAATCAAACCGGTCCTGTCTACCTGCTGGAGCGTGGTGGAGGTTGCTTGCTCTGGGGGAGGCGTGAGGTCTTGGTCCGCGCTCTCTGCGGTACGTTTTTTGCTTGGCATTTCGCACAATTAGGTTTATACGTATCTGCCTTTCCGCAGCCATAGCAAAAGATGGTTCTGGCCTCCATGCAATCATCAAAACTATGTCCCACCTTCTTGCAATTCCAGCAAGTAGGCAGGACCGTGACAGCTTCCACTCCAGGTTCTTCAGGAGAGTTCTCAAAATTGTCCAGCGGGTCTTCTTCCAGTAATTTTTCAGCGGCATTTCTCCAGTGAGATGGACGGCGTCGGGCCCCGAATTCCATTTTTAAGTTCTCCACACGGATGACGGCCTGACGGAGCATACGAACAGAGGGAAGATGGATCTGCAGCAAACCACGACGAATATCTGGCAGTAAATTGCGCCTAAGCATGTCTGCCAAATCAGCGTCAGCGATGGGGCGCTGTAGGCGATCGACTAGCTTATGTATTTCTGCGCTAAAATCATCAAAGCTTTCATTTGGCCGCTGTTTTCTTCCTCGAATTTGCTCCATCAAGTCGGCATCCGTGAAGCGATCCCCGCAATGATCGCTCAGGGCCGACTCTAGGTTCCTCCAACTAAAGTCACGTCTGGTTCGGTGGAACCTCCAGAACCAATCTGCAGCTGGTCCAGTTAGCAGAAGGTGAATGTGCTTGCATAAGATGTTAAAATTTCCGCCCAGTGTGTTCCTTGTGAGTGCCGCGACCCTGTAGATAAAGATTTCTACCGGCACAGACGAATCTCGACCCGAGAACTTTAGGCCCCACCCACCAATAATACTGGCCACCTTATCGTGGTGAAACTGAACGTTGTTGCCACGAGGGGTGCGAGGTGAATAGGAACGCTGAACGGGTACGAACGAATGCGCGCGAGGGTTTAATCTCGGCGAGTCTACATTTCCAGCTTGGGACGGAAGGTTTAATTCGGCCATGCGCTCTAGCATCGCGCGTATGCCACTCTGCAGCTCTGAAATCTGCTGCTGCAGTCCGCCTGACTCCCGGTGCACTATAGAGCGCACTCCGGCGGCTTCTGAGGGAACGTCAGAGATTGGGGATACTTTCGATGACGGGCCAGATGGCCCTCCGCCCAAGTCTCGGCCTGTATATCGAAGTCCCGTATGTCCAAGTCTTCGGATCGCATGCCTCGGGTTTTTACTCCCGGCCGTTGCGTCTTCGGCCGATCCCCTCGTGGCATAGATGCTGCAGCAGTGGGGGCCTGTCCGGCACCTAACTGGTCCACGGCACCTAACTGGTCCACGGCACAGCGGGCAATCCATGTGATATTTAAGCCATTGCTCCAGGCACGTCTCATGGAACTTATGTCCACATTTCGTGGTATACGTGGCCTGGGCAGTAGTGAATGATTGCTGGCAAATGGAGCACTGAGCCTCCACTGTGGTGCCAGACAGGACCTCACTACTGTCTCTTAGTGGCATATCGTCCAGATCTGAGTAATTTTATGAAATTCAAATATTATAATTGCACGATAACGTGACTAACTGAAAGAAATACGCTTAAGTCTAAGTATGGCCAAAGTGCCAAAAATTCAATATATAAATGCACACCTGGTGGTGTGTCTAACTCTCTTATTCTATAAGAATTTTAACCTAAGCAAAAGTGGCTAAAAGCAATGCTTAAAATTTAGTAGGCCAAAGTGCCAAAAATTCGAAAAAAGATAAGTGAACACCAGGTGGTGTGTCTAACTATTGAAGATGAATAGAGTTTATATAAATTCCCAGTTGAGCAAAACCTCAAAATTGCAAGAGGTTTCAAAGAAATAATATAAAGTAGGTTTCAAAAATACTCAAAATTTATAATAGTAGGCCTTCTTATTGTGCGAGACCCGGTTCCTTCCACATTTCAGGTCCACTGTCTGGCTGGCTTTTCAAAACAAAGCTGATGAAATTTTTACGTAATAATGAATTTAATTAAATGTGAAAAATGTTTAAATGTGAAAAATGTTTAAATGGGAAAAATGTTTACATGTGAAAAATCTTTAAATGTGAAAAATGGTTAAATGTGAAAAATGTTCAAATGTGAAAAATGTATATGAATAGAAATTAACTTGGGTCGTTTCCAGAAGGGAATCGCCCAGTATGGGGGACTGTCTGTCCACTCGAAATTCCCATGACAAGAGAGGAGCAGGGGATCAAAAAATGCAACAACGTTGTTGCTTGACTCAGATTCAACCAATGGTCTAAGTCTGGCTAAGCTGCAAGGACGAGTAGGCGGCACCACGCCAACCCCACGTAATCCACCACAGCTTGAACCAAACCCGAGCCAAAAGCCGAACCTGGGTCAAGACAACACGGAGAAAAATGGTTTGGGATAGCTTCCCGACATAAAGTGAGGCAGGGGCCCTTCGGAGGACCGGGACAGGAATGGCGGTAAACCACCAAAACCTGTTATCCGCGGCCATCCTCCAGGTTAAGCTCCCAGAGCCAAAAAGCTCAAAAAACAAACACAATGGGAAGCTACCCAAGAGGTATACTAAAAGGATTGAATTTAATAGGATGGGATTGGGGTAGGAAGTTTGCGGCTAGAAGGGAAAGAGCGAGCAGTGCATGTCTTGCATCAAGGGCTTGTTCTCTCGAACGAAAAAGTTTTGAATCGCAAGGGAGGCGATTCGAAGACATGCCAGTGAGAATGGAACTGAAAGGATTAAAGACGTGAAGTCTTGAGGGGAGTTTGAGTCGAAACTCATAAACTACTTTCTCACTGTTGTGGGTTGCCCAAAAACAAGTTTCGGGCCCCACGTTGGGCGCCATTTGTAGCGATATGTGTGAATGTGAGAGTTGCTATCCTTAGCACAACTCAGAACCAGACCAAAGACCGGAACCAAGATGGCCAAGGTCCAGCAGAAGGGGGAATGGCTGATGCCATTCAAGAGGCGAATTAAAAAAAAAAATTGCCCCGAGAGCATGATTAAAGACGTGAAGTCTTGAGGGGCGTATGAGTCGAAACTCATAAACTATTTTCTCACTGTTGTGGGTTGCCCAAAAACAAGTTTCGGGCCCCACGTTGGGCGCCATTTGTAGCGATATGTGTGAATGTGAGAGTTGCTATCCTTAGCACAAATCAGAACCAGACCAAAGTCCGGAACCAAGATGGCCAAGGGGGAATGGCTGATGCCATTCAAGAGGCGAATTCAAAAAAAAAGAATTGCCTCATTTTCCCCATTTAAATGGCCGTGAAGGCCCCTCGTCCGCATTAGCGGAGCACCCTTCAACCAACCCCGACGGATGCTGGGGTGCCGCTTTGCTAGCTCGCTGCGGCTGTGGTGGGTCTATGAAATAATGGAGTTTGTTTGCTCTCAAGAGAAAACGGGATGCTACGTATTATTCATCCGTCGTGATTACGTAGCCGCAAACTGGTATATAAGATATACCCAAGGACATAAGGGGGCATAGTTCCGTTAACGAAACCACCCATGGCTCTGCAACATGGGCTGACTAAGCAGACCCAGTGCTCATGATAACGCACGGAGCCAGAAAATTTAAATTTTAAAGCGGAAAACTGGGATGAAACGCTAGCTCTCTTTTCAGAGGAACCCGGGTGATGCAGACAGCCCCGGGCCCCTGATGGTGGCGCAGCCCTAACCCCGATGGTCTGGGGTTCTCCACCCTCTGATACTGGCCATTATTTACAAATTCAAAAACTACATAAAAAAAACCAGAAACTATCTAATTGGCCAGTATCCCTCCCTTGAAGAAAAAAAATGCTGAAAATCTAACAAATCACGACAATGAACCGACTAGTTCATGCCACTGGCCAGCCAGGCCACGCGCGGACCCTGAAAAGGAAAAAGAACTTCTAGAACCTTCGCCCAATAAGAATTGGGCAGTTGGTGAATAGCAAACTTTTAATTCTTCATAATACTTGTTTGATGACATTCAGTAAAAACCAACATCATAATAGAAATTATATTAAGTCTACAAAACGCATCAATATTTCATTTTTTTCTCTTATAAAAAAATTTATAAAATATATTCAATAAAAAAATGTATTCCTGTTAGACACGAATATAACATAATCACGTCCGAGAGCTAATTTGTAATCAAAAACTTCTTACTATGACAATAGAATATACATACAGCTTCAAAAAGTGTGTGGGGCAAGATTAATTATAGGCCGAGATAGGACATTGGTCAGCGAGCTTACTATGTTGTAATTTTATGTTTGATACATATAGTCATATTTTAAGGTTATTTGGGAGTAAATATAAGTCGTAGCAATAAGCTTATTAAAAGTAGATAATATCTTCTTACCAACTGCTTCCAGTCTGATCAATGCAGCATCAATAAGTCGTTATTTATTCAATATTTACTTTGAAAAGCTGCTTGAGTCCGGCTTGTGCGGTACGACACAGCGATATAGTCCTAGCTGAAGTTATGAAGTTGTCCCGATTCATACTATGAAACAATACTTAGAGATTGTTCAGAATATCTGAACCGATTATTGATTCCGTCACTCCATAGCTCGGTAGTCGTCAATATTTTCGGGCAACGCGCTTGTAACCTTTTAGTCTGACCTGAATGATGACGGGTTACGGAAGCTGCGTTGTTACATCGCCGTCAACAACGTCGCTTATCCGACAATTCGGTGTTATTACCAACTAGCATTATAATGACATCACTACCGCGTTCCGTTCGAACATCATCGATCCATTTGGATGTTTGGTGGAATGAATTTGCAATTTTTGTATCATAAATAACCACTGCCACTGTTGAAGCACTAATGTATGATGGAATCAGCGAACGAAATCGTTCTGGCCGGCAGTATCCCATAATTGAAGTCTTACCGTTCGATCTTCAAAGGACATCGTTTTTGAAAGAAAATCTATACCTATTGTAGCCTGATACGTGTTATCAAAACTATTGTACATGAATCGTGTGATAAGTGATGTCTTTCCAACGCTCTGTTCGTTTAGGAAAACCAATTTGAATTTCCTAAGCGGATTTCCGAAATCGCCTGACGATGACATTTTTCCTGTCCCGGCAGTCCTTTTACCGTCCCTCGTATTAATGCCCGATGCATTGATCTATGTAAGTAGCTAATCAAGAATTGAGCTCCTAGCTACGCTTTTACGAAGTCATTCAATAAATCTTGCAATTGCGAATTAAGCCACTGTTTCAGGAGTGGTTCGACACGGTTCACCTAAATCAGCGCCAAGTGCTTGCCGTACGACCACTACTTAAGCTCGTCATAAGTACTGCGTCTGGCAGCGAGCGACATAGATAACCGTTAAGCACCCAACACCAGCCATCATATTCACGTTGGCCATAACACCACTTTCGTTCCACGTGGGATATAAATTCACTTTCTCATGAACAAAATCTAGATTTATTCACGTTGCTGGGTAAGGGCGGTTATAACACAGGGAGAGGAATGCACTAGAGAAGTTTGCCCCTATCCAGGCGTGCAGACGACACTCTCGTTAATTCAAGTCGCGAACTGACAATCCCGACAAGCTACGAAACTCGAACTTTTTCTTACGCCACATGCAACTGGCTTCGAGCACAATTTTACCTATTGCTCTTTTCAACTGCGTTTTACTCATTTTAGTTCACGCGCACATGAAGTTTGGTGTAGGGTTATTGTTTCACATTCGATCTTGAACACTTTTCCGGCGATGCGTTTGAAGTTTCCTAAACTATCACCATAACTTTACACGTAAGGGCCGTATGTTTCACAACTTCAGAGCTTCGATCCCCGATCGACTCCCGACGTTAAGAGCGACCGCCCGACCCTACGACTTCACCCAGACTGTCCCGAAACGCAAATTGCATTTCGAAACGAGCGAGCGAAATTCCGTTAGGAATTTGCTCGCTTGGCAATTACAATAACAAGGTCGCAAGGACTTGTGGTACCTTGTTATTGTACAAATTGAAACGCATTTCAATTTGAGATCGATTTAGCGATTTCGAGCACAAGACAGTGTGCGTCGAAATAATGGGTCCAGTAATTTAACTTGAAATTACTGGATGCTACAACCATCTGATATAAGTCTTCTTTTTTTGTTTGTTATTAAAACTGTTCTATGACAAGGCTGATTTCTACAATTTTTCTTGAACTGTATCCCTGTTTTGTTAACACTGTTTAGTTCAACAAGAATATAAGAAGTACAATCACGGTACTTGTGCCTATGATTCCTACCTTAGATTTTCTTCTAATTAGTTACTAAATTATTCGTCGAGATAGATAAATGAGAAAACACCCGCCTTAAGCAAGTGATAGTATTCATCTATATTTATATCTGGATTTGATACCACTTAAATACAAATTTAATTAACTATGATTACTATAATTTTACATTGAGCTCCGCGAAATACTTATAGAATTTGTGTTTTCATTACATAAAAAAACACTCTTGTTGAATTCTTTACATTTTTTATTAAATATTAGCCTTTTTATTTTAATTTGAATGGCATACAATTATAAAAAATTGGACATTAATTTATACAATGTCAAGCTAAGAAAAAATAAAAACAATTGCTTTTGCAAAGTTCGATTGCCATCGCAAACTAAAAACAATCAAAGTGAAATTTAACTTTATGAAATTGCGGAGTTTCGTGTAACATAAACGGACATAGCGCAGACAGCAAACAGTCGTTGGCAACAATTTTACGATTGATATATGATCTCTGGAATGTTGACTGTATGGAAATTTGCAATTGGGAAAACAATGCCATTGCCCGATCACGCGTTTCCTATATAATACAATTTCGCTTATATGACAATTCTAGCTTAAGACTAGTAATATGCATAAGCACGTTTTTCTGAAAATTTGTATGATATGTTAAGAATTTTGATTGATTTGAACAAACACTACAATACTATTTTCAACGTGAATAGAAATTTCTCTCATTTTACTATAAAAAATCATGTTGAAATATTCACAATAGACATGGAAAAAAAAATTACCCGTAATTAGTTTTTAATTAATGCCATTGCTAAATAATGCAAAATTAATTTATCACGGGTCATAAAATAAGCCAAACAGGTGCGCAAACGGAACTTAACTTTTTATTCAGGATCACAAATTAATAACCTTTATGAGTAAATGATATCGATGGATATAAGTCGAGGAAGTTAAATTTTATCACAACAAAGGTAAATAAAAATTAATGATCTCCCATTGCAAGTGGTCACACCAGTCAAGTATGCACTTCGAGCTGATGTCTGATGAGAATCAGTGCATGCTTTCGAAACCACATTGTCAAATAAAAATGTTCAATGTAAATAAAATGTTTTCCAATTTTAATCATCCCGCAAAAACAATTCCAATTTGATTCTGCTTCGGAGGCTGATTCCGCAAAACGATCGAGTTTCCCGCATCAATATTCTCTGCTTTGATAAGCTTTAGAAACGATATACATTGTATCTTATTTATAGACAAGAAGGGAACCATGATCACAATTCAATAACCTTTATTTACATCATCTCAATGCTTGTATATCAAAATCTTCAGAAACCTGCATCTTACTGTCACAGTCGTTTTATATGGATGGTTTGATTTTGAGTATCGATGACGATACTGGAGCATCATTGACGCCTATCATGTTGGAGGCATCATTGATGCTGCAGAAGTGGAAGTGCAACGTGAAAGTAGTTCGAGATAAATTAAAAGGCGAATTGAATTGAACGACTAGTAAGAAGCGTGAAAGAAGTCTTACGGTGAACAATTGGGCGGAAAACCTGAACATCTGATCAACTGAATACTTATCTTATCGAAGCTGAAAACGTTATTAATTCGCGGCCATAAACATACGTCGGGGATGATCGTCAAGATCCGACACCTTTAACATCGACACATTTTCTTACCGGACCATCATCAAGAATTTTGTCAGTGGTTTTATACTTTGAATGAGATTTGTAGACATCGCATTCGTATTTCGCAGCAGTTTTGGAATAGATGGAAGTTCGAATATTTACATCAGCTGCGATCGACGCATTACTTTAAAACCGGGGCGCCATGCGAACATCGAGTGGGTGACGTAGATATCGTTCACGACGATTCACTACCACAAATTATGTGAAGACTAACTGTTATTGAAAAAACTTTTCCTGGGCGTGACGGCAAACTCAGGGCGTGCGGAGTTGGACTTCATAATGGTGCGAAGCTGACAAGGTCGGTTCAACATTTATATGCGTAGGAGGTTTCCAGTTCATCTCTTCCACAACACCGCCGGGCCGGAGGATGTTAAAAATATTTTACTAAGACAAATGTGAATGCTAACGTACAAGCAATAAAATGAATTATGAATTTATGAACACGGTGAACAATTGGGCGGAAAACCTGGATTTACTATTACATGTACACCAAAAATACGAGAAAATACGACTATGTAAATTGGTTGAATTGTAATTGAATGCTATAAACTAATCTTTAATTGACGATCAAACGACAATAAGCTGATCCCAATTTTAGTCCAAAAAGTTTGTTTCGTTTCCTTGTTGTAGCACGAAGGAATCGTAAACCCAAATGCCTATGACGTGACTGAGCTAGTCGGCGGGGACAAGGCATAGCCCAGTGAAATCCGACACAACAAAGGCGAAACTTCGGAAAAATTAGGGGAAAGCTGAATTTTGGTGCGAACTTTGGTACTGGCGTGTTGAACAAAATGTCAAAAGTCCCCATCGATCCGAGTGCTGCGTCACTTTTTATACGGGGTCAAAGGTCACCAAAAGTGACCTTTCCTAAATATCTCAGTAACAGTTACGTCTTTAGAAAAACAATGTATGACGAATTTGTAGCTTAGCGAATTTCCAACAAAAAAGATTATATAGCTTTTTCCTGTAACCATAACCGTTTTTGAGATATATTGATCTAAACATTTGTTACTAACAGCACCCTCATTCTCATCGGCATGTTGATATTATCCGATTTTGATTACAAACTTATCTACCAGACTCCAGGGTAGGTGGAAAAGTGTACTCCGAAAAGTTACCACCACCCCCCGGCCTCCTTTGCCATAAAACTTGTAGGGACATCTGTTCGCTACTCTCTTCTCCGAAAAAAACTGTATTGCGGCATCATTTATGGGATATTTCACGAGAGAGCAGGACAAAACAACAAAATTGCAGGTGAAAATAGGTTTTGTAACATATCATGGGCCTAGGAGCATGAAAAAGCAAGATAATATCATGGCATAATTCTGTAAATGCTCATTCTTGACATTATAAGCGCTCAATCCGATGCGGATTATCCCCGAATAATCAGTTTTTTTACCAATCCTGTGATGACTGCGTAGTGCCAAAGGGACATGACACGTCTCGAAACCAATTTGCATCTGAAATTACGTGACCTTGTCCTGATCGTTCATGGGATAAGACGGTATGAAAAAAAAACTAAAAAAACCGGGTATTTCGGGGTGGTTCGTTTGCGGGGGTGGTTAGGATGTGGGAAGGGTGTGGATGTAGGGCAGGTCCTGCGATGTCAAGAATAGGCAATTAACAGGATAAATCCAATCCGCCAATGAATGGTTTACGAAGGTGTTCTAATTCATAGAGGACTGATGGTAGCGAAGGGGGATTCCACTAAAGTTATATTTGCGAGGAGCTGAATTTATTTAAAGATTGATATAGTAAACACACTAAACTCTCAGACGAAACGTCAAACCACGACAACAGAAGCGATGATCGGCGACAGGGACGCCGCCAAGCGGCTGGAAGCGTCGATATTTCCAGCCGACTGGAAGGATCCGGAAGGCTGCGTTCGGGCTGCCGAGCGAGAAATTATGGCTGAAAGCTTTCTATCCGATGCACCCAAGTG
>OZ022264.1:145079269-145096769 GCA_963978885.1 Nemotelus pantherinus
GATCCTTGTCGAAAGCAGAAAAGAAGTACTCAGCCACGGAGAAAGAATGCCTCGCAGTGCTGTGGGCGGTAGAGAAGCTGCGACCATATATAGAGGGAGCTAAGTTCACCGCCATCACGGATCATTACTCCTTGGTCTGGCTGAGTAATTTAAAAGACCCGACAGGACGATTGGCCAGGTGGGCAATCAGGTTACAACAGTTTCCATTCGAAATTGTACACCGAAGAGGAACATCTCGTACCCGATGCTCTTTCGCGAATCTTGCCCAGGGAAGAACTCGCAATATTAGAGACCCCTGGAGACCGTTGGTACGACAATTATGGCGTGACGTGGCGACTAATTATTATTGGCCTAAGATGCCAGCGGACGTGGATGCTTACGTTAAGAAATGTAGGATCTGCCAGGCCAATAAGGTTGAGAGAAAGGCACCGGCAGGGTTCATGGTTTCACGGAGTGGGTCGCCTAAGCACCCATGGGAAATGGTCTGTGTCGACTTGGTGGGACCTTTCCCACGATCGAAGAATGGTTATACTCAATTCCTCACAGTGGTGGATTATGTGAGTAAGTTCACGCTCTTATTTCCCTTGCGACAGACAACAGCGGCGGCTGTCTGTCGTTTATTGGAGGAACAGGTGTATTTGCTTTTTGGGGCACCAAAATTGCTAGTGTGCGATAATGGGGTCCAGTTTCGGGGAACTTTGATGCGCCGGCTGGCGGAAAGTTATGGAACCGAAATCAGGCACACAGCATTATACCATCCGCAAGCCAACCCGGCTGAGAGAAGGAATCAGGACCTAAAGCGGATGTTGCGATCCTACGTTACCGAGAACCATCGCGATTGGGATCGGAACCTCCAGAGGTTGATCAAATTATCCCAGGACCGGAAGTCAGGGCTGACCAACTCTCCAAGCTACGCGGGGATGTGTTGGAACGAATGAAACGCGCGGCTCGTCATACTGAGCAGAGGTACAATCTAAGAAAACGGAACGCGGTGTTCGAAATAGGAGATTCGGCTTGGCGGAAAAACTATTCCATTTCAGACGCAACCCGGTTTTACTCCGCCAAGCTCGCACCGGAATATCTCGGTCCGTTTTGGATAAAATCTCGGGTATCAGGGTGGACCTATCTCTTGGTGGATGGGGAGGGCAAGGAGGCAGGAGTTTGGCACGTGAAGGATTTGAAACAGTATACAGGATTAAAATATAAAGTATACAGGATTAAAATATAAAGTGAACGTGTGATCCTTGTAATGTGGACGTTAATAAGACATAGGGGAGGCAGATCAGACAGTATGGCTGAGAAGAAGTTAGAAATATAAATTAATCATAGTAATACTAGGTTATTATAGAACATAATACGGTGGTGGGCTGAAGTATGATGGGGGAATATTCGCAGAACTCAGGTTAGGAAGATTAGAAATAATAGTAATACTAGGTTATGAAGATTATAGAACACAATACGGTGGTGGGCTGAAGTATGATGGGGGAATATTCGCAGAACTCAGGTTAGGAAGATTAGAATGTAATTAAGTAGGTGGTGGCGGGTACGATAAGTCGAAGCGATTGGTGATGGGTAGTTTTAGTATTATGGAAAAATAGTATTTAGAGGTAGGGTTAGTAAAATAGTAAAAGTATTACCTAGGCAGCAGTGATGGCGGCAAGGGCATTCCTTCATAGGCGAAGTTGGTTTTTTTTGTTTATTTTTCGTCCTTTCCTTTTTCTTTCTCCTTAACTCGTCTCACGATTAAGTCCTTCGTATCGCTTAGGCATTCCACGGCCGATTCATGCAGGTCAATAGATGAGATGCTAAAACGTTAACCAGGGAGTTAGTACAGGAATTGGTATGAGTGTGAGTGATAACATGTGGCAATCGGTTATACGAAACAAAATTGGGGATTCCGATCGCAGGTATAAGGCGGAAGAGCAACGTTACTTGGCGAACTATTAACATTTCTAAAAATTTATTACAAAAAAAAAACGCGTAGTCGGAATCCATCGTGGGTTAGCGCGACGTGGTTTCCGGGAATCGGGAAGTATTCGCGGTAACATTAAAGAGAATTCCTACGTAGTTCTCTGGAGAAGGGGGTGATATTACGCTTTAGGACTGCGCACAAAACAAAAGCTTAGTATAGATACAACAGCGAGTCGGCTTATTGTATTGAATTTGTAAATAGATAATATGAAAAGAAAGAATAGGAAAATATAAAAAAAAAATAATAGGTAGCCTAAGTAACGACCCTCCCGACGATGCAGCCACACGCCAGCAAGCCCCCACGATTGCAATCCAAAACTACCACACGACCGCAATCATCTTGACACGGAAGCGTACTAAGCACGAGAGGATCAATTTACCTAGACGACCTTTACCTGAATATCATCTCTCATGTCTGACGTCGAAGGGTGGAGGATGCCCGATTTGGAACATTTCCGAATTGACATTTCCTCGTCGTGCTCATCTTTCCAACCATCAACAAACAAATTTTTCACGATTGCACCCGCATCCGGTCTGTTAATATCCAGGGAACAGCACGTTTTGGTTCGACAACACGTCCATCGCCCTTGTGCGGCCTAGCTTTCTGTGCGTTATCCACCATAGATGCTCGCGAATAAGTGATGGAACCGAGGCCACGAAAACGTTTTTTTTTTTTGGACCTTTCATGATGACAGCGTCGGCAATTGTGCCCCATTTCTCGAAGTGGCCTTTCGGTGATTCGTCTGTTGTACGATGGTCCAATCCGCCAATGAATGGTTTACGAAGGTGTTCTAATTAATAGAGGACTGATTCCACTAAAGTTATATTTGCGAGGAGCTGAATTTATTTAAAGATTGATACAGTAAACACACTAAACTCTCAGACGAAACGTCAAACCACGACAACAGAAGCGATGATCGGCGACAGGGACGCCGCCAAGCGGCTGGAAGCGTCGATATTTCCAGCCGACTGGAAGGATCCGGAAGGCTGCGTTCGGGCCGCCGAGCGAGAAATTATGGCTGAAAGCTTTCTGTCCGATGCACCCAAGTGCAACAGTGCATTGCCTCCAGATGCAGAATACGTGGGAAGAAAGGGAAAACGGTTCCCACGAATTCCGCTAAAGCGGGAAATTTATGGTCCACCGATGCTTGTGACTGGCGGCGGTAAGAGTAAGTCGAGGAAAAAGACGACAGAAACTTGCTGAGAATTATTCTTTCTTTCCACGGTATGGACGATCTGCGATCTGCGTCAGGCAGGGAAACGACAGCGTTCACGTTCGAAATCGATTTTGGCTACCAAATTGAGGAGACGAAAAGGAGTTTCGACCACGGAAGCTCAACGAAGATATCGACTGGCGGCCTGGAATTTGGGTGCGACGTCAGTTCAGAAGACGGCAGCGTGGGCTTCGATCATCGATTCATTGATTGAGACGGTTTGGTTGAATACGACGAACGAAGCGAAATCGGCGGCTCTGCGCGAATTTCGCCAGCATCTTGAAGCGCCTGAGATGCCGCGACGGAGGTACTTTTGGGGCAACATCTCGAATAAGTAAGTCTGTTCGACAATTCCTACGCCGAGTTCGAATTTTGCCATACGACGGGACCGACGACGAAGACGACGCACCAATTGGGGGAAGCCCCGAGAGTAGTTAAGGTACGTTAGCTTTTCGTTGGTAGATTGTAGTTGGACTAGTGACCGCGAGAAGAAAAAAACTTGTGACAGTTAGATTAGGGCTCACAACGAGTAGCATTATATCGGTAGAGATCGGCGCCGCGATAGTTATGGTTAGTCGAGGTGATTAATTCAAAAAAAACCCTAGCGCATCAGAACCGCTAGAAATACTAATGTTCGAAGAACAGTAGAGGATTTGTGCAGATTTTGAGTGTACTGTTATATATTGTTGTTATACTGTTCTTATTGTCTTATATATTATATATTGTACGTATTGTCATATATATTGTTATATATTGTATATTCGCGATGTGAATACTTAATGCAAGCATTTATTGGTACCAAAATAGCAAAAACACCTCGTGCTAGCAGTCCTATCTGCCTCACGTTGAAGTCAACCTGCTCTGCGAATTTCGTGTTGATCCGATCACTGCATTGGAAGTAATAGGGATACAAAGAAATTTAGGGTTACCATTCGCAAGAGCTCATTAAGAGTATTAAGAGTATTTGGTGTGTATTTTCACTACAAGACCACTACGATTTGAAAATTTTATGATAAAATCGCTTACTAAAGCTATTTCAAAAAATACAAAAACAATCATAGCTGCCAACCCTATCATTGTTTTTCAAAATAGATTTATACTGAATATTGTCTACAATAATTTAAATTTGTCATATGAATTTCGTTATGATACCATGACTGTACTGGAGGCTATAGGGCAAAGAGCTTTATTCAAATGAAATAACATTATATAAAAAAACTTGGTGCAGTTGCACCAATTTTTGACGATTCTAAAAGCATATAGATATATAACTTGGATGCTTTGCTTTTATATGATGTTTTAGTGCTTTTATATAATCGAAGTCGTTTGTCATAAATTATGCTTACCATAGAAGGGGGATGATGCAGATGAATAAACTAATAAACTCGGTTATAGGTTCAAGTAACAAACAATAAAATTTCCAAAGCTCGGAATATTTAAATATCGGTTGCTTATTTTATTGTAAATAGTTTGCTTATGAATAGAAAATGGAAGCATCTGTTGGTGCGATATTTACGAAATTGTCCGGTGCTGGCAATCATGTGCTAGCACCATGGCTGCTTCACGTTGTGTTAAACCCACCCTATGAATTTCGTTTCGATTGAATGTCTGTGCTGTAAGTTATAGGAGTGAATTAAATTTTAGGGTTACCATCGTCCAAACTTTTTAAAGTTTTGAAACGTAAATATTTGATGTTATTTGTCCTTGCAGGATCATTCCCACTTGGAAATTTTATGACAACATCGCTCGATAAAGAAATGTCAATAAATTACAAAATTCATCATAGCTGGCAACTCTTTCACGGTTTTTCAACAAAATTTCTACAGAATTAGAAACGCAACAAGATATGCTTTTCACACGAATTTCGTTTTAATTTCATCACTGCATCGGAAGTTATAGGGAAATACCTTTATTTTCCTGAGCAAATTTACAATATTTAAGAGACAAAAATTGCCGTAGCTAGCGTCCATATACTAATTTTTCAACCAAATTTCTATGAAATCTATCTTAGAGTAAGGTTCACCTACTGCGTGAATTTTGTTAAAATCTGGTGGCTAAATCGGAAGCTATAGGCCAAAAACCAGTTTTTTTTCTCAGTGATTTTTCCATATGGCACCACTACCACAGTATTGCCCGTATTTAAAAATCGCTTCTATCAGACCTGGTCCTAATTAATACCAACATGTTCTGTAAATTTCATATTGATCGCATAATCCGATTGTCAGTTCTCGTGAACAGAAGTTTTGGGTGCTGAAAATAGAGGTAATTTAATCACGGGTTGCCGTTCTTGTTTACCGCGGAATTTTTGAAATTTTTATTTGACTTGGTGGACAAAAGTCAAAATTTGTCAACAATTTGAATTTATTTTCAAAAATCGAAAATTTTTCAGGAGACTCGATGATTTGAAGGATTTGTCTTCAGGAGCCTGCTGTAGCTACAGAGTTGCCCGCACAGTCTTGAAAGTCCATGTGTGTTAAATTCTAGTTTACATCAATACGCTCTGCAAATTTCACGATGATCCATTGTTTTTCTTAGAAGTTATGATAAATCGAAATTTGGAAAAAAATCCTTGCCTACTTTTAGGCACTCAGCGCCTACACCTGGCCCAAAATTTTCAATTCTTTATCATATACAAACTACAAACATAACAAGTTTTCATTCCTAGTACTTGTTTTTAACAAAAATTTACACTGCTTGGAAATATAGGTGTACCTGAAAATTCACTTAAATGCCCGCCGCCGCCAAAAGGTTTAAGATATCTGAATTCTAGCAAGTCATGGACCTACCTGTTATATACATCTATGTTCTCCGAAAATTTCAACTCAATCGGATCAGCCACTCCAGAGATTATCTCTCTTAATCATTTTGCTGATATATATATATATATATATATATATATATATATATATATATATATATATATATATATATATATATATATATATATGACGAATTTTCGGCGAAGCGATTTTAGTACTAATGTTCTTCGAACATTAGTAAAAAAAGAAAAAGAAAGTGTTAAGATCGGGTGTAATCGTTGTTGTATGTTTTTTAGTAGATTTCGTAGTGAAAATTGATGCCCGCCCGAATTCTCGTTTCGCGGGGACAGGCTTGAAGACAGCACGGGCCAGAAACGAGTGGCGCCCGAATTCACGCATCCCAACGTGAGCGAGCCACCCGTGGTTGTCGCCCCTTTCCCCGGTAGAAGGAGATAGGGGTCGTATTACCGCCCAGGGAGGGCGGTAACAATGCATTGTAAATGTTCCTATGATTCCTTAATTTAAATCATGCTGCACTGACGACGGCTCAACAAAGCTAAGTCGGTCGCAACAGAACTTTAAATCAATACCCTTTTCACAGCATTTTGCCGTAATCGTTTCTTTAACTAGGTGCCCATAAAGATATCTTTCATCTCTTGAAGCTTATTGGTAGCTTTATCACAGTACAATCTCCCCTTCTAGTAATAAATCGTTTTAAGCATCTGTGGATAGATAGCTTACCACCTCGAGATGGACTACCTTTGTCGAAAAACAACAAAATATTGCTATATACGTTTTTGGGGGTCATTTTAATAGGTCCACAAAAATCTACTCCTGATATTATGAACGAGCGAGCGGCATGCACAAATGACTGGGCATGTTTCCCATGAATTGGGAAAACATATCGGGCCGTGCTCGCACACAGCTTTGTATAATAGAATATGCAATGGATTTTCCTTAATCGGCTAAAATTGCTATTTCGTTACTGCCAAAAGTGTTTGCGCTGAATGGATGTGCGAAGCAAAATCGGGTGATTGGAGTTAGATGATAATGTAGAATCATCTAGCCTGCCCTAACTCGAACCATATTGCATTCATCCAGGAAGGAACTTAAAGTAATTATCTGACTTGAATTCGGGATTTGCTTATGTAGCATTAATTGTCTTATTTATTCATCGAACTCTTGCTCCTGTATCAATTTCACGATGACGTGTAATGAGTAATGTGTAATGAATGAGCAACTTCGTCGCAGTCAAACTTTCGACTCAAGCTTTTACTGGATTTGCTTTCGACATTTTTTATGAAACGTATAATACATGCTGTGACGCGTTGAAGTGACTTGAATGAATTTCGATGATTTATTTTAAAAAACACTCCATCAGCATCATTAGCTGAGTTTTGCGGTGTTTTTGCCATATTTACTCCAATTATATGGGCCTTTGAAGGCCGTATCTAAAGTCTGCTGTACTTCGTCGGATTCCAATTATGTCTTCCTGGCATACTGTACTTTTCTTCTAGCTCACATTTACTGTACTGTTCGTTTTTTTCTAGTTCACATTTTTCACTATGCTGATAAGTTGCTGGCCAAATACTTTCTACTTCGAAGAGAAAGTGTGGACCGTAGAACCACATCGTAGATTACTTAAGTTTATTCGGTGCTACATCTCGAGACAATATATCGGTTGGATTAGATTATTTATTATTTTTATTTATTTATCGAATAATTCACGGAACAATGTTCCATTACAATAGTACAACAGCATAATGTATCTTAATTCTATGCTTTAATAATTAGCTAAATTCTATACCTTATGTGATTAACAAGCCACATTTGAAATAACGTTTAAAAGTTTGCATTCGAAAAATTCCACATTATTTATTGGTTAATTTACAAAAATTCATCGCAACAGAATATAAATTCCAATTATGGCAGTGAAATTAGAAAAAATAAAAATAAAGATTAAAATTTGCATAGAGATGAAAGAAAACATAATTCAACAATCGAATGCACCAACGCTTAGGTCGAGTATGAATACTTTTAGAAATCTTTTAAAAAACGAATGTCGCAGAGATCCACGCACAAATACGTTATGACGTCTAGTGACTCTGACAAAGGGAAAAGAGAAGTAAACATTTGTACGTGCAAATGGAACTGTGAAGACTTTCTGAGACCTTCCGTAACGAGCCGCGAGATCAGGACGGATCGGTGAAGCCAGATATAATACCTCGTTGCGATTTGAACAGGAAGCACTTGTCAAGCAATAGTCGACGTGACTCCAGGGGAAGGAATTTATAGAAAGGACAAACGGGAAACATATAAGGAGTAAGGGATATTATATTTAAAAAAAAGAGCGTGTGGATCTACGCTGCTCACACTCGATGGACTCAGAAAGGTATAAGAAACGTCGAGACCAAACTTGACAAGCATATTTGAGGACATAATGAACTAATATTAAAATAAACTCCAGCGCACCTGAACCGCTAGAAATACTAATATTCGATGAACAGTAGAAGAATGGTGCAGATTTTGAGTGCATATTCTACCAGACGTGCTCCAACCTGTTTAGAGTACAAAATCACTTTGATCTTAACAATGCAATTAAACTCAGAGGGTGGAAAGGATTTCAGGAAAGCCAAGCACTGCAAAACTTTGAAAGCAGCATAACATAACATAAAAAAAAATGCTTAGTGCTTGCAACACTTTACCAGCACTGCCACTAAAAATCTCCTACAATTGCCTCACGTCAAAATCAAATAACTCTATCGATTTCGATTTGATCCGATGATTTCGTTGAAAGTTACAAGGATAAAAATATGTTTAGTGCCAAAAAACGAAAGATGTTTGGAACCAAAAAAATTTTAGAACTTAGAAAATTTAAACAATTGGTAACTTATTTTCATTGTAAATGTTCGTGATATTAATACTTAATGTAAGCATTTATTGATACGAAAATAGCTAAAATCGCCTCACGCTGGCAACCCTTTGCTAGCATCAAAGTCAAAAATATATGACACCTGCCACACATTGAAATCAACCTACTCCGCGAATTTCGTTTTGATCTGCATTGGAAGTTATAGGGGTACAAAGAAATTTAGGGCTACCAGTCGCAAAAGTTTGTTGCGAAACAGCTGTGAACAGCCGCCACCACAACAGAAATTTTAACCTAACCTGCTACCCTCGCGTGACTTTGCGGTGCCGGCTAGTCACCGGTGTCGTGGGTGTAGTGAGGGGCAGGTCAAGCCCTAGCTGTGTCACGCATATAACATATAACAACAAAGAAAAAAAAAACACAGCATAAGGGAAAAACCTACAGGAAAAGGGGGAAAAAGGAACCCACACATGGCTCCACTGAACCTAAAAGAATGGAGTTAGCAAGTCCATAATCAACCTAGACAAAAAAATTGATCGAAAGAAAAACAGGCAAAATTTAAAAAAATTATAAGTATATATTCAAACAAAAAAAAAATATAGAAAACAATATTCAAGAAAAAAAAATTCAAGCATTATTCAAGATTATATATAACTTCCAAAAGAAAACTCTAATTGAAATATTGAAATTAATAAAAATAACTGTATCTCAAATTAACAAATCGAATTAAAAAAACAAGTAAAGAAAATCAAATATATAACCAATGTAACTCACCGGAGTCCTGGACGACGGTCGACCGTGGTACGGGATCCACTGAAATTATTTTTAATCTTAATTTTGAATTTAGTTAAAATTCACAATTTAATTATTATGTACAAATCGAATTTCATTTAAGTTCACAAAACATGATTCACGCAATCGTTTTTCCTCCTCCAACAAAACCCAACAGCTATCCGTATAAAGAATTTTAGCATCAACGATTTCGATCATAAACATCGCCGTGCCCAAAACATGACAGGCTTTGTAGCCCAGAACCAGACACCCATAACGTCACGTGCGCCGTGAAAATTAATTGTTTCAATAGTCTAAATATTAGCTTAAAGATCGCTTTCCGTAAAGAGCATTTGCTCCGCCGCTATGTTACTGAATTGGATATAAACTGACAAAGTCCAATGATAAATCGCTTATGTTGAATGTGTCATGAAACAATGTCCACGAAAACTGGCCTTTTGCAGAAACCATGGCAAGGCGCCGCAATGATACAAATGAAAATGATAGCTAAATACTAAATCGACTTCGTCCGCTTCGAATAGGCCCACGAATGGTAGTGTTTCCACTCCGGTAAATACTGGATGAATCCCGCAATCGCTTGTCTAGCACCCAATGGTCGTTTGGACAGTAAGTCGCTTTCCTCTCGATGTTACATAATATTTTCGTTGCTCATCTGTCAGGCTCGCACACAGCGAACAGAAACTTTACAAGCACTTCAGTTCAATGATCACAACAGCACTAAATGCACTAGTTTTTGGATATTCCGTTATTTCTGCAGCCACTTATCAAAATCCATCTTCATTTCTGATCGTGCGATCGTAAAATTCAAAGGCTCGAAAAATTCAATGGCCGGCTATAGCTCTTCTAGACTCGACACTGTTCTAAGTCACATAACTTTCACAAATCGAAAATTTCAGCGCATCTAAGCACACATTCGCGTTACTCATAACTACTATGTCACCAGTCTTTATCGCAAGATAATTTCCGTGTTTTTTTTCCTAATCTTTAGCGAAAATTCCTACGCTAAATTTCCACGGCGGCAGCGGTCGCTGCCGCCGCGAATCAAATCCTCTCACCTGACTGCCGAGCAGTCAGCCTTTTCATCTCAGCGATCCGCCACGTCCCGTTGCTGACCAGCCGTTATCCCCTGTCCAACCACTGCACAACACACGCAGCCAGCACACAACATTTCTAGTTTCGCTGGCCTGATAATGCAGCTGATTCAAGTACTGTTGCAAATCAGCTGCGCTCAGGCCAGTGAACCCAATGCAATGCAATGCAACATTCAACAATCAAACGCATAGACATAGCCTGTTTTTGCAAGCCATGCAATGCACTTGACTATCGAATGCTGCATTGCATTCGCAATATGTGTATGGGTGTGTGCGTGTGGTGGCGGCCAGGCTGTTCCGTAACAAGTTTTCAAATTTTCGAAAACTTAATACTTGTTGTTAATTGTCACCAAAAGATCATTACCGTTTGAAAATTTTACGATCAAATCGCTTAGTAATTATATTTTTAATAAATACAAAACCAACAATAGCTGGCAATCATACAATGGCTTTCTTACCCAATTTCTTTTGAACAATGCCTATAATAAATTCCTTATATCATATGAAATTCGTTTTGATTTCATGATTGCACTGGAAGTTATACGGAAAAAAGCTTTACCGATCTTTCTTATGACGATCTAATAGTCGTAGAGCACTCTTAATTTTAGCTCTTTTGATCTTATTATCACGTTGTAACGTTCTCCAAATCGTTGTTTTTGACACCTTTGTTTGTACAAGAGTTGCCATTTTATTACAGCTTATTGTTGAATTACTGGCTGAACGTATAATCTTCCTCTCCTCCAGCGGAGAAAGTTTCCTTTCTCTTCCCGTTCGCTTTGTTTTCCCATATAATTCAGGTTTTTTTTTAAAATGTTGTTAATTACACGGCGACTGCGTGCAACTTTTCTTGAAATTTCACTGATGTTTAAACCAACTTCTTTGTACGCCAAGATTTCACCCATTTCAACTTCATTTAATGACGTACCTCGAGGCATTTGAAATGATAAACTTATTACCACACACTTGTGAACAACTGTTGAAAGTATTGAATAACTCGACTAGTAATTCTCAATTCTCAATTCTCTTAATTCATATATATATATATATATATATATATATATATATATATATATATATATATATATATATATATATATATATATATATATATATATATATATATATATATTTATTTATATATATATATATATATATATATATATATATTTATATATATATATATATATATATATATATATATATATATATATATATATATATATATATATATATATATATATATATATGTATATATGTATGTATATATATATATATATATATATATATATATATATATATATATATATATATATATATATATATATATATATATATATATATATATATATATATATATATATATATATATATATATATATATATATATGACAAATTCAACAAAAAATTCATTACAAATATTTGTCATGTTTTTTTTATTTAATAAAAACCTTTTTACATGCTAATCGATATATCTATGGAAATAATAATTATTCGATATATCCTCCATTAGCTGCTACAACGGCCTCTAATCTTGGTCGAAAACGTTCGCATGCCCTCTGGAGTGTGGCGCGGTCCATTTCGGTGAATGCTGCTTCAATAGCGACCATCAATGATGTCAAATTTGGATGACGAGACTTGTTAGTGATCCTTTCAATCACGCTCCACACGTAGTAGTCCAAGGGGTTCAGGTCTGGACTGTTAGGAGGCCAGAATTCCTTGGACCAAAACATGCTGACGTTGTCTTATATGTTATTGTTGTCTTATTATGTAATATGTTTTTTAAATTAGAACTTGACAGCCGGTTACGTTGGTCCGTAAGGATGTATTTCAACGCAGAAAATAAACGTTCGACGCTTATTTGTGTTACTGGCATTCCCAATAATACGTTGGATATAACAGACAATTGATTATGCTGTGAAGCCCAAAATTGAAGAATATTTTCATGAAGTGGTAGACTTTTTTGACGTTCATACATCATTAAATCCATTTCCAGATCCGAAACAGACAATGACGTATGCTGATTTGCTGTTACAGGACCCAAGTTTTGTAACAAACTCAAAAATGAGTCTAAAGGGTCAGAACCAATATTACTAAGAAGCGATCCATCACCTCTTTCAATTGTTAATTGCGCCTGCAGTGGCGATCAGTCGCATGTACTTTCTGTTTAAAAAAAAATATTTTTTTAACAATAAGTAAACTATTTGTGTACCTTTCACACGAAGAATGCGTTTGCGTAGTGAATCTACGAAATATTTCGCTTTGGATCTTTGATCTGGAGTTGAACATATTCTAATCCTAGGGTCCAAATATATAGTCGCATTTAGTAGCTCATTTTCCAATAGCTTTGACTTTCTTCTTTTCTATGAATTGATTAAAATGTTTTTCATATCTGATGCAGCAAGATTTTGAATTTTAATTTTTAAATCCATTATGACAATAAACAGCTCACTGAAAACTAGTTGCTCTGATTGAAGTTTAAAAGTCGCAGAGCATAAAGGCCCAAATACCAAATATTCTAAAAAACTCGTGGATAAATGACCATGTGTCAGTGTCAATAAAAATATTTGAATTTCCTTCACCCAGTGAACCTATTATTGGTTTTATTGTTATGATCCTTTCAAGCATGGTAAAGGTTGAATTCCATCTTGTGACGCAGTCAAGTAATGGCTTTTTGTAACCACCTGTTTTCAGTATGTTCATAAAGCTTTGTGTTCTTAGTTTTTTTTTCAACAAATCTGCATTTTCCCACCTTTTCTCTAATTAACGGCGATCTTAGCACATTATATGCACAAAGTTATGAAGTGTGCGCCCCACATCTAATTTTTGTGATATTATAGGAAGAAAAGTTGGATGTAATAGTTTCTAAATTATTATCTATTGATTCATCATGCAGTTGCTCTTCTTCCAAAGAATTTTTTAAATACGTATCCATATCAAAGGCTGTTTTTACCATAATCGCTCCATTGTCAGTGTTGAGCGTCAATACTTGTTGTATATCGATGAAATACTCTTGGATAACTTGTAAAATTACTAACTTTAAGTATTCGCTAGTATGACTGGATTTTAGCTCTCGTATAGCCAGTGTTTTAATTGTAATGGGTCAGTCATCCAGATGTGCATGCATGTCAGACAAGAAAATAATTAATTGAGTTTCAATACAATTAACGTAGCTTAGCATAGACTACATCACTATTCCACTACAGCATTGATGTGTGGAAGGCGTTTGTCTGGGTTTAAACATGCTCTATGTGGTTTGTGTATGTGATGTATGTCTTAGTTTGATGAATGTTGTCTTGGCTTAAAACATGGATGGTATATATGATGAAAACATATGAGTAATTGATCACGTGTAATAGTAATAATGAGCAATATAACTTACTGTGAAAAAAAAAACAAAGTAAGCAGCCCATGTGAACTAGGTCATGAGCTTATGCATATAGCCTTACATCGGCTAATTAGTATACATATCGGCTGCACGAGTCTTGCTCAGTGCCAAACATGCGGTAATCCACGAGTCATTAAAGATGGTGATAATCTACAAAAATATCTAACAATTAATATACAAACTTTAATAAACGCATATCTCTCGAGGATTATCGGAAGATAATAATTCTTCTTAGCGAACATCAAGCACTTTTACAAGGCGATCCTGGCAATTTCGAACCAACAAGGACTACACCAACGGAACCCGACAGCGACTCCGAAATTGAGGACGCAGAAATAAAAGAGATCGAAGAATTTAACCGAATTATCGAGCGATGCATTATAAGAACGAGGGAATTTGCGGCCAGAAATAAGCAGCAGAAAGAATATGTGCCGACACCAATAACGCTATCGACACCACTACCCCAGTACAAGCCAACGCCACTACCTGGACCTCAACCGAGAAGGATAGAAGACTTCATCAAAAAGAATAAGATCAAGGAACCGGTTGTCCAGAAGCTTCAACGTAGGAAGCGCGGTGGAAAGAATTTCAATGCGCGACGTGACAAGGCGATACTATACCGAATGATTAACATATCTGCAGGGGAGCTACGTGAATCGTTTAAGCGAAAACTGAATACCTATAATTATAAACCTAGAGAATAGAAAACTTTTTGACGTTCATACATCATTAAATCCATTTCCAGATCCGAAACAGACAATGACGTATGCTGATTTGCTGTTACAGGATCCAAGTTTTGTAACAAACTCAAAAATGAGTCTAAAGGGTCAGAACCAATATTACTAAGAAGCGATCCATCTCCTTTTTCAATTGTTAATTGCGCCTGCAGTGGCGATCAGTCGCATGTACTTTCTGTTTAAAAAAAAATATTTTTTTAACAATAAGTAAACTATTTGTGTACCTTTTTTGACTTTCATACATCATTAAATCCATTTCCAGATCCGAAACAGACAATGACGTATGCTGATTTGCTGTTACAGGACCCAAGTTTTGTAACAAACTCAAAAATGAGTCTAAAGGGTCAGAACCAATATTACTAAGAAGCGATCCATCTCCTCTTTCAATTGTTAATTGCGCCTGCAGTGGCGATCAGTCGCATGTACTTTCTGTTTAAAAAAAAATATTTTTTTAACAATAAGTAAACTATTTGTGTACCTTTTTTGACTTTCATACATCATTAAATCCATTTCCAGATCTGAAACAGACAATGACGTATGCTGATTTGCTGTTACAGGACCCAAGTTTTGTAACAAACTCAAAAATGAGTCTAAAGGGTCAGAACCAATATTACTAAGAAGCGATCCATCTCCTCTTTCAATTGTTAATTGCGCCTGCAGTGGCGATCAGTCGCATGTACTTTCTGTTTAAAAAAAAATATTTTTTTTACAATAAGTAAACTATTTGTGTACCTTTCACACGAAGAATGCGTTTGCGTAGTGAATCTACGAAATATTTCGATTTGGATGTTTGATCTGAAGTTAAACATATTCTAATCCGAGGGTCCAAATATATATATATATATATATATATATATATATATATATATATATATATATATATATATATATATATATATATATATGTATATATATATGTATATATATATGTATATATATATATATATATATATATATATATATATATATATATATATATATGTATATATATATATATATATGTATATTTATATATATATATATATATATATATATATATATATATATATATATATATATATAGATAGATATATATATATATATATATATATATATATATATATATATATATATATATATATATATATATATCTATCTATATATATATATATATATATATATATATATATATATATATATATATATATATATATACAGGGTGCGCCACCAAAATCCGGACAAAAAACCATTCAATATTCCCGCGATAATACGCTTCAGAAAGATATCGCTTTCAGTGTCTGAATACCTTGTAGACTAAAGTTAATTATGTCAGTACGAAAATTGTCACCATGTCGGAAACAAGCCCAGAGTTTATTCGAAGAGCCGCAATCATCGAAGGCCACCGCGCTGGACGGTTAGCGACGGAGATAATTAGATTTTTCGGTTACCCAAAATCAACTGTCTACGATGTTTTATCCAAATACACTGATAAGGAAAAGTACGGAGAGTGTTCCGAAACACCTGCAAGGAAGACCCACTCAAAAAAATGTTCGTCAAGAACCCCAGAAGCCATAAAAAGAACCCAAGAGCTTATCTCGGAGGACCCAGGGCAGTCTCTAAGAAAAATATCATCAATAGTCGGTGTGAGTAATACAACAATGAGAAGAATAGTCGAAGAAGATTTGCGGTACCACTCCTACACGATTAAGATAAGGCAGATGCTGTCTGGAGATGCCAGAACCAAGCGAGTGGCTCGCGCGAGTCTGCTTATCAGTTCCTTAAAAAATGAAGCGGCGGGGCGGATCAGGTTTTTCTCCGACGAAAAAATTTTCACTGTGGATGCAAAAATCAATAGAAGAAATGATCGCTGGCTTGCCCACGATCCAGAAGATGTTCCTGTTGTTGCTAGAACGAAATTTCCGGCGAGTGTTCATGTGCTGAGTGTTGTGTCTAGTGAAGGTGATAAAATGCCACCTCATTTTTTTCAAAAAGGTGAAACGGTCACCAAAGAGGTGTACCTAACAGTTTTGAAGAACATAGTTAAACCTTGGATGGAGGACATTGCATCTGGAAGACCATATGTATTCCAGCAAGATGGTGCGCCGGCCCACACGAGCCATTTGGTCCAAAACTGGCTCTCGGACAACGTCAGCATGTTTTGGTCCAAGGAATTCTGGCCTCCTAACAGTCCAGACCTGAACCCCTTGGACTACTACGTGTGGAGCGTGATTGAAAGGATCACTAACAAGTCTCGTCATCCAAATTTGACATCATTGATGGTCGCTATTGAAGCAGCATTCACCGAAATGGACCGCGCCACACTCCAGAGGGCATGCGAACGTTTTCGACCAAGATTAGAGGCCGTTGTAGCAGCTAATGGAGGATATATCGAATAATTATTATTTCCATAGATATATCAATTAGCATGTAAAAAGGTTTTTATTAAATAAAAAAAAACATGACAAATATTTGTAATGAATTTTTTGTTGAATTTGTCATATATATATATATATATATATATATATATATATATATATATATATATATATATATATATATATATATATATATATATATATATATATATATATATGACAAATTCAACAAAAAATTCATTACAAATATTTGTCATGTTTTTTTTTATTTAATAAAAACCTTTTTACATGCTAATCGATATATCTATGGAAATAATAATTATTCGAT
>OZ022264.1:145101769-145111232 GCA_963978885.1 Nemotelus pantherinus
TCCATCCTTATGTCTTAGTAGATGCTCCCTTCCTTCTTTCCCTTTATGTCCCACTGACATACTCCTCAGACAAGGGAACCTCAGTTGCTCTTCGGTACAATTTTCACAAGGCTAATTACCCAGAAATGGCATCGGAATTTGAAAAATTTAACTGATTTTCGTTCTTTCGTAAGCCAAATATTGATCATGCACTTTCCAACTTTATTCCTTCCTCAATTACCTTATCACTTTCTATACGCCTACTTTTACCCTCGTAAATCTATAGATCCAACTAAAAAATGTTGATCGGAAAAAATTTCGAAGATCGAATTCTGCTTCTGATCTTGCCGCATTTCGGATCCTGCGATCCTCGGCTGAAGTCGAAATGAAGAAGACAATTTACGATTACTTTGCTAGTCTGGGGTCAACTATTTCTTCTTGCAATACTAAACCTTTTTGGTCATAAATTCGGTCTTTGAATATAGATACTTCTATCCCGAACCAAGTAACTTTCAATGCCTCTACCTCCTCATCTCCGCAAGATTTATGTGAGCTTAAGCAAACTTCTTATTTTTCTCCTTTAAAAGTTTTTCCTCTCCTGTATATCCCGTTGATTTTCCTTACCTTCCTCCTTCTCTTTCTTTATTCAAATATTCAAAAATGGTGATCGAAGATCAATTCAAAATTATAGAGGTATCGCCATTTTATCAACTACCCCAAAATTGTTTGAAAAAATCATATGTGATAAGCTATCCCCCCTGGTCGATGCTCGACTTAACGAACAGCAGCATGGTTTTAGGAAAGGTCGTTCTACCACTACCAACCTAATGGTGCTGCTTTCCCATATTCTTTTCGAAATGGAGAAAGGTGGTCAAATTGACGCAGTCTACACTGACTTCAGCAAAGCGTTTGATCGTGTTAGCCACTCCATTTTGATTTCCAAGCTGCAGCAGTTCGGAATTGCAGGATCTTTACTGAGATGGCTTAGCTCTTACCTCTAGAACCGCTCACAATATGTGAAATTCCAAAGGCTTATCTCTAAAAAAAAAAATCATGTCAACTGTGGAGTACCTCAAGGTAGCCATCTTGGCCCTTTGCTATTTAACATTTTTATATCAGACCTGTCGGAGGTTTTATCTGATGTACCTCATCTACTCTATGCGGACGATCTGAAAATTTTTCATACTATAAAGTCGTCATCTGATGCCAACTTTTTTCAACTAAAACTAAATTCCCTGGATAATTGGTGCTGCGTAAACAGCCTACCTCTCAATATCGCAAAATGTCATGTGATTAGTTTCTCTCGAAAAAGTACGCTCGTACATTATACTTCTCTTTTAAGCAATACGACACTCAGTAGGGTTAACAATATATTAGACCTCGGTGTGGTGCTGGATGAAAAGCTCCGCTTTAATTTGCATTACGACAAAATAATCTCTCAAGCAAGTAAACGACTAGGCTTCATTAAGCGGCGAGCCAGGGAGTTTCAGAACCTTTGGGTTACAAAATCGCTATACACCGCGCTCGTTCGCCCTCTTCCTGAGTATGTTTGCATTATCTGGAACCCGGTTTTCGATATTCACAGCCACAGATTCGAATCTGTTCAAAAGCAATTCTTGCTATCCAACAACTTTTTTATTTACATTAAAAATTTTAATTTACCTTGAAAATTCTATTTGATAATTAAATTAAAAAATAATGAAAATTCTGTATATAAGTCGGAGATGTTAAAATTTGTCACAACTAGCATAAATAAAAATGTAATGATTTCCAACTGCAAGTGGTCACGCCAGTCAAGTGTGCACTGTGTGCTGGTGTCTGATGAGAATCAGTGCATACTTTCGAAACCACTTTGTCGAAATAGAATTTTCAATGTAAATTAAAATTTTGAGCGTAAATAAAAAAGTTGTTCAATTTTAATCATCCCGCAAAAACAATTCCAATTTGATTCTGCTTTCGGAGGCTGATTCCGCAAAACGATCGAGTTTCCCGTTTCAATGTTCTCAGCTTTGATAAGCTTTAGAGATGATATACGTTGTCCATGCTGATTTTTAGACAAGAAGGGAACCGTGATCAAATTCAATTACCTTTACTAAGTACAATTATATCCATGGATATAAGTCGGAGATGTTAAAATTTGTCACAACTAGCATAAATAAAAATGTAATGATTTCCAACTGCAAGTGGTCACGCCAGTCAAGTATGCACTGTGTGCTGGTGTCTGATGAGAATCAGTGCATACTTTCGAAACCACTTTGTCAAAATAGAATTTTCAATATGAATTAAAATGTTTAATGTAAATAATAAAGTTCAATTTTAATCATCCCGCAAAAACAATTCCAATTGTATACCTTGTTTGGTGAAATAAATAAATAAATAAATAAATCCATTATATGGCGATAATTCAGTTGGTCGCGACCAGTGCGCACCTTGTCACGGACGTCCATAGGTTTTTTTTTTTTTTTTTTTAAAAAAAAAAAGGACCTCCACCGCCCTTCGGAAGAAGGTCGATGGAGGTGAAACGCAAGCACTAACGACTAATCCCGCGGTTTGAAATCTAATCATGTATATGTAAGGAAAAAAAAAAATACGTAGAGAAATAGTTGTTAAGTCGCGAATTCAAGTCACAAATATCTACAACACTGACTGGCAACCACGAAACGCTACCAAATATTACATCATCGAAATATTTACATATTACGAGGAACTGGCCAGAACAAAACGTCACGACAAGGACAGGAAACTAGAACATCGAGGAAATAAAAGCAGCATATTCGTGTTTGGATTTACGAATGGCTTTTATGGATGGATTTACTCTTGAAACGCACGACCCGACGAACTATGACATGTATTGATCCGGAAGACTGACGCACGTAAACGGAGGGCTACGCATGTTTCTAGTCATTCGTGCCGGCAGCGCACGACCTAGGCCAACATCTGGCCTACATACGGCCGAGGTTGAGTAGATACCCGTACTACACAGGAACATTGAATTTACCACGGAACCAACTCGAGATCTTCGCGAAATGCAAACGACGATTGACACGACACTGGCACAACCAGTTACAAATCGAAATACGTATCAAATAACCAGGCACAGACCGAGATACTAACACTTGTTAACTACCCGACGTAATCTTCCCGATGTAGACTCGCTGCCGTAATGAAATGACCATCCAAAGGCGATCGTACGAATGGATACCATGGCGAGCTATGTTTTCCGTACGAGTATGCATAATAAACTAAGTTACTTACCTGGAACCGAATTCCATTTGTACTGCAACGCCCAGACCCAAAGACATTTAACACAGATAATAGGTGCGTTTTTTTGCTCCGATACAGAGCAGAGTACAACTATGCCCCAAAAACAACGATCTAGTATAAAACAGCAGTGCTTTCGCTAAGACTGACATAGGTTGCGGTATTCGCTGTGGTAGCAGAAAACAGCTGAAAAAAAGGAAGAAAATAACGAGTATACACTACCACAATCGATAGAAAATAGAAAACAAACTAACAAAAAATTAATTCTTTTAACTTTCTACGCATTATGAGGGCTTTTTCTAATTTCCTAACTACCAAAACATTCAACATAACCATGAAAAACCGAAAGTCACCTCACAGAAAAAAATACAACTTCTCATGAGCACATTCTACACTTCAACACGTGAACTACAAATGAGGCATAGAATTTCTGTACTAGTGAATTCACTTTTCAATGCGTCTACTCTACTCTCCGCTGGATAGAGGAGCAAAAAAACGCGCCTAATATGCGGGACGGACCGAAATGTCACGATCAGTCAATTGACAGCTGACGGCTGACAATCGAGTGGAGTTCTTGCTGTCCCAAATACGGACATGTGGACGGCAAGTGTATGCTAGGACATTTGAGTGAAATGAAACACGGGTGAGTGCACCCAACAGGTCAGGGAAGTCCCGATAAGCTTGAAAATTTTGGGGCACGAGCGGTGAAAGTGATGGTAGGACTTGCTTTCTGGATTTGAGCCGTTACACGTCTGGGACATCGAGGATCGTCAGAGGTTAATAAATTCTTTTTAAACATGATCGTCGGAGGATTGATTTCAAGTGTCGGCAGCAGGGTTTGAAAACGGAGAAGAAACGAAAACAGATACGAGTAGCTGGAATAGTGGCGGTTCGTAAGAAAGGAGTGTAGATATCGAAAAAAAGCGGATGGTGTAAAAGGGTACGACGAAGTAGAGTGTGTCGATGTATGAATATCTTCACGAATATACGCACGCAGCAAGTGTCCACTTCACCAGGGCCCCAACGAGGGATTGCTCAGGTTAATAGTCTTTAATTTTTGTTATTATATTTATTTGCGAATAAGGAGTATATTTAGTTTGCTCGTACAGAATTGATTTAGTGATGTGCGAATAGGTTGTAAGTAAGCAAAGCTATAATCGAATTTGGCACCAGTAGAAATGAAGTGTTGGCCGAATTGTATTTTGTTAATCGAGCCGAAAATGTATTAAACGGGCTGAACCCTCATGTGTTTGTGCATTATATATCTGGTGTTTGCGTTTCCGCGGTATAATTTACTGATATTGATCGGTTGGTCTTTTTTTCGGGGTAGTACGCGTTGTTATTTGGTGGAACCCGTCACCCTCTTCTCGCTTCTGCGTGGTGGGCAGACGGCGAGTTTTCGGACCAGAAGCAAGTGGCGCCCACCTACCCCATTCTCCCCGTGAGCAAAGGCCACCCGAAAACCGTCGCCCTTACATCCCAGTTGAGGATAAAGGATCTTCGTGCGCGGGAAAATAACTAACGGTAACAACCTTACAACCTACGTATCTTAGAAATTTATTCTGCATTTTTTCCAGAGTCTCCGAATGGGCTCTGTAATAAGGATTCCAGAGGACACATTCATAATCGAGTTTACTTCTAACTAACGATGTGTATAATATTTTCACTGGATTTGCATTAAAAAATTCGCTTGTACTTCTAATTACAAAACCAAGCATTCAACGCGATGCATCTGCAATATTTCTAATGTGGGTTGTGAAATTTAAAGATGGGTCAAAAGTAATGCCTAAATCTTTTACGGAATCAACGACTCTTGTAGGATTATTTCTAGTATGTATACGTGATCGAAATTGTACGTTGTCCTATTGAAAACCATTTGCTGTCATTTAGAAGTGTTTAAGTTGAGGCAATTATTTACATAATAATTAAAGAAATTATCCAAATTTGATTGTAATACCGAGATATCTGCCATTGATGTGATAGAATAAAATATTTTGCAGTCTTCAGCGAATAACAGATGCTGAACATCATTAAATATTTTACTTTTGTCGTTCATGAATATGAGAAAGAGCTACCAAGCTTATCAAGGTTGTCTCTAAACGGCAGACGAACGATATATTTTCCTGGTGAATCTCTTTCGTGGGTTTGGTAGAAAATTTGTTCACACATTTCTTGGTCCGATGTCACGACATTTTTATTCACTTCCGTTTCTTCTATCTTGCAGAATTGCTCGATATCGAAGTTTTCATGTAGACGGAGCACTCCACAAAACGGTTCACCCATTTCTACACTCGCAATTACCGACACAATCTAGCCAAAAACAGAATTTATTAAAAATCGAAGTAAGTATCGCCTAACTTCAGTTTTCCACAACAAACTAAGGTAAAATTCTGTCCAAATCCAATATTGCTCGGCATTCAATGGTCATTCGTTTGGAACTGGTTAATTTTACTATTGCTGTGCTAAGTAAAACATAACCTACTTTAAGTTTTGTTTGTTGCGATTTGATAGAAGCGGTAGCGAGCGTAATATTTCTGTTTGCGTTGGATATTGTTGTATTTGTTATTGTTTGGCTGTATTGCGGTCAATGTGAAGGAGAGTATTGTGTTATGTTGTAGGAATTTCATATAGAGTGTAATGGGTGATTTTCCTTCCAAGAGACGCAATTGCGATTTTGGATGTCTAATATTATTATTTTTTTCTCTTTTTATTTTGCTACCTAGTGCTTCCAGCGACTGAAAACGCGTTTCCGAAAACAATAGCAGCTTTTTTACACGTTGCAACTCTTTTGGTTGTTTTGGTGTTTGTTCGTATGAGCGATGAGTTGTAAGATCTAACTTTTTTATTTATAAGCATAAAAAAATTGAATCCCAACCACATGTTGGCACTCCGAGGCCTTCTAATGCTAGAATACATTCTTGTGTTGTGTCATGCAACAATTTTATTGACTGACCGCTTTCATTCACGATGACCGGCTGCGATAATAGTTTATTAATCTGTGCGTTAATTAAGGCGACATAGCACCTTCAAATTGAAAAAAAAATGTTATTTTCAAAGGCTGGTTTTTAATTGAATAAAAAGACATATCTTAATGAAACTTTTTACACATACTTTATATGTCTTAGACTACAGAAACAAAATTGTTAAAAATGTTTTGTGGCTCCCTGCCGCCTGTTACAATTTTTTGGAAAATACACCAAAAAAACCTGGCGTGCATGATAACTGCCCTCAGGAAAGTCTGAAAAAAAACAAAAACGGGATTTTGACCAGCATCAAAGCGGCCTTAGAATGAACTAAAAAAAAAATTGGTTGAAAAATAACAAAATGGCGGCGTTTTTTCGAAAATCGAGGTTTTTTTCCCCAAAAATCGGCTATAACTAAAAAAGTTTAATGCCGATTTTTTCATCCGTAGTTCATTCTGAGTATAAACATGTGCAGATTAACGTTTTAAAATTTCAAACGATTGGATAATATTGTTTTTCTTAATCATGCACGCCAACTTGAAAAACTTTGTTTCGAGAAAATCGCGTTTAAAGTTAAAATTCAATATTTTTTGCAATAAATCTTATCGAAAATTAATCTGCGATGCTTGGACCATACAATACACCTTATTCTTGCTCATACTCCTCCCCTTCTAAAGATTTTTGCTCCCTTCGAGTAGTTCTGGCCTCTTTAGATGCCTCAGTCGAGTGTTTTTCCGCCTGGTTAATTCTTGCAGCATCTCTATGCTCTGCATGTTCCAGCGCACATTGGCCAATTGTAATTCCCATGACTTGCATTATTTTCAAGATAGCCATAAATCCTTCATTAAATGTACATACAGAAATATTTGCAGCCATATTTAGTACGTTTTTCCCACAAAAAGTATGTTTGGAGGCCAAATTCCAAACACAAGAATTATAGCTTTTGTTATTATTCTGCGCAAAATTGCCCAAGCAACGCTTTAATATATCTTCTGATGATAAGTCATCATAAATAGGCTTTAAAAATTTTTGTACCTCATCATCTAAAGGTGGAGGATTCTAGAAATTGTTTAATGCATTAACACCAGCTGCCTCCGCCTTGCGCCAGTTACACCAAGTCGTTTCTCCAACAGGACAATAACAGTGTTGAGGGTTCTCATTAGTTGAAATTTTGTGGTAATATGCTACCCAAATTTCCTTGCGCATATTTTCAACTGAATCAGAATTTCGTTGTATAGTTAGGCCATAATACGTGGCTAAATTTTTCATTAATTTTAGTGTCAGGTGAAGTTTTTTCGACCTTTTTTTGGAGATTCTACACTTTTTTAGAAACATCTTTTACAGCTATTTCTTTATTTTTTTGCCAAGGCTAGCTTATTTTTTGCTTCTTTTAAAGGAGATGACTCATTTATCTTTGTCTACACTTTGGCTTAAAGCTAGAGTTACAATCAATGCAACCAACATTTGTTGCACGTCAAAATGAGTTTGAACCCATGAGAACGTATGAGAGCAGTTACAATGATGCAACACAACTTTGCTTGGCAGCAGAGTTTGCTCATATCTCAAACTTGGCATGGCAACAACATTTTTGAAAATATCCAATTCCACCTGTTCCTATGAGAGTCCGGGAAATGGGAAATGTCATATGTAAATGACAATCAGAATTTGTATTTTTTTGTCTCATTTTTGCTTTACATTATACTCCGCAGCTTTTAGAGGATCAAATATTTACTGATATCTCTTTCCGAGACTTTAAAGGATCCAAATTATCGAACAGCAATTTCTTTAATATAGCCAGTGACAGATGACAGTAAATGTTGTGTTGCATTGATTGTAACTCGTTCCACCAACAAAACTTGGCAGCAAATGTTGGTTGCATTGATTGTAACTCAAGCATAAGTCGATGTAGCGATATAGCGCAGTGAACGAAAATCATAGAAAAAATGATCTTGGGGCGCTTCGCTATATATACTCATAAAATTTTTTTGTTTTAGAATTTCAATTTTATACTTTTAAAATCATGTTTTAAAACCGTCATTCTAACATATTCAATCAAAAAACACAAATCTTTTTTTTTTAAATTTGGAGGTGCTACGTTGCCTTAATAGCCTGAAATTCTCGTAACGGTCTTTAAGCATGCTCAGAGCAATAATATAATTTTCATCAGAAACAACTAATTCGAGTCAACTATTGGCCTTTTCTAGTCAAATTGGTTTTTAAGTACCACATTTTCTTGCACAGTGCAATTGGTTGTCTATGCACGATTTCACAAAGCCAGTCATAGAACTGCCTCGAGTGTAAGTGATTCCCCTCAAATATTGGACTGGTTATTTGTGGTAAATTCGCTATGATTTTTTCACTTACTGATGCTGCTGCAATTTTATTATTGGATTCATAGTTCCTTTCATCAGTTAATTTTAAGGGTGTTTTTAATTTTAAATACTCATCAATGTTATAATTTATATAATTTATAATAGCTGACTCATCGATTAGTTCCCATATGGCCTGATTTAAGGCTTCTGTCAATCAATATTCTATGAATCGTTTTTAGAACTTCTTTCTGCCGACGTAACTTTCGAATGGCGTCTATATTTGTAGATATGCTTTCATTAGAGACATATGCTTCTTTGTCATCCACGAGGTTTTGACTATTGGACTTAGCAGCTTCTGGCTCGAAAATCTCTATTTCAGCGGTAAAATAGCTTTTGTATTCCTTATAGAGATCGGCAATAGTCTTTTAGTATTGCGCTACCTCAGGCAATACCCTTATTGCGGTGTCTGTGGCATCGAATTTTACCTATGCGTCTTCAAGACGCCGTAATTTTCCTTTGTAATATGTTCGAGTTTTTCTTTTTTGAAATTTTTTATAATTTCTTGAAGACTTCTTCCCAATGCTAGGTGTCGATTCGACTGTATAGTCGACTGTATAGCTCTGTTATTATCGGGATCGCCAATATTAAGCCAGAGAAGGGTTATGCTACCTTATCTGTATCCGTCGAACTTTAATCGGCATACACGCCAAATCTATTGCATTCGCTACTTTAATCGATACAATTACGAACAGAAGAGCTCTGTTTTTAGACCAATCAACTGATTATAACAGAATATTGACGGCACTTGAACCGCAACAAATTGTCAATTAATCTGTTGCTACAACAACGGCACTTAAACCGTGATGCTACTCAATAATACCTTAAAGTGAAATGCACATTAAAAGTGATTTATTTTCATAAACATAGTCTAATTTATAAATCTATATT
>OZ022264.1:145111432-145113932 GCA_963978885.1 Nemotelus pantherinus
TGGTGGACGGAGGAGCTAAGCCGGCTTCGCACTG
This sequence comes from Nemotelus pantherinus, assembly GCA_963978885.1. Lineage (NCBI taxonomy): Eukaryota > Metazoa > Arthropoda > Insecta > Diptera > Stratiomyidae > Nemotelus > Nemotelus pantherinus. The sequence goes on from OZ022264.1 coordinate 145,111,467, forward strand.
AGTGCCTGAAGGCGAGGAGAAAAAGCCAACGCGGCGTTAACCGACCCAACTATGAGCTGCTTCAGCAAGAATACCAGCAAGCGAGAAAAAGGTTTCAACTCGCCATACGCAGAAGCAAAAAAGCATGCTTCAAACAGCTGTGCGAAGAAGCAAACGTTGACCCATGGGGTGGAGCGTATCGAGCCGTCATGTCACGTATTAAGTGTTTGAGAGCACCACAAGTAGGCTGTCCTGCTCTCCTCGAGAAGATCGTCAGCACACTCTTTCCCCGTCATCAGGAAAACTTTCGAATAGTCCCGCAAGGATTGGTGAGTGAGATATTGCCAGTGACGGAAAAGGAACTATTGGAGGTTTGCAGTCGGCTCAAGGACAATAAAGCACCGGGGTTAGACGGTATCACAAATGCCTAAAGGTCGCAGTTAAAATGAAGCCTGTTCTATTTATAAGTGTGTTCAATGCGTGCTTGACTGAACAAACTTTCCCAAGATGCTGGAAAAAACAAAAGCTCGTCTTGCTGCCAAAGCCCAAGAAACCCGTTGGCGAACCGACATCGTACCGTCCTATCTGCCTGCTGGATGTAATGGGGAAAATGCTGGAACGCCTAATACACAACAGACTTCTATCAGCTGTCGAAAACAATGGTGGACTGTCGGATCGACAATTCGGCTTCCGCAAAGCGCGCTCGGCAGTGGACGCCATCAGATCGGTTATGGAACTTGCAAGGTCCGCAATCGAAGCACGCGGAGCATCACGCAAATACTGTGCACTTATAACACTTGATGTTAAAAACGCGTTCAACACAGCGAACTGGAACCGAATAGTGGAGAAACTACTTCAACTAAGAGTCCCTTCTTACCTCGCTAGGATAGTATGCGAATACTTGAGGGACAGAGCACTGTGGTATGATTCCGAAGAAGGACCAAAGACTTACGACGTAACAGCCTGTGTCCCACAAGGATCCGTATTGGGGCCTCTGCTTTGGAATATCATGTACAATGACGTGCTAAATCTGAGGCTCCCGTCGGAGGCAACGATAATTGGGTTTGCTGACGACATAGTAGTGTCGGTATCTGCTGAGAAGTCAGACGAGGTCGAATCACTCGCTGATGAGGCGGTATACATCACGAAACAGTGGTTAGAGAATACAAGCTTGAAATTGGCAGCATCTAAGACGGAAGCGGTATTGATTAGCAGCCGCCGAAAAAATGAATCTTTTGAAGTCACTGTGGGAGATCAAAAAACTAGATCCAAGTCTGCAATTAGATACCTAGGAGTTATGATTGACAGTAGACTTAAATTTAAAGCCCATGTCGAACATGTCTGCAATAAGGCGTCTAACGTCAGTGCAGCCCTAGCAAGGATGCTTCCTAACATCGGAGGACCAAGTCAAAATCGCAGAATCCTGATATCCCGAGTTGTGAGTTCCATTCTACTGTATGCAGCGCCAGTGTGGGGACATCAGCTAGCAGTAAAGCAAAATAAAAAGAAAATATGTTCGGTCTATCGACTCAGTGCCCTCAGGGTTATTTGGGGATATAGAACCATTTCAGGAGAAGCGGCATTTGTGATAGCAGGTATGATGCCAATTGACATTCTCGCAGCCGAAATGCAGAGACTCTATGGAAACAGAAACGCCGACACAAAGATGGAGCGGCAAAGGTCAGAGGAAGCATGGCAAAGAAGATGGGAACAAGTTCCAGTTGGCAGATGGACTAACAAGCTAATCCCCGATATTCAAAAATGGATGAAACGCACACATGGAGAAGTAACATTAGATCTAACGCAGTTTCTAACTGGACACGTTGCTTACCGACAGTACCTACATCGCTTCGGTTTAGATGTCTCTCCAAATTGCCCGACATGCGGGACCGAAGAAGATCCGGAGCACATTCTTTCCCATTGCAAGCGGTTTTCCCGACACAGAGCCAAGTTGCAACGATACACGAACCTGCCATTATCGACAGAAAATTTGGTTGACGTGATGCCGGCATCTGAAGCAGCATGGACCGAGTTGACAAAAACAGTAGCGCAGATACACGCAATTCTTCGAAAGGACGACAAGGACAGAAGAAGAAGAACTGTGAGCAGCTAAAGCTGACCCCGCCCACGAAGTAAAACCGATTGGCAGTCCCGTGGGTATGTGGGCGAAGAGCAAGAGGGGGGTTTTAGTCGGTAAACGCCCGACATAACCGAGGCCCAAGCTTGGTCCCAAGTGGCTTTCCCCCCTAAAGCAAAAAAAAAAAAACATAGATATATATATATATATATATATATATATATATATATATATATATATATATGTATCTATATATATATATGTATATATATATATATATATATATATATATAGATAGATATATACATATGTATATATATATATATATATATATATATCCCAAGTGGCTTTCCCCCCTAAAGCAAAAAAAAAAAACATAGATATATATATACTACTGTGGGCAAAAAGTA
>OZ022264.1:145121432-145163932 GCA_963978885.1 Nemotelus pantherinus
CACTTTGGGCGCCTAGCGCACACATAGGATTAAAAATTTCAAAAACATTATCATATTCACATTTAAAACACGTTCGGAACTCATAGCATAGACTTTATTTTTCCCAAAGTTATTTTTTAACAGAATAATAGGTATATTTTAAATATTAATAAAATAGTCGCCGGCACCAAAGGGTTAAATACTTTGCACTTTTTGTGAGACCTGCCACTATTCTGCATATACATCAGTGTACCCTGAAAATTTCAGTTCAAGCCGACGGCGCGTTCTTGAGATTTTTTCACTGAGATTTTTTGATTATATGTATAAAGATATATATATATATATATATATATATATATATATATATATATATATATATATATATATATATATATATATATATATATATATATATATATATATATATATATATATATATATATATATATATATATATATATATATATATACAGTAATCCCTTGACTTACGTCTCCCTTGTTATACGTTTTTTCAACTTACGTCGTTCATTACTTTGAGACCAAACCCTTGAAATTACGTCGTCCGTCCCTTGACTTACGTCGCCGTTTTCATAGAACAGATGTTTGTACATATGAAAACTGTTCCTCTGGTAAAAGGAAATTCCCAGAATTGTGTGAGCGTGATTTTCGTAGGAAAGTTTTCGTCCGGTTATTTGGAGGTGCAACAAAAAGGCCTGGGTTACTTCTAATATATTTTTTGTGATTGGTTTGATCAACGTCAAGAAATATTTGGAAGCCAATAATCTTTCTCATAAACCATTACTAATCATATATATAAAAATCTTCAAAAAAAATGATCCCGACAAATCAAGAAGTGCAGAAATTTCACTTCTGTCAACGATTACAAAGCAGTTGGTCGAAGAAAAAAGAAAACAAACTTTGCCCCAAACGCGAATTTCGACCTTCTTCGCCAGTAAACCAGTCAACCCACAAACAGTAGAAATAGAGGCTATTCATTCTAAAGATAATAACAATTAATGTGTTGCTTTTTAGTGCTTTATGTCAAATATGTACATATTTGTACATATTTAAAGCCGTCTATTTTTTCTTCGCAAGTTTTATAAATACGTATTCCGGTTTCTACTCGTTGCTTTCAGTTATATTTGCAATGTAACGTGTAGTCGTGTATAAGCACTTGATGAAGGGTGCAAGTATAAAACTTATGTGGACGAAAACCCACGATTTTCTTTAAAATAATGAATTATGTACAAACTTAAAAAATAAATACATTCACATTCAAAAAATAAAAGTTTATACATTTATCGCCTGGGGTTCCTTTTACCCTCGAGTTACGTCGTTTTCGACTTACGTCGCATATTCTCGGAACCTAATTCCGACGTAAGTCGAGGGACTACAGTATATATATATATATATATATATATATATATATATATATATATATATATATATATATATATATATATATATATATATATATATATATATATATATATATATATATATATATATATATATATATATATATATATATATATATATATATATATATATATATATATATATATATATATATATATATATATATATATATATATATATATATATATATATATATATGTATATATATATATATATATATATATATATATACATATATATATATATATACATATATATATATATATATATATATATATATATATATATATATATATATACATATATATATATATATATATATATATATATATATATATATATATATATATATATATATATATATATATATATATATATATATATATATATATATATATATATATATATATATATATATATATATGTTCGAATTAAAACCTGAAAGGAAATTTATTAGTGAAATAAATTTAAAATAAACAAATTGACTTACCTGCTGTCACCGTCGCTGTCACCGATTGTACACAATGGAGACTTGTCAAATTGTCAATTCGCCTGATGTTCTCGACAACTCTTGTTATCTCTTTTACTCTTACTAGTCAGCAATTGTAAAGTAATTTGTAGTATTAGTTCGCAAAGTAAAACTTGAAGTTTGTTAAAATGTTACAATTTGGATTGAAAACTTGAAGTTTGTTAATATGTTAACTTTGGATTGTAATTGATAAAATGTTGCTTAAAACTGTAAATTTTCGGAAACATCGTATAAATAGCAAAACTAACGGATTCTCGCTCTTTTTGTCTGAAAAACTTCGTTGGAACAAGATAAGTTTTGTAGTTTGTGAATAATTTAAATAAAATAAGAATTTTCTAGAAATTTGGAGGTTTTGAAATTTGCACATGGTCCTTCGAACCGGATTAATTGTCGGATCTACTGGTTTTGGATTAATTGTCGGATCTTCTGGTTTTGGATTAATTGTCGGATCTTCTGGTTTTGGATAAATTGTCGGATCTTGGTGGAAATATTGTTGGAGTCAATTGATAACGAAGTTCTGGTTTTGGATTCATTGTCGGATCTTGGTGGAAATATTGTTGGAGTCAATTGATATCGAAGTTCTGATTTATGGATAAATTGTCGTATCTTGGTGGAAATATTGTTGGAGTCAATTGATATCGAAGTTCTGATTTTGGATAAATTGTCGAATCTTGGTGGAATTACTGTCGGAGTCAATTGATACTGAAGTTTTGATTTTGGATAAATTGTCGAATCTTGGTGGAATTACTGTCGGAGTCAATTGATACTGAAGTTCTGATTTTGGATAAATTGTCGAATCTTGGTGGAATTACTGTCGGAGTCAATTGATACTGAAGTTATGATTTTGGATAAATTGTCGAATCTTGGTGGAATTACTGTCGGAGTCAATTGATATTGAAGTTCTGATTTTCGAATTCATTGTCGGATCTTGTGGAAATATTGTTGGAGTTATTTGATAACGAAGTTGTGGTTTCGAATTCATTATCGGATCTTGTGGAAATACTGTCGGAGTGTCGGATCTTGTGGAAATATTGGTGGAATTAATTGATAACGAAGTTTTGGTTTTGGATTCATTGTCGGATCTTGGTGGTAATATTGTTGGAGTCATTTGACAACGAAGTTGTGGTTTCGAATTCATTATCGGATCTTGTGGAAATACTGTCGGAGTCAATTGATATTGAAGTTCTGATTTTCGAATTCATTGTCGGATCTTGTGGAAATATTGTTGGAGTCATTTGACAACGAAGTTGTGGTTTCGAATTCATTATCGGATCTTGTGGAAATACTGTCGGAGTCAATTGATATTGAAGTTCTGATTTTCGAATTCATTGTCGGATCTTGTGGAAATATTGTTGGAGTTATTTGATAACGAAGTTGTGGTTTCGAATTCATTATCGGATCTTGTGGAAATACTGTCGGAGTCAATTGATATTGAAGTTCTGATTTTCGAATTCATTGTCGGATCTTGCTGGAAATATTGTTGGAATCATTTGATAACGAAGCTCTGGTTTTGGATTCATTGTCGGATCTTGGTGGAAATATTGTTGGAATCAATTTATATCGAAGTTCTGATTTCGGATCTATTGTCGTATATCTTGGTGGATACATTGAGGAGCATCGTTCATCGCTCTTGGAAGTTGGGCAAGTCCACATGTAAGTTCCTTATTTGCATGTTATCTATGTGTGTTAAGTGTGTTCGTAATTTAAATTTTTCAATCATACTTCAAATGAACATATAAATTCGCGTCATGCAACGTGATTAAAACCGTTGGTTACGGCAAAGTTTACGGTATTATCGTTCGTTTATAGGTAGGAGGACAGTTGGTTAACTGTTCGTCAATAGGCTGCTCATACCGCACATATCTACTTATATTACTTATATCTATAATTCATATTGCACATATCGTGGACAGTGAATTCATTCATTATCAAAATTCATTCGCGTCATGCATCGTGATTAAAACCGTTAGTTACGGCAAAGTTTACGGTATTATCGTTCGTTTATAGGTAGGAGGACAGTTGGTTAACTGTTCGTCAATAGACTGCTCATATCGCACATATCTACTTATATTACTTATATCTATAATTCATATCGCACATATCGTGGACAGTGAATTCATTCGTTATCAAAATTCATTCGAAATCGTTCAAGGCCAACGTTGAGCAACAGGGTGATTTCTGAGCTCGTCAAATGGCTCTTGCAATTTCAAATTTGGTTTTGCAGCAAAGGCTGCTTCGGGATCAGTTGGGTAAAATGAATACCAACTTTCGTAAAGACTCAAAGTCAAGAAAAACTGTATCGTATCTGCAAAACTTGCTATCAAGCCTGCTGACACTATACAGTAAATTCATTTCTAATCATGAGAAAATTACCGATCAATTAAGCGATGAAAAGGAGTTAAATTCACCATATTTCACGCAAGATCACGATCAATTTATTTCGACTCACTTGAATTTGAAGTCAGAACTAGAAGATTTGTTACAGGGAGCACTTGGGTCGAGTCTTCAAGAAGTTGATGGCAAGTCTGAAGTCAAGGTTGACGAACCAGAACTTAGACTGCCACGAATCACTCTTCCTACATTTAAGGGAGACTATGAAAAATGGGTGACCTTTCGGGATCTGTTTGTGACTCTCATTCACTCTAGAACCACTTTATCGAAAGTGGAAAAACTGCATTATTTGAAATGTAGTCTTTCTGGAGAAGCCGGAAATCTTTTGCAACATGTGGCTGTATCCGAAACCAATTACGATTCAGCGTGGAAATTGTTAAGTGATCGCTACGACAACCCACGTGTGTTGCTCAACGCAAAATTTAAGGCTTTATTTAACATAAAGAATGCTTCAGAATCAGCTTCAGAGTTGAAAACACTATTAGATTGTACAGTAGAATGTGTACAATCCCTAGAAGCTATGAAGTTAGGAAACTTAGGAGAGTCGATGATCGTTTATTTAACAGCTCAAAGATTGCCGCAAGAAACACGACAATTGTGGGAGCAAGGGCAGGCGTTAAGGAAAGATCTGCCAGCCTTTGAAGAACTAAAAACATTCCTACATCAACGTTTTCGGGCACTCGAAGCGTCAGGGATTTGGAAGACAAAGTTTGTGAAGAACAGTGCACAAATTCGAACTGTTCATTCGTTGCAAACACAAACACCCATCCTTTGTAATCAGTGCAAATCACCACATAGATTGACAGCCTGCGATCAATTTCGGCAGGTGTCACACACAAGTAAATTTGAATTAGTAAAAAAAAATGGACTTTGCTTGAATTGTTTGAAATCGGGACACTTTGTCCGCAATTGCCCCAGCAAGTTTAAGTGTGCACGTTGTGGAAAGGCCCATAATACCATCTTGCATAGAGATCGGTCGGAAAACGGAAATAATTTGAGTCAGCAACCAAATTATTCACAAATTCGGGAGGTGCATGTTTCATCTGCCATCGACCGACATCGAGAAGTTTTACTAGCCACTGCTATGGTCACGTTGATTTCGCAGAGTGGTCCTATTCAATTGCGTGCGCTGTTAGACCAAGGATCACAAGTTAGCTTGATTACTGAAGCAGCAGCTCAACAATTGGGAATAAAGAGAAGGTCAACAAACGTTATAGTGTCGGGTATAGGACATTCAAGTGACCATAAAGTCAAGGGTGAAATACAGCTTCAAATGAGAATTTCAGGAAATAAGATCTTAGAATTTAATTCATTAATTATGGATAGGTTGACAAATATGATTCCACCTCGTGCAATGTCCACGGGGGATTGGAATGAATTAAAACAGCTTAATTTGGCTGACCCATTTTTTGATCGCCCTAGTCGGGTCGATATCCTGTTAGGTGCAGATGTAGTGTCTAAAATTGTGGTTGGACGGTTCAAACAATTAGCGGCTGGACCAATAGCTCAGGACACTCAGTTAGGTTGGGTTATATTTGGGCAAGTGGATGAAGGGTACACGCGCAACACTGTACAAAGCTTCAAGGTTGAAATTAGCGAAGATTTGGAACTCAACGCACAGTTGCGGAAATGCTGGGAACTAGAGGAAGTTATACCACAGGTGGTCCAATCTCAAGATGACGAATTGTGTGAATTGCTATATACGAAAAATGTTCGGCGAGATGAGTCAGGAAGATATACAGTGCGGTTACCATTTAAGAGTAAAGAATTGAAAAATTCATTGGGTAGCTCGAAAGCCATTGCTCTTTCAAGTTTTTTATCATTAGAAAAACGCCTTGAAAGGGACAAGCAATTAAAGGCAAAATACAGTCAATGCATGAAAGAATATTTAGATCTCGGACACATGCATCCTGTCGACATTATGCAAGAGCATATTATAAGGAATGGTAAAATGGAGTGTTTAGCTCACTATTTGCCGCATCATCCAGTTTTTAAAGAGAGCAGCACAACCAGTTGCAGAATAGTGTTTGATGCGTCAAGAAAAACAAACTCAGGAATTTCACTTAATGATGTACTGCTAACAGGACCGGCCATACAAAATGACTTGTTAGCAGTCTTAATGAATTGGCGACGTTATCGGTTCGTTTTCATGGCTGACATCGCGAAGATGTATCGGCAAATAAAGATACACCATGAAGACGCTCAATATCAAAGAATCTTATGGAGATTCAATAAGGAGGATGACATTCAAGAGTACATGCTTACTACAGTTACCTTTGGAGTGACTTGTGCGCCCTTTTTAGCAATTCGAACCTTAAAACAATTAGCTGAAGATGAACGTCAAAATTATTCTAATGTGTCTCATTCTATAAACCATGAATTTTATGTTGATGATCTGCTCTCCGGTGGACAAAGTTTACAGGAAACTATAGACAAAAGGAAGGAGATGCATGATTTATTAGCTGCTGGCGGATTCCCACTTCGAAAATGGGTAAGCAATGATGTGAGAATACTTGAAGGAATATCACAAGAAGACATTGAGATGCAAACGTCACTTGATTTAAACTTAGATTTGAATTATAAATCGTTAGGAATTATGTGGCATCCTTTGTCGGATCAATTTAGTTATCGAAAAAAATGAATGGAAATAAAGATGTGCATTCTAAGCGACAATTGCTCTCGGACATAGCCAGGTTGTTTGATCCACTTGGATGGCTGGCTCCCATAATAATAACCGCAAAGATTATCATACAGTCTTTATGGCTACAGGGATTAGGTTGGGATGAACCTTTGCCGAAAAATATTCACGAAATGTGGACAAAATTTAAAAATAAATTGTCTATAATTGAAAATTTGCGAATACCTCGCTGGATAAATTACACAAAAGAATGTAAATTTGAATTGCACGGCTTCAGTGATGCGTCAACTAAAGTGTATGCTGCGGCAATATATCTAGTTTGTAGAAATGGTAATAGTACATGTTCACATCTAATAGTCTCAAAAACTAAGGTTGCCCCTATTCGTCCGGTATCGATTCCACGGTTAGAACTGTGCGCAGCCGTTTTATTATCGAAGTTGATGGCAAAAGTGAAAACGACAATCATCTTGCCAAACGTTAAAATCTGGCTTTGGGCGGACTCTGAAATTGTTTTGGCGTGGTTGCGTGGACATCCAACCCGCTGGACAACGTTCGTCGCAAATCGAACTACGGTCATTTTCGAATCTGTCGGAAATACTACATGGCAGTATGTTCCTTCAAAACAGAATCCGGCCGACTTAGCATCTCGAGGCATAGAGTGTGAGGATATATTAAATAATCGTTTATGGTGGAATGGTCCTGCCTGGCTAGTGCAGACAACAGATCTTTGGCCTAAAATAGCTAGTGTTCCTGATGTTAACTTAGAACTTAGAAAAACAACATTAATAAGTGTAATTAGTATTGTCAACATTGAATTGAATGACCTATTGAATAAGTTTTCGACCTTGAATCGTTTGATACGCGTGACTGCATACTGTTTTCGTTTTTTCGACCATACATCGAAACGATATCAAGGTCAAGATTTCTTAACTACAATGGAACTTAGTCGATCAATGGAGTTTTGGATCAAATATGTACAACAAACAGAATTTAAGTTAGAAATAGGAAGGTTAAAGAAGGGTGAGCAGGTGAGCAAGGATAGCAAATAAAATTGAATCCATTCTTAGACGACAAGCATATATTGTGAGTTGGTGGACGTCTTACAAACGCCAATTTAACTTATGATGCGAAATTTCCTATCATTTTACCTAAAAATGGAAAATTTATCGAACTTTTGATAAGGGAAATTCATCTTACTACACTCCACAGTCAAACCCAATTGGTATTAAATACGTCCTGGAGACGTTATTGGATTTTAGATGCTCGCACCAGCATTAAAAGGGAACTGCATAAATGTATAAGATGTATTCGAGCAAAGCCAGTTTTATTGAGACAGTTGATGGGCAACTTACCTTCTCCCCGAGTTAATATATCTAGGCCTTTCACGCACACCGGTGTGGATTATTGCGGCCCTATTGAATACCGTGACCGTCGGGGTCGAGGTGGTAAAAGGTTTAAAGGTTACATCGCCATTTTTATCTGCCTTGCTGTTAAAGCCATTCATATCGAGTTTGTTAGTGATCTCACTACGTCAGCCTTTTTGGCTGCCTTCCGGCGTTTTACAGGAAGACGAGGACTCTGCAGTCACGTTTATAGTGACTGCGGAACCAATTTTGTAGGGGCAAATATTGAATTACGTAAGATAATAGAGAAAAATAACAAGCATGCTGCAGAATCAGTCGCTCATGATAATATTACATGGCATTTCAATCCCCCAGCTTCTCCTCATTTCGGGGGGTTATGGGAAGCAGGGGTAAAGTCGATCAAGGCACACTTACGTCGAGTTGTCGGAGAAGCCGCACTTACATTTGAAGAAATGTCGACAGTATTAGTCAGAGTAGAAGCTTGCTTGAATTCTCGACCTTTGTGTCCCCTGTCAGATGATGCTATGGATGTCGAAGTTCTCACTCCGGCACATTTTCTAATCGGTGGTCCCTTATTGATGCCACCAGAACATGATTTGTTAAACGAAAAAATTGATTATATTAATAGATGGAAATACACGCAGCGAATGATCCAAACTTTTTGGAAACGATGGAAAGATGAATATCTATCGCGTCTGCAGGCTCGTCCAAAATGGCTTGCTAAAGAAGTTGAACCTTGCGTTGGTGATATATGTTTAGTTAAAGGTGAAAATTTATCGTCGTATAAGTGGCCGCTGGCTAGAATAGTAGAATTGCATCCGGGAAAGGACTCCTTGGTCAGAGTAGTGACAATACTTTCTAACGGGAAATTATATAAACGTCCAATCTCAAAAATTGCACTGTTGCCAATATCTAAACAAAACTCTTGAACGAATTCAGAATGCATATTTCAACGAGCATTTTAATGAACATTTGATATTGAACTTAATTTGTACTTGCACATATTCGTAAATGGAAACTCGAAGATAGATTTTACTAAACATCATTGTATTTGAGAGACTTTTGAATTAATTTCTTAACGTCGATTTAACGAATTTTTAAACTATTAAAGACAAATTGTAAATAAAATCGGTCACTGAATAACCGTGAATCGGAAATAATAGTACTTAAAAAATATTCATCTTAATGTGTTGTACGTATCGTCAGAGCCCCCCCCTTTCAATCCTTATATCTAGGCACGTCCTCTCCTGATCCTAGCTCCCATCAGCCTCCCAGCTTATATATATATATATATATATATATATATATATATATATATATATATATATATATATATATATATATATATATATATATATACATATATATATATATATTATTTATATATATATATATATATATATATATATATATATATATATATGTATACATTATATATATATATATATATATATATATATATATATATATATATATATATATATATTTATATATATATATACATTATATATATATATATATATATATATATATATATATATATACATTATATATATATATATATATATATATATATATATATATATATATATATATATATACAATATATATATATATATATATATATATATATATATATATATATATATATATATATATATATATATATATATATATATATTATATAGGCCGCTTTTAGTGAAAGAACGTGCCGAGAGTGGTTTCAACGCTTCAAGAACGGCGATTTTAACGTCGAAGACCAGCATGGCGGTGGAAGAGAGAAGGTTTTCGAAGATGCAGAATTGGAGGCATTACTTGATCAAGACTCGTGTCAAACACAATAAAAATTGGCAGGATCATTGGGAGTGATGCAACAAGCCATTTCAAAATGCCTGAAAGTCATGGGAATGATTCAGAAACAAGGAAATTGGGTGCCGTACGAGTTGAAGCCGAGAGATGTTGAACGGCGTTTGTGTGTTTGTGAACAGCTGCTTGCAAGGCAGAGACGGAAAGGATTTCTGCATCGCATTGTGACTGGGGACAAACAATGGGTTCATTAAGATAATCCTAACCACAGAAAATTATGGGGATATCCCGGCCATGCTTCCACGTCGACAGCCAAACATAATATTCACGGTTCCAAGGTCATGCTCAGTATTTGGTGGGACCAGCTCAGCGTAGTCTATTATGAGTTGTTAAAACCGACTGAAACAATTACAGGCAATTGTTATCGAACGCAATTAATGCGTTTGAGCCGACCATTGAAAGACAAACGGCCGCAATACAACGAGAGACATGATAAAGTGATTTTACAGCATGACCATGCTCGACCCCGTGTTGCGACAGTGGTGAAGACATACTTGGAAACTTACATACTTGGCCAGCGATGCACAATACTTTGAATCATAAATGTATAACCAGTTTTTTACAATAAAGCCACGAATTTCGGAAAAAAACGGCGGAAGCAAAGTTGTACACCTAATACATATTTATATATAATGTATATATATTTATATATATATATATATATGTATATATATATATATATATATATATATATATATATATTAATTTTTGGCCAAGGTGATTTATATTAATACTATTTTCTTCTTCAAACATTAGTAAAACTGTGAAATAATTTCATTTGTCCATACACAAGTAGCATTTTCGCCCTAAGTAAATCAGCATTAGCAATTTTTAATACTTGATCTTCTATTTGTTAGTGATACAAGTGATATATAATAATTTTACTACAAACATTTTGCTTTCACACTCACTAGCTTTCATAATCCAGCTACCGGTACCGGCTCCATGCGACTTTTATGTATTGAAAATCACCTACGTCCTAAACTACTAGCCATCGCATTCTAAAACTTTCATGATAAAATAAGTGAACTTTAAGTTTTGTTTTGTTATCAAAGTAAACAAAATCAACCTGGTCCAAGTTATTCAAAATACGATTCAAAATGCGATATATATATATATATATATATATATATATATATATATATATATATATATATATATATGTATATAAATATCTAGATATATGTATATATATATATATATATATATATATATATATATATATGTATATAAATATCTAGATATATATATATATGTGGCGGCTCTGTGAGAAAATGAAAATTGAAATACGCCGCCCTTTTGGATTCTCATCAATCCATGACAGGCGTGAAAAACAGCAGCAGAAGATTACCTTCGCCAACAGTGTACATCAACACCCAAATATATATATGTTTGATTTTAAATAAATAATCATTGATATTTTACTATTTTATTAACAGCTAAAGCTAACAATCGATAAGCTAAAGTGGTGACCCCGAGAGCGAACAGGCAACTTCAGGAGTAAAAGACAATTTCGACAGCCATGCCGATTGAAGAAGATGGAGTTGGGACAAGTGCAGCCACGGGAGCTGTCCAATCAAATGCTGTGTCGGTTCGGCTGCCAGAATTTACACCATCAAAGCCGGCACTCTGGTTCGCTCTGATCGAACGCTACTTCGATACAGCAAGAATTATGGCAGAATCGGCTAAATTTAGTCATGCGGTCTTAGCCCTTGGTGCACGTTATACCATCGAAGTCGAAGACGTCATATTGAATCCACACGCCACACATCCATTTACCACGTTGAAGGACACACTCGTCAAACGACTCAGTGCATCACAGGAGGACAAAACACGCGAACTGCTCGAGAAGGCTGTGATCGGTGACCGAAAGCCGTCTCAGTTTCTACGCGAGTTACGATCACTCGGAGGAACAGTTTTCACCGATGAGGTCATCCGTACAATATGGTCTAGCAGGCTTCCTGCTACCATTCAAGCAATTTTAGCGACGCAGCAAAATCAGTCGTTAAACCAACTCGCCGATCTCGCGGATACGATTGCTGCAACATTCAAGGGAAACACGCAACAGCTGTCCGAAATCACACAGGCTTCATCATCCTTCGAAACTGCCCTCGATTTGAGAATGGCACAAATGATGCTGGGGCTCCGAAAAGACATGACCAACATAATCAAGCAAGAGGTAGACTCGCTACGCTTTTCAACACGCACGGCGGAGCGTGGATCAAGGCGGACGCGGACACGTTCACACTCACGTAGCTACTCAAATTCGAGAAGACGGCATAACAACAAGTACTGTTGGTACCACAACGAATTTGGAGCCGATGCAAGAAAATGCACAACTCCTTGTTCATTTACGGCCGCGGAAAACGTAAACGGCAATCGTTGATGGCGGCCAACGATTACAGCCATAAATCTTGCCGCCTATTCATTATGGACCACAGCTCTAAAAAACGATTCCTGATTGACACCGGAGCCGATCTGTGTGTATATCCACGATCATGGATCCACGGCTCACTCAAGAAAACCACATATGAACTCGCGGCAGCCAACGGAACACCTATCGCAACATACGGGTTTTCAGCTCTACCAGTTGATCTTGGTCTACGTCGTGCATTTCAATGGAATTTCGTCATTGCAGACATTCCAAAACCAATCATCGGAGCTGATTTCTTAAACCATTTTGGATTACTAGTGGACATCCAGGGCAGTCAGCTCATCGATAAGCTGACCCAACTAACATCTCGCGGCCAGGTGTTTTCATCAAATATACACAGCGTTAAACTCATCTCCGGTACCTCACCATATCACCAGCTCCTCGCTGAGTTTCCCGACATCACCCGCCCTGACGGACGTGCACCCGTTGTACGACATACCACCAAGCACTACATACAAACAACATCAGGACCGCCTACTGCTGCCAAACCACGACGCCTCGCACCCGACAAACTCGTTATCGCACGCAAGGAGTTTGACTCGATGATTCAACTAGGAACGGCACGACCATCCTCTAGCAGCTGGGCTTCACCGTTACATATGACGACAAAGAAAGATGGCAGCTGGCGTCCCTGCGGAGATTATAGGGCACTCAACGCACGCACGGTTCCAGATCGATACCCAGTGCGTCACATTCACAATTTTGCGCAAACACTTCAAGGCAGGAGCATCTTCTCCAAAATCGATTTGGTTCGAGCGTACAACCAAATTCCCGTCGCGGAAGAAGACGTGCAAAAAACAGCCATTACAACCCCATTCGGCCTCTACGAGTTCGCATTTATGAGTTTCGGACTGCGCAATGCTTCGCAAACCTTCCAACGTTTTATCGACGAGGTACTGCGTGGATTAGACTTTGCATATTCCTACATCGACGATATCCTCGTGGCCTCTGAGAACGCCGATCAGCATCGAAAACATCTCCGACAGATATTCCTACGCCTCAATAAGTACGGAATAGTTATCAATGTACCAAAATGCGAATTCGGGGTCAGCAAAATCTCATTTCTTGGCTACGTTATCTGCAGCAAAGGCATCAGACCGTTGCAAGAGAAAATCAGTGCAGTTCTGGACTACCCAAAACCGAAGACAGAAAAACAACTTCGTCGTTTCATCGGCATGGTCAATTTTTACAGAATTGGCATGCCAAATACAGCACGCACACAAGCCCCCTTAAACGAACTACTACAAGGCAAGGTCAAAGGCAATGCTCCATTGGAGTGGACACACAAAGCAATACAAGCATTAGAAGACACCAAAAGAGATCTGGCGCAGGCTACGATGCTCGCACATCCACAAATCGGTGCAAAACTTACAATCATGTGTGACGCCTCTGATTTTTCGGTGGGAGCCGCACTACAGCAGTGGGTGAACGACAAATGGGAACCACTAGCATTTTTCTCGAAGAAACTGAAACCTGCAGAAACTTGCTACAGCGCGTTTGATCGAGAGCTCCTCGCCATCTATATGGCAATCAAACAATTTCGCCACATGCTGGAAGCACGAGTATTCACTGTCTACACAGATCACATGCCATTAACGTTTGCATTCCGACAAAAGCTCGAAAAGGCTTCTCCACGACAATCCAGGCACCTCGATTTCATCAGTCAGTTTACGACTGACATACAGCATGTATCAGGCAAGGACAATATAGTCGCCGACGCACTCTCACGCATTGAGTCACTAGAGGCGCCCATCAACTATACAGAACTTGCGAAATCACAGGAAGTTGACGAGGAGCTGAAAACTCTATTGCATTCAGCATCAAGCTTAAAACTTAAGAAATTTCAGATACCAGGTGCAAATGCGCAAGTTCTTTGTGACACATCAACGGCAAAATTGCGACCATACATCACACCGGCATTCAGAAGAGCAGCATTCACCTCTATTCACCGCCTCGCTCACCCGGGACCCAAGACGTCAGCAAAACTCGTTACCCAACGATATGTTTGGCCTTCCGTGAAGAAAGACTGTCGTACATGGGCACGAGCATGCATACAATGCCAACAATCGAAAATTTCCCGACACGTGCATGCGCCTGTTGGAAATTTTCCACCACCGTCTGCCAGGTTGGAACACATACACCTGGACATTATCATCATGCCACCGTCAGAAGGGCAGCGATACTGCCTCACGTGCGTCGATCGGTACACACGATGGCCCGAAGCCATTCCCATGGCTGATCAAGAAGCCGAAACAGTGGCTCGAGCATTTTGGGAAAACTGGATAGTACGTTTCGGCCCACCGCATCGCATCACGACCGATCAAGGGCGCCAATTCGAATCGCAGCTCTTTCAAACACTAAACCGTTTAGCAGGTACCACCCACTTAAGAACAACCGCATATCATCCACAGGCAAACGGAATGGTGGAACGCTTTCACCGCGATCTGAAGGCTGCGATTCGATGCCACAAAGACGACCAATGGACCAGGATTCTTCCTACTGTACTCATGGGTATACGTGCAAATCATCGCGAAGATCTGAGGTTTTCCCCGGCAGAACTACTCTACGGCCAACCCATGCGCCTACTCGGCGAATTTTTCGGTCCTACTTCGCATGACAACGACGCAGCCTCGTTTATCAAGGAGTTGCGACGACATTTCAACCTATTGCAACCAGTACCCATCACGCGCCACGGCGAACGCACACCTTTCGTGTTAAAGGACTTATCAACAACGACGCATGTTTTCATCCGGCACGACGCGGTAAAAACCTCTCTCCAGATGCCATACGACGGACCTTACGAAGTAATCAAACGAGGCAGCAAAACGTTCGTAATCAACGTTCGCAACAAAGAAGTGACAGTCTCCATCGACAGACTAAAACCGGCGTTCATGCTAAGCCAAACGTCACCTGAAGGCCATAAAGCCATCATACAACAGCATCAACCTAACCGGCAGCAGCAACAACCACCACCGCCAAGGCGTCGAACAGGACGACAAGTCCGTTTCGTTGACCGCTACCAAGCCGGCTATTAGCAACTGCGACACATCTTCACACACCAACTTCATCGTGATTAAATCACTGGCAGGGGGGGTACTGTGGCGGCTCTGTGAGAAAATGAAAATTGAAATACGCCGCCCTTTTGGATTCTCATCAATCCATGACAGGCGTGAAAAACAGCAGCAGAAGATTACCTTCGCCAACAGTGTACATCAACACCCAAATATATATATGTTTGATTTTAAATAAATAATCATTTATATTTTACTATTTTATTAACAGCTAAAGCTAACAATCGATAAGCTAAATATATATATATATATATATATATATATATATATATATATATATATATATATACAGGGGCGGATTTGACCATTTCGCCGCCCTAGGCGTAAAACATTTGAAATTTTACAACGGGCACGCCTATCAACCCTTTTCCAATTAACCTATATTTTTTAGCATCAAAAACTTATGTTCACGGAAACTCACGATCCAAAAATCAGAATTAGTTGAAATTTACAGAATGTGTTGGTATAGGACCAGGTCTGATAGAAGTGATCTTGACATAAGGGCAATTTGGTGCCAGTGGTGCTAGTTTGAAAATTCACTTAGAAAAATAACTGCTCTTGGCTCTATAAATTCTGATTCAGCCATTCGATTTTGACGAAATTCACACAGTAGCTGAAACTTCCACGTTTGGTAGAAATTTGGTTGAAAAATTCGGTTGGAGCTGCCAGCTATGGTAATTTTGGTGTCTTAAATTTGAAGAATTCCTGAGGAAAATAAAGCTCTTTGCTCTATAGCTTCCAGTACAGTCATTGAATCATAACAAAAGTAAAATGGCAAATTAAACTTATTGTAGGCAATATTCAGTAGAAATTTCATATCAAAATAATGATAGGGTTGCTAGCTATGGTCGTTTTTTTGTATTTTTTGGCATACCTTTAGTAAGCGATTTCATCATAGAATTTTCAAATCATAATGATCTTATAATGAAAATAAACACCAAACATTAAGATCTAGAAAATTTGAAAACTTTTGCGAATGGTAACCCTAAATTTCTTTGCATCCCTATAACTTCCAATGCAGTCATTGGGTCAATACGAAATTCGCACAGCAGGTTGACTTTAACGTAAGGCAGATGCGACAAAGAGTTGCCAGCACTAAGCCTTTTTGTTATTTCCGTTCCAATAAATGCTTGCATTAAGTATTTTCACCACAAACATTTGCAATGAAAATAAGTAAACAATGTTTAAATTTTCTGAGATCTGCACATTTTTCGGATAACAACCCCAAACACCTTTCTATCGCTGTAAATTTCGATGAAGTCACCGAAATTAAAATAAGCTTAGATTCTATTATTACTTAGGGTGTATTAGTTTTAAGTAGGAAAAGTAAGTAGTGGTAGAATACACACTCAAAATCTGTACAAATCCTCTACTGTTTTTCGAATATTAGTGTTTCTACCGGTTCTGATGCGCTAGGGTTTTTTAAATTGTACTTCATTATTAAAATTAGTTTCTATAAAATGAAATCTAGAACATCATAGGTCAAAATATTTCGTGTTCATCCTTAACTAATAACATATCGAACATTAATTTATAGTAGTCGAGTTCATAGTTGATCTCCAGTCAAGTGCGGAAGCATACTTTGAACGGAATAGTAAACTTACTTATAAAAATATGAGCGAAGACGTTGAAATTATATGCGATGTAAAGGTGTATCCGGTTTTTGACTGTTAAAAATTGGTATTTTTGGATTCTTTTTTTTTTTAGGAATTTCTTTACCGTGTGTGTATTTTAATAATTATTTGTCTGGCAAAGGCGCAATAATAGGGAATTTTAACGAACAAACCGGTGCCGGTTTTGCTCTGATATTCCTTTTTTGTGGGCTCGGGTGCAACGAAAAACAGCGAAGTATTCTAGGGAATCGAAAAAAATCACGCATTGTTACATATAATATAATTCACGATAAGGGCGGCAAATATTTCTGAGGCCTAGGGCGGCGAAATGGTCAAATCTGCCCCTATATATATATATATATATATATATATATATATATATATATATATATATATATATATATATATATATATATATATATATATATATATCTAGATATATATATATCTAGATATATATATATCTAGATATATATATATCTAGATATATATATATATATATATATATATATATATATATATATATATATATATATATATATATATATATACATACTCAAAAAAGTCTGCGTACACCTTACTAGTAATATCTAAATCATGACAAAAGCCCATGAATCAATAAAGTGCCCTTGATTAAAATACTTTGATAAGAAGGGGTACACTGCTAGACATGCATATATGCAGCTTTGATAAAAAATTCCTAGAATTAAAGAAAATATGGTGATTTTAATCTTAAGGAGTCTCTGATACGTCCCAAAAAAGTCTGCGTACACATCACACTGTTTGGGGATTTACAGTTAGAATTTACAGATGCAGTGCGAAAATTTTTACTAATGTTCGAAGAACATTGGTATTAAAATCGATTCGGCCAAAAATTCATATTTCCATATATATATATATATATATATCATCAAAAAATTTCAGTGAGATAATTTCGAGAACGTGCCATCCGATTGAGCTGAAACTTTCAGGATACATTGGTGTATATGCAGAATAGGTCCACGTCTCACTAGATGTCAATTATTGTTAACCCTTTGGCGCCGGCGGCCATTTTAGTGATATTTTTAATATACCTATTATTTCGTACACAAATAATTTTCGCATAAATAAAGTTAACGAAATAAATTTCAAACGTGTTTTACATGTGAATCAGATAATGCTTTGGAATTTTTTAACACTATGTGTGCGCTAGGTGCCTAAAAAGCGAACGGGAAAATTTGAAAATTTTTAAATTGCGATAACTTTTGAGAGAGCTATTCAATCATTACGAAATTTTCAGAACATATTGGTATTATTTAGTTGTTAATGAGCGTGCTGGCAACCCTGTAGCTAGGACAGGCACTGAAAGTGAAAACCTCCAAATTATCGTCTCTCTTGAAAAAATGCCGTTTCTTCAAAAAAAAAAGCCATTCATATGTAAATCTTCTGCTTTGTTTACATAACCAAAAAAAAAGAAAGATATGGTATTACGGGCACGCCTGGTAACCCTTGCCCAATTTACCTATATTTTTAGCATCAAAAACTTCTGTTCACGGAAACTCACGATCCAATGAGCAGAATTAATTGAAATTTACAGAATGTATTGGTCTTTAATAGGACCAGGTCTGATAGAAGTGATTTTGATATGTGGGCGATTCTGTGACAGTGGTGCCATCTTGAAAAATCACTAAAAAAGATAATTGCTTTTAGCCCTATAAATTATGATTGAATCGTTCGATTTTGACAAAATTCACACAATAGCTGGACCCTACTTCAAACCATGTTTGGTAGAAATTTGGTTGGAAAATTCGGTTGGAGCTGCCAGCTATGATAATTTTGGTGTCTTAAATTTGAAAAAATGAGAATTTGGAAGTGAAAACATTCAAACCATCGAATATCCTCAAAAATGTCCGTTTCTTACAATAAAACCAATGTGTATACAAATCTTATGCTTAATCTACACTTTCAAAGTAAAACATTGGAAATTTCATGTCGGACAAGAACGGTAACCCTTTCCCAGTTAACCTATATTTTTGGCATCAAAAACTGCTGTTCACGGGAACTCACGAACCGATAATCAGGTACAATTGAAATTTACAGAATGCATTGCACTTAAGTAGAACCAGGTCTGATAGAAGCGATTTTTAATTGCTGGAAACTCTGTGCCAGTGGTGCCATGTTGAAAAATTACATAGAAAAAAAACTGCTTTTTGCCCTATGAAATGTGAATAAGTAACCCGATTTTCATGAAATTGACACAGTAGCTGAACCTTGCTCTAAATTCTGTTTGATAGAAATTTGGTTGAAAAATTCGGTTGGTACTGCCAGCTATGGTAATTTTTGTGTCTTTGGTTTTGAAAATTCACTCAGGAAAATAAAACTTTTTGCCCTATAACTTCCAGTGCAGTCATGAAATCAATACGAATTTCATACTATTGATGGAACATAGTATTAACATTATTCAGGCCAAATATTGTTGAAAAGCCACGATAGGGTTGCCAGCTATTATTGGTTTTGTGTTTAATTGCAATATCTTTACTAAGCGGTTTTATCGTAGAATTTTCAAATGGTAATGATATTGTAGTGACAATAAACAGGAAATATTAAGTTTTCGATTATTTGAAAAAACTTGCTGCAGGTAACCCTAAAATTCTTTATACTCCTATAACTTCGAATGTAATATACCAGGGGGAGCAGATGTAATATATTATTGGCTTTGATACTGGCAAAAGGTTGCCAGCACGAGTCGGTTGTGCTACTTTTGTGTCAATAAATGCTTACAGTTAGTATTCATACCGGAAAAATTTACAATGAAAATAAATAACCAATGTTTCAATTCCCAAAGCCCTGCAATTTTTTCGGATCGCAGTCCCAAACACCAACTTCAGTTACAGCGCTGCAGGCACTGAGCATTTTCTTCATTGATGTTTGTTGAGATGCTGCTTTGAAAATTTTCTGTGAATAAGCAACTGAGAGCGAATATAATTAACAAGTGTTGCTCTCATAAACTTTGAAATTTATGCCACTGGTAATATCTGAAACCTTTCCACCATATGAGTTATAAGACCAAAATAAAACCTGGTGTTTGAATTAGTTTGGCTGTAATAAGCAGCTAGCGTGGTAGAATATGCACTCAAAATCTGCACGATTCTTCTACTGTTCTTCAAACATTAGTGCTTCTAGCGGTTCAGGTGCGCTAGAGTTTTTTTTATCTATACACGGAGAGGTTTGATTAAAATGTCAAAAATAAGGAGATTCGTCTGTAGTTGATATACCCTGCAGCATAATAATAAAAAAAACTCTAGCGCACCTGAACCGCTAGAAACACTAATGTTCGAAGAACAGTAGAAGAATCGTGCAGGTTTTGATTGCGTATTCCACCACATGCGCTGCTTATTACGGCCAAATTGTTTCAAATGCCACGTTTTACTTTTGTCTCAAGAATGCATTATAACTCATATGGTAGAAAGTTTCAGATATTACCACTGGCATGAATTTCAACGTTTATGAGAGCAAAACACGGGTTAATTATATTCGTTATCAGTTGCTTATATCACAAAATTTTGAAAGCAGCATCTCATATAACATCAATTAAGAAAATGCTCAGTGCCTGCAGCACTGTAACTGAAGTTGGAGTTTGGGGCTGCGATCCGAAAAATTTGCAGAACTTTGGGAATTGAAACATCCGTTATTTATTTTCATTGTAAATGTTTCCGGTATGAATACTAACTGTAAGCATTTATTGATACAAAAGTAGCACAGCCGACTCGTGCTGGCAACCTTTCGCCAGTATCAAAGCCAAGAATATATAACATCTGCTTCACGTTGTTATATAACATTTGAAGTTAAAGGAGTATAAAGAAATTTAGGGTTACCTGCAGCGAGTTTTTTCAAATAATCGAAAGCTTAATATTTGCTGTTTATTGTCACTACAATATCATAACCAATTGAAAATTCTGCGATAAAACCGCTTAATACAGATATTGCAAACAAACACAAAACCAACAATAGCTGGCAACCCTATCATGGCTTTTCAACCAAATTTGGCTTGAATAATGTTTATAATAGGTTCCAGTAATTGTATGAAATTCGTATTGATTTCATGACTGCACTGGAAGTTATAGGGCAAAAAGTTTTATTTTCCTAAACGAATTTTCAAAACCAAAGACACAAAAATTACCATAGCTGGCAGCACCAATCGAATTTTTCAAACAAATTTCGATCAAACAGAGTTTAGAGTAGGGTGCAGCTACTGTGTCAATTTCATGAAAATCTGGTTACTAATTCACATTTCATAGGGCAAAAAGCATTTTTTTTCTATGTAATTTTTCAAGATGGCACCACTGGAACAGAGTTGCCTACAATTCAAAATCGCTTCTATCAGACCTGGCCCTTTTTAAGTCCAATGCATTCTGTAAATTTCAATTTTATCTGATTATTGATTCGTGAGGTCCCGTGAACAGAAGTTTTTGAAGCTAAAAATATAGGTTAACTGAGAAAGGGTTACCGTTCTTGTCCGACATGAAATTTCCAAAGTTTTACTTTGACTGTGTAGATTGAGCATAAGATTTGTATACAGATTGGTTTTATTGTAGAAACGAACATTTTTTAGGATATTCGATGGTTTGAATGTTTTCACTTCCAAATTTTTATTTTTTCAAATTTAAGACACCAAAATTATCATAGCTGGCAGCTCCAACCGAATTTTTCAACCAAATTTCTACCAAACGTGGTTGTAAGTAAGGTGCAGCTACGGTGCGAATTTCGTTAAAATCGAACGATTCAATCAGAATTTATAGGGCTAAAAGCAGTTATCTTTTTTAGTGATTTTTCAAGATGGCACCACTGGCACAGAATCACCCGCGATTCAAAATCACTTCTATCAGACCTGGTCCTATTAAAGACCAATACATTCTGCAAATTTCAATAAATTCTGTTCATTGGATCGTGAGTTTCCGTGAACAGAAGTTTTTGATGCTAAAAATATAGGTAAATTGGACAAGGGTTGCCAGGCGTGCCCGTTATACCATATCAAATTTTTTTCTTTATTTATGTAAACAAAGCACACAATTTACATATGAGTGGTTTTTTTTTAAAGAAACGACATTTTTTCAAGAGAGACGATGATTTGGAAGGTTTCTCTTTCAGTGCCTGCCCTAGCTACAGGGTTGCCAGCACGCTCATTAAAACGTATTATTATCTACAACTAAATAAAACAAACATATCCTGAAAATTTCGTAATTATTGAATAGCTAAAGTTATTGCAATTTAAAAATTTTCAAATTTTCCCGTTCTCTTTTTAGGCACCCAGCGCACACATGGGGTTAAAAAATTCCAAAACGTTATCCGATTCACCTGTAAAACTTGTTCGAAATTTATGTCGTTAACTTTATTTTTGCAAAAATTATTTGTGTACGCAATAATAGGTATATTAAAAAAATCACTAAAATGGCCGCCGGCGCCAAAGGGTTAAAGATTATTAACTTTTTGTGAGACCTGGCACTATTCTGCATATACACCAATGTGTCCTGAAAATTTCAGCTCAATCGGATGGCGCGTTCCTGAGATTTTTTCACTGAAATTTTTTGATGATACATATATATATATATATATATATATATATATATATATATATATATATATATATATATATATATATATATATATATATATATATATATATATATATATATATAAATATATATATATATATTTATATATATAAATATATATATATATATATATATATATATATATATATATATTTATATATATATATATATATATATATATATATATATATTTATATATATATATATATATATATATATATATATATATATATATATATATATATATATATATATATATATAGAAATATGAATTTTTGGCCAAAGTGATTTTAATACTAATGTTCTTCTTCGAACATTAGTAAAAAAACAATATGCGAGGAAACAGTTTGCACAATTCTCAGGAAACGTGGTTACCATGGTCGAGTAGCACGTGAAAAGCCATTCATATCAACACAAAATCGTCTAAAGAGAATGGATTTTGCGAAAACTTACGTCAAAATGCCAAAAGAATTCTGGGAAAGGGTTTTTTTTTCAGAAGACAGTAAATTTTGTATATTTGGGATAAAAGGACGCAGATTAGTGTGGAGAAAACGTTCGACTGCATTGAATAATGCAAATTTGATTCCCACTGTAAAACATGGTGGCGATGGTGTAATGGTTTAGGGGTGTATGGCTGGTAGCGGAGTGGGACAATTAACTTTTATAGAATGGACAATGGGAAAGTATGGATATCTGAATATCCTAAAAACAATCTCAAGCAATTTGCTGAGAAATTAAGGCTAGGGAATGCTTTTTACTTCCAGCACGTTAATGACCGCAAACATACTGCTCACATAAATAAGCTTTGGTTGGTCTATAATGTCCCAAAATTATTGCGCACACCCCCTCAATCACCGGATTTAAAACCAATTAAACATTTGTGGGATTTATTTGAGAGAAAAATTCGCCACAATCAAATTACAAGCAAAGAATCACTTAAAAATGTCATATTCAAGGAGTGGAACAGAATAACGACCGAAGAAGCTACAAAGCTGGTTCACTCCATGCAAAATAGGCTAAAAGAGGTCATTTATAGGAAAGGGTTTGCAACAAGCTACTAAGGTGATTAATCGGATAAGCTAATCAAGGTGAATTCTAATTACATCATTAAATTATTTCAGGTGTACGCAGACTTTTTTGGATGCATTTTAATGGGCTTGTGGACTAACTTTTTTTTTTTTTAACATTAACATCAAAGAACGAGTAATGAGTTGTATCCTTGGTTACTATAGTCTTAACTGAAAGCAATAAACTAAAATTCTTAGTCATAAGCAATTGGAAATGTTCTTTATTTTACAAAAAAAATTTCACCAACAAGTGTACGCAGACTTTTTTGAGCATGTGTATATATACATATATAATTATATATAAATATATATGTATATTTTATATATGTATATTTTATATATATATATATATATATATATATATATATATATATATATATATTGTGCATAATGCTATATAGATATATATATATATATATATATATATATATATATATATATATATATATATATATATATATGTATATATAGATATAAATATATAGCTATATATATATATATATATATATATATATATATATATATATAATATATATATATATATATATATATATATATATATATATATATATATATATATATATATATATATATATATATATGCTACATATATATATATATATATATATATATATATATATATATATATATATATATATATATATATTTATATATATATATATATATAGATATATATATAGATATATATATATATATATATATATATATATATATATATATATATATATATATATATATATATATATATATATATATATATATAAATATATATATATATATATATATATAGATATAGATATCTACATATATATATATATATATATATATATATATATATATATATATATATATATATATATATATATAATGCGTATCTTTATATTACTGTATCAAATTACAAAATTGCGTTTCTCTGTAAACAAAGTATTTTATTAGTTATTTAATCAAATACAAATAATTTTAATATCTAACTTAATATTAATTATACAAATCTTACCTGTAAACAAAGAAACAACATTTACTGTTATTTGTCCACAGTGTATTTTCTAACGCACAATAATTCTTTCTTATATGTCTTTCTCCATTGAGTTCTGATTTGCAACTCACACCTCCTGTCGTTTTATGGCGACGCATCGACTTTATGGAGTTCAGTGACGTTTAGTCATTCGGTCGATGCCTACTTTATTAAAATTTTCGGTCGAGATGCAAAGTCAGCAAACTAAAGTAATGCATACACTACAATACCGTATGTGTTACTTTACATCTCCCTCCCTCAAAGAAAATTTTACTTATAAAATTTTTTCACAATCATATTCTTAAGCTAGTATTATCATCTAACATTTCATTTCAACCAAAATCAAATTCCCCTCTATATATTATTTAATTTTAGGAGCTGGAATGAGTTTCGTAATGTGAAACAAATTCGATTCCGCTTTTTTATATCCTGTATCTACTTTATAAATTGAGTTTGATATTTTTTCAATTATCTTAAAAGGACCTATTCTTATCTCATCTAATTTTTTTCTATTTAGTTTATTGCCATTTTCAACATATACCATGTCTCCACTGTTAAATGTTACATATTTTCGATTCTTATCAAAAATAGCTTTGTTGTAATCATGTGATCTTTTTGTATTTTCTAAAGCTATTTTTCTATCTCTTATTAGATTATTACAAATCTTAACTTGTTTTAATTCTTTAGGTAGAGTTGTAATATCTATTCCAAATTATAGATACTTGGGTGTAAATCTAGTTACTGTGTGTTCTGTTTCATTGTATTTTTGTATGCATTCATGTGCTACTGTTGTCCATGCTATTTTATTTTTATTTTCATTAATTCTACATCTTATCTTGTTAACAATTGTTTGATTCAATCTCTCATTTAGACCATTAGAGAATGGTGTATTAACAGAAGTGAAAATCAGTTGAATCTGTTTGTCATTTAAAAACTTCTTAAATTCTTTTGAATTTATTCCTGGATATTGATCGGCTAAAATTAAACCAATTCTATCGATATCTGTAGCATTTTCTATCAATTTTATGAAATCATTTGCATTTTGAGTTTTGGAGGTTAAAATAAATGCATATCTAGTGAAATGGTCAACTAAAAGATGTAAATATGTTTTTGTGGATCTAGACCCACCAAATCCTCCAATAGTATCAATTGACATTATCTCAAAAGGTCTTTCTGCTGGTCCTAAATGTGACATTAAACCGAATTTATGTTGACCTCTAGTTTTATTCTTTATGCATATTTCACAATTTTTACAAATTTTCTGTATATTCTCTACCAATCGATTTGCTGTATAAAATGGCGCAATTTTATTTTGTAGTTGTTTCACCCCTATATGACAGTAATCTTCATGAATTTGTTTGATAAGTTTTCTACTCATTTTCTCAGATAAGATTATTTTTTCTTTATTTTTTGATTTTTTGTAATATATTCTATCTTTATTTATCATTTTGTTCTTTCTATCTTGGATATACTCATTGTTTCGTTGATCTTCAATAATATCTTGTAGTTTTATAAAATTTACAATTTTCAATTGTTCGTCTTCATTTTCATTGGATTCTAGTACAGGATTTCTGCTTAAACAATCAGCTTCTAAGTTAATCTTTCCTGGAGAATATTTTATTTTAAAATCATATTGTGAAAGGTAATATGTAAGATCACCTAGTTCTTCATCTGTTCTAGATTTTATGTTCAAATTCTCTAAAGGTTTGTGATCTGAAAAAACTGTGAATATTTTTCCTATCAGCCAGTATTGCCAATATTTAATAGCCTCTTTTATGGCTAAACACTCTAAGTATATCGCTTTCTTTTTCTTTTGACTATTATTTAGTTTTTTTGAAAAATAAGCTACTGGTTTTTCTTCTCCGTTTGGTTGTTTTTGTTTCAAAACAGCTCCTATACCCAATATGCTTGCATCTGTATAAATGTATATTGGCAAATTTGGATCATATATTTCTAAGATTGGTTTTGAGCATAGCATATCTTTTATTTTCTCAAATGCATTTTGACATTCTTTTGTCCAAATAAATTTTTGTCCTTTTCTCAATAAGTTATGTAGTGGATCCAAAGTTATAGCAATATTTGGTATATATTTGTTGTAAAAATTTATCTTTCCTAAGAATTGTCTAATATTTTTTTGAGTTTTTGGTATTGGGAAATTCCTTATCGAAATCAAATTGTCTTTGAGTGGACATATCGAATTATTGCTTATTACAAGACCTAGATATTTGACTGAACTTTCTGCAAACTTGCATTTTGTAAATTTTAATCTGAAACCTTCTTTTCTTATTGCTTCTAATAATTGTTCTATGTGTTTCATATGTACATTGAATGATTCAGAAAATATCAATATATCATCTATATAATTTACTGTAAAATCTGATAGTTTATGTTTTCTGATTATATTACTCAAAATTCTTTGAAAAATTGCTGGAGATGTCTTTAATCCAAATGGAAGACATGTCCATTGAAATTGTCCTTCTTGTGTAACAAAAGCTGTCTTCTTTCTATCTTCTATTCGTAAAGGAATTGACCAAAATGCAGAATTTATATCTAATGTTGAAAAGTATTTGCAATTTCGTGTTTTTGTCATTAAGTCTTCTATCAACGGGAAAGGCTGCGATTGTGGTATTACAAGTTTATTCAAATCACGAAAATCAATACACAATCTTGTTTTTCTACCTTCTTCTTTCTTATATACCAGTGTTACCGGTGCCGCAAATGGGCTATAAGATTCTTCAATAAGATTGTTTTCTAATAGTTTAGCAATTTGCATTTCTATCTCTTTTTTATCTTCGACATTACATCTATATGGTCTTTTACTACAATATTTATCTATTAGTAGATCAATACGTGCTTCATAATCTTTTACTGTACCTACATCATATTTATCTTTTGCAAAAATGTCACTGTATCTTTTTATTAACTTATCTATCTCAAATCTTTCTTGGTAGTTCAAATGATTTACAGAAACATAAAAATCTGATCTATTCATATTCTCATTAAAATTTATAGAATTAATATTCAAAATATTTTCCTTTGAAATATCAAGTTTTTTTTGTCTAATTTTTAAATTTTCATCTTGAATAAGTTTGAATTCCTTAATCATATCTAATCCAATAAGAAAATCATATTGAATATTATCTCCATCTATTACAAAAACGTTCATTATCTTTTCTGTATCGAATATTTTTATCTTTACAGATATCATTCCTTTAGTTCTCTTTGCACCATTAATCGTTTCAAATTTTGTTTTCCATATGTTTACTAATTTCTGATTTTTTATGTTCAAAAGTTTTGAATGTATCAATGATATATTGGAACCTGAATCATATAATCCAAAAATTTCAATAGTATCTTCAACTAAGATTTTAATTTTGATTAATGGTGGAGTTACTAGTTTTTTGGAATATTTTCAAACAACTCAGTTTCTATCTCTACATTGTTAACGCATTTTATTTGATTCTTATCTCTCGCGTCTTTCTCATTTATTTTATACCAACATGAAGCTTCAGGATGAAAACGATTCAGCTTACCTTTCTTTTCACATATTTTGCACGGACGTTTTTGTTGTTCTTTTTCTGCATCATCTTTCACGTTTCTGCTTATTTTCTTTTTCTTCATTAGATGTTCTAAACTTCCCAATTCGGTAAATAAATCTCTGGGTTTTTTCAAGTTCTTTCTGTTGATTCTGTCCATTATAAATTCTGGCAAACCTACTGCAATAAGGTTGATCATAGTGCAGTCATCGATATTTTCGTTCATTCCCAATAAAATTCTTTCTTTTTTCAAAGCATAGTCTAATAGTGATCCATTCACATATTTAAAGAGAATAGCATATCTGATTGAAGACCAACCTTTGTTAGCATATGTTTCGATAAAATTTTCTTTCCAAATTTTCCATTCTGATGTTAATGTATTCCTAATAAGCATTGAATTGTACCAATCTAATACTGAACCTTCTAGAAATAATCTTAACACTTCAATTATCTCTTCGTCTTTGTTAATTTGTAAACGATTGCATTCTTTTTCAAAAGTATCTATCCATTGCAATGCATTACAGTTCTTACTTGAAAATTTTTCGATGACAAAATTATCCGTTATCTTCTTCAAATTTCTGTTTGTTTCTTCATTTCTAGATCTAATTGGTTGTTCTTCTATATTTTTAGTGATAATTTCTTCTGGATAATAATCACCTATAACTACATTATCACTGTCATCCAGAAAGCATCGTAAATCTGCCGTTACATTAATCCATATTATCCTATAGTGATTTCTCAATTTCAAATTTTTGATCACATTTTTCACAATACTATTCTTCAATAATACTTTATGATCTGCTAAAGGTTGATATTCAATTGGAACTTGATAAATTCTCCCATCTGGTGTTCCGATTTCAGTTAAACATATAATATTCGTTTTTGGATCCGTCGATGCTTTCACTTCAATTTTAAATTGTAATTTTTCCATTTTTATAACTAAAATGTTGTTTTATAATGCGTATCTTTATATTACTGTATCAAATTACAAAATTGCGTTTCTCTGTAAACAAAGTATTTTATTAGTTATTTAATCAAATACAAATAATTTTAATATCTAACTTAATATTAATTATACAAATCTTACCTGTAAACAAAGAAACAACATTTACTGTTATTTGTCCACAGTGTATTTTCTAACGCACAATAATTCTTTCTTATATGTCTTTCTCCATTGAGTTCTGATTTGCAACTCACACCTCCTGTCGTTTTATGGCGACGCATCGACTTTATGGAATTCAGTGACGTTTAGTCATTCGGTCGATGCCTACTTTATTAAAATTTTCGGTCGAGATGCAAAGTCAGCAAACTAAAGTAATGCATACACTACAATACCGTATGTGTTACTTTACATATATATATATATATATATATATATATATATATATATATATATATATATATATATATATATATATATATATATATATATATATATATATATATATATATATATATATATATATATATATATATATATATATATATATATATATATATATATATATATATATATACAGTCCCTGGCCAAATTATTATACTCAACCAAAAAAAATCGAAAATCCCACATTTTTGCTGTGTATTTGCTTACGAAATATTTTTATTTACCAAAAAAAGTTACATAACTGTATATTTTGTCCGATTTAAAGATATAAGTGAAGCACAGCTCTCAAAAAGATCACAAAAATTAGAAAATTGGAAATTTGTCAAACATTAGTATTTTGTATGTTTTCCTTTAGCTTGCAATAACGCGTTAATTCGGCGTGGCATACTGTTTATAGAGGATTGTATCATTTGATTTATGTTTGGGCTGTTGTGCCAAGTACTATTGAGTACTGCAATGAGTTGTTCCTTGGTTGTAGGAGCAGATTTGGCGACTTCTTTTTTCAAATAGTCCCAGACATTCTCAATAGGATTCATATCTGGTGAATTACCAGGCCAATCCAATACTTGTAAATACATTTGGCAGTGTGACATGGAGCTCCATCTTGCATAAATGTACAGTTATCAGTGCCTTTGAACCATTTCCCCAACTGTGGCATCAACTTATTTTGCAAAACACTCTTGTATTTTGCGGAATTCATCGTTCCGTCTACAAAATACAAAGGCCCAGGGCCCTTTGAACTGATAACAGACCACACCATCACTGACGGCGGATATTTAACTGTTGAATTGATGCAATTCAGGTCGTATTTTTCATTTCGCCGACGTCTGACAAACGTTGATTTCTCAACAACTGCTTCGAATTTCGACTCATCCGAAAAACAAACCTACAAAACATCACAAATGACGAATATTTGGCAATTTTATATTATATATTCATTCAATATTTGCGGAAAAAATATAATACATTATAACATTACTTTTTTCCAATCATCAACTGTGAAATGTTTGTACTTTTTTGCCCAAGCATAGCGTTTCTGGATCATAGCAGGAGTCAACTTTGGTTTCCGTGATGGTTTTCTACCCAAAAGATTTTCTTCGCGCGAGTTAATTTACCTGCTTCACCTATACTTTATAAAGAATAAAATACTTGGTTAACAAATAAATGATTCCTTTATTTATAGCTCTTTAGTCCATGACAGATACTATAGTAGAAGTAACAATCATGGTACAACTAAGAATTAGGAATGCCGCTACAATGCTCGTATGCAGTATTTATATCTTTTCCTTATCGTCTATTCTTATCTTCATACCATGAGTTCATATGCGTTATCATATTTACGCTTGCATGGGCTCATGTTCACATTATCGCTTATTCAATATTTCCATATTTAGATAATGTTACGATGTTGTTTACTTAGAATGCTATCATTGGCATTTTCTGCCATGTGCTTATCTTTATTTTCTCATGGATAAGAATGTTAGTCATTAACTCCCCCCGTTGTTAAAATAAAGTGTCCTCACTTTCAATGCCGTTATCTTTTAAAATTTGCAAGTATAATTTACGTTTTTCTTTTTCTAGTTTGATTCTTTTATATTCGTTATATCTCTTCAAGATTTTTACTAATAGAAATATTATAAGTGAAGTTACTATGGCTGTAGTGATCAATATTAGAGTGCTTTTTACTGGATTCTTTTGTATTGGTAATATAAATTTATTTAAGGACTGTACGTTTGAAAATTTTAGGTTTGATTCAGATTCAATTATTTCTAGGATTTCTACTTCGTTATGTTCAAAATTATGCAATGTTTCAAGTGCTCTTCTTTCATGATTTTCGTAAGTTTCATTATCTATTGTTACATTCTGGTCGAATTCAATTAGGTATTTTCCTATTTTTAACTCATTATTTAAAATGTGTTTTCCTGTGAGGAATATCGTTTTTGGGTTGTCTTACAAATTCTTTGTCATTCTCTTGTATGAGTTTACAATATGCTTTCTTATTTTCTAACATTGGAATAGTACAATTGTCATTTGTTTTCTTTACTTTACATATGTTTACATTCAAATAATTCTTACAATTTTCTAAAGCAATATAATTTTATTTAGTAAAGGTAATTGAATTTGATCACGGTTCCCTTCTTGTCTATAAATCAGCATAGACAACGTATATCATTTCTACAGCATCGAAGCCGAGCATACTGAAACGGGAAACTTCGATCGTTTTGCGGAATCAGCCTCCGAAAGCAGAATCAAATTGGAAATGTTTTTGCGGGATGATTAAAATTGAACAACTTTTTATTAACTTTAAAAATTTTAATCTACATTGAAAATTCTATTTTGACAAAGTGGTTTCGAAAGTATGCACTGCTTCTCATCAGACACCAGCACACAGTGCATACTTGACTGGCGTGACCACTTGCAGGTGGAAATCATTACATTTTTATTTATGCTAGTTGTGACAAATTTTAACATCTCCGACTTATATCCATGGATATAATTTTACTTAGTAAAGGTAATTGAATTTGATCACGGTTCCCTTCTTGTCTATAAATCAGCATAGACAACGTATATCATTTCTACAGCATCGAAGCCGAGCATACTGAAACGGGAAACTTCGATCGTTTTGCGGAATCAGCCTCCGAAAGCAGAATCAAATTGGAAATGTTTTTGCGGGATGATTAAAATTGAACAACTTTTTATTAACTTTAAAAATTTTAATCTACATTGAAAATTCTATTTTGACAAAGTGGTTTCGAAAGTATGCACTGCTTCTCATCAGACACCAGCACACAGTGCATACTTGACTGGCGTGACCACTTGCAGGTGGAAATCATTACATTTTTATTTATGCTAGTTGTGACAAATTTTAACATCTCCGACTTATATCCATGGATATAATTTTACTTAGTAAAGGTAATTGAATTTGATCACGGTTCCCTTCTTGTCTATAAATCAGCATAGACAACGTATATCATTTCTACAGCATCGATTGCGGGATGATTAAAATTGAACAACTTTTTATTAACTTTAAAAATTTTAATCTACATTGAAAATTCTATTTTGACAAAGTGGTTTCGAAAGTATGCACTGCTTCTCATCAGACACCAGCACACAGTGCATACTTGACACAGTGCATACTTGACTCATCCCGCAAAAACATTTCCAATTTGATTCTGCTTTCGGAGGCTGATTCCGCAAAACGATCGAAGTTTCCCGTTTCAGTATGCTCGGCTTCGATGCTGTAGAAATGATATACGTTGTCTATGCTGATTTATAGACAAGAAGGGAACCGTGATCAAATTCAATTACCTTTACTAAGTAAAATTATATCCATGGATATAAGTCGGAGATGTTAAAATTTGTCACAACTAGCATAAATAAAAATTTAATGATTTCCACCTGCAAGTGGTCACGCCAGTCAAGTATGCACTGTGTGCTGGTGTCTGATGAGAAGCAGTGCATACTTTCGAAACCACTTTGTCAAAATAGAATTTTCAATGTAGATTAAAATTTTTAAAGTTAATAAAAAGTTGTTCAATTTTAATCATCCCGCAAAAACATTTCCAATTTGATTCTGCTTTCGGAGGCTGATTCCGCAAAACGATCGAAGTTTCCCGTTTCAGTATGCTCGGCTTCGATGCTGTAGAAATGATATACGTTGTCTATGCTGATTTATAGACAAGAAGGGAACCGTGATCAAATTCAATTACCTTTACTAAGTAAAATTATATCCATGGATATAAGTCGGAGATGTTAAAATTTGTCACAACTAGCATAAATAAAAATGTAATGATTTCCACCTGCAAGTGGTCACGCCAGTCAAGTATGCACTGTGTGCTGGTGTCTGATGAGAAGCAGTGCATACTTTCGAAACCACTTTGTCAAAATAGAATTTTCAATGTAGATTAAAATTTTTAAAGTTAATAAAAAGTTGTTCAATTTTAATCATCCCGCAAAAACATTTCCAATTTGATTCTGCTTTCGGAGGCTGATTCCGCAAAACGATCGAAGTTTCCCGTTTCAGTATGCTCGGCTTCGATGCTGTAGAAATGATATACGTTGTCTATGCTGATTTATAGACAAGAAGGGAACCGTGATCAAATTCAATTACCTTTACTAAGTAAAATTATATCCATGGATATAAGTCGGAGATGTTAAAATTTGTCACAACTAGCATAAATAAAAATGTAATGATTTCCACCTGCAAGTGGTCACGCCAGTCAAGTATGCACTGTGTGCTGGTGTCTGATGAGAAGCAGTGCATACTTTCGAAACCACTTTGTCAAAATAGAATTTTCAATGTAGATTAAAATTTTTAAAGTTAATAAAAAGTTGTTCAATTTTAATCATCCCGCAAAAACATTTCCAATTTGATTCTGCTTTCGGAGGCTGATTCCGCAAAACGATCGAAGTTTCCCGTTTCAGTATGCTCGGCTTCGATGCTGTAGAAATGATATACGTTGTCTATGCTGATTTATAGACAAGAAGGGAACCGTGATCAAATTCAATTACCTTTACTAAGTAAAATTATATCCATGGATATAAGTCGGAGATGTTAAAATTTGTCACAACTAGCATAAATAAAAATGTAATGATTTCCACCTGCAAGTGGTCACGCCAGTCAAGTATGCACTGTGTGCTGGTGTCTGATGAGAAGCAGTGCATACTTTCGAAACCACTTTGTCAAAATCGAATTTTCAATGTAGATTAAAATTTTTAAAGTTAATAAAAAGTTGTTCAATTTTAATCATCCCGCAAAAACATTTCCAATTTCAATATAATTTGTTTCATTTTTTCCAATGTATGGATACATTACATATTTTCCATAGGTATGTGCGATTGTTATAATTTCGTAAAATTTTATTCGATTTTCGATTACAGGGTATTTATATGTGAATATTATGTTCTCGTGAACTCTCATAACATAGATGTTTGAATACTCTAAGACATTAATTATGGGTACT
This sequence comes from Nemotelus pantherinus, assembly GCA_963978885.1. Classification (NCBI taxonomy): domain Eukaryota; kingdom Metazoa; phylum Arthropoda; class Insecta; order Diptera; family Stratiomyidae; genus Nemotelus; species Nemotelus pantherinus. The sequence goes on from OZ022264.1 coordinate 145,156,315, forward strand.
CGAATTTTTTCACTTTTTATTATATTTTTTATATCTTTAATTTTGAGTATGGACGATAATACAATATTGTTCTTGGCAAGATTAATGGCTTCCATCACATTCTGTAAATTCAGGTATATTTCGTTTAAAAGGAATGAGTAATGGGCTGAAGTTTCTTGAATTTCTGACAATCGTTTATTAAAGTTTGAATTTATGGCTTTTTGTTGTTCGTTATTCGTGATCAATTGGTTCAATGCTCCTTTTATTTCTAATAGATCATTGTTGTCAGGGTTTCCTGTGATGAACTTTATAATAGTCCCTAAGAAGTCTATAGAACGTTTCTGTCTATGTTCGTCTAATTGTTCAAGTAAAGTTTCAATTCTTTCTATGGTATGTATGTCTATACTATCAGGTTTGTTCCTTTTCTTAATTTGCTCTAATGCAATTTTATATTGGGATAATTCTACTATATGGAATAAGAGTTTAGTTTCTTGGAACGTATATGCGTGGTCTCCTTGTATTAGGATAAAGTTTTTGTTTCCTACGTTAGTTACATTGAGTGTCTGTACTTTGTATATTACTAGTGTTAGGATTATCCATTTGGTTGTTTCCATTTTGTTTTGTGGTATGGTTCCGTAAATTATCCTTATGGATGATCTTCCCCGTGGTAGTGAGAATCTTGTCCCCACGGTCTTCTTGTATTATATATTTAATGAATCTTTTACTGGCCTTGTTGCGTTGGTTGTTCCGTGCATACACTATGTCGTTCGGCTGAAAGGATTTATAAGATCTATGTTTATTCTCATGCCGTATCATATTCTCTTGTGATGATATCAATATTTCAGATATATTTGCATATTTATCATGATTAAAGTGGACATCTATAGGTTTCTGTTTAATAACTGAGTGGACAGTATTATTATATTCGTGGATTGCATTATAGATTTCATCTTGTGGGTTTGTTTTATTTTGGGTACTAAGAAGTCTTGTAAGTTCGATGATAGTTGAATGTACTTGTTCGATCGAAGCGTTTGTGGTGGAATGTCGTACCGGTGTTAAGTAATGTTCAATATTTAAATTTTGTAGTATATTCTTGGTGGTACTACTTGTAAATATGCTTTCATTGTCCGTAGTGAGGTGTGTTATTTTAGGAAATATTGTTCGAAATATCTGTTTTAAATGTTCGGGGATATTTAGTTTGTTGGGTATAAAATGAAAGTACGTATATTTAGAGAATCTGTCGATGCAGGATATATATGTTTGATTATTCATATGGAAAATGTCTGCTTGGATATGTGTGCCTGGTTTTAGTGGTAAAGGAGTTCTTCCTAGTATATGTTTCTTCGGGTGGCGTTCATATTTGTTTATATGACAATTTTCACAATTTTTTGCATATAGATGAGCTTGTTTCTTCATTTCTGGCCAAAAGTGTTTCGCTTGGAGTTCAATTATATTATTTTTCATGTTGCGATGTGCTCTATCGTGTGTTTTTCGTATAAGGTATGCTTGTTTTCTTTCATCTGTTTCGTCGATGAGATATTTCTGTGAGAATACTTTCTTATATGTGGTGTAATTCTGATATATTGGGTCTTTTACTTTGTGCCATGTTTCGAGATCTGTATGAAATACGGTTTTTGTTTTCGGATTTAGTATCGTTTTTAATTGTCGTAACACATAATTTATTGATGCAAATGTGATTTCCCATTGGGTATATCCTCGGAATGGTTGAGTTAGCTTTACATTTTCATTACTTCCTTCTCTTAATATTATTCGATTTTTAAATGTATTCGTTGCCTTTGATGTGGTTTTTATATGTTCCGTACCAGAGCTTTCTTCTAAGTGTATACTGTGATCAGTTGAATTATTTACTTCTTGTCTTGATAATGCATCTGCTACTACATTTTGGTTTCCTGATTGCGCAATTTTTGTAGAGACCAAACTATAGCTAGTAGTTCTTTTTCGTTAGTCGAGTAGTTTTGCTCTGTTTTGCTCAAAGTTCGTGATATAAAGGTTATAGGTTTCCGTTCTTGGCTTAACACTGCTCCTATTGCAATGTTGCTTGCATCCGTTGTTAATTCCAATGGTTTCGAATAATCAGGTTGGTATAACTCTATTTGTTCTCGTAGTTTGCTTTTTAATTCTTCGAAAGTTTCTATGGCTACTTTATCTAGTTTTATTATAGCATTTTTACTTTTATTTTTCCCTATTGTTGCGTTTTCTCCTTGAAGATGGATAGTCAGTGGTTTAGCTATTTGGGCAAAGTTTCTTATGAATTTGCGGTAATATGATGCTAATCCAAGGAATCCTCTTAATGCTTTTAGGTTTGTAGGTACTGGGTATTCGTTTATTGTTTCTATCTTTGCTGGGTCAACAGTTATTTTATTATGTCGTATTATGTGACCTAGATATTCGACTTCGGATTTAAAGAAATAAGACTTTTCTGCGGATAACTTCATGTTGGCTTTCTTTAATGCGTTTATAATTATTTCGATATGTTTAATATGTTCTTCGGGTGAGGAAGAGTATATTAATACATCGTCGATGTAAATATAAGCAAACTTGCCTATGAATGGTCGCAATATGTCATCAACACATCTTTGGAATATCGAAGGTGCGTTTTCATTCTTACGAATTCATATTTAGCTCCATTTATTGAAAAAGCAGTTTTCTCAATGTCTTCCTTTTTTATCTTAATCTGATGAAATCCTGACTCGAGGTCGAGCGTCGAAAAGACTTTTGCTCTCCCTAGATTTTGTATTGTCATATTGACATCTGGGATAGGATATCTATCCGTAATAGTATTAGAATTCAACTTTTGGAAGTCTATCACTAGTCGCTTTTTAGGGTTACCTTTATCGTCGGTACCTTTCTTTGGTACGATCCAGACCGGAGAGTTATAAGGTGATTTACTTGGCCTTATAATTCCATTCTGTAATAGTTTATTTATTTCCTCGTTGACAAATTCATTGTTATTATACGGGTAAGGATATTGCTTTGTCCAGATAGGGTTATTGTCTTTCGTGCGTATAGTTGCCTCTATAGTCGTCGTGAAGGGTAAGGTTTCGTTACACGAATTATTTCTCATAATTTCCCTAATTTTATTTGTATAAGTTTCATCATGAATTGTAAAATTTATTTCTTGGGAGTCTACTGATTTCTTATTTGTAAAGATCTTTAGGTTAAAATTTGCTAAGTCGAAGGTTATTCGTAACTTTGATAAACCATCAAATCCTAATATACCATCGTATTCTTTTAATGCATTTAATTCATAGAATGTGACGTTTTCACCTAAAATATTTATTATTCTTTTATAGAAAATTTTTGAAGTCCCATGCATTGTCTTAGTTACAATGGGTACATCTAGTTTTACATTTTTTCCTAATTTTATGTTTGGATTTATATAATTATTAGTACTTCCTGAGTCTAATAATATGAAAATTTCTAATGGCTTACTATCCGATCGCGTCTTTAATTTAAGGTGTGGTAAGCCTTTCAAAATTCTAAAAAATTACTCCCGTCAATTTCTTCGCGATCATCTGGGATATTGTTTATTAACGACTCAGTATTGTTACGATTTGTTTCATTCATTCGATGCATTTTTTGCGGGTGTCTGAATTTCTGTGAGGACATTTCTCTTTCTCGTTTTAGGTTGTTATTATTATTATGAAATTGATTGTTTCTGTTATTGAAATTATTATTATTTCTTCTGAAGTGATTTGATGAATCTACTTCCATCGGTTCGGGTCGTTGTTCATTGTTATTGAAAAGATTTCTGTTTGGCTGGAAATCATTTCTTCTATTTATCGGCGGGTTGTAATGTCTGTGATGCTGCTGAAACGGTATATGACGTGGTCGATATCCTGTATGGAAATGATTATCGAGTCCATGGACTTGCGTGTCATGGAACATCGTTTGGGCGGCTGCATACGCTTCACTCAGTGTTCTAGGATTTTGTCCATAGAGCATGTTCCTGGTGGCTATGCTGTTTAGGCCTGCGATAAACGTTCGAATGGCTTTTGATTCCATTTCGGTCGTTAGAGCCTTAATTGCATCTTCATTGTGATACGTCATTTCGACTTTAGCTATTACAAGATTTAATTGTAAGTTTATTTTGTTGTGGAACGCTTCAAGCGTTTGTGCGCCTTGTCGTAGAACAGACATTTCGTTCTCTAAAACGTATAAGAGTCTTTTGTCGGCATAAGTATGGTCTAATTGTGCAATTATTGCATCGAAGTTTTGTTTCGTGTTATTGTTTATTAGGACCTCTGCCGCTGAACCGATTATTTTGGAGCGTATGATTAATAATATTTCACGATATATGTTAGTATTCTGAAACGTTTTGACTGAGTTGTGTAATAATAAGACCATTTTTCTCCAAGGCCTGTATTCTACTCAGTTCCTGAGAAGGTATGTAAATTATTGAATATATTTACATTAATTTGTGTGGAACTGTCGTATTGACATAATTGATCCTCATAGTCACTCATGGGACTAGATAGGTTCATTTCTTCCATCTCTTGTAACCTCAAGTTCTGTGCATCAATTTTTGATTGCATTTGTAATACTTGAGTTTTTAGTGCATCGCATTCTGCTGAAATGCGAGTTAACTCCATTTTATTGCTCGCTGATTTACGTTTTGTTACATTTTTTATTAATTTTTTCGTTTTCGAGAAAATTTTATTTCGTGCGTTTACAGTATTTTCTTTTAATTATTTTCTTATTTTCCACCTCGTATAAAGGACGGGTGGTGACGAATTCTCCTAAAATTCTGTCACTCTTTGCAATGAGTCTACTTGTTATTTATCCTTCTCACATAAATGGTGGAAGGGAGCGAATTCTCTTAAAATTCTGCTCGGGTGTATTTAATACCCTTAATTTTTTACAATTTTCACTTCTTCTTATGATCTATCACGCACTAATTCGTTCTATATTATTTTTCACTATTATTCACTTTATTATTCACGGTTTGCACACAATAACTTCTTCGTAATAGATTTCTTTATTTTGTAGGGTTTTGTACTAACTTGTTTTCTTCTTCGTTGTTGTTCGCTGTAGCAGGGTAACTTTCCTTGATTTCGGATGATAATGCTCTGCACAGTCGAGATTCCCTCTTTTTTGCCGTCCGGGAATGTTGTATGACGTTCTCAGTTTCTGATGATATGCACCATAGGTTGAATCTGCTATGGATTTCCTGGTCCTTGTGGTGTTTGTCAGATAGCTGTAGATTTTTTGGCTGGACACGAGTTTCAAGTTTGATCGCTGTTCGTCCTTGCTTCTGATACGTGCCTTAGATTCGGTTGTACTTGTAGAAGGTTGATTCAGGAACTTGTTACAGCTTATGATGCAGGATACTTGCCTCGTATCCCGGTTGAGCCCCCAGTTAATTTACCTGCTTCACCTATACTTTATAAAGAATAAAATACTTGGTTAACAAATAAATGATTCCTTTATTTATAGCTCTTTAGTCCATGACAGATACTATAGTAGAAGTAACAATCATGGTACAACTAAGAATTAGGAATGCCGCTACAATGCTCGTATGCAGTATTTATATCTTTTCCTTATCGTATATTCTTATCTTCATACCATGAGTTCATATGCGTTATCATATTTACGCTTGCATGGGCTCATGTTCACATTATCGCTTATTCAATATTTCCATATTTAGATAATGTTACGATGTTGTTTATTTAGAATGCTATCATTGGCATTTTCTGCCATGTGCTTATCTTTATTTTCTCATGGATAAGAATGTTAGTCATTAACTCGCGCTCGACGGCGCACTGTTCTTTGCGAAACATTGATGTTGGCATCTTTTACAAGATTTGTGATAGCATTAATGGGTAATTTTCGGTTTTCGGTAACAGTATTTCGAATAAAACGATCTTCTCTCTTCGTAGTGATGCGATTACGGCCACATAGACCGTTGCGTTTTGAACTGAAATCGGCTTCAGATTGCATTTTGAGACTGATATTCCGTACAGAACTTTGGGAAACACCGCAAATTCGAGCAATTTCACGCTGTGTGTGATTTTGTGCTCTCAACATGCCGGAAATTTCTCCTACTTTGATTGCACACAGATCCTTTCGTTTACCCATCCTTAAATTGAGTATTCAACCAAAAAACTCTGTAAAAACCCAAGACAAATACATGAAAATAATGTGGAAATGCAGAAATATTACATTACTTGATTGTTTTCGCACAAAAAATCGATTAGAACTCTTAAATGTCACCTTATCATAACCAAATCATTATAAGCAATGACGCATGCATTTGAGACTTATACCATATAATTGCCAAAACATAACGGTACATGCAGTAAGTGACATTAATCATTGTCAAAATGGACTAAATAAGTATGCGTAATCGATGACAAAGCAATACTTGTCTCAAACTTTCAAAATTACTATGGTAATATAGCAAAAATGCGCAATTTTTAATTTTTTTTGGTTGAGTATAATAATTTGGCCAGGGACTGTATATGTATATATATATATATATATATATATATATATATATATATATATATATATATATATATATATATATATATCTATATATATATATATATATATATATATATGGATATATATATATATATATATATATATATATATATATATATATATCTATATATATATATATATATATATATATATATATATATATATATATATATATATATATATATATATATATATATATATATATATTTATATATGTATATATATAAATATATCATCACAAAATTTCAGTGAAAAATTTCAGGGACGCGCCATTCGATTGAACTAAAATTTTCAGGATACATTGGTGTATATGCAGAATAGTGCCAGGTCTCACAAAAAGCTAAAAACCTTTAACCATTTGGCGCCAATGGCTGTTTCAGTGATATCTTAAATATACCTATTGTTCTATCAAAAAATAACTTTTGCAAAATTAAGGTATCTAGAATGAATTCTGAACGTTTTGTTAAATATGAATATGATAATGCTTTTGAAACAATTAACCCTTTCTGTGCGCTAGGCACCTAAAATGTGATTGAAAAATTTGAAAATTTCGCTTGCATGGGCTCATGTTCACATTATCGCTTATTCAATATTTCCATATTTAGATAATGTTACGATGTTGTTTACTTAGAAAGCTATCATTGGCATTTTCTGCCATGTGCTTATCTTTATTTTCTCATGGATAAGAATGTTAGTCATTAGAGTTCTTCAGTTTTGACCGCTAACTCCTGAGATGTTTGGAAGTGCTGTTCCTCACATTTCCTCCACGATTCGGTTAGTCTTTCTAATCTCGTCTGAAAGTAAATGAAACTATGCCGTGACTCGCTGTCTTTCTTAAAATTCGAAACGACACGTTGGACCTGTTTAATGTTTACTTCCTGCAGCTGATAGCCCATGTTGTAAATCCGGTTCGAAGGACCAATGTTCCGATGTAAAGTTATTTTTAAAAGACTGTTTGATTGTCACTAGACCGAATGAATTTTTTATTAAAACACCTATGTTTATATACATTATTTTCATTGACTTAAAAAGTGCAATGCGTAATTTTGCTTACCTATAAAATGCTTGTGTATCGACAAATTGCACATTGCTAACCTGATTTATTTATTTTGATTAGTTTCACATATTTCAG
>OZ022264.1:145168932-145208932 GCA_963978885.1 Nemotelus pantherinus
TGCAATAATATTAAACTAGAGCAATGTACGCGATATGTAATTATGCTTGCTGAAATATGTGAAACTAATCAAAATAAATAAATCAGGTTAGCAATGTGCAATTTGTCGATACACAAGCATTTTATAGGTAAGCAAAATTACGCATTGCACTTTTTAAGTCAATGAAAATAATGTATATAAACATAGGTGTTTTAATAAAAAATTCATTCGGTCTAGTGACAATCAAACAGTCTTTTAAAAATAACTTTACATCGGAACATTGGTCCTTCGAACCGGATTTACAACATGGGCTATCAGCTGCAGGAAGTAAACATTAAACAGGTCCAACGTGTCGTTTCGAATTTTAAGAAAGACAGCGAGTCACGGCATAGTTTCATTTACTTTCAGACGAGATTAGAAAGACTAACCGAATCGTGGAGGAAATGTGAGGAACAGCACTTCCAAACATCTCAGGAGTTAGCGGTCAAAACTGAAGAACTCCAAAAATACATGGACGAGTACGAAAGGCTGGAGGCACTAGTCATCGACTACATTACTCTCTTCAGGGTAAAGATGGCTGAATACAGTGAAAAGAGCAGTCTAACGTACGAAACATCGGAGCAATTGAAGCTGGAGCGTATAAGGATCCCAACATTCAATGGAACGTATACAAATTGGTTTGCATTCCGGGACCTTTTCAAAAGTATGGTTCACGAGAATTCGTCCTTGAGCCCGGTGCAGAAGCTCCAGTATTTGCGCAATTCATTGCGAAATGAGGCAGAGCAGCTAATAAATCATCTGAGCATAACTGCAGCCAATTATCAACCAGCATGGGAACTTCTTTGCGAACGGTATGACAATCATCGAGCAATATCGCAGGAAATGATGCAACGGTTTACTAATATACCGAAATGCAATCATGACGACCCGGATGGCTTGAAGAGGATGCTGGATACTGTTAATCAACTTGTGGCGAGTATCAAAACAATCAAAATGGATCCATTCGACCTTATAGCCGTCTTTATGCTGGATCAAAAATTGGATGGTGAGTCACGTAAAGAGTGGCAGAGACACATAGGGAATACAATGGAAATTCCAAAATTATCGCAATTTTTGGAGTTCATCAAACAAAGATTTACTATGCTGGAAGCATTATCACTTACACAAACAAAAGTGCAATCGAAGAATTACAAGCATGGTGTATTAAAGGCCCATTCCGCGCAGGTCGAAACAAAGCAGCAGTGTCCAATGTGTAAAGCCTCTCACAAGATATATGAATGCAACGTATTCAAACAAGCAAACGTACTAGCTCGTCGTGAGCTGATTAATTCAAAGAAATTGTGTTTCAACTGTCTTAGCATGCAGCATAAGGTCAACAAATGTCCGTCACAGCATAGTTGCAAGGTTTGTACCAAAAAACACAACACACTCTTACACATATACACAGAAACACCATCAACCAATTTACCTATGAAGATACAATCCCACTGTGCATCAACGAAGTCGCATCAAGAATATGTGCTTTTGGCTACAGCATGGGTCAAAATTCAACAAGCAGGAAGCGAACCAGTAACTCTGCGAGCATTACTGGATACTGGTGCTCAACGGTCGTTCATTAGCGAATCAGCAATACAAGTACTGAGAGCCTCTCGCAGTCACGCCAAAATTAAAATCGGAGGAGTTGGTGCTGTACATGCTGTAACCACTCGGGGAGTTACGACAATCACAGCATTAGTTAACAAATGAAGATGGCTCAATTGGCGAATTAACGTTCAAGCCATTGATTCTAAAATCTATAACTTCACCGTTACCATCGGTACACTTGCCAATTAAAGTGCCAAAGGGAATTAGTACAGAAGACTTAGCTGATCCTACCTTTTATCAGCCATCAGGAATTGACATACTACTTGGAGCGGACGTATACAGTCAAATTGTGTTACCTGGGTTCTTAGTTGGTAATCCATCTGCCCAGCAAACGAAATTCGGTTGGGTACTAATCGGGACTGTACCACACTCAGCAGGAACACAAGCCTGTCATGCTTTAGTTTCATATCAAGAATTAGATCAAGCACTACAGCGTTTTTGGGAAGTTGAAGAAGTTTCATCTACAAGGCCAGCATCCGAAAGGGAAAAAAAAGCCGAAGAGCATTATCAAAACCATACAGTTCGAAATGAGACAGGTACATATTCAGTGAGATTGCCGTTTACAACAAGTGATCCATGGTCAGAAATTGGAGACACAAAACGGATTGCTCACATTCGATTCAGACAATTGGAACACCGATTATCACAAAAATCTAAACTTCATGACCAGTATAAACAATTCATGGAGGAATATATTGCTAAGGGACATATGACTCGATTACCAGATCGATATGTGAGCGGAAAGAACTGCTACTATTTACCGCATCATGCTGTGATCAAAGAAAGTAGTTCTACTACCAAATTACGTGTGGTTTTCAATGCATCGCAGAAAGGTTCGAATGGTAAGTCTCTAAATGATTTACTTTTGGTTGGGCCAACAATTCAAGAGACTATTCTGCAAATTCTCATGCGGTGGAGGCAGCATCGATTTGTGGTAGCTGCCGATATAGAGAAAATGTATCGGCAGATATGGGTACATAAAGCAGATAGAAATTCTCAGAGAATCTTATGGAGAAGTAGTCCAACTGAGCCAATTCAACATTATCAGTTGAACACCGTTACATACGGCACAGCGAGTGCGCCTTTCCTGGCAATTCGAACACTTCATCAACTAGCATCAGATGAACAACAAAATTTTCCGGAAGCATCTCAAACATTACGAACAGATTTCTATGTTGACGACCTGTTAACTGGTTCCGATTGCCTGGAAGAGCTTTTGAAAAGGCAATCAGATCTACGACGCCTATTGCAAAAAGGCGGTTTGCATCTGCGAAAGTGGACAGCCAACAATTCGCAACTATTAGAAAACAGAGAAACCCACGTACCGTTCAGTATAACGTTAACCGATGATATCAAAACTCTAGGACTTCGATGGCATCCAGTATCTGACGAGTTCTCATTCATGGTTTACAATGTCGAAGGTGAAACCAAAAACACAAAACGTAGCATACTGGCAGAGGTGGCTAAATTATTTGATCCTATCGGTTGGTTACAACCTTGTATTATAATTGGTAAAATAACCATACAAAAACTTTGGCTAGCTAAGAGTGGCTGGGATGACCCTTTGGAAAAGGAGATTGTAAAGGAATGGCTAATAGTTCGCAATCAGTTGCCAAGTCTTTCTAACTTACGCATTCCTCGTTGGATAGGGTACTCATCAGAAAGGCAAATTGAACTTCATGGATTTTGTGACGCATCAACAATGGCGTATGCCGCAGCTGTGTACATAAGAGTTATTACACCGTCATCAATAACAGTTAAGTTATTGGGAGCAAAGTCGAAAGTAGCTCCAGTTAAAACACAATCGATACCAAGGCTGGAATTGTGTGGAGCAGTGCTACTAGTTAAGCTGATGAACCAAGTAATGAAAGCACATCATTGGATAAATGTGCAAAGGTTTTATTGGACTGACTCTACAATAGTCTTAGCTTGGATTCAAAGCTCCCCGTCTAGGTGGAAGGTATATGTTGCTAATCGAGTAAGTACTATTCAACAAGAGAGTACAGTGGAAAGTTGGCACCATGTGTCATCCGAAAACAACCCAGCAGACATTGCCACTCGGGGAATGTACCCTGAAGAATTAAAAACAGCAGGTATATGGTGGCATAGACCAGAATGGCTCAGAGCTCCACTCATCCGATTTCCGAAAAAGGTAGTTATGTCACACAATGGAATAGAAGAGCGGATTGTAGCTCACGTAGTGACGTCATTACCTGAACCAGAAATATTCAATCGATATTCCAGTTTCGGTAAATTAACAAGGGATTAGCTCAATGTCTTCGATTCATACATAACACACGAAACCCTCAGTACAAACGCTCAGGCTATTTAACAACTCAAGAACTGAAAGCTGCCCACAACAGGTGTATTGTAATTGCCCAACAACACTCATTTGGAGAAGAACTACAACAGCTGCGACAAGCGAAGCCAATCACTAGCAATATTCGTTCACTCTTGCCTTGGATTGATACTGAGGGTATCCTCAGGGTAGGCGGGAGAATACAGAATGCCTTAGTCGGACAGGAAACAAAACATCCGGCAATTTTAAAAAAAGGTACTTTGGCAAAGTTACTGGCGCAGCGCAGCAAGCGCATCACCAAACATTGCACGGTGGTGTGCAATTAACCATAGCCACGCTGCGACTTCAATATTGGATATTGTCCGGACAGTCATTAGTGCGGAAAGTAGTTTACGAATGCTTAAAGTGTTATAAAATTATGGCGAGACCCAGGGAACAATTAATGGGAATTTTACCTCCTGCAAGAGTTCAGTTAGAAAAAGCCTTTATGAACACAGGTGTTGACTATGCGGGACCTATCATCATAAAATGGAATGGAGGACGTGGCGCGAAAACCACAAAGGCTTATATAGTTATTTTTGTGTGTATGGCAACAAAGGCGTTTCATTTGGAATTGGCATCAGATTTATCGTCAACTACATGTATTGCTGCAATACGTAGATTCATCGCTAGACGTGGAAAATGCCGTACAATTTATAGCGATTGTGGAAGCAATTTTCTGGGTGCCAACAAACAATTACAGGAGCAGTACAAGAGAATATTGCAAACAAGTGGCGCTGAGTTAGCAAATGAGGGTATTGAGTGGAAATTCATCCCTCCCGGTAGTCCCCATTTTGGTGGACTATGGGAAGCCGGTGTAAAGTCTATGAAGAAACATCTCTACAAAACAATTGGACATCAACTTTTGAATGTTGAAGAATTTACTACCCTTCTTGCGCAAATAGAAGCTTGTTTAAACTCGCGTCCGCTTACTCAAATAAGTGATGATCCAACAGATATGGCTGCTCTTACTCCAGGTCATTTTCTAACTGGGGACAATTTGTTCGAAGTGGAAAGCGATCCAAGTGAAACTGCTGCCACACTGCTAAAGAATTGGAAGTTAGTACAGCAAATGAAGCATTCATTCTGGCGTCGATGGAGTCAGGAATATTTACATCGACTACAGCAAAGACCCAAATGGCTCAAACCATAAGAGAATCCTAAAGTAGGAGAGCTGGTGCTGGTTAAAACTGATCACATTCCATCCATGCAATGGCCATTAGCAAGGATTGTAGAAACTCATAAAGGGACCGATGGTCTAGTCCGAGTTGTCACACTCAAGATGAACGGGAAACTTACAAAGCGGCCAATCACCAAGATTTGTATGCTTCCTTTTTCAAACAAACCGCAAGAAAACAACATACCAGAACCTTTGACAATTCATCATTCAGAACCAATAGTTTTGTCTGGAAAGAGGTCTCAGTCGATTAATAACAAAGAGGATAATAAACGAAGGAAAAGGATGTTACCTTCAACAGCAAAGAACCCGTTAGGAACCGTGTTATTCACCATGTTAATGGTTCTTGGGTCAGCAATATCACCGTCATTTGCAGCAGCTAACATTACCCAGTTAAGTGGCGGAATATACATTGAACATCTTGGATCAGCAAACTTATTACGAGGAAGTTTACAAATAAAAATACAAGTACCATTTGGAGACTTATCAAAAGACGAACAACACATACAAACCGTAAATGAAAGCATACGATCTATGTGCTCACTTGGGAAAAGCACAACAAACGAAATACATTGTTGGGACTTAGTCAGCCATGTTGCAGAGTTAAGTCAGGAGGCGATGCAAAAAATCAACACATTACGTTTTATGCGAGCCCGCACTAAACGAGGCATTCTTGGGCGAATGCTCACGGCAGTGTTTGGAGTAAATGAAGAAGTGATCACTGATGTAAATGATTTAAAAGAAAATCAAGATAGCTTGAAGCATTTAATTCATCAACAAGGAAAAATGGTGCTTCAGGCAACAAAAACTTTAAACACAACATCCAGTAAAATCAATAAACAGCTTGAAAGATTTCAACAACAGCTTCAAAATGGAATAGACCAAATCAATGGATTCAGAAAGTGGTATAGTATGACAGTAGACCACAACAAAATTAACATCCAGTTTTTGGCGACATATCAAAGAGCGATAAATTTTGTTCAAGAGGTCCATAGCAAATATAACAGCATTTTGACAGCCATTTACACACAGAAGGGAATCTGGGACTGTATAAAACTGGCAGAATTTGAGCCTACTATAAGGAACACGCAAAAATTATTAACAGCAAATTTGGAAATTCTGCACATAACAACTACAAAATTATCGGTAAAAAACACTGACAAGGCAATAGAAATATCTGGATTCTTGCCCATCATTGACAATCGAAATTATGAGTTAGTGAAGGCAACGGCAATCCCACAGCAGCAGAATTTGAATATTTTTGCTGCTTTAAATATTAATTCTGATATCCTTGGAATCAACTGTAACGAGCAATTATACTTTGAAATTTCTGAAACTTCTGTACTTGCAGCTCCAGAGATTGACACCAACAAATTTTTGCTGTCGCTACCAACACTAATCGACATGAAGACCAGACCTAATTGCGTAATTAAAGAAATGTATGCTGCTTACGGAATGAGCAATTGTTCTTCGCACAGATTTCGAGTTCACACACTACTTTGGAAGCAGATGGTCAATGCAAATTCTTGGCTTTTTGTTTCACCAAATCCCGTCCCAGCACAGACAGTATGCCTAGGTGTAAGGTCAGATATAATATTGCAGGGCACAGGTATACTAAGGTTATCAAAAGATTGCACGCTGTTCACCAAGGATTTTATACTAACGGCACAACAAAATTATAAAGGATCAGAGTTTCCAGTATATATCACACCAAAAATAGTATCATTTGACAACAGTTCAATGACAACACAAGAAATAGAAACCCTTAACATTACATCAATCATGAAAACAACAGATTCACTCGCATCGTTAGTCACCGCTCAAGAAATGATGAATAGAAACATCGACGAGATACCATGGAAGTCCGTGCGACATCATGTAACAACTGGTAGCATATCTACTGTGACATCATGTCTAATCTGCGCAACAGCAATTATAGCGTTTTTACGTTACAAATACCACAACAGACATTGCAGCAAACAGGACAGTGGCCCAACAAATACGTCAACCTGGTGTGAGGAACATGAAGTATAATAGCCAAGAGGCTCTTGGTGGGCGGTGATGTTAACACTTAATCTATAAGCTTAATTTTAATATAACACACATTGTCAAATATTGATGCCAACATACATTGTATTCATATTATCATGTTGCAATATAATCAATGTACGCATTAAGCATATTGCTCTAATTAATTTGTAAAGAGCAATATGCACAAAGTGCAATAATATATCATAACGCATATACAGTGTCAATGTACGCACTAAGCATATGCTCTAATTAATTTTGTAAAGAGCAATATGCACAAAGTGCAATAATATTAAACTAGAGCAATGTGCGCGATATGTAATTATGCTTGCTGAAATATGTGAAACTAATCAAAATAAATAAATCAGGTTAGCAATGTGCAATTTGTCGATACACAAGCATTTTATAGGTAAGCAAAATTACGCATTGCACTTTTTAAGTCAATGAAAATAATGTATATAAACATAGGTGTTTTAATAAAAAATTCATTCGGTCTAGTGACAATCAAACAGTCTTTTAAAAATAACTTTACATCGGAACACTGAGCATTTTCTCCATTAAAAATAGGAAGTATAGTACATATAATCTTCAATATTATATTCTCGATACAATATGTAGTAGATTTATCAATTTGAGTAGTGAAGTAGCAAAAACGGCAGAGGCCGAAAAAATGTAGTAAATTTGCTACAAATGTAGAAAGGTGACAACACTGGTATATATATATATATATATATATATATATATATATATATATATATATATATATATATATATATATATATATATATATATATATATATATATATATATGTATATATGGAAATATGAAGTTTTGGCCGAATCAATTTTAATAATAAAAATAAAGAGATTGGCATGTAGTTGATACACCCTGTACCATAATAATAACAAAAATTCTATGAAAAATCAATGCACAAAAATATTTGCCTCTGATAAGCTTTTCCTAAATTGAAGAGGTATTATTTGGGTTCTTTTTAGGATCGTTTATAGGTCTTTTTAGGCTCTTTTTAGGCATTTTCAGATACTTGCTAGGTACTTTTTAGGTATTTTTGAGTTTCTTTGGTCCTCTACCGTGATCGCATTTCGATATTTATTATAAGTCAAACTTTTTAATGTCCGAAAAAAATCATCAAAAGTGAATTTTTGCGTGCATTGATTTTTTTAGAGAATTCGGTTGGATTGAGGTGTTAGGCTCATTCAACTCAGATCTATGTACATATACCACAGGGAAAAAAAACTGCCGCCCAAAAAAAAAATCGAACAGTGGCTGCCCCAAAAAAAATCGAAAATTTGCCGCCCCCGAAATTTGCCGCCCCCGAAATTTGCCGCCCTAGGCACTGGCCTACCAGGCCTAATGGTAAATTCACCCCTATATATATATATATATATATATATATATATATATATATATATATATATATACATATATATATATATATATATATATATATATATATATATATATATATATATATATATATATATATATATACATATAAATATATATATATATCTATATCAATATATATATATATATATATATATATATATATATATATATATATATATATATATATATATATATATATATATATATATATATATATATATATATATATATAGTATATATATATAAATATGAATTTTTGATCAAAGTGATTTGAATACTAATGTTCTTTTTCGAACATTAGTAAAAATATAATAGAAAGCAGCTATTTTTCATACATTAAAGTTATATATATTTTGGAAATAAAGCGGTTGAAATGAAAAAGTCGCGAAAATATGTCAACGCTTAACATGAAGATATATAGACAATTCTTCATTTACTATACTTTCAAACTGTTTCGCGACTTTTACAATTTACTCTTACAATATTTATGAACGTTAACGCACATATATATTTCAGGCATACATATCAAAAGTCTAGCGCATCAGAACCGCTAGAAAACTAATTTTGGAAGAAATTGTCTTTGAGTGACAAAAAAGTTTGGAAAGACGTAATACACTGTTTTGTAGAATCATATCAACCATTCTTTATCCAAAGCAACAAAACACAACTATAACACAAATTATGAAAATGTTCAGTGCTGGCAACACTTTCCGAACTAAGCAGCAATAAGTTTACCATAACAAGCTCGTACTCAAATCAACTTTTCCTTTGAATTTCGTTCTCATCGCAGTTCATCGAAAGTTTCAGCGGTTAAACGTTGTTTGAGGCTGCCATCCGAAAAATGTTCAAAACTCGGAAAATTTAAAAATTGATTCTTCATTTTTATTGCAAATGCTTTGCATATGAAAACGTAATTTGAAGCATTTGTTGGTGCAATATTTACGGAAATGGCTAATGCTGGTTAGCCTGTGTCAGCATCAAAGCAAAATACATACCAAATCTGCTTCACGTTAAGTTAAACCCAACCAGTGAATTTCGTTTCGATTGAATCACTGCGCTGGAAGTTATACGGGTGAAAAGAATTTTAGGATTATCACCCTCAAAACTTTTTAAATTTTTAAAGCGTTAATATTTGTTAATTTTCATTGCAGGATCATTTCCATTTGCAAATCTAATGACATAATCGCTCAGTAAAGAAATTCCACAAAATTACAAAAATGGTCATAGCTGGCAGCCCTTTCATGATTTTTGTACCGAATTCCTACGACAGTTTCTTCACATGAAGATCCATTTACTGCATGAACTTCGTTCTAATTTCTACACTAGCCGGAAGTTATAGAGAAAAAAGCTTTATTTTGCTGAGCAAATTTGCAAGATTTAGGAGACACAAATCACCATAGCTGACAACTCTATTCTAATTTTTCAGCCAAATTTTCATCGAATGTTACTTAAAGTAAGATCCAAGTACTGTATGAATCTAATGGCTGAATCGGAAGTTATGGACCAAAAACCAGTTTTTTTTTTCTCAGTGATTTTTCAAGATGGTACCACTGGCACAGGGTTCACTTTTCATTTCAAAACTCACTTCTATCAGACCTGGTCCTAGCTAATACCAACATGTCCTGCAAATTTCACTATGATCGGATAATCCGGTCGTCAGTTCTCGTGAACAGAACTTTCGAGTGCTGAAAATAGAGGTAATTTGGTGATGGGTTGCCGTTCTTGCGCAAATCGGAATTTTGAAAATTTCAATTTGACACGATGGACAAAGGTTTAAATTTATTAATGATCTGATTTTTTTGTCAAAAATCAAACATTTTTCAGGAAGGTCAATGATTTGAAGGTTTTTTTTCAGGAGCCTGCCGTAGCTACAGGACTAACCGCACTATCTTGAAAATCACGGTGTGCTAAATTTTAGTCAACATTAATACGCTCTGCAAATTTCACGATGATCCATTGTTTTTCTTAGAAATAATGACAAATCAAAATTTGAAAAAAATTCTTGCCTACTTTTAGGCATGCTGCACCCACACACGGCTCAAAATTTCCAACATTTTAACTTAAACAGGCTTAAAACATAATTAGTTTTCATTTCCAAACATTTATTTTAACAAAAATGTCCACTGCTTGGAAATATAGGAGTACCAGAAAATTCACTAAAACGCTTGCCGCCACCAAAAAGTTTAGGATATCTGAATTCTAGCAAGTTATGGACCTACTTACTATACACATCTACGTTCTCCGAAAATTTCAGCTCAATCGGATCGGCCACTCCAGAGATTATCTCGGAAAATCATTTTGCAGATATATATATATATATATATATATATATATATATATATATATATATATATATATATATATATATATATATATATATATATATATATATATATATATATATATATATATGTAAATAAAGAAATATGAATTTTCGGCGAAAAGAGTTTAATACTAATTTTCTTTGAAAATTAGTAAAAATATCAAGGTTCAGATTTCCCACGACAAATAGTTTTATTTACTTTTCTCTTACTTCTGATTCCTGGTTTTTCCCCCCTAATTAGAAAGATGAAAAATAATTTTAAGCAGAATGTGTATCAGTAAAGAGTTTGATGCAAGACAGAACTTCTGCAGTCCTTAATTAAAAGTTCTTAGCTCCATTTTTGTAGTTTTTAAACGAAGTTGCTAACGGAAAAGATATTTCTTTAATATTACTTACCAAAAATATGAAACAAATTCACTTGAGAAAACAATCAACATAAACTTAAAATCTTAAATCACTCACAGTATGAATTGTTGCAGTCTCTTTTTTCTTTCATTTAAACTTTCTTATGGCAAGCTCTGGCAAAAAATGATATTTTAGTTCATAGGAATGAATCTTTTAATCACTACACGCAAATATTAGCGGACCTTGCCTGAAAATGTTTCAACTTAGTTGACTTACAATTCTGCAAGCATTAGATTTCCCTTTTTGGCGTAAAAAAAATAGAGCTAAAATTTTTAAACTAAGAAAAAGTGCTACATTCTGCAGATGTGACAATAATGTTAGCCGATTTGTTTATAAACATGCTTCAGAAACAAACTGCTGGCAGGTTACAAAGACAAAGCTTAATGCGCTCTATTACATCATGAAATAAACCCAAAAATTGCATTCTGGTGCTTATGACTTTTTTCTTATCGCGGCAAAACTCATTACTAAAGACTAGCATAAGAAACAATTTAGTTTTTAGATAGCCAGTGAAATTGTAACTTCATATTTGTATCTCAACTATATAATCTTCAAGTCCTGTTTTTTATGTGAACAATACGACTATCGAAAGTAACGTTCACATAAAAATAGCACAACGCCAGTATTGAATGAATCGATCGACATTTTATTCCATTCTCGAACCATTCATAAGCCGATCCATCACGGCTTATTTTTCTTAAATCGAGACAATGAAAGCATTTCAGCGAGGAACGAAAAGAGACAAACACAAGGCAACACACATTTATTCAAAGCATCTAGTGGGTCGCAAATAAAAATTTAAAGTAAAGTAAAAAATATTTTATTATTATAATTATTTTTGTTAATATAAGTTCAAATTCAAGTGATACAGACTTATGAATTTCGGCTTATGAATGGGAATTTTCACGTTAGATAATATGACGGAAGCCCAAAGGAATCGGGTTGCATGAACGCTTCGCCACTGGTACCCACCACTCGATAAGGTGACAGGCAGGGCCGTTGTAGCATCCAACTTGTGAAGTATACTCGTCGGATGCTAACAGCCTAGACGGTAAGGCAGCTTAATAAAGACACGCGCGAAAAACTCTAAAATCAGGGCACCAAGAAAATCCCAGTCGATAAGTTATACGACGGACAAACGGAACGGTAGCGCGAAACGAACCGAAAAGAATAATTTTATATAGAAGGATATTAATGCAGACAAGATGCTTAGGACGTTTTCACCATCCCGGCCCACTGAATACGTCTCCTTGATATCAGGGTCTCCTAGCAGCGTGCGGTGACACGCAAATATTGCATTCGCCTTGCCAGCAGCAGCAACAGCATCATGTCAACCTGGAAAATCAGCTAATTCACCACAACGTAACAGATTCTAGATCGATCAAGAATACTTATCTGATACGGAATCCAAACGCAGTCCAGCATGAAAACAACTCGACTTCATCAGCTAATTCTTGTCCACCGGTGCCGCTAACATCAACGAGACATAGTGCAAAGTTTGTGGGAATGGAAACCCCTTGCACTCAATCATCATAAGCCTCAAACGAACGGATAATATTTGGCCAAAAGGAAAAGAAATGCCCTTCCGTTGAAGCGATAACAAGCAGTTCTTCGAACACAACATCTACAAACAATCGAGAATTAAAATAAGCAATGACAAGAAAGAACGCGACCACTAAGTAAAGATTAACGCTTTAGAAGAGACGAGTACAGAGAAAGCAGGATCCACTTTTGTATTACACTGGCGAGTGGAAAAACATTCGATTTGCAATAAGAAGACTCTATATACAAATGGAAGAATAATAAGTCACTTTGACAGCCAACTTCGCAAACGTCAAAATCCAAACTACAAAATTCGGTCGTCGTACAAATTTCGCGCAGAGCAACACACTTTGGCAAAACCCATCTTCGGGTTCTGGAATAGGATAAGCGCGTGTGTAAGGACGTTCAACTAATCATACAGGAAAAGAAAAAGTACCGTAGGGCTGATGAAAAGCAGCGGTACGGAATAGAAGTAGCGAGTCATTCTTGATACTGGCTTGGACGAACCGAAGCGAACATTTCGAAACAGGTGAAGTGAAAAGATCTTTGATACTGGTGTAGACGAACCAAGGCAAACATTTTGAATAGCTGGAAATTTCGAACAGGTGAAGAGAAAATATTCTTGATACTGGCGTGGACAAACCAAGGCAAACATTTTGAATATCTGGAATTTTGACGCCATGATGATACGGCCATGATGAAACTTGCATCCCTCTGAACCGAGACAACGACGGGGTCGGAGTCGATTTCTTTTTTTTTTTGCTTTCGTTATTGAAATCGATTGAGGCTAGTGCTAGTTAAATTACATTTTGATAAGCTTAATAGTTTATATATAGTTATATTTCATTTCGTAAACCTTCTTTTGCTTGGAAAGGCAACCAGTTTATGCCAGGCAAGGTGTAATTAAAATTGTGAAAGAGTGGAATGGTGGAGAACGTTAGGCGTGAACTAAAATATACTTGTAACTTTCGTTTCCAAGAATATAAGAATGTTAAGCGTTGATTGAGAATAGATGGGAACTTTCTTTTCCACGAATATAAGAATGTTAAGTGTGGGTTAAGAGAAGATTTTAACTTTCGTTTCCAAGAATATAAGAATGTTAAGCGCAAATTTAGACTAGTTTGTATTTACTCTTGTTTCCGAGAATATGTACAAGTTGGGCGTGAATTAAGAACAGTTGGTACCTTTCGTTTCCAAGAATATGTGCAAGTTAAGTGGGAGCTAAGCACAGTTTGTACTTTTCGTTTTCAAGAATATGTGCAAGTTAGGCGTGAATTAAGAATAGGTGGTACCTCTTGTTTCCAAGAATATAGGCTAAACCAGTGCAGATTTGGTACAACGTGGAAGCATTGTAACGTATACATTGACATATAGTGGTCGTGAATTGTTGCCTTCTGAACGGGGCAAGGCAGGTTGGGGTACCCTGATAGCAAGGTGTACCCTCTGGGCCCCAGCTATATAATCTCTGGGTAAAGTGCTTGGTTACTTTTCAGGGCCCCGCTGACAAATTCGAGCCGTAAGCTAACTCGACGGCTCGTGGTCTTACCTTTGGGTGGGTGAGTGACGTCCACGCCCAATCTTCGTTGAGCAATTGTTACCTCCCCTGCCTTCGGGAGGACAAGATCTGGGTGGGTCCGTGTAGGTCCCGGTCTAGCCCAATGGAAATGGGCGTGGGCGCCACTCACTCACCCCTAAAATGGACCTGGAGCCGTTGAGTGAGGTTTGGCTCCCCCAGAATCTCGTTTCAGTTCGGTTGGGCGCCTCAACCCGCGCAAGCTCGATTCGCCACCAATAAAATATGAACCTAGGCCACCTGTAAATCACTATGCAAGCTTGAAACACTAGTAATGCTAACTACTATTCTTGCACCCGCAATTCGGAGTGCGAACTCGAATCGCCACAAATGAAATATGAATCACTAACGCACGTAAAACACTATGTGAGCTCGAATTTGAAATTAAACCCGTCCCGATGTATCTCTACTATTCTTGAATTCGCGAAAGATTGGTTCGGGATTCACTTACGATCATTACCCCGATGCGGGGCCTGCCGAGACTGAAATTCACTTTATCCTAACTTCAATCTTACTCCCGGGACAACATGAAGTCACTTCATCTTCCAATTGCTTTTATTATCGACAACAAATTAAACGGCTTAGCAAGTTATTGACTTGAATTTTTATACGGAATTTACGCTACGCGGCCACCACTCAATTTTTTTACACAATGTCAGTGTACCTAGTAACTAGTATCGGTAATATTTCTTCTTATATTAATCTTATCGCTATTGGTACGATGATTATTTACGTTTCCCGCCAGAACATTTGCTCGCCAAAAATTTCATTTGCTAATTAATTGACTGACCTTTTTCTCCTGGTATTGTTTGAAGATCCGCCGAAAGTTCGAACGCGTTGACTCCTTTCCACTCGGTCAGCTCCGTCGGCGTTATTCCCGCGTGGATCCCCTTTTTACTTCAAAAGTTCGCTTCGCACCGAAGAATATTGACCATTGATTTAAAGCACCAGATTCCTGCTTTCGTCTACACCTTATGGCTTCGCACCTGAGTATTAAGAAAAAAACGTAGCTTTATCGAATACTCCTTCCCGACTTGCGAACGCCTCGCTGTCTCGTGTTAGAAAGCAGCAAAGAAAGCACCTTTTTCCACTCTATCGAAACCCACCTGAGTATTAAGAAAAAAAACGTAGCTTTATCGAATACTCCTTCCCGACTTGCGAACGCCTCGCTGTCTCGTGTTAGAAAGAACTTTTGCGCGATCTTTCTCCTCGACGTTCACTACTCCTGAACGATTTTCCTAAGCTTCCGTTGTTCAGGTGCAATGTACTCTTCGCTCATGGCACCCGAGGCACCAACCTATGGTGGGTTGCGAGATTCACCATGGTGACTGTTCCACCACAGCTTTCGGGCAGTGCGGGACTCAGGTATGACATATATGCATGGTGACATTTGGAACGTCACTGTCAGCGGTTTATTTACATCAGCAACCAAAACGTCGTGGCGATTTGCTAAATCCCTGTGATTCCGCAGCTCCGGTGGCCAATTTGATTTCTGGAGAAATCGCCCAGGCGTGACGGGTCATTAGCGGCAATCATCGCGGCAATTTATTGACGGCGGACAAGCCAGCGTCAGGTAAGTGATTTGTGCCATTGTTGGACCCGATTCTTGGTGGTGTCTTTTCGTTTCAGGGCGCCCGTGGACGATCCTGGATCATGTCTACGCCGCCAGCAGAAGCTATTCCCAGGGGGTACCCGGGAGGTTGGAAGTTTTGAACGGCTTTTCCCCAAGGATTACGGACAGGTGAGTTGGTGTTTACTGAGTCGTCGCCGTGTTTATGTGTTCCGGTCGCCAAGTGATACGTTCGCGGTTTCCTTCCGACTGTCCACGTTCTGGGGGGTCCTTCCTGACTGGTCGCCAGGTGTTCGGTCGTTGCGTCGGTCTCGTTTCTTAAATTAACTTAAATCTAGGTCATCGGCATCCGACCAATATATGACATAAGTCGGATGCCCTGACTCCTATTTTACCTACGAGTGGTGGGTACATTTAAGTGTTCGGCCTGCGAAATTGAGTGGTGGCATCGCGGATCAGAAAGGGGCAACCCTTCGGGGAGAAGGGTTGCTCTTTTTTTTTTTTTTCTTGTTGTTGAATTGAAACTCCCCTTTGTTACCACGTAACAACTCCCCCCTTACCCGAAAAGGATTTCCCCGGAAATCCGTCACCGATATTGTTTTCGCGACTGTCCCGGTAAATATAACAACGAGTATATAATCTCGCGGGTACGACATAGCTTTAAATCGAAAATGCCATACGTTCTACCTCGTAGTCGATCGTGATGGTCTGCCTGACGCGGCGCGGAATTAGTTTCCTAAAGCCTCGACATCGCCCTGTGCAATGTATTGCGTGCGTTTATATATATCCGGATTATAATCGTAAGTCCTAACCCTAGTTCCTATCCTACTTTTTGTAGGTATGTTCATAACGCGACACACAACTTCATTTCCTAACTCGCAATTCAATTTAACATTTCATTTGTGGTGTACCTACTTCCAGCCCATATTCTAATTCGTGTATGTGTGTTGGTAAAACGACACTAGTTCTATTTCATAACCCCCAATTCCACTACAATTTCCATTTGTTGAATGTATATTCCGAGACCCTATTCTACTTGGAATATGCCTGTTTAAAAACAACATTAACTCTAACTTCTGACTACTAACTCAAATAAAATTCTGTTGTTTTAGAGTCTAATCCAAAATTCTATGCATGTTTCTACAACCACCCTAACTTTAACTTCTAACTCCTACTTCCAATAAAATTTCGTTGTGCCTACCCTTGCCGTAACTAATTCCTATCTCCTAGGTAGTTACACGCAGTTACCCTATATTAATTTGATTTTCACCTTTTCTTTTAGCCGCCCTGGATGCAAATTCAATATAAAAGCGAACACCAGAGAAGTCAATGAGTATGCCAGAGAACATTTGGCCCCCCCCCCCCTACCGGGTTGTTGAGCGAATTGGGGCGCCGACGGGCATGTGTTTTGGAAAGTACCCCCCGAGAGTATTTCATGCCTGGCCGATGGTCTCCTGTGGATGCCTGGAACCCACTATGTTCGGACAACGTCGTTGGATCTTGTCAGGTATCAGCTTTTGTAATTGAAAGTAATCGAAATCTTACATGTCTATTATTTTTAGGTAATGTTCGGGTTCTACGTGATTTTCTCCACCTCAGTTGGTTTTCGACCCTCCCCCGCCGCTTAGTTAATTAGGTGACGTATGGCTTCAAATCCTTCGTGTGCCATACCCCCGCCTCCTTACCACTGTTATCTACCAACAGGTAGGTCCAACCCGACACTCTCTTGCGGATCCAAAAAGGACCAAGGTATTCCGGCGCCAGCTTTGCGGAGTAATACTTCACCGCGTCCGAGAGGGTGTAATTTTTCTGCCACACGGCCTCTCCCTCCTCGAACGAGACATCCCGCCTCCGCAGATTATATCTTTGTGCGCTCTGCTTAGCTGCGTGTTTCATGCGTTCCATTACCTTCGAGCGTACCTTGTCGAGTTCTTCAGCTCTGGCCTTGGGCCCTAGAATATTCTGCCCCCCTCCGGGCTGTTCCCATCCCTCATGATGCGTCACCATCTCTCTACCAAAATTCAAAAAGTATGGTGTGATGCGTGTTACTTCGTGTTTGTAGGTGCGCAGCGCGCATGCAATCTTAGACAGATCTTTATCCCACTCGCGGTGGCTGTCGGTTGCATACGACCGTAGCATCCGTTTTATATCCTGATTCTTGCGTTCTGCTGGGTTAGCTTGTGGGTGATACAAAGCGGTGAATTTTATCCTGGTTCCATAGGATTCCGCCAGGTGTCTCAGCTTGGTTCCCCGAAACTGAACGCCGTTGTCACAAACCAGCCATTTTGGTGCCCCAAAAAGCAGAAAGACTTGCTCCTCTAAGATTTTACTCACGGCAGATGCGGTTGCCTGTCGCAATGGAAATAGTAGAGAAAATTTACTCACATAGTCTAGTACGGTGAGTATATAGGCATGCCCTTGTGTCGATCGTGGTAAGGGGCCCACTAGGTCCACGCAAACCATCTCCCATGGTTGTTGTGGTTCTCCACTCCTGGTGATCATGTACCCAGCCGGGGCTCTCCTCTCTACCTTATTGGCCTGGCATACCTTACACCTTTTTACATATCGTATCACATCAGCTGACATCTTTGGCCAATAATGTCTTTCCGCCAGTCTACCTAACGTGTGACTCGCACCCATATGTCCAGCCTTTGGATCATCGTGGCACCGAAACATCACCTCCATTCTACCGGCCTTCGGTACTACTCGCTTCCACGCTTCTACTCCCTCTAACTCAGGATATCGGCCAGGCATATGCTTCCAAAGTACGTCGTCCATCACCCGCCAATCCGCATAGCGTTCGGGCGCTTGGACGACCTTCTCTTTCATGGTCTTGTACCACAGATCTTCTACCGTCTCGATAGCTGCTACCTCACCCCCAGACATTAGTCGTGACAGCGCATCGGGTACCAAATGCTCCTTTCCTTTGCGGTGAATAATTTCAAAAGGATATTGCTGGAGGCGTACCGCCCACCTGGCCAGCTGTCCCGTCGGATCCTTCAAGTTACTCAGCCATACAAGTGAGTAGTGATCAGTGATTACGGAGAAGCGCGCTCCCTCTACATACGGACGTAACTTCTCGACGGCCCACAGTACTGCCAGACACTCCTTCTCTGTGGTAGAGTACTTGCGCTCCGCCTTCGTCAAGGACCGACTCAGATAGCAGATTACTTTCTCCCCATCTTCATGCTTCTGAGTCAGTACTGCTCCCAGTCCCAAATCTGATGCGTCGGTTTGGATTGAGAACGGTAGCGTATAATCTGGGCAAGTCAGAATTGGTGCAGTGGATAGCTTTAGCTTCGCCTGTGCAAAGGCAGTCTCACAGTCCTGGGTCCATTCAAACTTTTTGTTCTTTTTAAGGAGGTTTGTAAATGGTGCCGTCATCGTGGCGAAGTCCGGGATGAATCTTCGGTACCACGAGACCATTCCCAGGAACTGTCTGACCCCCTTGGTTGGAGGCGGTATCTCTATCATGCTTTTGACTTTGTCCGGATCCACATTTAATCCTTTTTCATCGACAACATAGCCGAGATATTTTAATTGTGGCCGGCAGAATTCACATTTGTCCTTAGAGACTTTCAACCCCGCTTGCCTCAAGCGTTTAAATACTTCCCTCAATATCTCTAAGTGTTTGGTGAAGTCTTGGGTTACCACGATAATGTCGTCCAGGTATGTAAACACGTATGGTTCCAGATCAGGTCCTAAGACTTGATCTATCAGCCGTTGCCAGGTAGCAGGTGCATTTTGAAGTCCGAATGGCATTCGAAGAAATTGGAATAATCCTCGATGCGGAACAGTAAAGGCTGTGAATTTTTTTGATTGTTCGGCCATGGGCACTTGCCAGTAGGCCGATTTCACGTCGAGTGACGACAAGTATTTCGCATCTCGCAATTTATCCAGCGTGGCGGTTACGTAGGGCAGCGGGTAAGCATCATGCTCTGTGACGGCGTTTAACTTGCGATAATCGACATCGATAGGTACCGTCTTTCTTCTTAACCAAAATGATGGGTGAAGCCCAGGGACTTGAAGATGGCTCAACTATGCCCTGCGCCAGCATCTCATTCAGCTCCGTATCTATATGAGTCGGTACCGCAGGGGAAACGGGGTAATAGCGCTGCTTAATTGGTACCGCTGAGGTTCGGATGACATGCTCCACTTGATGCGTACACCCAATACCTTCCCCCATCCGTTCGAACTCCTCATTGACGAGTTGGCTGAGCTCGATTTTCTCCGCCCGTGTTAGTTGGCTCCTGGGTTTTAATTGGTCCGTACCACCACCTTCCAACGCACTTACGAAATCCCAACTCTCCTCGCTCAGCGCTAGGACTAACCCAAACTGCCTGACGAAATCCACCCCTAGAATTAGAGCATGAGGCAGCTCTGGAACCACTAAGGCTCGCAACCAATCTACCTTCCCCTTCAGCCTCATCGGGATAGCCACCGTTCCTGCAATTGTGCACCCTTGATTGTTGGCCATTCTGATGGTTCGTTGGTCGGAACGCAAGAGTTCCGCTCCCAGTTCTTGCAAAGCCTGCCATCCTTCTCCACCCACTACTGTGTTAGAGGCACCAGAGTCTACCAGTCCCAGAAACTTGCGTCCCAATATATCTACCTCCAGGTGTGGCCTGTTGTCTCCTTGCCTCTTAGTCAGCAGATAATGTATCTGTGCGTTTGCTGCGGCTCTCCCCTGTACTGCTATTGTGCTCAGGCTGCCGCCTACTGAGCACGGTGGTCGTTTCCCGACGTTGATGGCTGAGTCGGTCGCGATTCTACTCCTCTGGCCCCACCCTGTATACCCCCTTCTCTGCGAGCTACTTCAAATTTATTCCTGGGATCCCTCTCTCGATTCGGTATCATTCGACAATTAGGACAGGTGGCCTTCCTCATTCCCAAACGACCACAACCGAAGCACTTCTGAGGCTCAGAACACTCTCGCGAGGTGTGTCCTATGCCTCGGCAATTCCAACACCTAATGTTGTTTTCCTGTAAAGTTGCTAGTCCCGACCCTTCGGTATTCCCAACATACGCCAAGTCAGGTTCCAAGAGCCGTTGGCTTTTCCGGGTAGGGGGTGGCACGTAGGCCTCCACGGTAACGCGTGTAGCCTCCAACGACCGTCCCACTCTGACCAGATCTGCGATAGTCCTGACCGTCGTTAAAGCCAGTTGAGTCTGATAGAAAGGCGCTAAATTACGTCGAAGGATTTTCAATTTTTCTTCTTCGGAGCAGGGTTGGGCTCGGCGCCTGAATAACCCCTCCATGACCGACACATACACTCCCATGGACTCCTCGGGTCCTTGAGTGCGCCTCACGATCTCGGTCATCAGGCGGTCGTCGTAGTCCGGCGGTAGAAACTCGGCTCTCATCTCGGTGACCAGCTCTTGCCACGAGCTCACACGAGAGCGATTCGCCCTGAACCAGATCAGAGCCTTGCCTTCAAATATTTCCACCGCCGACTGGAATAGTTGCCTGGTAGATACCCCACGAGCTTCCCGGAGCTCCTCAACCCGCTCCAAGAACGCACTCAAGGATCCCGAGTCCCCACTGTAGCGAAGGCCCCATTTTGCTACCTCTTGCCCCTTTGCTACTATCGGAGTTGACCTGGGCGTGGAAAATACGGGTTCTCCAAGATTCTCTACTAACTGAATTGGTTCGCTAACCCGAGCCGGTCCTTGTATTATCGCATCATCCGCGCCTAGCGCCTCCCGCTCGCTGTTGCTGTCGTCCTCCTGATCTGGTTCCGTCTCGCCCGGTTCTCCCTCACCCTCTGCTTTTACCAGCAACTCCCCCATCGCCATTATTAGACGCACTCGCAACTTGTGAGCCTCCTCGCCCATTACTCCCTTCTCATGTTGAGCATTCTTGAGGCGACGCATCCCAAACTCGATCTTGGTCTTAGTTTTGAGAAAGTCAGATGACTGTAGAGTTCCCCGAAATGCTTCGATCAAGGCCTGGATTTCGGTCAGTTTCTCCTGAACTGCTTCTAAATCCTCCTCCAGTGTATACGGGTAGTCTCGCACCGAAATCAAAGATGTATCCATCGAGGCTTCAGCTCGCAGCGCCACGCGCAGCGTTTTCCGCATTGATTCCACGGTTCCAGTCGGCTGTCCCCTGATTTCCAGCTCGTTAACCAGCTCATCCTTGCTGAGCCGATCAACTAAGATTTTGGCTGTGGTCGACATTCCGTTTCTGCTGCAGTTCTATTCCCAAATATTTGCCAAATTCAACTATTATACTATTATTATTTCACTATTTACAAAGGAGAATAAAGAAGTCTGTGTGTTTACTAAGCAATGGTATCTATTTTTATTTTCGTTTATAATATACAATTCAAAATTCAATTTTCGATTCCAAGTATCCGTTCCCGATTCTTGTTGCACGAATCGAGGATTCACCGCGGCCTCCGTCGCTTGTCAGGATGCCCCCTTTCCACAGTCGTCAACCTCAGTCAGCGGTCTTCCCTTGATCGTCTCTGGAACTTTGCTGGGCTGAACTATCCTCAACGATTACGTGTCCAAAGGTTCCAACTGTCTCCCGTAGTTCACTAACTTATTTCCCACACTTTCACTTACTACTCTACCCAATAACTTTGGGCAACCTTTAATACCACGATTTGCACCCCTTTCGCGCCTTTTAGGCCCCACGTTGGGCGCCAATTGTTACCTCCCCTGCCTTCGGGAGGACAAGATCTGGGTGGGTCCGTGTAGGTCCCGGTCTAGCCCAATGGAAATGGGCGTGGGTGCCACTCACTCACCCCTAAAATGGACCTGGAGCCGTTGAGTGAGGTTTGGCTCCCCCAGAATCTCGTTTCAGCTCGGTTGGGCGCCTCAACCCGCGCAAGCTCGATTCGCCACCAATAAAATATGAACCTAGGCCGCCTGTAAATCACTATGCAAGCTTGAAACACTAGTAATGCTTACTACTATTCTTGCACCCGCAATTCGGAGTGCGAACTCGAATCGCCACAAATGAAATATGAATCACTAACGCACGTAAAACACTATGCGAGCTCGAATTTGAAATTAAACCCGTCCCGATGTATCTCTACTATTCTTGAAGTCGCGAAAGATTGGTTCGGGATTCACTTACGATCATTACCCCGATGCGGGGCCTGCCGATACTGAAATTCACTTTATCCTAACTTCAATCTTACTCCCGGGACAACATGAAGTCACTTCATCTTCCAATTGCTTTTATTATCGTCAACAAATTAAACGGCTTAGCAAGTTATTGACTTGAATTTTTATACGGAATTTACGCTACGCGGCCACCACTCAATTTTTTTACACAATGTCAGTGTACCTAGTAACTAGTATCGGTAATATTTCTTCTTATATTAATCTTATCGCTATTGGTACGATGATTATTTACGTTTCCCGCCAGAACATTTGCTCGCCAAAAATTTCATTTGCTAATTAATTGACTGACCTTTTTCTCCTGGTATTGTTTGAAGATCCGCCGAAAGTTCGAACGCGTTGACTCCTTTCCACTCGGTCAGCTCCGTCGGCGTTATTCCCGCGTGGATCCCCTTTTTACTTCAAAAGTTCGCTTCGCACCGAAGAATATTGACCATTGATTTAAAGCACCAGATTCCTGCTTTCGTCTACACCTTATGGCTTCGCACCTGAGTATTAAGAAAAAAACGTAGCTTTATCGAATACTCCTTCCCGACTTGCGAACGCCTCGCTGTCTCGTGTTAGAAAGCAGCAAAGAAAGCACCTTTTTCCACTCTATCGAAACCCACCTGAGTATTAAGAAAAAAACGTAGCTTTATCGAATACTCCTTCCCGACTTGCGAACGCCTCGCTGTCTCGTGTTAGAAAGAACTTTTGCGCGATCTTTCTCCTCGACGTTCACTACTCCTGAACGATTTTCCTAAGCTTCCGTTGTTCAGGTGCAATGTACTCTTCGCTCATGGCACCCGAGGCACCAACCTATGGTGGGTTGCGAGATTCACCATGGTGACTGTTCCACCACAGCTTTCGGGCAGTGTGGGACTCAGGTATGACATATATGCATGGTGACATTTGGAACGTCACTGTCAGCGGTTTATTTACATCAGCAACCAAAACGTCGTGGCGATTTGCTAAATCCCTGTGATTCCGCAGCTCCGGTGGCCAATTTGATTTCTGGAGAAATCGCCCAGGCGTGACGGGTCATTAGCGGCAATCATCGCGGCAATTTATTGACGGCGGACAAGCCAGCGTCAGGTAAGTGATTTGTGCCATTGTTGGACCCGATTCTTGGTGGTGTCTTTTCGTTTCAGAGCGCCCGTGGACGATCCTGGA
The DNA here is from genome assembly GCA_963978885.1 of Nemotelus pantherinus. Lineage (NCBI taxonomy): Eukaryota > Metazoa > Arthropoda > Insecta > Diptera > Stratiomyidae > Nemotelus > Nemotelus pantherinus. Next base: position 145,193,206 of record OZ022264.1, read on the forward strand.
TCATGTCTACGCCGCCACCAGAAGCTATTCCCAGGGGGTACCCGGGAGGTTGGAAGTTTTGAACGGCTTTTCCCCAAGGATTACGGACAGGTGAGTTGGTGTTTACTGAGTCGTCGCCGTGTTTATGTGTTCCGGTCGCCAAGTGATACGTTCGCGGTTTCCTTCCGACTGTCCACGTTCTGGGGGGTCCTTCCTGACTAGTCGCCAGGTGTTTGGTCGTTGCGTCGGTCTCGTTTCTTAAATTAACTTAAATCTAGGTCATCGGCATCCGACCAATATATGACATAAGTCGGATGCCCTGACTCCTATTTTACCTACGAGTGGTGGGTACATTTAAGTGTTCGGCCTGCGAAATTGAGTGGTGGCATCGCGGATCAGAAAGGGGCAACCCTTCGGGGAGAAGGGTTGCTCTTTTTTTTTTTTCTTGTTGTTGAATTGAAACTCCCCTTTGTTACCACGTAACACAATCTGGGACCCAAACGGACCGGTTGAATCTAGCGACAAGTTGATATCATTTTCATCATCAACCAGATTAATACTTACCACGACTTTGTGAACCTATGCGACTCGCTTTAGCAATTTTAAGTAAGTATTGCAATCTTTGATGCTAAATGTTTTGTCCGTCACCGAATTCATGACCTTGTTTTGAGACAAAATCGAATCTTGTGCTTGCAACGTGATTGAAACTTTTGAGAAAGATGACTCAGTGAGCCCATTTGTCATCGGTATTTTCGTTTGCTTTGGATGATCGATTTCATTCGAATAAATCCGAGTCACCCCCAAGTTACTGGTGAAACCGACAAGAGTACTCGCTTCTACCATGCGACCTGTTTTTGTTGCGATTAGTAGTGGAATTGGCTTGATCGATTGACGGGACAGTTAACTTATAAGCTGCTTGCGCTAAGTTTCACGCTAATCGGGCTTCAGAGTGGATGAATCGTGATTCAAGTTAGAAGCACGAGCGAGTGCGAGAGATTTTCCCATTGATGGTATTGTTTGAGGGTCGCTTCGTAGTGCAGTTCTGATTGTACAACATTGATACTTTTGTGTTGTCTACGATAACTGGTTTTTTCAATTGATTTCAGCCCTTGAAATTATTTAGCCCTGGTGTACTTCCTCGTATGCTATTGATAACTTTTCGATGGTGAGGATTTGAAAACAAAACGTCGTCTTCGTCATCTGAATATTCAATATCAGCGAAAACATGAAGCTTGAAATTTTAGAATGCTTTGATTGTGATGTACAAAATCACTATCCGTGGGTGTAGAAATCTTTGTTGGTCCTTCAGCGGTCTGTTGGCTTCCGGACCACGGTGGTTGTGGGCTGTGGGGTGTTTTAATAGCTCGCACTCATCGCGGCCTGACGGCACGCTACCACATCATCGGGAAAGTTGTTGTTCCTTACTATCATATCAAAATGCAGCCGACATTGTTGTAGTGTATATATAAATGTATTGCGAAAAATAGCTGCTTTTGAGCCTATCACTCTCGATTTAGGTCACAAATATTAACAAGGTTCACACAGTACCTGAACCTTAGTGTAACAATAATTTATTTATTTATTTATTTCACCAAACAAGGCATACAATTACTTATAAATAAAATAAACATTAAAATATAAAATGAAATTAAAATTTAAAATAACAAAACTTATTAAATAAATAACAGGTAAAAAATACACTGAATGCAATGCAAATAAATAAATTAACATTCTATTAATAAATATGACAGCAATATTACATGTAGGGTATAAAACTATTAAATACAAAAAGGAAATTAAATTAAATATTTTGTTGGCCATGAAAAGGGTACTAGGCCGGTAGACTAGAGAGGTTTGGATAAGACGGCCTTCGTAACTCTGTTTTTAATTGTGGGGGAAAAGTGTTGGCTCCTGCTGTTGAATATCTTGCAGCATCTATTTATTGGCTCATTATCAGCAAATGTGCTTTGCTTATATTCAACTAGTATTTGCGGGATCTAGTTACTCTCACGGGCTGGTTAAGCACAAACCTTTCTTGTATGTAGTCGACATCAACAGCGTCTTTAATGACATCGCAACTGAAGCGGACAGATAACATTAGGTGCGTTTTTTTTGCTCCGATGCAGAGCTGAGTACAACTATGCCGCAAAAACAACGATCTAGTATAAAACAGCAGTGCTTTCGCTAAGACTGACATAGGTTGCGGTATTCGCTGTGGTAGCAGAAAACAGCTGAAAAAAGGGAGAAAATAACGAGTATACACTACCACAATCGATAGAAAATAGAAAAAAAACTAACAGAAAATTAATTCTTTTAACTTTCTACACATTATGAGGGCTTTTTCTAATTTCCTAACTACCAAAACATTCAACATAACCGTGAAAACCCGAAAGCCCCCTCACAGAAAAAAATACAACTTCTCATGAGCTTTTCTTTTTTCTATCAGCACATTCTACACTTCAACACGTGAACTACAAATGAGGCATAGAATTTCTGTACTAGTGAATTCACTGGTGTAGGAGTGTTGTTGTTTTCAATGCGTCTACTCTACTCTCCGCTGGATAGAGGAGCAAAAAAACGCGCCTATTAATCTTCTGGATGCAAGTGGTGACAAACTTAGAAGCCTAAGGCGAGATTCACATGATGGTAAATTGCTAAAATCACACTCTAAAAGAGAATAGCAAGAATTGCTTTTGAACAGATTGGAATCTGTGGCTGCGAATTGTTGCAACCTAGCTTATGCTATCAAGCAGTCGCCAGGGCAGCATGAAATTTTCTTGAAGAGTATCTTGTTAGAGCCCAGCGTGCTTTGCTCCGCCAGCTAGCTCAGCCTGCTCGTGAGTTTTCGGGCTGATACACCTCTCGTGCTACGCACGCTATATCGACAGTTTAAGTCCGTCCTAAAACAACGCATTCCACACAGAGTCATATTTCAACAGGAATCTGACGAAACCGGAAATGAATCACCACTTTAAAATTTGAATCTACTCCAGATTGTACATATTTATTAATAATCCCAAAAATTCTTCATAATACTTATCAAAGATCTCCTAAATTTAGCAGAACATACATTCCTAAATAGCTTTTCACGCAACTCCAGCTGGATTTAGTTTACATTAATCATGACAATTCAGTTTCATGATTTTTCGGTATTATTACTCCTCATAAGATATCTTTTCTATCCAACTTTAATGTAATATAATAGTGATATTAACTGTTCATACAGTTATGAATTGCGAAAATGATATTAAATTAGCACAGTACTGGTACTCAATGCTTTAGCAAGTTAGATGAATACATCCCGTCTAGTGAATTCCAATTTAAAGACGACAAAATATAATAACATACATTATCAGTAAAATCTCTAATTTATAAGTTCTGTTCATACAGCAAATCTTTTCATAATTCAATATAGAAGTTATTTTTGCCGGTTAATTACTAGTTTTATTCATTCGGATATTTTTTCCTTCTTTATTTTTCGTTGCTACTTATCTGTTAACCGATACTACGGTTGTTGGGAATTTTTGCTTCTCAACCTTTCGTTTTTCAAAAACTCATTCCACCTTTTCACCTCGACGGTCGCAACCAGAAGACCTCTTTGTTCTCTTTCGAAAATTTTTTTCCATGAACTGCAAAAGCGGTTCTCTTCCCAAATTTCCCGTATTATACATTTTCATACACCATTAGGGCATCACTAATTCCATTGTACAGTCACGGATCACAACCATCAGCTGATAAATCTATTCTTCAGCCATATTGTGGAACACTTGACAATAAAATGTCTCGCCTGTCAGTTGCTTCACAACTGTCAAATGCTTTACAACTGTCACCCGTTGCGACGTCGCGGCCTGTTAAGGTTTGAATATTTTTATTTACCTATTTTCTTTTTACCTGATAATTGTATCTTTTCAGCATCTCAACAGAATTTCGAAAACCGGGTTCCAGATAATGCAAGCATATTCAAGAAGAGGGCGAACGAGCACGGCATATAGCGATTTTGTAGCCCAAAGGTTCTGAAACTCCCTGGCTCGCCACTTAATGAAGCCTAGTCGTTTACTTGCTTGAGAGATTATTTTGTCGTAATGAAAATTAAAGCATAGCTTTTCATCCAGCATCACACCGAGGTCTTATATATTGTTAGCCCTACCAAGTGTCGTATTCTTTAAAAGATAAGTATGATGTACGAGCGTCCTTTTTCGAGAGAAGCTAATCACATGACATTTTGCGATATTGAGAGGCAGGTTGTTCATGCAGCACCAATAATCCAGGGAATTTAGTTTTAGTTGAAAAAAGTTGGTATCTGATGGCGACTTTAAAGTGTGAAATTTTTTTAGATCGTCCGCATAGAGTAGATAAGGTACATAAGATAAAACCTCCGACAAGTCTGATATAACAATTTTAAATAGCAAAGGGCCAAAATGGCTATCTTGAGGTACTCCAGAGTTGATATGATTTTTTTTAGAGATTAGTAATTTTAATTTCACATATTGTGAGTGGTTCTGATGGTAAGAGTAAGCCACCTTAGTAAAGATCCTGCGATTACAAACTGCTGCAGCTTGGAAATTAAAACTAACACGATCAAACGCTTTGCTGAAGTCAGTGTAGACTGCGTCAATTTGACCACCTTTCTCCATTTCGCAAAGAGCATGGGAAACCAGCACCATTAGGTTGGTAGTGGTAGAACGACCTTTCCTAAAACCATGCTGCTGTTCGTTAAGTGGAGCATCGACCAGGGTGGATAGCTTATCACATATGATTTTTTCAAACAGTTTAGGAATAGTTGATAAAATCGCGATACCTCTATAATTTTGAATTGATCTTCTATCACTATTTTTGAATATTGGTGTAACAGAGGAGGTTTTCAATACCATGGAAAGTGCCCAGAAGAAAGAGATGTATTGAATATGATGTGAAGAGGAGAGATTAACTGTGCGACACATTTAATAAGAAAAGTCGGAGGAAGAAGATCGGGTCCACGGCCTTTGTTACTATCAAGCTCCAAGATAGCTTTAAAAATATCATCAAATAGTTATAGCCTCAGCGAACATTGTTCTAGATACTCTAGGGAGGTGACAGAGTGATGTAGTGCTGACAGGGCTAAAAACCTCTTGAAAGTTATCTGCGAAAAAATTACAAATTTCTTGAGGAGAAGAAGACATTGAGATTCTAGAAGAGGGATAACCGGTTGTTTTCCGCTTCATATTCAAAAAGTCAAAAAACTTTTTGGGGTTATGAATTATATTCTTGCCGGTAGTTTTAATCAATCTGTCATGTGCTTCATGAGACTTTTCCTGGAATTCTTTGGCCACTGCATTGTATTCTTCTTTGCTACGATGGCTAGAGTCGACATTATTTTTTATTGATTTCTAAAGCTTATTTCTGTGATTTCTCAGACGTCTAAGAGTCTTGTCAAGCCAAGGCTCAGAAAGCTTATCTTTTCTCATAATTATAGGGACATATCTTTCGACCACGTCAAACAGTATTTTGTAGAAAGAATTTAAATTTTCGTCAAGAGATTGAGATGTAAGCGTATCTGTCCAATCAACATTGTCAAGAGAGTGGTGAATGCTTTGGTAATCAGCATTTCGGAAATAGTATACAATAGTATTATTGTAAGTTTGAAAGGTATTAGAATCTGTAGTGGATAAATCAATAGTAAGAGCGGAATGGTGTAGGCAATTAGAGAAATGATTCTCCGCGTCGATAGTCGGGCTAACCACTACTTTGTCATCAACGTTTGTAAATATAAGGTCTAACCAATCACCATTACGGTTGAGAGTCGGTGCAACCTGCTGCAAATCATTACCATACAAAGTACTCACAAGGTTCAAGTCAGAATAATCGAGATAGTTAATAGTAGTAAGTAATTGTCAGTTTCATCAATAACGAAACGTAAATTAGGGCGATTAAAATCTCCTAGGAGTATAATTTCATCCTCTGCGTTACGAGATCCCATAAAGTTAGATATAAATTCACATATATAATTGTACACAAAGTCGCCAGATCTAGGCGGGACATAACATAAACGGATATATACCGATGTGCTATCGAATGATATTCGAATAATTTTAGGCTGAAACAATTTATTTGGGGTTGAGTCAACAATTTCGCTTGAGAGGGTGCTACTAACAGCAAGTAAAACACCACCTCCTCTTGTCTGGCCAGTGGAAACATAATCACGGTAATTTTTGAATATTGTCCATCTACTATCGAGGATCTTTTCATTAATATGGGAGTCATTTAACCAAGTTTCAGTTGAAATGGCATTATTTGGCGTCAAGGAAGAGTTTATTTGATTTACCCCTCATACCACTGCATTTGTGGTAAAAAATTCTGAGGCTATTGGAAGAGCATAGCTTGTTAGGAGAGATGCCTAACATTACACTGGGGTTTTCGTAAGGAATTAGGAGTCGGATGATTTTTATCCGAAACTGTATAGAGAGAGTGGAAGACGAGAGATTATTAATAGCAGACGCCTGGCAGCTATACGTCAGAGTATGAGGAAATGTGTCCGTAAACGAACGTCTGGGTGCAGAATCACGAATATTTTGAAGTGAAATATTTACAGAATCAGTGGCGGAGACTTCCGATATGTGCGAAGATTAGTGAGAGTTTTCTGGATGGTTGATAATTTGCGCATAGTACAATTTACGTTTTCATTAGCATTATTTCTTATATTCGTAAAATTGTTGCTGCTGTTGGTTGATTTCCAAGAAAAAAACCTGATGCCTTTCCATTCATAACTTCTGCTGCTTCCATCCACGTGGGTAAAAAGCCAGGCGTATTTCTCTCGGGGATCCAGACTTTATAGTCCTCAGGTGCTCCATTGCTATGTTGAAGAGAGTGCTGAACACGGAACCCGTTGATACGAAAATAACTCTTGATGGGCCTTCCAAACCGAGAGACGTTGGTAGAACTAGGGACTCCTTCGAATAAAAATTGGTACTCTTTTTCTGTTGGAAAATGAGTGGTCATGCTGAGAATTGTAATGACCTGAGTCGGATCATTTGATTTTTTCGATGCGTTTTTGCCAATCATCTGCTGACCAATATGTGCCGAACTTAAAAATAGTTTTCGAAGATTCTTCACCTAGGGATTGAAGCTGTAATGTCCGTGGAGAAGAACCTGCATGAGTTTCGATGTTCGTTATCAGCTGTTTAATGGGTGAAGTTGCTGCATCATTAGTAACGATTTCTTTTGGTGCGTTAACGTTCAAAGAGCTGTTTATATTGGCATTTGCCAATTCTTCGTGAATTGACTGTTCGTATATTATTGGATTTAACGTCCCAAGTTCCATAGAAACTTTTTTTGGTTCATTGTAATGCTCACCAATTTATTGCCTATTAATCTATCACTGGCGTGATTATTTTTGAAGATTTTATTTGACAACTGGTCAATCTGTGCTGTCATAATTGACGATATTTTGTCATCAATTATTTTGGGCAAGCCTCTATCGTTTACTTGGCAATTAGAGGTGAGTGTCGATAGAGAGCTAATTGAACAAGCTAGGTGAGTCAAGTTATCGGTAAGCTCACCAGATTTACCAGTATTTCTTTTGGTGGTTTTAGAAAGGTCATCTAAGGCAGTCATTATACTCTCGATTTGATTGGTGATTTCGGTGAGTATTTCGTCATTAATTTTAGTTTGTGTATGTAGCTTCAACAGCATTTGGTCTCTTTCAGCGTTGAGCGAACAACTGTAGCCTGCTATGGTATTGTTCATACTTTTCATTAGTTTTTCCGTATGATAGCAATCCGAACATATAAAATTCGACTCCAAGTAAGGGTTGTACCAATCTCTTGGAGCACCCATGCAAGCACCGTGGAGTTTCCTATTGCAAAACACTTTGCATGTAACATATCGCAGGGTGTCGTCAAACGCAATGTTGTTGTCAAGGCTATATTTGTAACTCATTTTAGCTCAGAATAAATAAAAAACGATGAATCAAAAAAAAAACTTTAAAATTTTGGGGATTTAAATTCCGTTTGTTAAAATTTTATCAATGTCACGCATCCAGCAGCTAATGAAAATTTATTTTAGTTATTAGAGGAAATCAAAAATTTGCCATTCGAACTTCGCCAATTCGAGGAAGAAGTAAAATAAAAAGATGTACAATTCCAATATCAAACTCCACGTGGGAGATTACAAAGCAGGTGTCGATGACGTTGAGCCGTGTGCCAATTGATGCCTGTTGTGAAATAAACATACAACAATTGAAACAGTCCATATTGATGTTTTTATAATATGTGTTGCTAGTAAATGTTTCTTATCATGAAATGTTGCAAAACATAAAATGTAGCTAAATAAATGATTTACTACCTGTCCGTTATTGATCGAAGTATTCTAAGCATTAATAAAATAAAAAAAAACAGTGCTACCAAACAGTACTCACTGATTTGTATATCCGTCCATTAATCAGATCGTTGTTACTAATGTTCGAAGAAAATTAGTATTAAACTCGTTTCGCCGAAAATTCATATTTCTTATTATTTATATATATATATATATATATATATATATATATATATATATATATATATATATATATATATATATATATATAGATATATATATATAAATATAAATAAATATATATCTATATATATATATATATATATATATATATATATATATATATAAATATAAATAAATATATATCTATATATATATATATATATATATATATATATATATATATATATATATATATATATATATATATATATATATCTATATATATATATATATATATATATATATATATATATATCTATATATATATATATATATATATATATATATATATATATATATATATATATATATATATATTTATATATTTATACATATATATATATATATATCTATATATATATATATATATATATATATATATATATATATATATATATATATATATATATATATATATATATATATATATATATATATATATATATATATATATAAAGATATATATATATATATTTATATATATACATATATATATATATATACATATATATATACATATATATATATATATATATATATATATATATATATATATATATATATATATATATATATATATATATATATCAGCAAAATGATTAATAGAGATAATCTCTGGAGTGGCCGATTCGATTGAGCTGAAATTTTCGGAGGACGTAGATGTATATTGTAGGAAGGTCCATGACTAAAATTCAGATATTCAGCGGCGGCGTGCGTTTTAGTGAAGTTTCAGGTACTTTTTTATTTCCAAGCAGTGTTAATTTTTGTTAAAAAAAGGATTGGGAATGAAAACTTATTAAGTTCTTAGCTTGTCTACGATAAAGAATTGGAATTTTCGAGCGTGCCTAAAAGTAGACAAGGATTTTTTTTCAAATTTCGATTTGTCATTACTTCTGACAAAAACATTGAATCATCGTGAAATTTGCAGAGCGTATTGGTCTTGGTTAAAATTTAACACACATGGATTTCCAAGGTAGTGTAGGTAACCCCGTAGCTGCGGCAGGCTCCTGAAAAAAATCTTTCAAATCATTGACCCTCCTGAAAATTTTTGATTTTTGCCATAAAATTCAAATCATTGATAAATCTTAAACTTTGTGCATCATGTCAAATTGAAATGTTTAAAATTCCGATTTGCACAAGAACGGCAACCCATCACCAAATTACCTCTATTTTCAGCACTCGAAAGTTCTGCTCACGAGAACTGACGACCGGATTATCCGATCATAATGAAATTTACAGGACACGTTGGTATTAGCTAGGACCAGATCTGATAGAAGTGATTTTGAAATGCCAGCCTCACTGTGGCAGTGGTATCATCTTGAAAAATCATTGATTTGGCCTATAACTTCCGATTCAGCCGTCACATTTACACGAAATTCACACAATATTTGGATCTTACTTATAACAACATTCGATGAAAAGTAAAAAAAAAAAAAATTAAAATAGAGTTGCCAGCTATGGTAATTTTTAGCTCCTTATTCATGCAAATTTGCTCAGGAAAATAAAGCTTTTTTCCCTCTAATTTCCGGTGCAGTCATGAAATCAGAATGAAATTCGTGTAGTTAATAAATTTTAATGTAAACCAAATGTTTTAGGAATTTCGTACAAAAATCATGAAAGGGCTGCCAGCTATGACAATTTTTGTAATTTTTTGGTATTTCTTTACTGAGCGATTATGTCATTAGATTTGCAAATGGGAATGAAAATTAACTTAAATTAAAAAAAAATTAAATTAATCCTGCAATGAAAATGAACAACAAATATTAACGCTTTCGAAATTTGAAAACTTTCGAGGTTGGTAGCCCTAAAATTCTTTTCACCCGTATAACTTCCAGCGCAGTGGTTTAATCGAAACGAAATTTACTGGTTGGGTTTAACTTAACGGGAAGCAGATTTGGTATATATTTGACTCTGCTGCTGATACAGGGTAACCAGCTTTAGTTATATACGTAAATATTGCACCAACAAATGCTTCAAATTACCTACACATATGCAAAACATTTGTAATAAAAATAAGAAACCAATTTCTAATTTTCCGACTTTTGAACATTTTTCGGATGGCAGCCACAAACAACGTTTAACCACTGAAACTTTCGATGAAATCCTCCGATGAGAACGAAATTCAAAGGATAAGTTGATTTTAGTATGAGCTTGTTAAGGTAATTTTATTGCTGCCTTGTTGGAAAAGTATTGCCAGCACTGAGCATTTTCATCATTTGTGCTATAGTTGAGTTTTGTTGCCTAGGATAAGGAATGGCTGATATGATTCTACAAAAAAGTGTATTACTTCTTTCTACATTGTCACTCAAAGACAATTTCTTCGAAAATTAGTTTTCTAGCGGATCTGATGCGCTATACTTTTTTTAATTTTAATTCTTGAATATGAACTAATATGGTTCCAGGTATGGCACAACACTGTTGACGTAAATTTCAATATAATAAGGCGATATGCGACCTTGTTTGATGGGTGAAAACTGGCGATAAAGAATATGATAAAAAGAAAAATGTTTGTCCAAAACCAAAAAAAACGTACATCCTGTCGAAGATTGAACTCGCCACTTTCTGCTTCGAGAGCCGTAACCTTACCTACTGACCTACGATATCTACTGGAAATTGTGATTGTAATTTAAAAGATATATATCTGGTATTTGTTGCACTAGATTAATTGCAAAAATCTAATCTAAAGTAAGAGTCAACAAGAAAATTAGATATAAATGTCCGGATGTTTGGATATGAAGTTAATTGAAATTATTCAGCTTTTTGTTTTTATCGCTTGTTTAGTTTATTTTAAGTTTATAAAAACTGTCGAAGTCCAGTCAAAAATATTTCACTCCAGTCAAAAATATTTCGCACTGTTCAGAATTGAGCCCACAATTTTAGTATCCAAGAGCCGAAACTGCAACCACTGGACTACGTTGATTGATAATAGGTGCAAAAGGTAGAAGGAATATAAATGCCCGGTATGTGACGCACTGGGTTTAGTTATGAAAAAACTCTAGCGCACCTAAACCGCTAGAAACACTAATGTTCGAAGAACAGTAGAAGTGCAGCGCAGGTTTTGAGTGCATATTCCACCACATGAGCTGCTTATTACGGCCAAACTATTTCACACGCCACGTTTTACTTTGGTCTCAAGAATGCATTATAACTTATATGGTGGAAGGTTTCAGATATTACCACTGGCATGAACCACTGCAGCACTGTAACTGAAGTTGGTGTTTGGGGCTGCGATCCGAAAAATTTGCAGAACTTTGGGAATTGAAACATTGGTTATTTATTTTCATTGTAAATGTTTCCGGTATGAATACTAACTGTAAGCATTTACTGATACAAGAGTAGCACAACCGACTCGTCCTGGTAACCTTTCGCCAATATCAAAGCCAAGAATATATCACATCTGCTTCACGTTGTTTAATTACATTCGAAGTTACAGGAATATAAAGAAATTTATATATTAACATTTATTATATATTAATATTTATATATTTAATTTATATACTTACTGTAATCATTTATTGATACAAAAGTAGCACAACCGACTCGTGCTGGCAACCTTCTGCCAGTATCAAAGCCAAGAATATATCGCATCTGCTTCACGTTGTTTAATTACATTCGAGGTTACAGGAATATAAAGAAATTTAGGGCTATCTGCAGCGAGTTTTTTTAACTTTTACGTGTAGATAAAGCAAAGGATTTGTATATAGATTGGATTTGTTGTAAGAAACGGACATTTTTTTATGATATTCGATGGTTTGAATGTTTTCACTTCCAAATTTTTATTTTTTTCAAATTTAAGTTACCAAAATTATCATAGCTGGCAGCCCCAACCAAATTTTTCAACTAAATTTCGATTAAACTTGGTTTAAAGTAAGTTCCAGCTACTGTGTTAATTTCGTCAAAATGAAACGATTGAATCAGAATTTACAGGGCTAAAATCAGTTATCTTTTTTAGTAATTTTTCAGGATGGCACCACTAGCGCAGAATCGCCCGCACATCACTTATATCAGACCTGGTCCTATTTAAGACCAATACATTCTGCAAATTTCAATTAATTCTGCTAATCGGATCGTGAGTTTCCGTGAACAGAAGTTTTTGATGCTAAAAATATAGGTAAATTGGGCAAGGGTTACTAGGCGTGCCCGTTATACCATATCAAATTTTTTTTGTCTGTGTAAACAAAACACAAGATTTACATATGAGTCGCTTTTCTTTGAAGAAGCGGCATTTTTTCCAAGAGAAACGATGATTTGGAGGTTTTTACTTTCAGTGCCTGCCCTAGCTACAGGGTTGCCAGCATGCTCATTAAAAGCTACACAAATCTACAACTAGATAATACCAATATATTTTGAAAATTTCGTAATGATTGAATAGCTTCGTCAAAAGTAATCGCAATTTAAAATTTTCATATTTTTCCGTTCTCTTTTAGGCACTCAGCACAAACATGAGGTTAACAAATTCCAAAACATTATCCGATTCACATGTAGAACACGTTCGAAATTTATATCATCAAATTTAATTTTGAAAAAATTGTTTGTGTACGGAATAATAGGTATATTACAAATAGCCGCCAGCGCCAAAGTGTTAAAGAGAATTGACAGTTGGTGAGACCTGGACCTAGTATGCATATACACCAATGTATTCTGAAAGTTTCAGCTCAATCGGATGGTGCGTTCCCGATATTATCTCACTTAAATTTTTTGATGATATAGATATATATATATATATATATATATAATATTTATATATATATATATATATATATATATATATATATATATATATATATATATATATATATTTAAATATAATATAATATATAAATATATATATATATATATATATATATATATACATATATATATAAATATTATATATATATATAAATATATATATATATATATATATATATATATATATATATATATATATATATATATATATATATATTTATATATATATATAAATATATATATATATATATATATATATATATATATATATATATATATATATATATATATATATATATATATATTTACATATATATATACATATATATATATGTATATATATATATATATATATATATATATATATATATATATATATATATATATATATATATATATATTTATATATATATATATAAATATATATATATATATATATATATATATATATATATATATATATATATATATATATATATATATATATATATATATATATACATATATATATATATATATATATATATATATTAATATATATATATATATATATATATATATATATATATATATATATATATATATATATATATATATTTATATATATATATATATATATATATATATATATATATATATATATATATATATGTATGTATATATATATATATATATATATATATATATATATTATATATATATATATATATATATATATATATTATATATATATATATATATATATATATATATATATATATATGTATATATATATATATATATATATATATATATATATATATATATATATATATATATATATATATATATATATAACTAATTTTCGAAGAAATTGTCTTTGAGTAACAAAAAAATGTGGGAAGACGTAATACACTTTTTTTACAACCGTTCATTATCCTTAGCAACAAAACTCAACTATAACACAAATGATGAAAATGTTCAGTGCTGGCAACACTGTCCCAATGAAGCAGCAATAAGTTTACCTTAACAAGCTCATACTTTATTCAACTTATCCTTTGAATTTCGTTCTTATCGGAGGATTTCATCGAAAGTTTCAGCGGTTAAACGTTGTTTGAGGCTGCCATCCGAAAAAATACTCAAAACTCGGAAAATTTAAAAATTGGTTTCTTATTTTTATCGCAAAGGCTTTGCATATAAGAACGTTATTTGAAGCAACTGTTAGTGCAATATTTACGAAAATGGCTAATGCTGGTTACCGTGTGTCAGGAGCAAAGCAAAAATTTACCACACCTGCTTCACGTTAAGTTTGACCCAACCAGTAAATTTCGTTTCGATTGAATCACTTCGCTGAAAAGAATTTTAGGGTTACCACCCTCAAAACTTTTCAAATTTTTTAAACGTTAATATTTGTTGTTAATTTTCATTGCAGGATCATTCTCAATTGCAAATCTAATCACATAACCGCTCAGTAAAAAATTGCACAAAATTACAAAAATGGTAATAGCTGGCAGCCCTTTCATGATTTTTGTACGAAATTCCTACCACATTTACTCTACATTAAGATCCATCTACTGCATGAACTTCGTTTTGATTTCTACACTGGAGCGGAAGTTATAGGGAAAAAAGCTTTATTTTGCTGATCAAATTTGCAAGATTTATGAGACAAAAATCACCACAGCTGCCAGCCCTATACTAATTTTTCAACCCAATTTAGAGTAACATCCAATACATAGAGTAACATCCAAGTACTGTGTGAATTTTGTTAAAATCTGATGGCTGAGTCGGAAGTTATAGGCCAAAAACCGGTTTTTTTTTTCTTAGTTCTTTTTCAAGATGGTACCACTGCCACAGGGTTGCCCGCATTTCAAAATCACTTCTTTCAGACCTGGTCCTAGCTAATACAAACATGTAATGTAAATTTCATTATGATCGGGTAATCTGGTCGTCAGTTCTCGTGGACAGAACTTTCGAGTGCTGAAAATAGAGGTTATTTGGTGATGGGTTGCCGTTCTTGTGCAAATCGAAATTTAAAAATTGTAATTTGATATTGTGCACAAAGATTAAAACTTATCAATGATATGATGTTTTTTGTGAAAAATCAAAAAATTTTTCAGGCGGGTCAATGATTTGAAGGATGTTTTTTCAGGAGCCTGCCCCAGCTACAGAGTTACCCGCACTCCCTTGAAAATCCATGTGTGCTAAGTTTTGATAAACATCAACACGCTTTGTAAATTTCACGCGGATATAATGTTTTTTTCAGAAGCAATGATAAATCAAATTTTGAAAAAAAATCCTTGCCTATTTTTAGGCACGGTGCAACCACACACGGCTCAAAATTTCCAATTCTTTGTCCTAAACATGTTAAAAACATAATAGTATTTCATTCCCAATACCCTTTTTTAACAAAAATTTACGCCGCTTGGAAATATAGGAGTACCTCAAAATTCACTAAAATGCTCGCCGCCGCCAAAATGTTAAGGATATCCGAATTTTAGAAAGTCATGGACCTACCTACTATATA
>OZ022264.1:145211432-145231432 GCA_963978885.1 Nemotelus pantherinus
GAAAATTACAGAGCGTATTGATGTTGACTAAAATTTAGCACGTAGAGATTTTCAGCATAAAGCGGGTAACCCTGTAGCTGTGGCAGGGTGCTGAAAAAGAATCCTTCAAATCATTGACCTTCCTGAAAAATTTTTGATTTTTGACAAAAAATTCAAATCTTTGATAAATTTTATCCTTTGTCCTTCATCTCAAGATAAAATTTTCAAAATTCCGTTTTGCACAAGAACGGCAACCCATCACCAAATTACCTCTATTTTCAGCACTCAAAAGTTCTGTTCACGAGAACTGACGACCGGATTATCCGATCATAATGAAATTTACAGGATATGTTGGTATTAGGACCAGGTCTGATAGAAGCTATTTTGAAATGCGGGCAACCCTGTTGCAGTGGTGCCATCTTGAAAAATAGGTGAGAAAAAAAAACTGGTTTTAGGCCTATAACTTCCGATTCAGCCATCAGATGTGGACAAGATTCATACAGTACTTGGATCTTACCTTAGGTAACATTTGGTAAAAATTTGGTGGAAAAATTAGAATAGAGTTGCCAGCTATGGTGATTTTTGTCTCCTAAATCTTGCAACTTTGCTCAGCAAAATAAAGCTTTTTTCCCTATAACTTCCGGTCCAGTGCAGAAATCAAAACGAAGATCACGCAGTAAATGGACCTTAATGTGAACCAAATGTCGTAGAAATTTCGTACCAAAATCATGAAAGGGCTGCCAGCTATGATCATTTTTGTAATTTTGTGAAATTTCTTTACAGAGCGATTATGTCATTAGATTTGCAAAAGGAAATGATCCTGCAATGATAATTAACCACAAATATTAACGCTTTAAAAATTTGATAAGTTTTGAGGGTGGTAACCCTAAAATTCTTTTCACCCGTATAACTTCCAGCGCAGTGATTCAATCGAAACGAAATTTACTGGTTGGGTTTAACTTAACGTAAAGCAGATTTTGTATGTATTTTGCTTTGCTGCTGACACAGGCTAACCAGCATTAGCCATTTCCGTAAATATTGCACCAAAAAATGCTTCAAATTACGTTCTCATATGCAAAGCATTTGCAATAAAAATAAGGAATCAATTTTTAAATTTTCCGAGTTTTGAACGTTTTTCGGATGGCAGCCTCAAACAACGTTTAACCGCTGAAACTTTCGATGAAATCCTGCGATGAAAACGAAATTCAAAGGATAAGTTGATTTGAGTATGAGCTTGTTATGGTAAACTTATTACTGCTGCGCTCGGACAGTGTTGCCAGCACTGAACATTTACATCATTTGTGTTAGAGTTGAGTTTTGTTGCTTTGGATAAGGAATGGTTGATATGATTCTACAAAACAGTGTATTACGGCTTTCCACACTTTTTTGTCACTCAAAGACAATTTCTTCGAAAATTAGTTTTCTAGTAGTTCAGGTGCGCTAGAGTTTTTTTTCTTTCTAATTTTTCAATATCGCACCACTGGTACAGAGTCGCCCACAATGTAAAATCGCTTCTATCAGACCTGGTTCTACTTAAGTCCAATGTATTCTGCTGTATCTGATTATTGGTTCGTGAGTTCCCGTGAAAAGAAAGTTTTGATGCTACAAATATAGGTTAGCTTGGAAAGGGTTACCGTTCTTGTCCGACATGCAATTTCCAAAGTTTTACTTTGACTGTGTAGATCATAGATATGAGAGGAATGGATACAAAATGGGCCGAGAGAAATGAAGCAATTTTCGACCGCTGGTATCGTTGTGTGGGCGAGAGGTCGCAATGTGTTTGTATGACGAAGGCGGCGTGAAATATTGTAAAATTAAAGGGCAACTTTTTTGGTGCAAATACAAATTTATTACTTTTGATGTAATGTTATTCACGTCAATAGCGAAACAATGAGTTTCGATTTCCATTAAAAGTGTGCGTAGTATTTGCATTTATCTAGCGTTTATCATGCATAAATTATCATGCATTTATCATGCATAAATGGCTGATAGTGTTGCTAAGACCATTAAGTTTGATCAAAGTGTATGATCAAATATTATTTGAAGTTTAGTTTTGTCATGCTTTTAAATATGTTAAAATAAAATCTGCTATAAGGTAGTGTAGTTTGAAAGCATATCAAGTATCGAGTATTTTCGTACTTGCGAGTATTTTATTCAAACATTCAAAAAGTTTGTAGGGCAAAAGTAGCTGAAATCGGTCAATTTTGGGTTAGAGTGGTTTGGGACATATCGGGCCAAGACCTATTGCTGTGATACAAACATGTCGGTTTTGTAGGGGAGTAAAGGGTTTTTTGCCATAGTTTGCCAAAAACTGCCTTTACCGCGCTTTCGGTAATTGGAAGTGGTCGGGGAGTATAATAGTGATATTTTAAGGACGAAACATTTTTTTCATAGGAAACATGGGGCAAAAACGTCCAATTTCCCCAATTTTTTTTGTCTAGACTGAATTCGGAAACCTTTCTGAGTAGTTCCAGGCGAAATTTCCATACAATTTTAGGAAAAAGCGGCCTAGTTTTGAAGATCCAGCAGAATGAATTCCACCGAAAAACCGTCCGGAAAAACTGAAAGTAGAACTAAAAGTGCTAAGTTGGAAAAGGTTCAGATCCTTTTTGGTTCAATAGTTTGCTTCTCAGGCTGTGCATTTTGCCATATCTTCGAAACTATTTCGCTTTTTCCCAAACTTGCATAGAAATTTTACCAGAATAAACCAGAAAGGTCCCCGAATTCAAGCTAGACCAAAACAAAATGTTGGAAAAATTTGACGTTTTTGCCCGATTCTCCCTATGAAAATTTTTTTCATCCTTAAAATACCACTATGGTACTCCCCGACTACTTTCAATCATCGAAAGCACCGTAAAGACAGTTTTTGCTAAACTATGGCCAAAAAACCACAAATTCCCCTACAAAACCGAAATATTTGTGTCACAGCAATAAGTATTGGCCCGTTATATCTCAAACCAATCTAACTCAAAATTGGCCGATTTCAGCTACTTTTACCGTATCTTCGAAACTAGGCCGCTTTTTCCTAGACTTGTATGGAAATTTCGCCCGAAACTACTCAAAAAAGGTCCCCGAATTCATGCTAGCCAAAAAAACAAAAATTTTGAGAAAATTGTACGTTTTTGCTTAATGTTCCCTATCAAATTTTTTTTTCGTCCTTAAAATATCATTATTATACTCTCCGACCACTTTCAATCACCGAAAGCGCCGTAAAGGCAGTTTTTGCAAAAATATGGCCAAAAAACCCCTTACTCCCTTACAAAACCGAAATGTTTGTATCACAGCAATAGGTCTTGGCCCGTTATGTCTCAAACCACTCTAACCCAAAATTGGCCGATTTCAGCTACTTTTGCTCTAAAAGCCTTTTGAGTATTTGAATAAAATACTGAAAACATTCAGAGTTACATGAAGGTCACGTTTGTGCCATATTTCCATTTCAAATTATATATATTGTGATCGGATGTGCTTTCTAGTCAAAATTAAATTACTTGTTGTCGTTCTTGCTAGAGAGGAAAATGGTTTTTTGCATGAATACTCAGTTTTGTGCTGATGCAGTTCCCTAAAAAAGATAATAAATAAATTCCTTAAAAAATATATATTTGAAATCAAACTGAATATCGTTTAAAACTACGAATGAAATTTTCACAACCAAAACACTTACTAATTTAATTTCAATCAATCGGTTTGCCTACCAACGTAACATAAAACATCTACACGTGAAATATATATAAACGACGCGTATAGATCATTTAGCATCATAATCTGCACGCAGCATTCCTACATAGTAGCCCAAGTCAATTTCAAAGTTTGTTTGTGCTACTTTAAATCGTTCATTCACACCGGATTTCATCGTTCGAACAATTTTCTTCACCTAAATGACGTCAATTCATATGGTTGGCCAAACTTAATGCCCCTACACGCTATCAAGCTTTCCCCGCCTATGAACAAAAACAATAAATAAAAACCCTAGTGCATCAGAACCGCTAGAAATACTAATGTTCGAAGAACAGTAAGGATTTGTGCAGATTTTGAGTGTATTGTTATATATTGTTGTTATATTGTTGTTATTGTCTTATATATTACGAGGGTGGTTCAAATATGATCGAGACAAATGCCCTGACACAAATATTTATTATCGAAAAAATTTGCAAAAATTCACAGTTTTTCTAGGTATTTCCCCTCTCTAGTTACGAATTTTTTCCACCTTTCCGGAAGCTTTTTGATGCTGGTATCGAAGAATTCCTTGGGCAACTTGGACAGCCATGTGCGCACGAACTCTTCTACCTCGTCGTCGGTGTTGAATCTTTGACCTCCGAGGGCTTCTTTCAGTGGTGCAAACATGTGGTAGTCGCAGGGTGATAAATCCGGGCTGTAGGGAGGGTGTTCCAGTACCTCCCACCCCAATTCCAATATTGTATTAAGCGTGAGACGCGCGGTATGAGGGCACGCGTTATCCTGGAGAAGTTCAACAGTTAAGGAACCCATCGCGCCGTTATTTTGCGATATTGAAGGCGTTCGTGGATGATAAACTCTACACTACCAATACTGATGCCGAGTTCAGCCGAAATGTCTCGAACATTCATCCTACGGTCCTCCAAAATGAGTTGTTCTACGCGGCGAGTGTTGTCTGGTGTGATGCTGTTTCGCGGTCGACGATCATGCGGCTCATTCTCGACGGTTTCGCGGCCATCCTTGAATGCTTTGCCCCATTTAAACGCACCAGCCCTATTCAGGCCCTCACTACCAAACTGATTTCGAAAACGCAGAAAAATTTCCGTGTTTTTAACGCCTTACCACACTAAAAAACGAATGATAATACGTTGCGCAACGGCAGTTGGCACTTGACGTACACTTATGGTCGTTAGCACGCGCGAGTTAATGACTAACATTCTTATCCATGAGAAAATAAAGATAAGCACATGGCAGAAAATGCCAATGATAGCATTCTAAGTAAACAACATTGTAACATTATCTAAATATGGAAATATTGAATAAGCGATAATGTGAACATGAGCCCATGCAAGCGTAAATATGATAACGCATATGAACTCATGGTATGAAGATAAGAATAGACGATAAGGAAAAGATATAAATACTGCATACGAGCATTGTAGCGGCATTCCTAATTCTTAGTTGTACCATGATTGTTACTTCTACTATAGTATCTGTCATGGACTAAAGAGCTATAAATAAAGGAATCATTGATTTGTTAACCAAGTATTTTATTCTTTATAAAGTATAGGTGAAGCAGGTAAATTAACTCGCGTGAAACATGCGCTCCGACATAAACTATGCCACACTGTTCGTAAGGGACCCAGCTATCACATACTTAAGCCACGACCTTCAAAACATGCATGCGCGCCATCTAAAGCATTTGTCTCCATCATATTTGAACCACCCTCGTATATATTGTATGTATTGTCATATATATTGTTATATATTGTATATTCGCGATGTGAATACTTAATGCAAGCATCTATTGGTACTAAAGGCTGGTACTGAGTTCGAGTTCACGTGAAATTTTGACATTTCCCCATTATCTGACCATTCTTTCGAGCGAAAATTTTGACAACAGAGAAAAGCAGAGACACTGCTCATTCTTGATGTATAAAATGTCAAGAATTTCAATTCTCGATCGATTTTCTTATTGGAAAGTCATTTGCACTGCTCAATTTTCAAATTCAAACACTAAATGTCACTTTTTAGCTCGAAAGAATGAACTGCACAAACTAAATTGGCGCGAAATGATTGACAACATGTTTCAGTGCCATCTATGTTTTCAAAGCGAAAGCAACTTCAAAGCAACTTTTCATGCTAAGGACACAGTACCAAACTTGCTTATTTTCAAGCTAAATTTTCGCCGAAACCAATTTCACGTGAAATTTTGTATGAAAATTTCACGTGAAATCGAACTCAGTACTATGCTTTATCTGGCCATTCTTTCGAGCGAAAATTTTGACAATAGAGAAAAGCAGAGACACTGCTCATTCTTGACGGATAAAATGTCAAGAATTTCAATTTTCGATCAATTTTCTTATTGGAAAGTCATTTGCACTGCTCAATTTTCAAATTCAAACACTAAATGTCACTTTTTCGCTCGAAAGAATGAACTGCACAAACTAAATTTGCGTGAAATGATTGACAACATGTTTTAGTGCCATCTATGTTTTCGAAGCGAAAGCAACTTCAAAGCAACTTTTCATGCTAAGAACACAGTACCAAACTTGCTTATTTTCAAGCTAAATTTTCGCCGAAACAGAATTCACGTGAAATTTTGTATCAAAATTTCACGTGAAATCGAACTCAGTACTATGCTGTACTGAGTTCGATTTCACGTGAAATTTTCATACAAAATTTCACGTGAAATTGGTTGCGGCGAAAATTTAGCTTGAAAATAAGCAAGTTTGGTACTGTGTTCTTAAGGCTGGTACTGAGTTCGAGTTAACGTGAAATTTTGACATGTTTCCATTATCTGGTCAATCTTTCGAGCGAAAATTTTGACAACGGAGAAAAGCAGAGACACTGCTCATTCTTGACTGATAAAATGTCAAGAATTTCAATTTTCGATCGATTTTCTTATTGGAAAGTCATTTGCACTGCTCAATTTTCAAATTGAAACACTAAATGTCACTTTTTCGCTCGAAAGAATGAACTGCACAAACTAAATTGGCGTGAAATGATTGACAACATGTTTCAGTGCCATCTATGTTTTCAAAGCGAAAGCAACTTCAAAGCAACTTTTCATGCTAAGGACACAGTACCAAACTTGCTTATTTTCAAGCTAAATTTTCGCCGAAACCAATTTCACGTGAAATTTTGTATGAAAATTTCACGTGAAATCGAACTCAGTACTATGCTTAAAGTAACAAAAACTCCTCGTGCTAGCAGTCCTTTGCTAGCACCGAAGCCAAAAATAAGTCATATCTGCCTCACGTTGAAGTCAACCTGCTCTGCGAATTTCGTATTGATCCGATTACTGCATTGGAAGTTATAGGGATAAAAATAAATTTAGGGTTACCATTCGCAAGAGCTTTCAAACTTTCTAGATCTTAGTATTTGGAGTGTATTTTCACTACAAGACCCCTACGATGTGAAAACTTTATGATAAAATCGCTTACTAAAGCTATGTAAAAAAATACAAAAACAATCATAGCTGGCAACCCTATCATTGTTTTTCAAACTAAATTTCTACTGAATATTGTCTACAATAATTTAAATTTGCCATATGAATTTCATTATGATACCATGACTGTGCTGGAGGCTATAGCGCAAAGAGCTTTATTCAAATAAAATAACATTATATAAACAATTTGGTGCAGTTGCACCAATTTTTGACGATTCTAAAAGCATATAGATATTGTTGCAACCAATAAAGAGCTCTTTCGAGCCGCCGTCAGTGCAGCATAATTGAATGTTTAAGACCTTCTTCTTTACTTTGGCCCGCGTGCCATATTTTTGCCGACTAGCTCAGTCCGTCGTGGGCTTTGGGCCAGAAGAAGACCTTCGAGCTACAGCACGCTAACTATGTAAATTTTGAAACAAATAACAAACACCAAAATAAAACATGCATACAATAGGAGAAAGGTAAACTCAGATTAGGAATCATTATTTTTTTTTCATACTAGAATTATTCCATTTTATAAGCTAATAAATAATCTAACAAAAACAAAGATAAAATAGACAAATAAAGAACCAAAATATTTAACTAATATTTCAATTGAAACCAAGAATAAAATAAAAAAAACTCTAGCGCACCTGAACCGATAGAAAACTAAATTTCGAAGAAATTGTCTTTGAGTGACAAAAAAGTGTGGAAAGACGTAAAACACTGTTTTGTTGAATCATATCAACCATTCCTTATCCAAAGCAACAAAACTCAACTATAACACAAATTATGAAAATGTTCAGTGCTGGTAACACTTTCCGAACGAAGCAGCAATAAGTTTACCATAACAAGCTCATACTTAAATCAACTTATCCTTTGAATTTCGTTCTCATCGCAGAATTTCATCGAAAGTTTCAGCGGTTAAACGTTGTTTGAGGCTGCCATCCGAAAAATGTTGAAAACTCGGAAAATTTAAAAATTGGTTCCTTATTTTTATTGGAAATGCTTTGCATATGAGAACGTAATTTGAAGCGTCTGTTGGTGCAATATTAACGGAAATGGCACATTTCTGGTTAGCCTGTGTCAGCTGCAAAGCAAAATACATACCAAATCTGCATCACGTTAAGTTAAACCCAACCAATAAATTTCGTTTCGATTGAATCACTGCGCTGGAAGGTATACGGGTGAAAAGAATTTTAGGGTTGCCACCCTCAAAACTTTTCAAATTTTTAAAACGTTAATATTTGTTGTTAATATTCATTGCAGGATCATTCTCAATTGGAAATCTAATGACGTAATCGCTCAGTAAAGAAATTGCACAAAATTACAAAAATGGTCATAGCTGTCAGCCCTTTCAGGCTTTTTATATGAAATTCCTACGACATTTACTTCATATTGAGGTTCATTTACTGCATGAACTTCGTTTTGATTTCTACACTGGACCGGAAGTTATAGGGAAAAAAGCTTTATTTTGCTGAGCAAATTTGCAAGATTTGTGAGACAAAAATCACCACAGCTGCCAGCTCTATACTAATTTTTCAACCAAATTTTCACCAAATGCAAAGTAACATCCAAGTATTGTGTAAATTTTGTTAAAATCTGATGGCTGAATCGGAAGGTAGAGGCCAAAAAGATGTTTTTTTTCTCAGTAGTTAAGATGGTACCACTACCACCGGGTTGCCCGCATTTCAAAATCACTTCTATCAGACCTGGTCTTAGCTAATACAAACATATCCTATAAATTTCATTATGATCAGATTATCCGGCCGTCAGTTCTCGTGAACAGAACTTTTGAGTGCTGAAAATAGAGGTTATTTGGTGATGGGTTGCCGTTCTTATGCAAATCTGAATTTTGAAAATTTTATCTTGAGATGAAGGACATAGGATAAAATTTATCAAAAGTTTGAAATTTTTGTGCAAAATCAAAAATTTTTCAGGAAGGTCAATGATTTGAAGGATTTTTTTTCAGCAGCCTACCACAGCTACAGGGTTACCCGCTTTATGCTGAAAATCTATATGTGCCAAATTTTAGTCAACATCAATACGCTCTGTAATTTTTACGATGATCTATTGTTTTTCTTACAAGTAATGGCAAATCAAAATTTGAAAAAAATTCCTTGCCTACTTTTAGGCACCCTGCACCCACACACGGCTCAAAATTTCCAATTCTTTATCATAGACAAGCTAACAACATAATTAGTTTTCATTCCCAATACTTTTCTTTAACAAAAATTTACACTGCTTGGAAATATAGGAGTTCCTCAAATTCACTGAAACGCTCGCCGCCGCCAAAAGGTTTAAGATATCTGAACTTGAGAAAGTTATGGACCTACCTACTATATACATCTACGTTCTCCGAAAATTTCAGCTCAATCGGATCGGCCACTTCAGAGATTATCTCCCTTAATCATTTTGCTGATATATATATATATATATATATATATATATATATATATATATATATATAAATATATATATATAAATATATATATATATATATATATATATATATATATATATATATATATATATATATATATATATATATATATATATATATATATATATATATATATATATTGTTACGAATTGGCAAACTACCGCCAATGCAACATAATTTAAGTTCCACTCAGTTAAATGCCCTGCGTGCTTCCCTTGCCAGCTAGCTCAGCTGCGTCGGCCGTGGGGTTAGGGCTGAGTGAAACTTCCTGCTTGAAGCACGCTAACGTACACCAACATAGATCATACTAACTATTGGCAGCACTAACTTGAGAATGGGTTCCATACAGTGGAACGTGGAAGAACGCTTAAGCAAGAGACGCCATGTATAAAGGGTCGTTCAATAAAACTGAGAATTTGAATTAGCTTGTGTGTGTTTCCATTGCATTAAATACTGGTTCTAACAAGGGATCACAACAGTGGCGACGAGGATATCGGGCGACGAGAATATCAAGTTAATATTCGGTCGCAAAATTAATATTTGTCATCAGCGCGAAGTGCAAGTACACACAAAATGGACGCGACAATGCAAGCTTTGTTCGAGCGCATGCAGGAACAACATGAGCGGGACAACGCAGCTATGCAAAACTTAGTAAAACAGCTATTATCATCCAGTGGACAGACTGCTGGCACGAGCAGTGCAACACATTTCCGAATTTCTGTACAATCCGGAACACAACCTCGCATTTGACTCCTGGTACGCACGTTTCGAAGATCTCTTTGAAATTGACGCAGCAAAACTGGATGATGCCGCAAAAGTTCGACTCCTGCTTCGCAAGCTCAGCACCCCAGTTCATACAAAATACATAAATTTCATTTTGCCAAAACATCCGAGAGAAATTGATTTCAAGGAAACAGTACGGCAATTGAAACAGATTTTTGGAGAACAAACTTCCCAGTTCAACAAGCGATACAACTGTCTTCAACTCATCAGAAATATCAATGATGATTTTATTACGTACGCAGGTATGGTCAATAAACAGTGCGAGGAGTTTAAGTTGAACGAACTTACGCTTGATCAATTTAAATGCCTCATATTCGTTATGGGTCTAAAATCGGCATCGGATTTTGAAATTCGCACGAAAATCCTGAATTAATTAGATAGCAAAGCAGCAACAGTGACATTGGACGTCATTGCAAAGGAATGCCAACGGCTTATCAATCTAAAGCAGGACACCACACTCATCGAGTCGAAATCCGGACAAGTGAACAAACTACAGTCCAACCCAACTGTAAGTACACACAGCACAGCAACTACGCCAAAAACACCGTGTTGGTTCTGTGGCGGCATGCATTATGTGCGAAACTGCACATACGTGAAACACAAATGCAGTCAGTGCGGAAAAGTAGGTCACAAAGACGGCTACTGCAACGCACACCACAAAAACAACAACCAGCGATCAGCGAAGGAAAAATTCAAATCGTCCAACAAGCCGCATTCGAAAAAGAACATATCCAGGTTCGTGACACAATCCCAGAGTATTTTCACGAACTGCATCAACACATCGAACCGCAAGTTCATTACAGTGGAGATAAATGGCGTTAATGTAAAATTACAATTCGACACCGCATCAGACATAACTATAATAAGTCAAAATGTCTTCGAAAAGCTAAACATCGCAGACACCCACCAAGTGGAACATATCGCACGCAGCGCCACAGGGAGCCAATTACCACTGACAGCGCAATTCAATTGTCAAGTAAAATTTCGGGACAAAAACATTGCAGCGACTTGCTTCGTTACTTCGAAGAAGAATCTTAACGTCCTTGGAATCAATTGGATTGACAAGTTTCAACTTTGGGACTTATCAATTAACGCGATCTGCAACAAGATTCAGGACGGAAACCAGGAAAGTCGAAAACATGTAAGTTTTGTTACTATTGACACTCTCAAAGATAGTTTTCCAGATGTTTTTGATGACAAACTGGGACTTTGCATCAAAATGAAAGCAAAATTGTCCACAAAAACAGATGTCAAACCAGTTTTTCGGCAAAAAACGACCTGTGGCATATGCTATCCAAAGCCAAGTCGAGCAGGAATTACAACGTCTTCAAGACATAAAAGTAATTTCGCCAGTGCACTTTTCAGACTGGGCAGCTCCAATCGTAGTGACGAGGAAATCAAATGGAAAAATCAGAATTTGCGCCGATTTTTCGACAGGATTAAACAGCGCTCTGGAGCCACATCAGTTTCCTCTTCCACTACCGGAGGATATATCGAAACTAGCAATTGCTCAAATATTCAGCCACATCGATCTATCTGATGCTTTTCTTCAGATTGAGGTTGACGAAAACTCGAAACATCTATTAACCATAAACACCCACATGGGTTTATTTCAATATAATCGAATGGTTTTCGGAGTAAAAACTTTTCCAGCCATTTTCCAACAGATAATGGATGAAATGCTAGCTGGAATTTCAGGCGCTGCAGCATATATCGACGATATTTTTGTTTCTGGAAGAAATCGTCAGGAACATGACAACAATCTTCATGATGTGTTACGCCGAATTCAAGAGTACGGTTTCAAACTCAAGATAGAAAAATGTAAATTTTTTGTTACAGAAGTTACCTACCTTGGGTACGTCATCAATAAGCATGGTTTAAAACCAGATAAAAAACGCATTCAGGGCATCACCGACATGCCACAACCAACAAATTTGACTGAATTACGTTCTTTTCTTGGCGCAGTAAATTTTTATGGAAAATTTGAAGACAAAATGCGTCATCATCGAGGCCCACTTGATGAATTGTTGAAGAAAGACGTAAAGTGGTCATGGAAAGACGAACAGCAGCAATCTTTTCACAAATTAAAGGAAATTTTGTCATCTGATTTACTATTGACACATTTTGATCCAGAACTCGACATCATAGTCGCAGCCGACGCTTCAAACTACGGTCTGGGAGCTTGTATCATGCACGAGTATCCTGACGGCACAAAGAAAGCTATTTGTCATGCATCAAGGTCTTTAACACCTGCAGAAAAAGCATATAGTCAAATAGAGAAAGAAGCGCTTGCACTTGTGTTTGCAGTTACAAAATTTCACAAGATGATTTTCGGTCGGAGATTCAAACTGCACACCGATCACAAGCCATTACTCACTATATTTGGTAGCAAAAAGGGTGTCGCAGTACATCAAGCGAATCGTTTGCAACGATGGGCATTGATTTTACTCGCATACGATTTTGAAATTATGTATATTTCTACAAACAGTTTCGGTTATGCGGATGTTTTATCACGTCTAGTAAATAAGAACATTCGTCCGGAAGAAGATTACGTCATCGCATCCGTCAAGCTGGAATCAGATGTCAATCAAGTTTTAACTGATATACTCGAGAAGTTACCAGTTACACAAACTATGGTCAAAGTGGAAACATCAAAAGACGCTATATTGCAGAAAGTTTTGAACTTTGTCGATAAAGGCTGGTCTTCTAGCACCGTTGAAGACGAGCTCAAGCCGTTTTTCAACCGAAAAGATGACATCACCGTCGTTGAAGGATGCATAATGTTTGGCGAACGAATAGTTATTCCGCAGACGCTACGCAAACGAGTTTTGAAGCAACTTCATCGGGGTCATCCTGGCATCGAACGGACGAAAGCTATATCACGAATGTTCGTTTATTGGCCAAATATTGACGCAGATATAGCAGCGTACATACGATCGTGCAATAACTGCGCATCAGTGGCTAAAATGCCAACAAAAACAACACTCAACCCATGGCCAGTTTCTTCGGAACCATGGGAGCGTATTCACATTGATTACGCTGGTCCAATTGATGGACAGTATTTCTTGGTGATTGTTGATTCTTTTTCAAAGTGGCCAGAAATTATCCCTACAAAATCAATCAATACTCAGCAGACAATGGATATACTTAGCGACATTTTCGCTAGGTTTGGCCTACCGAAGACTATTGTGTCCGACAATGGGACGCAATTTACCAGTACGCTGTTCCAGGATTTCATCACAGAGAATGGTATTGAACATCTCCGTTCCAGCCCTTACTACCCGATGTCTAATGGACAGGCAGAGAGGTTTGTAGACACATTTAAACGAGCTTTAAAAAAACTTGACGGAGAGGGTACATCAATACACAAACTTCACACTTTTCTTCAAGTTTATCGGTCAACGGCGAATCGTAGTACTCCGAATGGAAAATCACCAGCTGAGAATCTTATGGGAAGAAACATTCGTATTCCTTTGGACCAGATTAAACCAAGAAACATTCATACATCACAGGATTGCAACAAAACCAACGAGAACATGTCAAAGCAATTTAATCGTAAAAATGGAACAAGAGAGAGAGTTTTCCATTGTAAGGATCTTGTATACGCTTGTGTGCATGACAATAACAACAAGTTCACCTGGCAGCACGGTGAAGTAATAGAACGCATCGGAAACGTGATCTACAATATATTACTCCAGAATGGTAGATTAATACGATCGCATGTCAACCAGTTAAGGAAGCGGTACGTAGAGGAACCGAATCATCAAGCAGTTTTAGCATTAGCAGACGCTTTTAATTTGTATGATACTGATGACAACAACGACAATGACAGTGGTCCTGTTTCAACTACCAGCAAACAAGTCTTGCCACAATTACCAACAATACCAGGGTCGGAAATCATAACTCTTCGCAGATCTCATCGAAGTCGACATCCACCATCCAGATATGTTCAATAAGAACATAACTTCAAAAAGGGAGATATTGGCAGCACTAACTTGAGAATGGGTTCCATACAGTGGAACGTGGTAGAACGCTTAAGCAAGAGACGCCATGTATAAAGGGTCGTTCAATAAAACTGAGAATTTGAATTAGCTTGTGTGTGTTTCCATTGCATTAAATACTGGTTCTAACAAGGGATCACAACACTAACCATGGGGGGAAATAAACAAGAGTCCTCTTTGTTGTCAAGGCGGACTGGATGGACCCCTCGTCCACTTATCTCTTACTCCATCATCGAGACAAAACAAAAGACTGATTTCAGATATTGACAATTCATGTTATTTCAAAGAGAAAAATAATAACAAAATCAAAATTCCAGAAGACAAAAATTTGTTCAAAAAATTCAATTTATAATAATAATTGTATAGATAAATAATGTAGATAAATATTATGATAAATAATGTAAATATAACAAACAAGATAAATAAAATAAAAAAATAAAATTACGAAGAAAAAAAAAATAAATTCAAACAATAATTACCAAAGAAAAACTCACCGCTCCTGACGACGGTCGACCGTTGTTCCGGAATATGGTGTCTGGAAATTCAAGGTTTGTCAACATACATATGATCTTTCTTTGTTTTCTGTTTTTTTTTATATCAATTCGAAAATTTATATTGTAGTCAACAAAAAATCAACTAATTCAAATTATTAACCTCAAAAGAGCTCAAACAAAATTTTGCCAAAGTAAAAGCTTTAAAATGACTTTTCAAAAAAAAGATGAATGTCGCAAAGTATATTTCCACGGTGCCTTCCTCATTGTTGATTGCTTTCAACCTCGTTCTCCGTTGATTTTTTTTTTTCTATATCCAATAACCATCAAAGCTAATTTATGATTTATATATAGATAAGCTATGGGAGTTCGAGCGCAATTTCCTGTGTATTTTTAAGGGGCCTCTAAATTCTCAAAAGTGTGTATAAAATTGATAGAAAGAGATAGCAATATATAGGTTGCTCTATTTGCCTCTCTCTCACTCCCACACATGGAAATCGGTATGGTGTTATAGAAGAACCTCTTCAACCCCCCCCCAACTTGAAACCGTCCCTATCCATAGGTTACAGAATAACTTACCGCTGCATTATGCAATGTTGCGAAATACCCACACATACTTTCCTTTAAATTTATTAAAATAAAATTAAACATTTCCCATTCGCTTCAATGGCGAATAAGCTAAAGGCTAAAACCTGCTACCAGGTGATCAGATTCTATAACAAGCAATCAGAATTCAATAGCGGAATCACGATCTTTACAAATCCAAACGAATGACAATCTCCTTATACAAAACTCTTGTGCAGATATTAAGAATAACTTGTTTTTACTGGCTTATTTAGCTGAAACGTTGCTTCTCCATAGCGTACGCTGCATTTGTAGCAATTTATGAATGGATGACAATTTTGCATGCATAATTTTCGATATAACTAAGGCGAAGAGTCAATGTGTGTTATGAATATGAGTTAAAAGAAACGGTAAGAGAAGATTATTATTTTATATGACGTCAGGGAATCTCTTGAATATCTTGATTGAATGTTGGTTATTTGCAGGTGCTTGAGATGTGTCTGATTGTATCTTTCATGCATAAGCACGTTGGACTCTGGGTTTGTAAATTAATACAGTAATAAATGCATATGAACAAAAATATACGAATCAAGATGAAATTGATTGCATTCATAGCAATTATTACTCAATTGAGTTACTGCAAACTTTGTGCTCCTGTTATTATAGTATTAGGCTGACCTCAGAAAGGAAGTATTTATAATTATTTAATTTATAGAATTTTGTAGATTAATGCAATTAATAAGTAAATGTATTCTCAAAACACATATAAACGTTGAATTTTACACTTTGAATTATTAACTGGAAGCTTATAAATAGCATACCTCATCCTAAGTCACATCATTCAACAAGTATCTACCGTGCGACACAGTTCTAATGCCCGGTCCAGACGCTACGTTTTCTACAACGTTTTATCTGCACAGTTTTAAACGTTGCAGATAAAACGTTGCGTGTGGATAGGAAAACTGTGCAATTTTGAGAACTGCACGGAGACGGTACAGTTGCAGCGATAACTGAGGTGGTTAGGCATAGTTATCCGTGACTTGTGCCGACAAGTCGTTACGTGTGGACGATTAGCTACGTTTTTTATTCATTTTCAGCAAATGGCAAACCTTCGGCAATGTTCACGGGAGTTTCTGACTGAGTTTATTGCCTTGTACGAAAGTTTTCCATGTATTTCGCAATGCAAAAAAGAACAAAAATTGACTTTAGTGTTTGGTAGAAAACTTCAGTTGATAGAACATGAATGATTCAAGCTTCCAGGTGAGATCCACTGAATATTTTTGCTACTCATACTTTAAAACTCACTGGGGACTACCCTTGACGAACCAAAGATTTTTTTTTGAAAAGTAACCACATATTTTCAATGGAGATGGGATCTGGGCCCCGAAGAGGGAAATCATACAGGCTCTATAATCTATTTATTACATTAAATATTTTAGGAAATTATACAGGCTCTACAACCTGATATTTAGAGCAGTATGCTTGGAGTCGTTAATCCGTTTAAAGATATAATGACCCTCCAAACCCAGTTACATTCATGTACTGATATTTCCCATTAATGATGGAAATCCCTTATTCTATCCACGAGGTGCAAATCCCTAACTACCTGACCCATGCTTAAATGTAGGTAACCTATTTTTTATGTGAAAACCTATATTCCTGTCCTGCTAAATTCAAAAGTGTCCTTCATAATATTTGATGCTTATTTTGGACTCAAGGGAAAAACTACCCTTTTCCAAAAGGTTGCAACATTACGTTGGTAGTTGTGCGTAAAATTAAATCCTTCTGCGTAAGCCAAATTTGGCGTAAGCCATTTCCTCAAGCACTGTGAACGCCGGATTCTTTTGAGATGTTCCATTTGTTTCTTTTTCTTCACGAGACAACATGCAGAAATTGACCAGAGTAGTACTTCCTCCATGGTGACGCCACTAAAACTGCGCTAAAATAAATATAGATTTGCATCATCTGGACGCTCTTTATTTTTGCAACGTTTTGACTGCGCAGATAAAACGTTGTGCAAAACCTAGCGTCTGGACCGGGCTATAGTGCTATAAAAATTATAAAATATTAAATATGAACGTGAAAAATTTAGTTGAAAGCATGCAAAATGCATTTATCAATGCTAAAAATAACCGCGAATTAATAAGTGCCGTACATAAAAAGCTGAGTAATTCTTTACGTAAGCTCAATAATTCTTTGAGGCAGACCAACAACGTAAGTAAAAAGACTCAACTGATGACAGCTATTGGTCTATTAAAAGGAATGCGCATTCAACTAAAAGTGCAAAACTTATTGTCAGGAGGTGGACACAACTTACGCCGTTCTAATTGGGCTTCTTCCCGAGTTAAATGGGAGGATGTCCAGTCCGCCTTTAATGATCGCATAAGGACAGGAGCAATTATCAACTTAACACATAAAGAGCCAAAGAAGTTCATTAAGGACTGTGAAGGACTCTTTCAACGTCGCATAAATAACGCGCTTAAAAAGGAAGCCACTCTCAAAGTGAACACCGTTTTCTGTGCAGAATTTAAGATCGCGCGAGGTGATGAGGAAATATTTGAATTTAAGTATATGAACACAAAGAATGCCCCCATCTACCGCGATACAAATATAAATGCTTGGTTTGAGCAAAACATTCAAGAACCAGTTTTGAAAAAACTGGAGGAGTTCCAGGAAAAAGAAAGTGGGTGGGCGTTATCAGCTATTATTAATTTAACAATCAATATGAACAAATATACTCCGCTGCTTGGATCATCTTATATTGAGCTGCCGCTACTAATAAAATGTCGTGAAGCATGTGTAAATGTTGAAAATAATGACAATGGATGCTTTGCATGGGCGGTAATATCAGCCCTACATCCGGCAAAGAAGGATCCACAACGTGTAACAAAATACCCCCACTACTCTAATGTCCTGAATCTTAAGGATATTACGTTCCCGATGACCATCAAACAGATCCCCAGGTTTGAGCAACAAAACAATCTTTCAGTTAATGTATATGCTTTGGAAAACATGGGTCACACGGTCAAAGAAAACTATAAAGTTTTACCGACTTATTTAACCAAGGAGAAAAAGGAGAAGCATGTAAACCTACTTATGATTCAGAACATCTACTTTATCGAAGATAATGAGGAGGAAGAAAAATCGGATTATGAGCCCATCAGATCACACTTTGTTTGGATTAAGAATTTATCTAGACTTCTTTCAATCCAAATTTCTCAACACCATGGCCGAAAATACATTTGTGACCGCTGTCTCCACTATTTTTACTCATCGATTGCACTAGAGCATCACTTGGAAGACTGCAAAGTACTGAATCAATGCAAGATCCGGCTACCATCCGAAGACCAGAAGCAGCTTAAATTTAAGAATTTTAGAAATAAAATAGAAGCTCCATTTGTAATATACTCGGACTTGGAATGTTTGTTAGTAGAATGTAAGAATGAAAATAAGTATCAGCAACATGTGCCTTGTAGTATAGCATACTACGTTAAATGCTCTTACGACCCCACATTATCA
Organism: Nemotelus pantherinus; assembly: GCA_963978885.1. Taxonomy (NCBI): domain Eukaryota; kingdom Metazoa; phylum Arthropoda; class Insecta; order Diptera; family Stratiomyidae; genus Nemotelus; species Nemotelus pantherinus. The sequence goes on from OZ022264.1 coordinate 145,230,315, forward strand.
TTTTTTAAGTCTTATCGTGGCGCGGATTGTATCAAGTGGTTTGTGCGCGAATTAAATTAATTTGCCGAAGACGTTGAAACCGTTTTCCTTTGCCCTATACCTATAAATCAGATGACTGATGAGGAAATAGCGTTCTTTGAGACCGCCACACTCTGCCATATTTGTGAAAAGCCGTTCACAGAGGATGATAAAAAGGTGCATGATCACTGTCACCTAACAGGTAAATATCGGGGCTCAGCACATGAGGGATGTAATATTAATTTCAAGGATAGCCACACTATCCCAGTGATTTTCCATAACCTTAGCGACTACGATTCCCATTTTATAATTAAAGATATTGGAACTGATTTGGAAGGCCGCGTTGATCTTCTTCCTATAAACAAAGAACGATATATTTCATTCACAAAAACCTTAGACGAATATTCTATCAAATTCCGCTTTATTGATTCCTTCCGCTTTATGGGATGTAGCCCTGAAACTCTTGCTTCATATCTAACTTCACTACCCATTTTAAGATCCCAGTTTCCAAATTTGGCTGATCCGAAATATAATTTACTAACTCGTAAGGGAGTTTACCCTTATGATTATATTAATGATTTTAATAAATTTTTAGAGTCTTCTCTTCCTAGTATTTCAAACTTTTATAATAAATTGAACGATTCTAATATTAGTTATGAAGATTATAGTCATGCTTGCAATGTCTGGAATGAATTCGGCATTCAAAACCTAAGTGAATACTCCGATCTGTATTTAAAAACAGCTGTACTTCTTCTAGCGGATGTTTTTGAACAGTTTCGATCAAGTTGTCATGTGACTTATGGATTAGATCCTGCACACTACTATACACTTCCAGGTTATACTTGGGATGCTATGCTCAAACATACTGGTATAACTTTGGAACTATTGACTGATATTGATATGTTAATGTTTGTTGAGCGTGGTATCCGAGGCGGCCTCAGTCAGTGCTCTAAACGTTACTCCAAGGCAAATAATAAATATATGGTAGACTATGATCCAAATATATCATCAAAATTCTTACAATACTATGATATTAATAACCAATATGGTTGGGCAATGTCTCAACACTTGCCTTACGATGGCTTCAAGTGGGTAGATAA
>OZ022264.1:145236432-145346432 GCA_963978885.1 Nemotelus pantherinus
AGATGAATTGTTATTTATTATTTGGTATCGAAATATATTATTTATGTTTAGAGTTTTTTATGAAAACAAAATATTTTCATTTTTATTTCCATAATAGTTATAGTAATACTACTACCGGCGAAACTGGTTTTGCACCCCTTTTTTAAAAAGCCGTACCACCGGAATTTTAAAAAGGGGTGAAAAACCAGTTTCGCCGGTGGTAGTATTACTACAACTATTATGGAAATAAAAATGAAAATATTTTGTTTTCATAAAAAACTCTAAACATAAATAATATATTTCGATACCAAATAATAAATAACAATTTATCTTAAACAGTTGTTGGTTTGGTTTTTTGTTGAAGAGGTTCTTCTATAACACCATACCGATTTCCATGTGTGGGAGTGAGAGAGAGGAAATAGAGCAACCTATATATTGCTATCTCTTTCTATCAATTTTATACACACTTTTGAGAATTTAGAGGCCCCTTTAAAAATACACAGGAAATTGCGCTCGAACTCCCATAGCTTATCTACTAGTAGAGTTTGTGATTCCAGGAACTAGGAACTATTTCAGAAGTTTTCGAATAATGTGTTTGTCATTTTATGAACCAGACCGCGTCTATCGCAACAACCCAGTCGGTCCTCATAAGAATTTTGCGATCGGTCAATTTCGAACCATAATTGACTCAGTTCTCAACAGCGAACAGGATCAAATTGGTATTTTTGTGGCGGTTTTTCCCCGATTCAAGAGCTACCAGTTCTAAAGCGGCACGTTTCAGATCGATGTACACTGGCGATTACTTATTTTAATCCATGCACTTAAGTTACTTCAACATGAGAGAAGAAGAAAACAACTGCACAATTACTTGCTTAAGAGCTCACACTTGCAATAGCAAAGAATACAACAACAAAAGTCCAGTTAGTTCGAATTCATTGCTAACTATCTGCTCAACACAATAGATAAATATTCACTTCGATGACCACTGAAGTTTCCTTCAGAGTTCGTATGCGAAACTTTTTTCAAAAGTCCAAGCAGCAATCGATTTGAAATAAATTCCAAATATCACAAAATATTTCATTTCTTTTTTTTTCACACAACGATATATCTATCTAATCCACACACATTTATTCCAGTTTCGTTTCCAGTGAATTATGTTTTTTTAAAATTACGAGTTTTTAATTTAACTTTTTTTTGTTCACTAAATTTCAATTAATATCTGTCGTCGATTTCTCTATCGCGTTTCGCGCTATTGCTTTAGTTCCTCAGAACACTTCATGCACTCCTTTTTTTCATATCAAAGAATTCAGTATAAACTTAAACTGGTCTAGAATTATCTCGGTTTCAGTAAAATTAAGCTTCGGTCACCATTTATTAAACACTGGCCATAGAACGGATACCTAAGGGAAACTTCGACTGACTAGAAAATTAGCGGTTTTTCTTCTAAAATCTATTGATTGATCAACGCACTCTCAGGAACGAAGATCTAATGAAGTGTTTATAAACTTCTCTATTGATTCTGATAGTCAGTTTAAAATTCACACTATATTTCGCAGACCACTAATAAAACACTATCAAATCCACTGTTTCTAACAATAAGAATTTATGATGTTTTAAATAAATCTAATCAATCGCAACGCTCAAATCAAAATCCCCGAATAGAATGCCCAGTCAAGTCCGACTATCTTCTCCGCTTGCCGTCGTGGAAGAGACTCCCCGCAAAACTCCCATCATACCGCTCATCTCAAAAAGCCGTTGTCGCCATCAGCTCCGTTGCATCACTTTTTGATTGCTATTAGCTGCATGCAGCGCTGACCGGTCGGAACATTGACCTACAGTGCATTCGATTTCGATGCAGTCATACAGCGGTCAAGAGCCGAACATTACCGCGTGATGCATGTACATGCTCAGCTCCAACCACCGTACGCCGCACCAAAAGCGAATGCACTGCATCGAATGGATGTAGAAGCGAAATCGATATGATTTTCGCAACGAGAAAAAAAATGGACGATGAAGTGGATTTTTTGTGTGCGTGCAACAATCGTGGGGACGACCCTGCCCTGAGAAGGGTCTCAAAGAAACCCGGGCAAAAAAAAAACAATGACTAAAGATATTAACACCAAACTATCAGGAGCGAAGGTCTTTGCTATGATAGACTCCTAGAGTTTTCCCTTTCTCATCAGTTAGTTCATAAGTCACGTGACCCTACTTACGTTGCACAAAAGCTCGGATAAATTTCGGAGCAAGTTCAGCGGCGAAACGATCAGCGGCATTGCTAAGTGCGAAGTTCCTTACGAAGACCTCTTGACCAGGAGTGAAAGATTTTTCGCGACTTCGGAGATCATACACCCGAACACCCTTGGCATGAGCCTCAGCCAGTTTATCTTTCACCCTATCCTGAGTCCATCGCAGCCTATCAGTGTGCGGGCAGAGTTCTACCTCTCCATCCTCTAACGCTTGCATTTTACGGAGCAATTCATAGTCTCCACCGTGCTGGATACGATGAAAACCGAATAGAAGGAAGTGAGGTGAGCAACCAGTCGCCTCATGCACGACATTGCGAAATGCAGCGCATGATTCGGCTAGCTGCTCAACCCAAGTCCTAGGGTCATCACCGATGTAGGCGCGAATAGCGTTGAGGATAGATCGATTAGCTCTCTCTGAAGCGTTGGCTTGCGGTGAATATAAGGGCGTAGTGATGTGCTGAACGCCATGCTCTAGGAGGAATGCTTCGAAAGATTTAGAGGTAAATTGCACACCATTGTCCGAGTGCACGAACTCCGGTATTCCATAGGTCAAGAAAATATCGTTTTTGAGAAACTTAATGACCGCTTCTGAGGTGGCTTTGGGTAGGGCATTGAGCCATACAAACTTGCTGAAATGATCCAGCACCACGAGCAACTGAGTATTCCCTGCCTTCGAACGAGGGTATGGGCCCATGAAATCGATGAACAGTCTTTGCAATGGCCTATCTGTTTCCCGCTGATTTCCCATTGGTGGCCTCATGGTGCGTTTCGGGGGCTTGACCTGCTTGCAAACGGTGCAGGAGGAAACATAATCTTTAACTTGTTTCCTCAACTGCGGCCAATAATAGTACCTTTGCAGCAGTTCCAAAGTCTTCCGAATCCCACAATGAGACCCCCTAGGGTCATCATGTGCCTGCATAATTAGCTGTTTTCGTTCATTTTCAGGAACCCATAATTTTGTTCTAGGGATATTGGTGCACAAATCATTGTGTGTTCCGGTGGTAATGAACACACGCCCCTCCCTAACGTGCACATTTTTGAAATCCTCAGGGCTCTTTTCAATCTGGGCTATGAGATCCAAATACTCAGGAGCTCGAAATGCTGTATCAGATATTACCTCAGCAAGCCCGTAGTGCTTAGGCAAGTGACTTATTGCGGATTTGGTTGCCTCGATCGACCCACAAACTCTCGGTAACGCATCTGGGACGACGTTCTGAGTTCCCTTTCGATGTTCGATGTTGAAATCGAAAGACTGCAATTTCAAACTCCAGCGAGCCAATCTACCTGTTAGGTCCTGTTGTCCCATGAGCCATTTAAGACTAGCATGGTCGGTGATGATGGTGAAAGGCAACCCTTCGATGTATGCTCTGAACCTCTTAACGCTCTGCACCGCAGCCAAGCATTCCAATTCAGTAACACTATAGTTGCGTTGCGCAGCGTTAAGCTTTACAGACATATAAGCGATCGGGTGCTCCTCTCCATCATCATCCTTTTGGAACAGGACACTCCCGATTCTGGTGGCACTAGGATCACACTGGATGAAAAATCTTCGAGAGAAATCGGGATTGGCGAGCACTGGAGCAGAAATTAACAATCTCTTAACCTCTAAAAAGGCGTTATTGGCGGCGTCTGTCCACTGAAACGAGCGTTTACCCCTTAGCAGATCCGTCAGAGCTGATGACACTGCCGCGAAATTAGGAATAAACCGCCGATACCATCCTGCCATTCCCATGAAACGCCGGACTTCCTTCGCAGACTTGGGTGTTGGGTAGCCTACGATGCCAGAGACCTTCTCTGGATCGGTCTTCAGGATTCCATCACTCACTACATATCCAAGATATTTGATCTCTCGCTGCACGAACTTGCTCTTCTCAACATTTATGGTCAATTTAGCTGCGTTAAGCAACTGCGCCACCTTGGAAAGTAACTCCAAATGTTCGTTAAAAGAAGAACTAGTCACGAGCAGATCATCGAGATATACAAACACCTTGTCATGCAGCTCGTGAGGGATGACTTTGTGCATTAATCTGCACATGGTTTGTGGGGCATTGCACAAACCGAACGGCATAACAGTGAAGTGGTATAATGGGCGGCCAGGAACGGTAAAAGCAGTCTTCTCCCTACATTCTGCATCCAATGGTATCTGCCAAAAAGCATCTTTTAGGTCTAGACTCGTTATAAATTTAGTGGATTGCAGACGAGCCAATAATCCTTCTATTAGAGGTAATGGATAGGCATCCTTCAAGGTTACCTCATTCAGTCGCCGTGCATCTAGACATAGCCGTACTTTACCAGGCTTCCTTACAAGGGTAACCGGTGAACTCCATGCGCTCTTGCTTTCCTCGATGACTCCTAAGGACAGCATACGATCCAGTTCATCATACAACAGTTTCTGTATGGCTGGGGACACCGAATAATGCCGCTGCTTAATAGGTTTGGCAGACCCGGTGTCAATGTAATGAGAGACCAAGGTGGTCTTACCCAAACCATTAAGGTTATGTGAAGGAAACTGTTGAATAACTTGCTGTAGTCGAGACTGATCCTCAGGAGACAGAGTGTGAAACGCAGGGGCTGTGGCTTCAGAAATGGATGCAACCGCCAGCTGTTGAGTTGGTGAAACTTTAAACACGTCCCAGAAATCCATTCCTAGATAAACTGGGTTGGTCAAGGTTGGAACGACCAAAAATTTTATCATACCCGATTGATTGTTGAATTTCACCAAGGTCTCAACATATCCGAGAACAGAAGCCTTATGACCTGACGCTGTCCGAACTTCTGTCTGAAGAGTATGGAGATACAGACTCAGTTCTGCAATCAAGTCCAAAGCTCCTGCTCCCAGGATACTGACGCTTGCACCACTGTCCAATAGTCCTTGGAGCTCACGTCCTTTAATGAAGATGGTAGCGAAAGGACGGTTCTCCCCAAGGGGTGTCACGATGGTGTCGACACATGCTTTACGAAGCCATCGTCTGTTGGCGAAGTATTTCCATGCCCCATGAAAACGCGATACCGAGCGCCTGCGCATCGATCAAGAACACTGAAATTCGTGGTTGATGTTATTAAGACTATCTGATGAGGGGTTTACCGAGTTTAATGTTTTCGACGGAATTCCGGGTCGATATTGGTCGCGGCGTCCACCGTCGTTGGCTTGGGTGGCGGACGAGGGGTGGGAATACGTCGCGCCCCCATATCCGGCGTACTCCGCCTGCCGTTTCCTTATGCCGTTTCCTTACCGTCGTTGGCTTGGGTGGCGGACGAGGGGTGGGAATACGTCGCGCCCCCATATCCGGCGTACTCCGCCTGCCGTTTCCCAACCTGCAATGCATGCAATTGGGCTTGAGAACACCTTCCATTCCACATCCGTAACAAAATATTCGCTGGCTGGGGACCGGACAGTTCATAAATGTGTGGCCCAGATCTTTACAGTTCCAGCATATTACGTATTGTCTTTGTGGAGCTTGCTGATGTTGGGCGTTTCCAAGCGCAACCGCATCCAGAGCTGGCGTGGTAGTTGGCAGATCCTAGTCGAACGAGTAACTAGGTCCTTCGGAGATGTTGTGATGATAAGAGTACTCCTGCGCTGCTGCGGGAAAAGAAGGAGGCAAAACCTCATGAACTACTCGTTGTCTTCTCAAAGGCACAGATGATGGGGGTGCTTGTTTTTGCCCGTCCGGATACCAGACAGCCTCAATCGCACAGCATCGAGCAACCATTTCACGGACGGAAACTGATTCCAGCCAGATGATCCCTTAACCGCTTGGTCATATTTCTGAAGAGTATAACCTGTAAATCGGTATCTATCAGAGGGTTCGTCAGAGGTAACATCATGGACTGGATGTCATTGAAAAACGCTCGAAATGACTCTCCTGGTTGCTGAATTCTAGCATCGATTGACCGTCTGATATCAACGTCTGTCTGGAAGCCACTGAAGCAGCTCATGAGATCCCTCTCCATGTCCTCCCACAACAACGCAGGGTGCATCTCATGGTAGCACCAGTACCACTCTAAAGCTGGTCCACGCAACAACAAGTGGAACTCCATGGCCAACATCGCTCCAGAAATTCCATAATGTTTAGCCATGGCAGTGATCTGGTATAAAAACTGCCGCGCGGTTAATCCAACGCCTGAGCCATCAAAATGAATGCCCCATTTGGACACTGGGAGTCTTTCGGGTCGGCTGTGATTCATGAGACTGTGATGTGTTGGGGTTGTTAAATTGAAATCTGGCTGAATCGGAGGAGCGTGTTCTCTTATTTGTGTGCCTCTTAGGGGTGTACACGGAGCATCCGCAAAGTCCACTGTGTTGGCACGAACTGCCGTAGATGCAGCTCGATTGCCAGATCCCAACACAGGACGAGGTCTAGCTCCTGTCGGTGACAGAGTTAGACGATTTATCTGCCCTGCGAGACTTTCAAAGTCTGGATCAGAACGAAGATGACCGTGAGGTAGCATTTTCAATTGATTAATAATTTAAAAATTTAAATAAAGTAAATTATATATTTATATGTATATAAGTAATTTACCAAAATTTAAGATTTCACTATAATTTAATTTCAAATTAAAAATTGCAATTCAAACCCGGACGTTAAAAAAACTAAATTCTTGATTATTCCCAATAATTTTAATTCATAAAAGTGAAATAATTAAGAGGAAGAATAAAAAATCCGCGTGTTTAAATTTAAATATATATTATGGCAGTAAAACGAAAAATCAATCCAGCCGCCCCGGCAACAAAGATGACAGGTGAGGATGGGAAAGGCATAAAAATTGTGGGTTGAAAAGGGGGAAAAAAAATGAACTACAGACAAATCTTGTGACACAACTGGATCAGGTTTGGAACTCTTAGCAACAATCCGTTCGCATAGATTTCTAAATTAGACAATCAACACCTTGATGGTGGACAGGAGTCTGCTGAGCCCCAAAGTGAACATCGTAGATGATGTTAATGCTCATGAATTCAGGTGTTCGGTCTTGCCTGAACAAATCAAATTTAGAAAATGAAGATGTCAAGGCCACCATCCACGATGCTACCCTGATCCTATCCTGCGTACAAGACTGTCGATTATGAAAAAGGAGAAATACTCCTGTTAAACACTAAACAACACATCCTAGCAGGTTTGAGCGCAAATGTTGCATTGGCGTCAGCTTGCCAACATTAAATATTAAAAGTTACTTTTAACTAACCATGAAAGAAAGGAAAGAAGAGAGAGAGAAAGGAAAAAAAAATTGGCTGAGGTAAACATTTGGCCAGAGCCACATATGACACCTCAGCCAAATAAAATGGAATTGATGTTCAAGAAAAATAACTCAACAAGGTACCGAAAAAAACTAAATTAATATCTGGATAAACCGAAAACTGAAAATTAACAAAAGAAACTAAATAAAACAATAACTAACTTTGAGCAAAGCATAGCCAATTTGGGCGCCATTTGTTACGAATTGGCAAACTACCGCCAATGCAACATAATTTAAGTTCCACTCAGTTTAATGCCCTGCGTGCTTCCCTTGCCAGTTAGCTCAGCTGCGTCGGCCGTGGGGTTAGGGCTGAGTGAAACTTCCTGCTTGAAGCACGCTAACGTACACCAACGTAGATCATACTAACCATGGGGGGAAATAAACAAGAGTCCTCTTTGTTGTCAAGGCGGACTGGATGGACCCCTCGTCCACTTATCTCTTACTCCATCATCGAGACAAAACAAAAGACTGATTTCAGATATTGACAATTCATGTTATTTCAAAGAGAAAAATAATAACAAAATCAAAATTCCAGAAGACAAAAATTTGTTCAAAAAATTCAATTTATAATAATAATTGTATAGATAAATAATGTAGATAAATATTATGATAAATAATGTAAATATAACAAACAAGATAAATAAAATAAAAAAATAAAATTACGAAGAAAAAAAAATAAATTCAAACAATAATTACCAAAGAAAAACTCACCGCTCCTGACGACGGTCGACCGTTGTTCCGGAATATGGTGTCTGGAAATTCAAGGTTTGTCAACATACATATGATCTTTCTTCGTTTTCTGTTTTTTTTTATATCAATTCGAAAATTTATATTGTAGTCAACAAAAAATCAACTAATGCAAATTATTAACCTCAAAAGAGCTCAAACAAAATTTTGCCAAAGTAAAAGCTTTAAAATGACTTTTCAAAAAAAAGATGAATGTCGCAAAGTATATTTCCACGGTGCCTTCCTCATTGTTGATTGCTTTCAACCTCGTTCTCCGTTGATTTTTTTTTTATATATCCAATAACCATCAAAGCTAATTTATGATTTAGTAGAGTTTGTGATTCCAGGAACTAGGAACTATTTCAGAAGTTTTCGAATAATGTGTTTGTCATTTTATGAACCAGACCGCTTCTATCGCAACAACCCAGTCGGTCCTCATAAGAATTTTGCGATCGGTCAATTTCGAACTATAATCGACTCAGTTCTCAACAGCGAACAGTATCAAATTGGTATTTTTGTGGCGATTTTTCCCCGATTCAAGAGCTACCAGTTCTAAAGCGGCACGTTTCAGATCGATGTACACTGGCGATTACTTATTTTAATCCATGCACTTAAGTTACTTCAACATGAGAGAAGAAGAAAACGACTGCACAATTACTTGCTTAAGAGCTCACACTTGCAATAGCAAAGAATACAGCAACAAAAGTCCAGTTAGTTCGAATTCATTGCTAACTATCTGCTCAACACAATAGATAAATATTCACTTCGATGACCACTGAAGTTTCCTTCAGAGTTCGTATGCGAAACTTTTTTCAAAAGTCCAAGCAGCAATCGATTTGAAATAAATTCCAAATATCACAAAATATTTCATTTCTTTTTTTTTCACACAACGATATATCTATCTAATCCACACACATTTATTCCAGTTTCGTTTCCAGTGAATTATGTTTTTTTAAAATTACGAGTTTTTAATTTAACTTTTTTTTGTTCACTAAATTTCAATTAATATCTGTCGTCGGTTTCTCTATCGCGTTTCGCGCTATTGCTTTAGTTCCTCAGAACACTTCATGCACTCCTTTTTTTCATATCAAAGAATTCAGTATAAACTTAAACTGGTCTAGAATTATCTCGGTTTCAGTAAAATTAAGCTTCGGTCACCATTTATTAAACACTGGCCATAGAACGGATACCTAAGGGAAACTTCGACTGACTAGAAAATTAGCGGTTTTTCTTCTAAAATCTATTGATTGATCAACGCACTCTCAGGAACGAAGATCTAATGAAGTGTTTATAAACTTCTCTATTGATTCTGATAGTCAGTTTAAAATTCACACTATATTTCGCAGACCACTAATAAAACACTATCAAATCCACTGTTTCTAACAATAAGAATTTATGATGTTTTAAATAAATCTAATCAATCGCAACGCTCAAATCAAAATCCCCGAATAGAATGCCCAGTCAAGTCCGACTATCTTCTCCGCTTGCCGTCGTGGAAGAGACTCCCCGCAAAACTCCCATCATACCGCTCATCTCAAAAAGCCGTTGTCGCCATCAGCTCCGTTGCATCACTTTTTGATTGCTATCAGCTGCATGCAGCGCTGACCGGTCGGAACATTGACCTACAGTGCATTCGATTTCGATGCAGTCATACAGCGGTCAAGAGCCGAACATTACCGCGTGATGCATGTACATGCTCAGCTCCAACCACCGTACGCCGCACCAAAAGCGAATGCACTGCATCGAATGGATGTAGAAGCGAAATCGATATGATTTTCGCAACGAGAAAAAAAATGGACGATGAAGTGGATTTTTTGTGTGCGTGCAACAATCGTGGGGACGACCCTGCCCTGAGAAGAGTCTCAAAGAAACCCGGGCAAAAAAAAAAACAATGACTAAAGATATTAACACCAAACTATCAGGAGCGAAGGTCTTTGCTATGATAGACTCCTAGAGTTTTCCCTTTCTCATCAGTTAGTTCATAAGTCACGTGACCTTACTTACGTTGCACAAAAGCTCGGATAAATTTCGGAGCAAGTTTAGCGGCGAAACGATCAGCGGCATTGCTAAGTGCGAAGTTCCTTACGAAGACCTCTTGACCAGGAGTGAAAGATTTTTCGCGACTTCGGAGATCATACACCCGAACACCATTGGCATGAGCCTTAGCCAGTTTATCTTTCACCCTATCCTGAGTCCATCGCAGCCTATCAGTGTGCGGGCAGAGTTCTACCTCTCCATCCTCTAACGCTTGCATTTTACGGAGCAATTCATAGTCTCCGCCGTGCTGGATACGATGAAAACCGAATAGAAGGAAGTGAGGTGAGCAACCAGTCGCCTCATGCACGACATTGCGAAATGCAGCGCTTGATTCGGCTAGCAGCTCAACCCAAGTCCTATGGTCATCACCGATGTAGGCGCGAATAGCGTTGAGGATAGATCGATTAGCTCTCTCTGAAGCGTTGGCTTGCGGTGAATATAAGGGCGTAGTGATGTGCTGAACGCCATGCTCTAGGAGGAATGCCTCGAAAGATTTAGAGGTAAATTGCACACCATTGTCCGAGTGCACGAACTCCGGTATTCCATAGGTCAAGAAAATATCGTTTTTGAGAAACTTAATGACCGCTTCTGAGGTGGCTTTGGGTAGGGCATTGAGCCATACAAACTTGCTGAAATGATCCAGCACCACGAGCAACTGAGTATTCCCTGCCTTCGAACGAGGGTATGGGCCCATGAAATCGATGAACAGTCTTTGCAATGGCCTATCTGTTTCCCGCTGATTTCCCATTGGTGGCCTCATGGTGCGTTTCGGGGGCTTGACCTGCTTGCAAACGGTGCAGGAGGAAACATAATCTTTAACTTGTTTCCTCAGCTGCGGCCAATAATAGTACCTTTGCAGCAGTTCCAAAGTCTTCCGAATCCCACAATGAGACCCCCTAGGGTCATCATGTGCCTGCATAATTAGCTGTTTTCGTTCATTTTCAGGAACCCATAATTTTGTTCTAGGGATATCGGTGCACAAATCATTGTGTTCCGGTGGTAATGAACACACGCCCCTCCTTAACGTGCACATTTTTGAAATCCTCAGGGCTCTTTTCAATCTGGGCTATGAGATCCAAATACTCAGGAGCTCGAAATGCTGTATCAGATATTACCTCAGCAAGCCCGTAGTGCTCAGGCAAGTGACTTATTGCGGATTTGGTTGCCTCGATCGACCCACAAACTCTCGATAACGCATCTGGGACGACGTTCTGAGTTCCCTTTCGATGTTCGATGTTGAAATCGAAAGACTGCAATTTCAAACTCCAGCGAGCCAATCTACCTGTTAGGTCCTGTTGTCCCATGAGCCATTTAAGACTAGCATGGTCGGTGATGATGGTGAAAGACAACCCTTCGATGTATGCTCTGAACCTCTTAACGCTCTGCACCGCAGCCAAGCATTCCAATTCAGTAACACTATAGTTGCGTTGCGCAGCGTTAAGCTTTACAGACATATAAGCGATCGGGTGCTCCTCTCCATCATCATCCTTTTGGAACAGGACACTCCCGATTCTGGTGGCACTAGCATCACACTGGATGAAAAATCTTCGAGAGAAATCGGGATTGGCGAGCACTGGAGCAGAAATTAACAATCTCTTAACCTCTAAAAAGGCGTTATTGGCGGCGTCTGTCCACTGAAACGAGCGTTTACCCCTTAGCAGATCCGTCAGAGCTGATGACACTGCCGCGAAATTAGGAATAAACCGCCGATACCATCCTGCCATTCCCATGAAACGCCGGACCTCCTTCGCAGACTTGGGTGTTGGGTAGCCTACGATGCCAGAGACCTTCTCTGGATCGGTCTTCAGGATTCCATCACTCACTACATATCCAAGATATTTGATCTCTCGCTGCACGAACTTGCTCTTCTCAACATTTATGGTCAATTAAGCTGCGTTAAGAAACTGCGCCACCTTGGAAAGTAACTCCAAATGTTCGTTAAAAGAAGAACTAGTCACGAGCAGATCATCGAGATATACAAACACCTTGTCATGCAGCTCGTGAGGGATGACTTTGTGCATTAATCTGCACATGGTTTGTGGGGCATTGCACAAACCGAACGGCATCACAGTGAAGTGGTATAATGGGCGGCCAGGAACGGTAAAAGCAGTCTTCACCCTACATTCTGCATCCAATGGTATCTGCCAAAAAGCATCTTTTAGGTCTAGACTCGTTATAAATTTAGTGGATTGCAGACGAGCCAATAATCCTTCTATTAGAGGTAATGGATAGGCATCCTTCAAGGTTACCTCATTCAGTCGCCGTGCATCTAGACATAGCCGTACTTTACCAGGCTTCCTTACAAGGGTAACCGGTGAACTCCATGCGCTCTTGCTCTCCTCGATGACTCGTAAGGGCAGCATACGATCCAGTTCATCATACAACAGTTTCTGTATGGCTGGGGACACCGAATAATGCCGCTGCTTAATAGGTTTGGCAGACCCGGTGTCAATGTAATGAGAGACCAAGGTGGTCTTACCCAAACCATTAAGGTTTTGTGAAGGAAACTGTTGAATAACTTGCTGTAGTCGAGACTGATCCTCAGGAGACAGAGTGTGAAACGCAGGGGCTGTGGCTTCAGAAATGGATGCGACCGCCAGCTGTTGAGTTGGTGAAACTTTAAACGCGTCCCAGAAATCCATTCCTAGATAAACTGGGTTGGTCAAGGTTGGAACGACCAAAAATTTTATCATACCCGATTGATTGTTGAATTTCACCAAGGTCTCAACATATCCGAGAACAGAAGCCTTATGACCTGACGCTGTCCGAACTTCTGTCTGAAGAGTATGGAGATACAGACAGTTCTGCAATCAAGTCCAAAGCTTCTGCTCCCAGGATACTGACGCTTGCACCACTGTCCAATAGTCCTTGGAGCTCACGTCCTTTAATGAAGATGGTAGCGAAAGGACGGTTCTCCCCAAGGGGTGTCACGATGGTGTCGACACATGCTTTACGAAGCCATCGTCTGTTGGCGAAGTATTTCCATGCCCCATGAAAACGCGATACCGAGCGCCTGCGCATCGATCAAGAACACTGAAATTCGGGGTTGATGTTATTAAGACTATCTGATGAGGGGTTTACCGAGTTTAATGTTTTCGACGGAATTCCGGGTCGATATTGGTCGCGGCGTCCACCGTCGTTGGCTTGGGTGGCGGACGAGGGGTGGGAATACGTCGCGCCCCCATATCCGGCGTACTCCGCCTGCCGTTTCCTTATGCCGTTTCCTTACCGTCGTTGGCTTGGGTGGCGGACGAGGGGTGGGAATACGTCGCGCCCCCATATCCGGCGTACTCCGCCTGCCGTTTCCCAACCTGCAATGCATGCAATTGGGCTTGAGAACACCTTCCATTCCACATCCGTAACAAAATATTCGCTGGCTGGGGACCGGACAGTTCATAAATGTGTGGCCCAGATCTTTACAGTTCCAGCATATTACGTATTGTCTTTGTGGAGCTTGCTGATGTTGGGCGTTTCCAAGCGCAACCGCATCCAGAGCTGGCGTGGTAGTTGGCAGATCGTAGTCGTACGAGTAACTAGGTCCTTCGGAGATGTTGTTATGATAAGAGTACTCCTGCGCTGCTGCGGGAAAAGAAGGAGGCAAAACCTCATGAACTACTCGTGGTCTTCTCAAAGGCACAGATGATGGGGGTGCTTGTTTTTGCCCGTCCGGATACCAGACAGCCTCAATCGCACAGCATCGAGCAACCATTTCACGGACGGAAACTGATTCCAGCCAGATGATCCCTTAACCGCTTGGTCATATTTCTGAAGAGTATAACCTGTAAATCGGTATCTGTCAGAGGGTTCGTCAGAGGTAACATCATGGACTGGATGTCATTGAAAAACGCTCGAAATGACTCTCCTGGTTGCTGAATTCTAGCATCGATTGACCGTCTGATATCAACGTCTGTCTGGAAGCCACTGAAGCAGCTCATGAGATCCCTCTCCATGTCCTCCCACAACAACGCAGGGTGCATCTCATGGTAGCACCAGTACCACTCTAAAGCTGGTCCACGCAACAACAAGTGGAACTCCATGGCCAACATCGCTCCAGAAATTCCATAATGTTTAGCCATGGCAGTGATCCGGTATAAAAACTGCCGCGCGGTTAATCCAACGCCTGAGCCATCAAAATGAATGCCCCATTTGGACACTGGGAGTCTTTCGGATCGGCTGTGATTCATGAGACTGTGATGTGTTGGGGTTGTTAAATTGAAATCTGGCTGAATCGGAGGAGCGTGTTCTCTTATTTGTGTGCCTCTTAGGGGTGTACACGGAGCATCCGCAAAGTCCACTGTGTTGGCACGAACTGCCGTAGATGCAGCTCGATTGCCAAATCCCAACACAGGACGAGGTCTAGCTCCTGTCGGTGATAGAGTTAGACGATTTATCTGCCCTGCGAGACTTTCAAAGTCTGGATCAGAACGAAGATGACCGTGAGGTAGCATTTTCAATTGATTAATAATTTAAAAATTTAAATAAAGTAAATTATATATTTATGTGTATAAGTATTTTACCAAAATTTAAGAATTCACTATAATTTAATTTCAAATTAAAAATTGCAATTCAAACCCGGACGTTAAAAAAACTAAATTCTTGATTATTCCCAATAATTTTAATTCATAAAAGTGAAATAATTAAGAGGAAGAATAAAAAATCCGCGTGTTTAAATTTAAATATATATTATGGCAGTAAAACGAAAAATCAATCCAGCCGCCCTGGCAACAAAGATGACAGGTGAGGATGGGAAAGGCATAAAAATTGTGGGTTGAAAAGGGGGGAAAAAATGAACTACAGACAAATCTTGTGACACAACTGGATCAGGTTTGGAACTCTTAGCAACAATCCGTTCGCATAGATTTCTGAATTAGACAATCAACACCTTGATGGTGGACAGGAGTCTGCTGAGCCCCCAAGTGAACATCGTAGATGATGTTAATGCTCATGAATTCAGCTGTTCGGTCTTGCCTGAACAATTCAAATTTAGAAAATGAAGATGTCAAGGCCACCATCCACGATGCTACCCTGATCCTATCCTGCGTACAAGACTGTCGATTATGAAAAAGGAGAAATACTCCTGTTAAACACTAGACAACACATCCTAGCAGGTTTGAGCGCCAATGTTGCATTGGCGTCAGCTTGCCAACATTAAATATTAAAAGTTACTTTTAACTAACCATGAAAGAAAGGAAAGAAGAGAGAGAGAAAGGAAAAAAAAATTGGCTGAGGTAAACATTTGGCCAGAGCCACATATGACACCTCAGCCAAATAAAATGGAATTGATGTTCAACAAAAATAACTCAACAAGGTACCGAAAAAAACTAAATTAATATCTGGATAAACCGAAAACTGAAAATTAACAAAAGAAACTAAATAAAACAATAACTAACTTTGAGCAAAGCATAGCCAATTTGGGCGCCATTTGTTACGAATTGGCAAACTACCGCCAATGCAACATAATTTAAGTTCCACTCAGTTAAATGCCCTGCGTGCTTCCCTTGCCAGCTAGCTCAGCTGCGTCGGCCGTGGGGTTAGGGCTGAGTGAAACTTCCTGCTTGAAGAACGCTAACGCACACCAACATAGATCATACTAACCATGGGGGGAAATAAACAAGAGTCCTCTTTGTTGTCAAGGCGGACTGGATGGACCCCTCGTCCACTTATCTCTTACTCCATCATCGAGACCAAACAAAAGACTGATTTCAGATATTGACAATTCATGTTATTTCAAAGAGAAAAATAATAACAAAATCAAAATTCCAGAAGACAAAAATTTGTTCAAAAAATTCAATTTATAATAATAATTGTATAGATAAATAATGTAGATAAATATTATGATAAATAATGTAAATATAACAAACAAGATAAATAAAATAAAAAAATAAAATTACGAAGAAAAAAAAAATAAATTCAAACAATAATTACCAAAGAAAAACTCACCGCTCCTGACGACGGTCGACCGTTGTTCCGGAATATGGTGTCTGGAAATTCAAGGTTTGTCAACATACATATGATCTTTCTTTGTTTTCTGTTTTTTTTTATATCAATTCGAAAATTTATATTGTAGTCAACAAAAAATCAACTAATTCAAATTATTAACCTCAAAAGAGCTCAAACAAAATTTTGCCAAAGTAAAAGCTTTAAAATGACTTTTCAAAAAAAAGATGAATGTCGCAAAGTATATTTCCACGGTGCCTTCCTCATTGTTGATTGCTTTCAACCTCGTTCTCCGTTGATTTGTTTTTTTTATACATCCAATAACCACCAAAGCTAATTTATGATTTAGTAGAGTTTGTGATTCCAGGAACTAGGAACTATTTCAGAAGTTTTCGAATAATGTGTTTGTCATTTTATGAACCAGACCGCTTCTATCGCAACAACCCAGTCGGTCCTCATAAGAATTTTGCGATCGGTCAATTTCGAACCATAATTGACTCAGTTCTCAACAGCGAACAGTATCAAATTGGTATTTTTGTGGCGGTTTTTCCCCGATTCAAGAGCTACCAGTTCTAAAGCGGCACGTTTCAGATCGATGTACACTGGCGATTACTTATTTTAATCCATGCCCTTAAGTTACTTCAACATGAGAGAAGAAGAAAACGACTGCACAATTACTTGCTTAAGAGCTCACACTTGCAATAGCAAAGAATACAACAACAAAAGTCCAGTTAGTTCGAATTCATTGCTAACTATCTGCTCAACACAATAGATAAATATTCACTTCGATGACCACTGAAGTTTCCTTCAGAGTTCGTATGCGAAACTTTTTTCAAAAGTCCAAGCAGCAATCGATTTGAAATAAATTCCAAATATCACAAAATATTTCATTTCTTTTTTTTTCACACAACGATATATCTATCTAATCCACACTCATTTATTCCAGTTTCGTTTCCAGTGAATTATCTTTTTTAAAATTACGAGTTTTTAATTTAACTTTTTTTTGTTCACTAAATTTCAATTAATATCTGTCGTCGATTTCTCTATCGCGTTTCGCGCTATTGCTTTAGTTCCTCAGAACACTTCATGCACTCCTTTTTTTCAGATCAAAGAATTCAGTATAAACTTAAACTGGTCTAGAATTATCTCAGTTTTAGTAAAATTAAGCTTCGGTCACCATTTCGGTCAGGGAAACTTCGACTGACTAGAAAATTAGCGGTTTTTCTTCTAAAATCTATTGATTGATCAACGCACTCTCAGGAACGAAGATCTAATGAAGTGTTTATAAACTTCTTTATTGATTCTGATAGTCAGTTTAAAATTCACACTATATTTCGCAGACCACTAATAAAACACTATCAAATCCACTGTTTCTAACAATAAGAATCTATGATGTTTTAAATAAATCTAATCAATCGCAACGCTCAAATCAAAATCCCCGAATAGAATGCCCAGTCAAGTCCGACTATCTTCTCCGCTTGCCGTCGTGGAAGAGACTCCCCGCAAAACTTCCATCATACCGCTCATCTCAAAAAGCCGTTGTCGCCATCAGCTCCGTTGCATCACTTTTTGATTGCTATCAGCTGCATGCAGCGCTGACCGGTCGGAACATTGACCTACAGTGCATTCGATTTCGATGCAGTCATACAGCGGTCAAGAGCCGAACATTACCGCGTGATGCATGTACATGCTCAGCTCCAACCACCGTACGCCGCACCAAAAGCGAATGCACTGCATCGAATGGATGTAGAAGCGAAATCGATATGATTTTCGCAACGAGAAAAAAAATGGACCATGAAGTGGATTTTTTTGTGTGCGTGCAACAATCGTGGGGACGACCCTGCCCTGAGAAGAGTCTCAAAGAAACCCGGGCAAAAAAAAAACAATGACTAAAGATATTAACACCAAACTATCAGGAGCGAAGGTCTTTGCTATGATAGACTCCTAGAGTTTTCCCTTTCTCATCAGTTAGTTCATAAGTCACGTGACCCAACTTACGTTGCACAAAAGCTCGGATAAATTTCGGAGCAAGTTTAGCGGCGAAACGATCAGCGGCATTGCTAAGTTTGAAGTTCCTTACGAAGACCTCTTGACCAGGAGTGAAAGATTTTTCGCGACTTCGGAGATCATACACCCGAACACCATTGGCATGAGCCTCAGCCAGTTTATCTTTCACCCTATCCTGAGTCCATCGCAGCCTATCAGTGTGCGGGCAGAGTTCTACCTCTCCATCCTCTAACGCTTGCATTTTACGGAGCAATTCATAGTCTCCGCCGTGCTGGATACGATGAAAACCGAATAGAAGGAAGTGAGGTGAGCAACCAGTCGCCCCATGCACGACATTGCGAAATGCAGCGCATGATTCGGCTAGCAGCTCAACCCAAGTCCTAGGGTCATCACCGATGTAGGCGCGAATAGCGTTGAGGATAGATCGATTAGCTCTCTCTGAAGCGTTGGCTTGCGGTGAATATAAGGGCGTAGTGATGTGCTGAACGCCATGCTCTAGGAGGAATGCCTCGAAAGATTTAGAGGTAAATTGCACACCATTGTCCGAGTGCACGAACTCCGGTATTCCATAGGTCAAGAAAATATCGTTTTTGAGAAACTTAATGACCGCTTCTGAGGTGGCTTTGGGTAGGGCATTGAGCCATACAAACTTGCTGAAATGATCCAGCACCACGAGCAACTGAGTATTCCCTGCCTTCGAACGAGGGTATGGGCCCATGAAATCGATGAACAGTCTTTGCAATGGCCTATCTGTTTCCCGCTGATTTCCCATTGGTGGCCTCATGGTGCGATTCGGGGGCTTGACCTGCTTGCAAACGGTGCAGGAGGAAACATAATCTTTAACTTGTTTCCTCAACTGCGGCCAATAATAGTACCTTTGCAGCAGTTCCAAAGTCTTCCGAATCCCACAATGAGACCCCCTAGGGTCATCATGTGCCTGCATAATTAGCTGTTTTCGTTCATTTTCAGGAACCCATAATTTTGTTCTAGGGATATCGGTGCACAAATCATTGTGTGTTCCGGTGGTAATGAACACACGCCCCTCCCTAACGTGCACATTCTTGAAATCCTCAGGGCTCTTTTCAATCTGGGCTATGAGATCCAAATACTCAGGAGCTCGAAATGCTGTATCAGATATTACCTCAGCAAGCCCGTAGTGCTCAGGCAAGTGACTTATTGCGGATTTGGTTGCCTCGATCGACCCACAAACTCTCGATAACGCATCTGGGACGACGTTCTGAGTTCCCTTTCGATGTTCGATGTTGAAATCGAAAGACTGCAATTTCAAACTCCAGCGAGCCAATCTACCTGTTAGGTCCTGTTGTCCCATGAGCCATTTAAGACTAGCATGGTCGGTGATGATGGTGAAAGACAACCCTTCGATGTATGCTCTGAACCTCTTAACGCTCTGCACCGCAGCCAAGCATTCCAATTCAGTAACACTATAGTTGCGTTGCGCAGCGTTAAGCTTTACAGACATATAAGCGATCGGGTACTCCTCTCCATCATCATCCTTTTGGAACAGGACACTCCCGATTCTGGTGGCACTAGCATCACACTGGATGAAAAATCTTCGAGAGAAATCGGGATTGGCGAGCACTGGAGCAGAAATTAACAATCTCTTAACCTCTAAAAAGGCGTTATTGGCGGCGTCTGTCCACTGAAACGAGCGTTTACCCCTTAGCAGATCCGTCAGAGCTGATGATTAGGAATAAACCGCCAAATACACTATGGTAACCGGAAGTTTCCGTCGTACATGCAATAAAATGGATTATGTAGGTTCGAAGGCATATTTTCCGCCAAATCCGTGGTTGATGTTATTAAGACTATCTGATGATGGGTTTTCCGAGTTTTATGTTTTCGACGGAATTCCGGGTCGATATTGGTCGCGGCGTCCACCGTCGTTGGCTGGGGTGGCGGACGAGGGGTGGGAATACGTCGCGCCCCCATATCCGGCGTACTCCGCCTGCCGTTTCCCGACCTGCAATGCATGCAATTGGGCTTGAGAACACCTTCCATTCCACATCCGTAACAAAATATTCGCTGGCTGGGGACCGGACAGTCCATAAATGTGTGGCCCAGATCTTTACAGTTCCAGCATATTACGTATTGTCTTTGTGGAGCTTGCTGATGTTGGGCGTTTCCAAGCGCAACCGCATCCAGAGCTGGCGTGGTAGTTGGCAGATCCTAGTCGAACGAGTAACTAGGTCCTTCGGAGATGTTGTGATGATAAGAGTACTCCTGCGCTGCTGCGGGAAAAGAAGGAGGCAAAGCCTCATGAACTACTCGTTGTCTTCTCAAAGACACAGATGATGGGGGTGCTTGTTTTTGCCCGTCCGGATACCAGACAGCCTCAACCGCACAGCATCGAGCAACCATTTCACGGACGGAAAGGAAACTGATTCCAGCCAGATGATCCCTTAACCGCTTGGTCATATTTCTGAAGAGTATAACCTGTAAATCGGTATCTGTCAGAGGGTTCGTCAGAGGTAACATCATGGACTGAATGTCATTGAAAAACGCTCGAAATGACTTTCCTGGTTGCTGAATTCTAGCATCGATTGACCGTCTGATATCAACGTCTGTCTGGAAGCCACTGAAGCAGCTCATGAGACCCCTCTCCATGTCCTCCCACAACAACGCAGGGTGCATCTCATGGTAGCACCAGTACCACTCTAAAGCTGATCCGCGCAACAACAAGTGGAACTCCATGGCCAACATCGCTCCAGAAATTCCATAATGTTTAGCCATGGCAGTGATCCGGTATAAAAACTGCCGCGCGGTTAATCCAACGCCTGAGCCATCAAAATGAATGCCCCATTTGAACACTGGGACTCTTTCGGGTCGGCTGTGATTCATGAGACTGTGATGTGTTGGGGTTATTAAATTGAAATCTGGCTGAATCAGAAGAGCATGTTCTCTTATTTGTGTGCCTCTTAGCGGTGTACACGGGGCATCCGCAAAGTCCACTGTGTTGGCACGAACTGCCGTAGATGCAGCTCGATTGCCAGATCCCAACACAAGACGAGGTCTAGCTCCTGTCGGTGACAGAGTTAGACGATTTATCTGCCCTGCGAGACTTTCAAAGTCTGGATCAGAACGAAGATGACCGTGAGGTAGCATTTTCAATTGATTAATAATTTAAAAATTTAAATAAAGTAAATTATATATTTATATGTATATAAGTAATTTACCAAAATTTAAGAATTCACCATAATTTAATTTCAAATTAAAAATTGCAATTAAAACCCGGACGTTAAAAAAACTAAATTCTTGATTATTCCCAATAATTTTAATTCATAAAGTGAAATAATTAAGAGGAAGAATAAAAAATCCGCGTGTTTAAATTTAAATTTATATTATGGCAGTAAAACGAAAAATCAATCCAGCCGCCCCGGCAACAAAGATGACAGGTGAGGATGGGAAAGGCATAAAAATTGTGGGTTGAAAAGGGGGAAAAAAATGAACTACAGACAAATCTTGTGACACAACTGGATCAGGTTTGGAACTCTTAGCAACAATCCGTTCGCATAGATTTCTAAATTAGACAATCAACACCTTGATGGTGGACAGGAGTCTACTGAGCCCCAAAGTGAACATCGTAGATGATGTTAATGCTCATGAATTCAGCTGTTCGGTCTTGCCTGAACAATTCAAATTTAGAAAATGAAGATGTCAAGGCCACCATCCACGATGCTACCCTGATCCTATCCTGCGTACAAGACTGTCGATTATGAAAAAGGAGAAATACTCCTGTTAAACACTAGACAACACATCCTAGCAGGTTTGAGCGCCAATGTTGCATTGGCGTCAGCTTGCCAGCATTAAATATTAAAAGTTACTTTTAACTAACCATGAAAGAAAGGAAAGAAGAGAGAGAGAAAGGAAAAAAAAAATTGGCTGAGGTAAACATTTGGCCAGAGCCACATATGACACCTCAGCCAAATAAAATGGAATTGATGTTCAAGAAAAATAACTCAACAAGGTACCGAAAAAAACTAAATTAATATCTGGATAAACCGAAAACTGAAAATTAACAAAAGAAATTAAATAAAACAATTACTAACTTTGAGCAAAGCATAGCCAATTTCGGCGCCATTTGTTACGAATTGGCAAACTACCGCCAATGCAACATAATTTAAGTTCCACTCAGTTAAATGCCCTGCGTGCTTCCCTTGCCAGCTAGCTCAGCTGCGTCGGCCGTGGGGTTAGGGCTGAGTGAAACTTCCTGCTTGAAGCACGCTAACGTACACCAACGTACATCATACTAACCATGGGGGGAAATAAACAAGAGTCCTCTTTGTTGTCAAGGCGGACTGGATGGACCCCTCGTCCACTTATCTCTTACTCCATCATCGAGACAAAACAAAAGACTGATTTCAGATATTGACAATTCATGTTATTTCAAAGAGAAAAATAATAACAAAATCAAAATTCCAGAAGACAAAAATTTGTTCAAAAAATTCAATTTATAATAATAATTGTATAGATAAATAATGTAGATAAATATTAT
The DNA here is from genome assembly GCA_963978885.1 of Nemotelus pantherinus. NCBI lineage: Eukaryota > Metazoa > Arthropoda > Insecta > Diptera > Stratiomyidae > Nemotelus > Nemotelus pantherinus. The sequence continues at coordinate 145,259,113 of OZ022264.1, forward strand.
GATAAATAATGTAAATATAACAAACAAGATAAATAAAATAAAAAAATAAAATTACGAAGAAAAAAAAAATAAATTCAAACAATAATTACCAAAGAAAAACTCACCGCTCCTGACGACGGTCGACCGTTGTTCCGGAATATGGTGTCTGGAAATTCAAGGTTTGTCAACATACATATGATCTTTCTTTGTTTTCTGTTTTTTTTTATATCAATTCGAAAATTTATATTGTAGTCAACAAAAAATCAACTAATTCAAATTATTAACCTCAAAAGAGCTCAAACAAAATTTTGCCAAAGTAAAAGCTTTAAAATGACTTTTCAAAAAAAAGATGAATGTCGCAAAGTATATTTCCACGGTGCCTTCCTCATTGTTGATTGCTTTCAACCTCGTTCTCCGTTGATTTGTTTTTTTTATACATCCAATAACCACCAAAGCTAATTTATGATTTAGTAGAGTTTGTGATTCCAGGAACTAGGAACTATTTCAGAAGTTTTCGAATAATGTGTTTGTCATTTTATGAACCAGACCGCTTCTATCGCAACAACCCAGTCGGTCCTCATAAGAATTTTGCGATCGGTCAATTTCGAACCATAATTGACTCAGTTCTCAACAGCGAACAGTATCAAATTGGTATTTTTGTGGCGGTTTTTCCCCGATTCAAGAGCTACCAGTTCTAAAGCGGCACGTTTCAGATCGATGTACACTGGCGATTACTTATTTTAATCCATGCCCTTAAGTTACTTCAACATGAGAGAAGAAGAAAACGACTGCACAATTACTTGCTTAAGAGCTCACACTTGCAATAGCAAAGAATACAACAACAAAAGTCCAGTTAGTTCGAATTCATTGCTAACTATCTGCTCAACACAATAGATAAATATTCACTTCGATGACCACTGAAGTTTCCTTCAGAGTTCGTATGCGAAACTTTTTTCAAAAGTCCAAGCAGCAATCGATTTGAAATAAATTCCAAATATCACAAAATATTTCATTTCTTTTTTTTTCACACAACGATATATCTATCTAATCCACACTCATTTATTCCAGTTTCGTTTCCAGTGAATTATCTTTTTTAAAATTACGAGTTTTTAATTTAACTTTTTTTTGTTCACTAAATTTCAATTAATATCTGTCGTCGATTTCTCTATCGCGTTTCGCGCTATTGCTTTAGTTCCTCAGAACACTTCATGCACTCCTTTTTTTCAGATCAAAGAATTCAGTATAAACTTAAACTGGTCTAGAATTATCTCAGTTTTAGTAAAATTAAGCTTCGGTCACCATTTCGGTCAGGGAAACTTCGACTGACTAGAAAATTAGCGGTTTTTCTTCTAAAATCTATTGATTGATCAACGCACTCTCAGGAACGAAGATCTAATGAAGTGTTTATAAACTTCTTTATTGATTCTGATAGTCAGTTTAAAATTCACACTATATTTCGCAGACCACTAATAAAACACTATCAAATCCACTGTTTCTAACAATAAGAATCTATGATGTTTTAAATAAATCTAATCAATCGCAACGCTCAAATCAAAATCCCCGAATAGAATGCCCAGTCAAGTCCGACTATCTTCTCCGCTTGCCGTCGTGGAAGAGACTCCCCGCAAAACTTCCATCATACCGCTCATCTCAAAAAGCCGTTGTCGCCATCAGCTCCGTTGCATCACTTTTTGATTGCTATCAGCTGCATGCAGCGCTGACCGGTCGGAACATTGACCTACAGTGCATTCGATTTCGATGCAGTCATACAGCGGTCAAGAGCCGAACATTACCGCGTGATGCATGTACATGCTCAGCTCCAACCACCGTACGCCGCACCAAAAGCGAATGCACTGCATCGAATGGATGTAGAAGCGAAATCGATATGATTTTCGCAACGAGAAAAAAAATGGACCATGAAGTGGATTTTTTTGTGTGCGTGCAACAATCGTGGGGACGACCCTGCCCTGAGAAGAGTCTCAAAGAAACCCGGGCAAAAAAAAAACAATGACTAAAGATATTAACACCAAACTATCAGGAGCGAAGGTCTTTGCTATGATAGACTCCTAGAGTTTTCCCTTTCTCATCAGTTAGTTCATAAGTCACGTGACCCAACTTACGTTGCACAAAAGCTCGGATAAATTTCGGAGCAAGTTTAGCGGCGAAACGATCAGCGGCATTGCTAAGTTTGAAGTTCCTTACGAAGACCTCTTGACCAGGAGTGAAAGATTTTTCGCGACTTCGGAGATCATACACCCGAACACCATTGGCATGAGCCTCAGCCAGTTTATCTTTCACCCTATCCTGAGTCCATCGCAGCCTATCAGTGTGCGGGCAGAGTTCTACCTCTCCATCCTCTAACGCTTGCATTTTACGGAGCAATTCATAGTCTCCGCCGTGCTGGATACGATGAAAACCGAATAGAAGGAAGTGAGGTGAGCAACCAGTCGCCCCATGCACGACATTGCGAAATGCAGCGCATGATTCGGCTAGCAGCTCAACCCAAGTCCTAGGGTCATCACCGATGTAGGCGCGAATAGCGTTGAGGATAGATCGATTAGCTCTCTCTGAAGCGTTGGCTTGCGGTGAATATAAGGGCGTAGTGATGTGCTGAACGCCATGCTCTAGGAGGAATGCCTCGAAAGATTTAGAGGTAAATTGCACACCATTGTCCGAGTGCACGAACTCCGGTATTCCATAGGTCAAGAAAATATCGTTTTTGAGAAACTTAATGACCGCTTCTGAGGTGGCTTTGGGTAGGGCATTGAGCCATACAAACTTGCTGAAATGATCCAGCACCACGAGCAACTGAGTATTCCCTGCCTTCGAACGAGGGTATGGGCCCATGAAATCGATGAACAGTCTTTGCAATGGCCTATCTGTTTCCCGCTGATTTCCCATTGGTGGCCTCATGGTGCGATTCGGGGGCTTGACCTGCTTGCAAACGGTGCAGGAGGAAACATAATCTTTAACTTGTTTCCTCAACTGCGGCCAATAATAGTACCTTTGCAGCAGTTCCAAAGTCTTCCGAATCCCACAATGAGACCCCCTAGGGTCATCATGTGCCTGCATAATTAGCTGTTTTCGTTCATTTTCAGGAACCCATAATTTTGTTCTAGGGATATCGGTGCACAAATCATTGTGTGTTCCGGTGGTAATGAACACACGCCCCTCCCTAACGTGCACATTCTTGAAATCCTCAGGGCTCTTTTCAATCTGGGCTATGAGATCCAAATACTCAGGAGCTCGAAATGCTGTATCAGATATTACCTCAGCAAGCCCGTAGTGCTCAGGCAAGTGACTTATTGCGGATTTGGTTGCCTCGATCGACCCACAAACTCTCGATAACGCATCTGGGACGACGTTCTGAGTTCCCTTTCGATGTTCGATGTTGAAATCGAAAGACTGCAATTTCAAACTCCAGCGAGCCAATCTACCTGTTAGGTCCTGTTGTCCCATGAGCCATTTAAGACTAGCATGGTCGGTGATGATGGTGAAAGACAACCCTTCGATGTATGCTCTGAACCTCTTAACGCTCTGCACCGCAGCCAAGCATTCCAATTCAGTAACACTATAGTTGCGTTGCGCAGCGTTAAGCTTTACAGACATATAAGCGATCGGGTACTCCTCTCCATCATCATCCTTTTGGAACAGGACACTCCCGATTCTGGTGGCACTAGCATCACACTGGATGAAAAATCTTCGAGAGAAATCGGGATTGGCGAGCACTGGAGCAGAAATTAACAATCTCTTAACCTCTAAAAAGGCGTTATTGGCGGCGTCTGTCCACTGAAACGAGCGTTTACCCCTTAGCAGATCCGTCAGAGCTGATGATTAGGAATAAACCGCCAAATACACTATGGTAACCGGAAGTTTCCGTCGTACATGCAATAAAATGGATTATGTAGGTTCGAAGGCATATTTTCCGCCAAATCCGTGGTTGATGTTATTAAGACTATCTGATGATGGGTTTTCCGAGTTTTATGTTTTCGACGGAATTCCGGGTCGATATTGGTCGCGGCGTCCACCGTCGTTGGCTGGGGTGGCGGACGAGGGGTGGGAATACGTCGCGCCCCCATATCCGGCGTACTCCGCCTGCCGTTTCCCGACCTGCAATGCATGCAATTGGGCTTGAGAACACCTTCCATTCCACATCCGTAACAAAATATTCGCTGGCTGGGGACCGGACAGTCCATAAATGTGTGGCCCAGATCTTTACAGTTCCAGCATATTACGTATTGTCTTTGTGGAGCTTGCTGATGTTGGGCGTTTCCAAGCGCAACCGCATCCAGAGCTGGCGTGGTAGTTGGCAGATCCTAGTCGAACGAGTAACTAGGTCCTTCGGAGATGTTGTGATGATAAGAGTACTCCTGCGCTGCTGCGGGAAAAGAAGGAGGCAAAGCCTCATGAACTACTCGTTGTCTTCTCAAAGACACAGATGATGGGGGTGCTTGTTTTTGCCCGTCCGGATACCAGACAGCCTCAACCGCACAGCATCGAGCAACCATTTCACGGACGGAAAGGAAACTGATTCCAGCCAGATGATCCCTTAACCGCTTGGTCATATTTCTGAAGAGTATAACCTGTAAATCGGTATCTGTCAGAGGGTTCGTCAGAGGTAACATCATGGACTGAATGTCATTGAAAAACGCTCGAAATGACTTTCCTGGTTGCTGAATTCTAGCATCGATTGACCGTCTGATATCAACGTCTGTCTGGAAGCCACTGAAGCAGCTCATGAGACCCCTCTCCATGTCCTCCCACAACAACGCAGGGTGCATCTCATGGTAGCACCAGTACCACTCTAAAGCTGATCCGCGCAACAACAAGTGGAACTCCATGGCCAACATCGCTCCAGAAATTCCATAATGTTTAGCCATGGCAGTGATCCGGTATAAAAACTGCCGCGCGGTTAATCCAACGCCTGAGCCATCAAAATGAATGCCCCATTTGAACACTGGGACTCTTTCGGGTCGGCTGTGATTCATGAGACTGTGATGTGTTGGGGTTATTAAATTGAAATCTGGCTGAATCAGAAGAGCATGTTCTCTTATTTGTGTGCCTCTTAGCGGTGTACACGGGGCATCCGCAAAGTCCACTGTGTTGGCACGAACTGCCGTAGATGCAGCTCGATTGCCAGATCCCAACACAAGACGAGGTCTAGCTCCTGTCGGTGACAGAGTTAGACGATTTATCTGCCCTGCGAGACTTTCAAAGTCTGGATCAGAACGAAGATGACCGTGAGGTAGCATTTTCAATTGATTAATAATTTAAAAATTTAAATAAAGTAAATTATATATTTATATGTATATAAGTAATTTACCAAAATTTAAGAATTCACCATAATTTAATTTCAAATTAAAAATTGCAATTAAAACCCGGACGTTAAAAAAACTAAATTCTTGATTATTCCCAATAATTTTAATTCATAAAGTGAAATAATTAAGAGGAAGAATAAAAAATCCGCGTGTTTAAATTTAAATTTATATTATGGCAGTAAAACGAAAAATCAATCCAGCCGCCCCGGCAACAAAGATGACAGGTGAGGATGGGAAAGGCATAAAAATTGTGGGTTGAAAAGGGGGAAAAAAATGAACTACAGACAAATCTTGTGACACAACTGGATCAGGTTTGGAACTCTTAGCAACAATCCGTTCGCATAGATTTCTAAATTAGACAATCAACACCTTGATGGTGGACAGGAGTCTACTGAGCCCCAAAGTGAACATCGTAGATGATGTTAATGCTCATGAATTCAGCTGTTCGGTCTTGCCTGAACAATTCAAATTTAGAAAATGAAGATGTCAAGGCCACCATCCACGATGCTACCCTGATCCTATCCTGCGTACAAGACTGTCGATTATGAAAAAGGAGAAATACTCCTGTTAAACACTAGACAACACATCCTAGCAGGTTTGAGCGCCAATGTTGCATTGGCGTCAGCTTGCCAGCATTAAATATTAAAAGTTACTTTTAACTAACCATGAAAGAAAGGAAAGAAGAAAGAGAGAAAGGAAAAAAAAAATTGGCTGAGGTAAACATTTGGCCAGAGCCACATATGACACCTCAGCCAAATAAAATGGAATTGATGTTCAAGAAAAATAACTCAACAAGGTACCGAAAAAAACTAAATTAATATCTGGATAAACCGAAAACTGAAAATTAACAAAAGAAATTAAATAAAACAATTACTAACTTTGAGCAAAGCATAGCCAATTTCGGCGCCATTTGTTACGAATTGGCAAACTACCGCCAATGCAACATAATTTAAGTTCCACTCAGTTAAATGCCCTGCGTGCTTCCCTTGCCAGCTAGCTCAGCTGCGTCGGCCGTGGGGTTAGGGCTGAGTGAAACTTCCTGCTTGAAGCACGCTAACGTACACCAACGTAGATCATACTAACCATGGGGGGAAATAAACAAGAGTCCTCTTTGTTGTCAAGGCGGACTGGATGGACCCCTCGTCCACTTATCTCTTACTCCATCATCGAGACAAAACAAAAGACTGATTTCAGATATTGACAATTCATGTTATTTCAAAGAGAAAAATAATAACAAAATCAAAATTCCAGAAGACAAAAATTTGTTCAAAAAATTCAATTTATAATAATAATTGTATAGATAAATAATGTAGATAAATATTATGATAAATAATGTAAATATAACAAACAAGATAAATAAAATAAAAAAATAAAATTACGAAGAAAAAAAAAATAAATTCAAACAATAATTACCAAAGAAAAACTCACCGCTCCTGACGACGGTCGACCGTTGTTCCGGAATATGGTGTCTGGAAATTCAAGGTTTGTCAACATACATATGATCTTTCTTTGTTTTCTGTTTTTTTTTTATATCAATTCGAAAATTTATATTGTAGTCAACAAAAAATCAGCTAATTCAAACTATTAACCTCAACAGAGCTCAAACAAAATTTTGCCAAAGTAAAAGCTTTAAAATGACTTTTCAAAAAAAAGATGAATGTCACAAAGTATGTGACATTCATCTTTTTTGACATTCATCACCACGGTGCCTTCCTCATTGTTGATTGCTTTCAACCTCGCTCTCCGTTGATTTTTTTTTTATATATCCAATAACCACCAAAGCTAATTTATGATTTAGTAGAGTTTGTGATTCCAGGAACTAGGAACTATTTCAGAAGTTTTCGAATAATGTGTTTGTCATTTTATGAACCAGACCGCTTCTATCGCAACAACCCAGTCGGTCCTCATAAGAATTTTGCGATCGGTCAATTTCGAACCATAATTGACTCAGTTCTCAACAGCAAACAGTATCAAATTGGTATTTTTGTGACGGTTTTTCCCCGATTCAAGAGCTACCAGTTCTAAAGCGGCACGTTTCAGATCAATGTACACTGGCGATTACTTATTTTAATCCATGCACTTAAGTTACTTCAACATGAGAGAAGAAGAAAACGACTGCACAATTACTTGCTTAAGAGCTTACACTTGCAATAGCAAAGAATACAACAACAAAAGTCCAGTTAGTTCGAATTCATTGCTAACTATCTGCTCAACACAATAGATAAATATTCACTTCGATGACCACTGAAGTTTCCTTCAGAGTTCGTATGCGAAACTTTTTTCAAAAGTCCAAGCAGCAATCGATTTGAAATAAATTCCAAATATCACAAAATATTTCATTTCTTTTTTTTTCACACAACGATATATCTATCTAATCCACACTCATTTATTCCAGTTTCGTTTCCAGTGAATTATCTTTTTTAAAATTACGAGTTTTTAATTTAACTTTTTTTTCTTCACTAAATTTCAATTAATATCTGTCGTCGATTTCTCTATCGCGTTTCGCGCTATTGCTTTAGTTCCTCAGAAAACTTCATGCACTCCTTTTTTTCAGATCAAAGAATTCAGTATAAACTTAAACTGGTCTTGAATTATCTCGGTTTCAGTAAAATTAAACTTCGGCCACCATTTATTAAACACTGGCCATGGAACGGACACCTCAGGGAAACTTCGACTGACTAGAAAATTAGCGGTTTTTCTTCTAAAATCTACTGATTGATCAACGCACTCTCAGGAACGAAGATCTAATCAAGTGTTTATAAACTTCTCTATTGATTCTGATAGTCAGTTAAAAATTCACACTATATTTCGCAGACCACTAATAAAACACTATCAAATCCACTGTTTCTAACAATAAGAATTTATGATGTTTTAAATAAATCTAATCAATCGCAACGCTCAAATCAAAATCCCCGAATAGAATGCCCAGTCAAGTCCGACTATCTTTTCCGCTTGCCGTCGTTGAAGAGACTCCCCGCAAAACTCCCATCATACCGCTCATCTCAAAAAGCCGTTGTCGCCATCAGCTCCGTTGCATCACTTTTTGATTGCTATCAGCTGCATGCAGCGCTGACCGGTCGGAACATTGACCTACAGTGCATTCGATTTCGATGCAGTCAGACAGCAGTCAAGAGCCGAACATTACCGCGTGATGCATGTACATGCTCAGCTCCAACCACCGTACGCCGCACCAAAAGCGAATGCACTGCATCGAATGGATTTAGAAGCGAAATCGATATGATTTTCGCAACGAGAAAAAAAATGGACCATGAAGTGGATTTTTTTTGTGTGCGTGCAACAATTTATATATATATATATATATATATATATATATATATATATATATATATATATATATATATATATATATATATATAAAAAAGTAAAGCAATCCCACGACAACCCTTGTACGGGTCTAGGGGTTGAAGCTGGTAGAGAGCTTCATTACAATTTTTTTAATCATTGTGGATACGAGTGTGGAGTGATTAGTTCCACGACTCACTTTACCCCTGATTTAAATCAGGTACCTAATCAGAGCTAGGTGAACTCAAAGCTTGGTGCGCGGACCCTCGTCCGAACCTGGATTCGAACCAGGGACCCCACACGCAAGAAGCCAGTGCTCTACCCACTAGGCTACTCAAGCTCTATATATATATATATATATATATGTATATATATATATATATATATATATATATATATAATATATATATATATATATATATATATATATATATATATATATATATGTATATATATATATATATATATATATATATATATATATATATATATATATATATATATATATATATATATATATATATATATATATATATATATATATATATATATATATATATATATATATATATATATATATATATATATATATAAAGAAATATGAATTTTCGGCGAAACGAGTTTAATACTATTGTTCTTCAAACATTAGTAAAAAATAAATATCATTTAGTTGTGAGTAGTTTAAATACTTTTACTCAAACCCGGCCGGGATTGGTTTACACCAATCTTGACAGTGAAATTGTTATTATGATAAAACCAAAAAAAAATCATACAAGAAACTTAACAAAATTATAATTCATTAAAAAATTGGTTAACTTAAATACGTCTGTAAATTTTTTTAACTAAAATACGACTAAAACCATCCGATTAGAAAGAAATGTAATATTTGCACATATCACTCCCCACACCAATTAACTGTATATATGTAAATTGGTGAAAATTCTAAAATAAATTAACATATTTAACACTATCAAATTTACAGTTTGTTTTTTTTCTTCTCTGCATCACTTTTTCGATTTGCTATTCACTAGTCAATTTAAATGTTAGACTAATTAAATTTAGTTTTTTTTCCTTCATTACTTTACCAAGTTTTTCTTTATAAAAACAAAATCTTAAAAATGTTCCGACTGGATTTATGAAGTTTTTGTACTTCGATTCCGCTTTTTACTAATGTTCGAAGAACAATAGTATTAAACTCGTTTCGCCGAAAATGCATATTTCTTTATTTATATATATATATATATATATATATATATATATATATATATATATATATATATATATATATATATATATATATATATATGTATATATATATATATATATATATATATATATATATATATATATATATATATTTATGTATATATATATATATATATATATATATATATATATATATATATATATATATATATATCAGCAAATCGGTTAATAGAAGTAATCTCTGGAGTGGCCGATCCGATTGAGCTGAAATTTTCGAAGAACGTAGATGTATATAGTAGGTAGGTCCACAACTTTCTCAAATTCAGATACTCTAAACGTTTTGGCGGCGGCGAGCGTTTTAGTGAATTTTGAGGTACTCCTATATATCCAAGCAGTGTAAATTTTTGTTAAAGAAAAGTATTGGAAATGAAAACTAATTATGTTCTAAGCTCGTCTATGATAAAGAATTGGAAATTTTGAGCCGTGTGTTGGTGCAGGGAGCCTAAAAGTAGGCAAGGATTTTTTTTCAAATTTTGATTTGTCATTACTTCTAAGAAAAGCAATGGATCGTCGTGAAATTTGCAGAGCGTATTAATCTTGATTAAAATTTAGCACATGTTGATTTTCAAGATAGTGCGGCTAGCCCTGCAGCTACGGCAGGCTCTTGAAAAAAAAAACCATCAAATCATTGACCTTCCTGAAAAATTTTTGATTTTTGACAAAAAAATCAAATCACTGATAAATTTTAACCTTTGTCCATCATGTCAAATTGAAATTTTCAAAATTCCGATTTGCACAAGAACGGCAACCCACCACCAAATTACCTCTATTTTCAGCACTCGAAAGTTCTGTTCACGAGAACTGACGACCGGATTATCCGATCATAGTGAAATTTACAGAACGTGTTGGTATTGGCTAGGACCAGGTCTGATAAAAGAGATTTTGAAATGCGGGCAACCCTGTGCCAGTGGTACCATCTTGAAAAATCACTGAGAAAATAAAACGGTTTTTGGCCTATAACTTCCGATTCAGCCGTCAGATTTTGACAAGATTCATCCAGTACTTGGATCTTACTCTATATAACATTTGATGAAAAATAAGAATAGAGTTGCCAGCTATGGTGATTTTTGTCTCCTAAATCTTGCAAATTTGTTCAGCAAAATAAAGCTTTTTTTCCTATAACTTCCGGTCGAGTGTAGAAATCAGAACGAAGTTCACGCAGTAAATGGACTTTAATGTGAACCAAATGTCGTAGAAATTTCGTACCAAAATCATGAAAGGGCTGCCAGCTATGACAATTTTTGTAATTTTGTTTAATTTCTTTACTGAGCGATTATGTCATTAGATTTCCAAATGGAAATGATCCTGCAATGAAAATTAACAAGAAATATTAACGCTTTAAAAATTTGATAAGTTTTGAGGGTGGTAACCCTAAAATTCTTTTCACCCGTATAACTTCCAGCGCAGTGATTCAATCGAAACGAAATTTACTGGTTGGGTTTAACTTAACGTGAAGCAGATTTGGTATGTATTATGTTACACAGGCTAACTAGCATTAGCCATTTCCGTAAATATTGCACCAACAGATGCTTCAAACAACGTTCTCGTATGCAAAGCATTTGCAATAAAAATTAGGAATTCTTTTTTAAATTTTTCGAGTTTTGAACATTTTTTGGATGGCAGCCTCAAACAACGTTTAACCGCTGAAACTTTCGATGAAATCCTGCGAAGAGAACGAAATTCAAAGGATACGTTGATTTGAGTTTGAGCTTGTTATGGTAAACTTATTGCTGCTTCGTTCAGAAAGTGTTGCCAGCACTGAACTATATGTGTTATAGTTGAGTTTTGTTGCTTTGGATAAGGAATGGTTGATATGATTCTAAAAAACAGTGTATTACGTCTTTCCCCACTTTTTTGTCACTCAAAGACAATTTCTTCGAAAATTAGTTTTCTAGCGGTTCAGGTGCGCTAGAGTTTTTCGAATTCGAAATGATTTGTTCAATACATACGCGCCTTGATTTCTTCAGCCTCGGCTTTATAACTTATATCGAGACTTACTTGAAACTCCGTACAAATATTTTTTTTCTCTGCCAATAGCTCCATATCCAAATGAAGTCTCCGCCAACACCAATAATTTATATACAGATCTATATCAAAATGCTGTTTCCGCCAATTCCAATAATTTATATACAGATCTATATCAAAATGCAGTTTCCGCCAATTCAAATAATTCAGCCTCAAATATGTTATATGCAGCGCCAATTACACATTGATTAATTTTCCTCCAAATACCACTGTTTGTAATTTTTGAATTTCCACTTTTTCCCCTACTACTGTTTGTAATTTTGAATTTCCACTTTGTTTTTTTTACTTTCAATTCCCAATTTAAACTTGAACTCTTATTATTTAAAAAAAAAATTCCCACACTTTATTCAAACTTGCGGCTGTTCGCTTGCGCTGCTCAAGCCCGAATTACTTTTGTCTTCCAACCCAAAAAACCCCGTATTAACGGTCCGCCTTCTGACTAGCTTTTTCGGATTTCACTGGGGCAGTATTGTGAAGTGGACCCTGGGTTGGGATCGACGCTAAGTTCTAAATTCACACTGCCCACTGAATCCATACAACAGCTGGATTCACATAACAGCTGAGTATACCTAACAGCTGACCAGTCATGGTCACGGTCACGGTCACGGTCACGGTCAGTCATGACATTTGTAGGTGTGATCGCGTACTACGATAACCACAGGTATATCGTATCGTTTTAATTTACGTTACAAATCGTGGGGCCGACCTACCCTGAGAAGAGTCCTCAAATGCCGGTTAACTTTCATTAGTCCATGACTGTCTAATGTCCTTGGCATGATAGACACCTATTATTTTCCATTTTCATCAGCAAGCTCGTATGTCACTTCCCCCAACTTACGACGCACAAAGACTTTAACAAATTTCGGCGCGAACTTAGCAGCGAATCGATCCGCCGCCTTGCTAAGTACAAAATTCCGCACATATACCTGCTGACCCGGAACAAAATATTTAATGCGACTCCGGAGATTATACACATGGACCCCCTTGGCATGAGCCTCAGAAAATTTTTTTTCACCCTCTCTTGCATCCACCGCAGCCTGTCTGTATGGGAGCATAGTTCAACTTCTCCATCCTCCAATGCTTGCAAATTTCAGAGTAATTCATATTCACTACCATGCTGGACCCGGTGGAAACCAAATAGAAGGAAATGGGGTGAACTGCCAATCGCCTCATGTACCACATAACGGAATTCGGCACATGACTCAACCAACAGTTCATCCCAAGTCCTGTGGTTCTCACCGATGTAGGCACGAATGGCATTGAGTACAGATCGGTTGGCACGCTCCGATGCGTTAGGTTGCGGTGAATATAAAGGTGTATTAATGTGCTGAACCCCGTGCTCAAGAAGGAAAGTCTTGAAGGCTTTGGAAACAAATTGCACTCCATTATCCGAGTGAATAAACTCCGGAACTCCATAGGTCAGAAAGATTTCATCCCACAAAACCTTGATAATTGCTTCTGAAGTTGCTTTGGGGAGGGCCTTAAACCAAACAAATTTGCTAAAATGATCTAACACTACAAACAACTGAGTATTTCCCCTTTTCGAACGTGGATATGGGCCCATGATATCAATGAAAAGCCTTTGCAATGGCCGACTTGTTTCCCGCTGATTTCCCATCGATGGCCTCATAGTGTGGTTCGGAGGCTTGATTTGCTTGCAAATGCTACAGGAGGAAATATAAACATCCTTCCTCAACTGTGGCCAATAATAGTAACGTTGCAACAGCTCTAAAGTTTTCCGAACCCCACAATGAGACCCCAGAGGGTCATCATGTGCCTGCATGATAAGCTGTTTCCTCACGCTCTCAGGGACCCATAACTTTGTTTTCGGAATGTCGGTGCACAAATCGTTGAGAGTTCCGATTGTGATGAACACACGACCCTCCCTAACGTGCATATTCTTGTATACCTCGGGGCTCTTCTCAATTTGGGATATGAGATCCAAATACTCAGCTGTTCGAAATGATGCATCAGTCAATATTCCAGCAATTCTCTTGTGTTCAGGCAAGTGACTAATTCCACACTGATCCATCTCCATCGACCCACAGACTCTCGACAACGCATCTGGAACGACGTTTTGAGTTCCCTTTCGATGCTCGATGGTAAAATCAAAAGACTGCAACCTCAAACTCCAGCGAGCCAATCCACCAGAAAGGTCCTGTTGTCCCATGAGCCACTTAAGACTAGCATGGTCAGTGATGATGGTGAAGGGCAGCCCTTCGATGTATGCTCTGAATCTCTTAGCGCTTTGCACCGCAGCCAAGCATTCCAGTTCAGTAACATTATAGTTGCGCTGCGCAGCGTTAAGCTTTACAGACATAAACGCGATTGGGTGTTCTCCGCCATCATCATCCTTTTGGAACAGGACGCTCCCGATTCCGGTGGCACTAGCATCACACTGAATAAAAAATCTTCGAGAGAAATCGGGATTAGCTAGCACTGGTGCAGAAATTAACAGTCTTTTAATCTCCAAGAAAGGATTATTCGCAGCGTCTCTCCACTGGAACGAGCGCTTACCCTTCAACAGATCCGTCAGAGCTGATGATACTGCCGCAAAATTAGGGATAAACTGCCGATACCACCCAGCCATTCCCATGAATCGCCGGACCTCTTTCGCAGACTTAGGTGTAGGAAAACCAACAATTCCAGAGATTTTATCTGGGTCAGCCTTTAGGATTCCATCACTAACCACATAACCAAGATACTTGATCTCTCGCTGCACGAACTACTCTTCTCGACGTTAATGGTCAATTCAGCTGCGTGAAGCAACTGCACCACCTTAGAAAGTAAATCCATATGTTCATCAAAAGAAGAGCTAGTAACGAGCAAATCATCGAGATAGACAAACACTTTGTCATGTAGCTCGTGAGGAATCACTTTGTGCATTAGTCTACACATAGTCTGAGGAGCATTGCACAGACCAAACGGCATCACGGTAAAATGGTATAATGGGCGACCAGGAACAGTAAAAGCGGTCTTCTCCCTAAATTCTACATTCAACGGTATCTGCCAAAAGGTATCTTTGAGGTCCAAACTCGTTATGAATTTAGTAGACTGCAGACGTGCCAATAAGCCTTCAATAAGAGGCAGTGGATAGGCATCCTTCAAGGTAACCTCATTTAGTCGTCTGGCATCTAGGCATAGGCGTACTTTGCCAGGCTTCCGCACGAGTGTGACTGGTGAACTCCAAGCGCTTCTACTTTCCTCGATGACTCCTAAGGACAGCATGCAATCCAGCTCGTCATACATCAGTTTCTGAATGACCGGGGACACCGAATAATGTCGCTGTTTAATTGGTTTAGCGAAACCGGTGTCAATATGATGGGATACTAGAGAAGTTTTACCCAAGCCATTAATGTTGTACGAGGGAAACTGATGCATAACGCCCTGCAATCGGGACTGCTCCTCAGGAGACAGAGTGTGAAACGACGGGTTTGGGACTTCAGAGAGGGATGCAACCATCAGCTGCTGAGTTGGTGAAGTTTTGAACGCGTCCCAGAAATCTATTCCAAGATAAACTGGGTTGGTCAAAGATGGAACGACCAAAAACTTAATCATACGCGATTGTGAGTTGAATCTCACCAGAGTCTCAGCATATCCAAGCACAGAAGCCCTATGACCTGACGCCATCCGAACATCTGTCTGCATGGTATGAATGTACAGCTTTAGTTCCGCAATCAAGTCTAAGGCTCCTGCTCCCAGAATGCGTCCGCTTGCCCCGCTATCCAACAACCCTTGAAGTTCTCGTCCTTTGATGGATATTATAGCAAAAGGACGGTTCTCTCGATGCGGTGTCAGTATGGCGTTGACGAAGGAGAGGAATACGTCGCGTCCCCATATTCAGCGTACTCCGCCGCCCGTTTCCCGACTGACAACGCGGACAATGTGGTTTTAGAGCATTTACCGTACCACACCCGAAACAAAAAACTCCCCGAACTGGCTTATTACAATCCATAAAAGAATTCCCGAGGTCCTTACAGTTCCAGCAAACTTTTTAGTCTGATTGTTCACCTGATACTTGATTCTGTGATACATTTTCAACCGGTTTTGTGAACTGTCTTACTTTATGGACCTCATGAATCACTGGAAGTTCAGTTTGAATATTCGACGAAGTATATTGGGGCCTGGCAGTCAAATGATCAAATCTAGTATGTGAAGCCCTAGTTAAACATTGGTATATTCTCGTTATACTTTTCTTCTTTATAATCTAACTCCTGTACTTGTCTAGATCTGCGAGTGTGTTCCCTATCCACATCCATACCTAACAAAGACCACTCAGCTTCTATACGACAACAACGACGTACCATCTCTCTGTTGTTCCGGAACTCCACGCCTGCTAAATGTGCCCGCAATCGATGTGACATGTTGCGAAAAACGATGCATTCGAAGTCTGCCTCAGTTAATGGCACTACTAATTACAGTGACAAATTTTCTAAAGCGTCATAGAAATCCTGAAATTTCTCGCGCGGCCCTTGTATTCGTGCATCCATGAAACGTCTCACATCGACATCAGTGCTGTGTGAACTAAATTTTTCCAGGTTCTCGTCTTGCATAGGATACCACAAAAGGGGGTTATTCAGCTCACGTTATCTCCAATACCAATCTGAGGCTTTTCCTTTCAAAAGCAGGTGAAAGTTCGTAGCTAACACAGAAGCAGTTATGCCATAATCAGTGGCCAAAGACATGACGCGAAATAGAAACTGCTTCGCTCCCAACCCATCAGCTGAACCGTCAAAGCACAGGTTCCATTTGGATAGTGGCAGTTTCAAGGTGGATTTACCTAACATTTCAGGCTGTTTATTAAACGTCACTCTAGGGGGCTCATGCCTGTTGCCTGTTACCGGATGATCCGATCGGTGCATGTTAGGAGACCTACTTCCCTGTTCAGTTTTCTTCTTCAATGGCACCGTAACTCCTGGTACCACTGTTTGAATTGAGCTATTCAATGGCGGAGGACTATCAGCTAAGAGATTAAGACGCCGTATCTCTCGGTCTACAGGACTATCAATGGGGTCTCAGCTCATCGTTCTACGACGCATTATATTAATAGAAGAAAATGATACTAGATTCAAAAATAATATAAAACAACTAAAACTCGCGTAATTCCAAAAAAACTCTAGCGCACCTGAACCGCTAGAAACACTAATGTTCGAAGAACAGTAGAAGAATCGTGCAGGTTTTGATTGCATATTCCACCACATGCGCTGCTTATTACGGCCAAATTGTTTCAAATACCACGTTTTACTTTTGTCTCAAGAATGCATTATAACTCATATGGTAGAAGGTTTCAGATATTACCACTGGCATGAATTTCAACGTTTATGAGAGCAAAACACGGGTTAATTATATTCGTTATCAGTTGCTTATATCACAAAATTTTGAAAGCAGCATCTCATATAACATCAATTAAGAAAATGCTCAGTGCCTGCAGCACTGTAACTGAAGTTGGAGTTTGGGGCTGCGATCCGAAAAATTTGCAGAACTTTGGGAATTGAAACATCCGTTATTTATTTTCATTGTAAATGTTTCCGATATTAATACTAACTGTAAGCATTTATTGATACAAAAGTAGCACAACCGACTCGTGCTGGCAACCTTTCGCCAGTATCAAAGCCAAGAATATATAACATCTGCTTCACGTTGTTATATAACATTTGAAGTTAAAGGAGTATAAAGAAATTTAGGGTTACCTGCAGCGAGTTTTTTCAAATAATCGAAAGCTTAATATTTGCTGTTTATTGTCACTACAATATCATAACCAATTGAAAATTCTGCGATAAAACCGCTTAATACAGATATTGCAAACAAACACAAAACCAACAATAGCTGGCAACCCTATCATGGCTTTTCAACCAAATTTGGCTTGAATAATGTTTATAATAGGTTCCAGTAATTGTATGAAATTCGTATTGATTTCATGACTGCACTGGAAGTTATAGGGCAAAAAGTTTTATTTTCCTGAGCGAATTTTCAAATCCAAAGACACAAAAATTACCATAGCTGGCAGCACCAATCGAATTTTTCAAACAAATTTCGATCAAACAGAGTTTCGAGTAGGGTGCAGCTACTGTGTCAATTTCATGAAAATCTGGTTACTAATTCACATTTCATAGGGCAAAAAGCATTTTTGTTCATTGTAATTTTTCAAGATGGCACCACTGGCACAGAGCTACCAGCAATTCAAAATCGCTTCTATCAGACCTGGCCCTTTTTAAGTCCAATGCATTCTGTAAATTTCAATTTTATCTGATTATTGATTCGTGAGTTGCCGTGAACAGAAGTTTTTGAAGCTAAAAATATAGGTTAACTGAGAAAGGGCTACCGTTCTTGTCCGACATGAAATTTCCAAAGTTTTACTTTGACTGTGTAGATTGAGCATAAGATTTGTATACAGATTGGTTTTATTGTAGAAACGGACATTTTTTAGGATATTCGATGGTTTGAATGTTTTCACTTCCAAATTTTTATTTTTTCAAATTTAAGACACCAAAATTATCATAGCTGGCAGCTCCAACCGAGTTTTTTAACCAAATTTCTACCAAACGTGGTTGTAAGTAAGGTGCAGCTACGGTGCGAATTTCGTTAAAATCGAACGATTCAATCAGAACTTATAGGGCTAAAAGCAGTTATCTTTTTTAGTGATTTTTCAAGATGGCACCACTGGCACAGAATCACCCGCATTTCAAAATCACTTCTATCAGACCTGGTACTATTTAAGACCAATACATTCTGCAAATTCCAATAAATTCTGTTCATTGGATCGTGAGTTTCCGTGAACAGAAGTTTTTGATGCTAAAAATATAGGTAAATTGGACAAGGGTTGCCAGGCGTGCCCGTTATACCATATCAAATTTTTTTCTTTATTTATGTAAACAAAGCACACAATTTACATATGAGTGGCTTTTTTTTTAAGAAACGACATTTTTTCAAGAGAGACGATGATTTGGAAGTTTTCACTTTCAGTGCCTGCCCTAGCTACAGGGTTGCCAGCACGCTCATTAAGACAAATTATTATCTACAACTAAATAAAACAAACATGTCCTGAAAATTTCGTAATTAATGAATAGCTTTGTCAAAAGTTATTGCAATTTAAAAATTTTCAAATTTTCCCGTTCTCTTTTTTTAGGCACCCAGCGCACACATGGGGTTAAAAAATTCCAAAACGTTATCCGATTCACATGTAAAACTTGTTCGAAATTTATGTCGTTAACTTTATTTTTGCAAAAATTATTTGTGTACGGAATAATAGGTATATTAAAAAAATAACTAAAATGGCCGCCGGCGCCAAAGGGTTAAAGATTATTAACTTTTTGTGAGACCTGGCACTATTCTGCATATACACCAATGTGTCCTGAAAATTTCAGCTCAATCGGATGGCGCGTTCCTGAGATTTTTTCACTGAAATTTTTTGATGATATATATATATATATATAGAAATATGAATTTTTGGCCAAAGTGATTTTAATACTAATGTTCTTCTTCGAACATTAGTAAAAAGAAGAAAAATTAACTTATTTCTTCCCCGAACCTCGAAAATAGTGAACCAAAACCCAAAACAGAAACTTATATTCACAACTTTGATACAAACCAATATTTATGATGTAAAACTGAATTTAAATAAAAAATGTAATATTATATCCTAATAGCAAATCCAAACGATTTATAGCATAAATAAATATATTGCTATAAATACACAAATGCATAGAAATTATATATAGCCAATACAAACTTTATCTTGATAGAAATATATTATTATTCTTCCTGTAAAATAAAATTTTCCAAAATTTTGATTGATAACTAAGCATAGAGAAAGAAAAAAAAAATAATGATTCCCTCTCTTCGTTATAAGGATGGGAACAAGTGCTAGGAAGGAAAAGGATAAAAATTTAACACAAAATGAAGAAAGAGGAAAGGAAAACAATTACGACTAACAGATTCCTGTGGTTGCTCCAGGATGACTAACAATCCTTTTGTCTCGCATCTTGTTCAACTAGTGATAAACAAACAACACCTGAAAGATTGAGACCATAATGGCCAGAAACCTCCGAGAATATCTGTTTCTTAACTAACACCCACTTTAGTGGCAATATAAGCAAATTTTCTTTGCTTGGACAAATTGAACAAGTTGAACAAACTAAATATAGGATTTTTCAATAGTACACCTTTATTTCTTTATCAAGATGAAAAAAAGACAATTAACAATTCACGTTTTACTTTAACTGTTCCGTCACTCCTCGTCTAACTGACTAACTGACTCTGACCCGCTTCTCAAACTTCAACGAACCATACATAAAAAAAACTGGAATTTCGACTTTGAAACGAATTATTACTACTCTACAGTGCCACTGGCCACAGGCAGTGCATCCCGAAGTTGCCGACCGCCATCCCATGCGAAGCAGGTCGAATCGCCGACATTCTCCCGGCCTAGAAACGTTTATAGACGTTTATAATAAGGTGATGTCTTCGAACCATTCCGACATCGGGTTTGACAGCTTCCCGCCTCTTCGTTCAACATGAAAATAAACTAAATGAGTATTATTTAAATAAGTTTACACGATACTTGTGATGATTTTGCGGTTTCCCCAGTGATGCACAGTCTCCCGGTCGTTGAAAGCCTGCATTTTTTTTTTTTTTTTTTCATAGATGAAACTGACGACTGATGTTTATGCTACCCATGGCATTTCCTCCGTATGGGTAGTAGTACAACATTCACAAACTTAGGGTTGAATTTAATGTGGCGCCCTGACTCGCCACCTCGAACAATCAAAGGATGGGATAAGGAATATCGGGAATGTCATTTTGCATTTGTGCGAGTTCAGTGTTATGTGTGCTATAGATGTGTTTATGTCAATTCAGTGACATTTGTACTATATGTGTTTGTGCTAATTGAACGATATGTGTACTAAGTGTATGTCTCAATTTAGTGAGATGTGTGCTATATGTGTGTGTGCTAATTGAGCGATATGTGTTTTATGTATTTGTCTCAATTCAGTGAGATGTGTGCTATATGTGTATGTGCTAATTGAGCGATATGTGTACTATGTGTTTGTCTCAATTTAGTGAGATGTGTGCTATATGTGTATGTGCTAATTGAGCGATATGTGTACTATGTGTTTGTCTCAATTTAGTGAGATGTGTGCTATATGTGTGTGTGCTAATTGAGCGATATGTGTTTTATGTATTTGTCTCAATTCAGTGAGATGTGTGTTATATGTGTATGTGCTAATTGAGCGATATGTGTACTATGTGTTTGTCTCAATTCAGTGAGATGTGTGTTATATGTGTATGTGCTAATTGAGCGATATGTGTACAATTCAGCTTAATGATTAGTTTTCAATTGTTGCTCATTGTAATGTGGTAGAGGACAAAGTTTATGAACTGGTCTTCGTAAGATTGAGCTGGCAGTTTTCACGTCAACCACTCGAACCAAGCCGTCGGAACCCGGATACACGGCTGAAATACGCCCTAACATCCACTTGAGTGGAGGTAGACGTTCATCACGAATAATTACCAGTTGTCCAATCTCGAGGTTCGATCGAACATTTTTCCACCTTTGTCGTTGCTGCAAAGTATGCAGATACTCCCTTTGCCATCGTTTCCAAAAATCCTGTTGAATTTTTTGGACCAGGGTCCACCGTCGGAGGCCTATTAATTTCGTATTAGCGAGATCGTCCTGTGGAGGGGCTGTTAGAGCTCGGCCAATGAGAAAATGTCCTGGCGTGAGTGGTATAAGCTCAGCAGGATTATCTGTTAAGGGACTTAACGGTCTAGAATTAAGGCACGCCTCGATTTGTATTAGGACAGTAGCCAGTTCCTCATAAGTGAGTGTGACATTTCCCACTATTCTCCGAAGATGGTGTTTTACTGAACGGACTCCAGCCTCCCACAACCCTCCAAAGTGTGGAGATCCCGGTGGAATGAACACCCAATTAACACCATCGTTTGCTAATAATTCAGCTACTTCGCGAGTGGCTTTATGCTGGTTCGCGATAAACGTTTTTTGAAGTGATGTTTTGGCTCCAACGAAATTTGTACCACAATCAGTAAAGATGTTCTTGCAGAGTCCTCGGCGTCCGATAAATCGTCGTAAAGCAGCTAAAAAGGCATCGGTCGTCATATCACTAACCGCTTCCAAGTGAATTGCCTTTGTCACGAAGCAAACAAATAGAGCGATATAGCCCTTATGTGTTTTTGGATTTCGTCCTTTGGACATTCGTATCAATAATGGTCCTGCATAGTCGATGCCAGTGTTTGTGAATGGAGGAGCCGGCGTGATACGTTCGCCCGGTAAATTACCCATCATTTGATTTGCACTCTCCTTAGCTAAACGGAAACATTTCACACATTTGTGTATGTGTGCCTTGACTGAATTGCGTAGTTTCGGAGCCCAGTAACTTCTCCGAATACTACTAAGTGTTGTTGTTAAACCTCCGTGAAGTGTTCTTTGATGATGCATGGAAATTATCAACTTCGTCAGATGGTTTCCGTATGGGAGAATTATTGGATGCTGCTCGTTGTAGGATAAGTGTGAATTTGCAGTCGTCCGCCAATCCGTAGTATGCCATCTTTGTCCAGAAATGGTGTAAACCCTTTGATTTTGCTCTTATCACTAATTTCCCCTGTTGATTTCAGCGATTGAATTTCGTCATTGTATTCTACTTGTTGAACGGCGCGGAACCAGTAGAAGGATGCATTGCCTAACTCCTGACAAGAAAGGAAATTCGACTGATTAATTAAATTTTCACGTCGACATCGCTGAACAAACCGTAGGACATATGCTGTGATTCGAATGAGTCGTGCGTATGATGAGAAATCACAGAGGTTAATCACTGTTCCATCAGTGTTAGAAGCCTGTGCAACCAAGGAGGAAATTTTGCGAATTTCTTGTGTCGTAGTGTATGTGGTTTGGGTTGGCCAGTAGCTCGTGGGACCCAACAGAAAACCTGGACCATGCCACCAAAGTGTTGAGGATTGTAGCTCAATTGGAGATATACCTCTTGTTGCTAAATCGGCAGGGTTGTCCTTAGAAGCTACATGATGCCATATAGCCATGGGTACTAACTCTCGAATTCTGCTTGTGCGATTGGCGATGAACGTTTTCCAGCAACAAGGAGGTTTAACAAGCCAAGCTAACACAATTGTTGAGTCGGACCAGCAGTATACAGGAATTTCGTCTCGATCAAAGATTTTTCTGATTCGTGATAGCAGCTTGGCAAGTAAGGCCGCCCCGCAAAGTTCCAAACGAGGAAGTGAAATTGTTTTAATTGGTGCGACCTTAGTTTTCGCCATGATGATTGATAGCTTCACATCTGATTCGTTTTGAGTCATCACCTTCAAATAAACCACTGCACTATACGCTCGCTCGGAAGCATCGCAGAATCCATGGAGCTCAATTTTCGATGCGGTTTTAGTTTGGAGCCAACGGGGTATGGTTATTTTTTCCAATAGCGGCAAATCATTTATAAAATTATTCCAGTCTGCCTTGTACTGTCCCGGAAGTGGTTGGTCCCAGCTTAAGCCAATTAACCACAATTTCTGTAGCAGAATCTTTGCCACGATTGTGACCGGTGCATACCAGCCCAAGGGATCAAATAACCTTGCAATGCATGATAACACTGATCTCTTTGTACATTTCTCCTGCTGGGTCTCCAGATGGAATTTGAGGAGAAGACTGTCAGTTTCGTGATTCCACTCTAGACCGAGTGTTTTGACTGTGGTTGCCGTGGTGTCCTGGAACTGAAGGATATTTGACTGCAAACGATCTTCTCGAGGGATATTTTTGAGGAATGTTGCATGATTAGACGCCCATTGTCGTAGGTGAAAGCCGCCCCGACTTAAAAGCGAGATTAATTCCATTTGTGCCTGAAGAGCATCCGTAAGATTGTCAGCACCGCCCATGACATTGTCCACATATAGCTCCGTTTTTAAAGCTTTAGTGGCGAGTGGAAACTTCGAGCCTTCATCTTCAATTAATTGCTGGATCACTCGCATGGCGAGGAAAGGTGCTGCACTCACGCCAAAGGTAACTGTCCGAAGTCGTAAGTGTTCGATAGGTCCGGACGGGTCTGGACGCCATAGTATTCGCTGAAAATTCCGATCGTTTTCTGCAACTAGAACTTGGCGGTACATTTTCTCCATATCGGACGAAAAACTTATCTTGTGAAATCTCCAGCGAATGATGATTGAAGGGAGGTCTTGTTGTAGGCTAGGTCCCGTGTGGAGAAGGTCATTTAACGAACATGCTTTGTCTGTCTTGCAGGAAGCGTTGAACACGACTCTAAGTTTCGTAGTACTACTGGACTCTTTGACCACTCCGTGATGAGGTAAATAATAATTTGGATGGGTTTTGATCTCATTATTTGGAATTTTCTCCATGTGTTTAAGGTCGAGATACTCCTGGATACAACGATGGTATTCCAAGCGCATGCCTGCGTTTGATGCAAGGCGCCGTTCTAGCGAATTCAACTGGGAGATGGCAGCATGAAATGAAGATCCTAAGTGGTTTGGGGACAATTTGAAAGGTAACGATACCACATAACGTCCTTCCGCGTTCCGAGAATGAGTCGCTTTGAAGTGTTGTTCACATTTCTTGGAATCTTCTGATACAAATGGCTGAACTTCTACTTCCTCCAGTTCCCAGAATCGTCTTAACTGTACATCCAGATCAATTTGGTTAAAAAATGAATATATATTGCGAGTGATTGGAGAGTAATGACGCACAGGACCCAGTAAAATCCACCCTAACGCTGTGTTTTGGGCTATCGGAGTCTCGGCTGGTCCCACTCTGAGCCCGTTTCGAATTATTGATGGGTAGATATCAGCACCCAAGATTACGTCAATACAACCTGGTTGAAAATACAGGGGGTCCGCCAAATCGAGGTTTCTTAGATGTTCAAATGACGGTAGAGAAATTTTAGAGTGTGGAAGCTGATCGGTTAAGGATGGAAGAACGATGGCCTCAACAGGCACAGCAAAGTTACGTATAATCGTCGACCCTAACTCAAATCGTACAACCTTTCTTACGAACCCTGTCGTCGTCCTTCCGATTCCAGATATCTGTGCTTCACTGACAACAGGAAGTGGTTTGAGTCCTAATCGCTGCATGACAGCTGTCGTGACAAAGCTCACCTGCGATCCAGTATCAATCAGCGCTCGTAGTGTAAAGAAGACCCCATTTGATTGCACTTTTATTAATGCTGTGGATAAAAGCACCGTATCAGTCTGATGACTGACTACGTAGGAAGAAATCGGGTCTTGATTAGCGCTGTTGTTTGAAGGGGTCTGATTAACAGCGAGAGCTTCATGAATTAAAGTGTGATGTCGCCGCCCACATTTAAAACATCCCCGTTTGCTTGGGCATTTGTTATTTGGATGATCCTTTGCTAAACAATTGAAACAAAGATGTTTGGATCTGATGTGTTGATACTTTTGTGTGGAAGGAAGATTCTGGAACACTGAGCACTTCCTTATATGGTGATTGAGATTGCACATGGAACAAGTAAAATTGTTCGCATTTGAAGTGGTCGCTAATGTATGTACCTGTGATTGTTGTGATCTGTAGGTTGAAGTAACTAGTCTCTGATTTGGTTGAGGTGCCGCAGCTTCTAAGGCACGAAATCGCATCTCAAGAAATTCAAGATATTGTGTCAGAGTGGGTGGGTCAGTTGAAGCGCTCAGTTTTTGTTCCCACAGTTGTCGAGTTTCAGATGGTAGCCGTTGAGTCTGCACATGAATAATAGCAAGATCCCAATTTTCCACTTTGACTTGAAGCGATTTTAATGCTGCGTAGCTTTCATTGGTGGAGTCAAGTAAATTTCGGATTGTGACGGCTGAGTCCCTGGTTATTGGAACGTTATTGAGAAGCACAGCTAATTGCGAGTTTATCAGCAGACGGGTTTTGTCATAGCGTTTGCATAGAGCCTCCCAAGCCGGTTTATAGTTAGACTCTGAAATCGTATAAGATCTCAACAGAAGCTCAGCGTCCCCAACGACGGAACTTCGTAAGTAGTGCAGTCGCTGCACATCAGAAAGAGATGGGTCCAAACCAACCAAAGCCTCAAACAAGTCGTGGAAAGGTTGCCATTCGGTAAATTTTCCTGAAAAGGTTGGCAAGTTGATAGGCGGTAGATTGACTCTTGATATAGTCCTCTCAGTTCCACTTGGGTTTGTTGGTCTGATATTCAAATTATCAGTTATCTTTCCATAATAATCATAATAGAGCTCCTCATAGTGTGAATATTTGTCGTGTGCGAAATATGGATCTTCCTTTGTCGAATCATCAACTGACAGAACGATTTTAGAGTGAACGCGTTTGAAATTATTCCAAAGATCGTTCAGTCCTTCTAAACGACCCTTCAAATACCCAGGAGTCATATTGGCCTTAGAGCATTTCTTAAAATTAGTAACAAATCTATCGAATGAATCCATTGTGACCCTCTGGTTTGCCACCAGATTTTCAAACTTGTCTGACATGTTGAATTCTGCCTGATATCGAAACGCAATTATTAGAAAAGGCCAAATGACGATGCACACGTTTGAAATTTTTAACGTTTTTATACTAAGTACCGTTGGCTCAGTCGTTCAAACAAAGAAACTGGTTAAAACACTTACTTTTTTCAACTTTAGCACTTAATATTTGTGTCGGATTAATCAATATTGCCATGCACGAGTATAATTGTTGTTCATTAACTGGCTTAGTTGTAGATCGCTTCTACTCGTACATAAATTGACCAGACGTGCATGTAGGCACAACTGACATAACTGAACAACCGCACTCCAATTATCTTTAGTATCGTATATTGATGTCGTTTATCAGTTTCATGGGTTTATATAAATCAATTTACTACAATCATGTTGCACTGCCGAATTCCATACATCCCGTATGTTTCAAGATGCATTTATTTTGAGTCACAGTGAATAATTGGAGACTTACCAGACATCCGGTTCGAAGGACCAAATGTTTCTTAACTAACACCCAGTTTAGTGGCAATATAAGCAAATTTTCTTTGCTTGGACAAATTGAACAAGTTGAACAAACTAAATATAGGATTTTTCAATAGTACACCTTTATTTCTTTATCAAGATGAAAAAAAGACAATTAACAATTCATGTTTTACTTTAACTGTTCCGTCACTCCTCGTCTAACTGACTAACTGACTCTGACCCGCTTCTCAAACTTCAACGAACCATACATAAAAAAAACTGGAATTTCGACTTTGAAACGAATTATTACTACTCTACAGTGCCACTGGCCACAGGCAGTGCATCCCGAAGTTGCCGACCGCCGTCCCATGCGAAGCAGGTCGAATCGCCGACAATACCTGTTCTCAGGTGTACAAAAAAAACTCAAATTACAGCTTTTTTCATAAAAGCGATCCTACTCAAGAGGAGATATCTTCGTATGACCTGAAATCTGATTCCAACAACCACAAGAATCTGGATTAAATTGGTAGAGTCAAGCTCTGTTCAACACATATAGACATACACAGTAGCAGGAGATGGGCGCCAATGCTGCACTGACGACCGCTCGACGTGATTATTTATAGTGTAATAGAAGAATGAATCCATAAAGTAGCTCAACAGAAACACTCTGATCACGTACCGATTATGCCATATGAAATAACTAAAGAAAAATGAATTATCGAAATATTGATATTCAAGTTAGTAGAAAATTTAACAAAAGTGAGAACGAAGAAAATTTAATCGATTGCGACACTAAGAAGAAAAATATTAATCAAATTTATAAAATAGATACAATGTGATAAAAAGAAATTTAATAAAAATAGGAGCTAAGCAAAAATAATTCAAACACCAAATGTCATAAAGAAAAACCAGAAGACAAAACCTTAGATTGGGCGCCATATTTGCAACCAACAAAGAGCTCTTTCGAGCCGCCGTCAGTGCAGCATAATTGAATGTTTAAGACCTTTTTCTTTACTTTGGCCCGCGTGCCATATTTTTGCCGCCTAGCTCAGTTCGGCGTGGGCTCTGGGCCAGAAGAAGACCTTCGAGCTACAGCATGCTAACTATGTAAATTTTGAAACAAATAACAAACACCAAAATAAAACATGCATACAATAGGAGATAGGAAAACTCAGATTAGGAATCATTATTTTTTTTTCATACTAGAATTATTCCATTTTATTAGCTAATAAATAACCTAACAAAAACAAAGGTAAAATAGACAAATAAAGAACCAAAGTATTCAACTAATATTTCAATTGAAACCAAGAATAAAATAAAAAAAAATAAATATCATTTAGGTGTGAGTAGTTTAAATACTTTTACTCAAACCCGGCCGGGATTGGTTTACACCAATCTTGACAGTGAAATTGTTATTATGATAAAACCAAAAAAAAAATCATACAAGAAACTTAACAAAATTATAATTCATTCGAAAATTGGTTAACTAAAATACGACTGTATATTTTTTTAACTAAAATACAACTAAAACCATCCGATTAGAAAGAAATGTAATATTTGCACATATCACTCCCCACACCAATTAACTGTATATATGTAAAAAGGTGAGTATTCTAAAATAAAATAAAATGTTTAACACTATCAAATTTACAGTTTGTTTTTTTTTTCTCTGCATCACTTTTTCAATGTGCTATTCAGTAGTCAATTTTAATTTTAGATTAATTAAATTTAGTTTTTTTTTCCTTCGTAACTTTACCAAGTTTTTCTATATAAAAAAAAAACAAATCTTAAAAATGTTCCGACTGGATTTATGAAGTTTTTGTATTTCGGTTCCGCCTTTTTTCGAATTCGAAAGGATTTGTTCAATATATACGCGCCTTGATTTCTTCAGCTTCGGGCTTAATAACTTATATCGAGACTTACTTGAAACTCCGTACAAATATTTTTTTTCTCTGCCAACAGCTCCATATCCAAACGC
Organism: Nemotelus pantherinus; assembly: GCA_963978885.1. Taxonomy (NCBI): domain Eukaryota; kingdom Metazoa; phylum Arthropoda; class Insecta; order Diptera; family Stratiomyidae; genus Nemotelus; species Nemotelus pantherinus. Next base: position 145,287,904 of record OZ022264.1, read on the forward strand.
AGTCTCCGCCAACACCAATAATTTATATACAGATCTATATCAAAATGCAGTTTCCGCCAATTCAAATAATTTATATTCAGATCTATATAAAAATGCAGTTTCCGCCAATTCCAATAATTTATATACAGATCTATATCAAAATGCAGTTTCCGCCAATTCGAATAATTCAGCCTCAAACATGTTATATGCAGCGCCAATTACACATTGATTAATTTTCCTCTAAATACCACTGTTTGTAATTTTTGAATTTCCACTTTTTCCTCTACTACTGTTTGTAATTTTGAATTTCCACTTTGTTTTCTTTACTTTCAATTCCCAATTTAAACTTGAACTCTTAATATTTAAAAAAAAATTTCCCACACTTTATTCAAACTTGTGGCTGTTCGCTAGCGCTGCTCAAACTCGAATTCCCTTTGTCTTCCAACCCAAAAAATTTTTCCATTCCCCGTTTTTTCAAAACCCCGTATCAACGGTCCGCCTTCTGACTAGCTTTTTCGGATTTCACTGGGGCAGTATTGTGAAGTGGCCCCTGGGTTGGGATCGACGCTAAGTTCTAAATTCACACTGCCCACTGAATCCATACAACGGCTGGATTCACATAACAGCTGAGTATACCTAACAGCTGACCAGTCATGGTCACGGTCACGGTCACGGTCAGTCATGACATTTGTAGGTGTGATCGCGTACTACGATAACCACAGGTATATCGTGTCGTTTTAATTTACGTTACAATATATAACTTAGATATCTTGCTTTTATGTAATCTTTTAGTGCTTTTATATAATCGAAGTCGTTTGTCATCAATTATGCTTACCATAGAAGGGGGATGATGCAGATGAATAAGCTAATAAACTTGGTTATAGATTCAAGTAACAAACAATCAAATTTCCAAAACTCAGAACATTTAAATATCGGTTGCTTATTTTATTGTTAATGGTTTGCTTATGAATAGAAAATGGAAGCATCTGTTGGTGCAATATTTACGAAATTGTCCGGTGCTGGCAATCACGTGCTAGCACCATAGCTGCTTCACGTTGTGTTAAACCCAGCCTATGAATTTCGTTTCGACTGAATGGCTGCGCTGTAAGTTATATGAGTGAATTACATTTTAGGGTTACCATCGTCCAAACTTTTAAAATTTTTGAAACATTAATATTTGTTGTTAATTGTCATTGCAGGATCATTCCCATTTGGAAATTTTATGACAACATCGCTCGATAAAGCAATGTAAATAAATTACGAAATTCATCATGGCTGGCAACCCTTTCACGGTTTTTCAACAAAATTCCTACAGAATTACAATCGCAATAAGATATGCTTTTCACATGAATTTCGTTGTGATTTCTTCACTGTATCGGAAGTTATAGGGAAAAAATCTTTATTTTCCTGAACAAATTTACCATATTTAGGAGACAAAAATTGCCATAGCTGGCGTCCCTAAACTAATTTTTCAACCAAATTTCTATGAAATCTATTTTAGGGTAAGGTTCACCTACTGCGTGAATTTCGTTAAAATCTGGTAGCTAAATCGGAAGCTATAGACCAAAAACCATTTTTTTTCTCATATATATATCTATATATATATATATATATATATATATATATATATATATATATATATATATATATATATATATATATATATATATATATATATATATGTATATATATATATATATATATATATATATATATATATATATATATATATAAATAAATAAATATATATATATATATATATATATATATATATATATATATATATCTATATATATATATTTATCCATATATATAAATGTATATATATGTACATATATATATATATATATATATATATATATATATATATATATATATATATATATATATATATATATATATATATATATATATATATATATATATATATATATATATAGTATATATATATATATATATATATATATATATATATATATATATATATATATATATATTAGGTGTACAACTTTGCTTCCGCCGTTTTGCAATAGATGGCTGTAGCGGTAAGTGGTAGTTGAAATTAATAGATCATAAATGGCACACAATAAGGTTAGGTATTTGTAAACATAACGCCATCGAAATATTAGTCGATTTGTGTGTGCATCATAAATTTATTCTCGATTAAACATGTCAGCTTACGAGCCAAATTCTCGTCATTTGCGGGAGGTTTTAATTTTCTTCTTTAATATGAAGAAATCTGCGGCTGAGGCTCATCGAATGCTCCCAAATACCTATGGTGAGGCCGCTTTTAGTGAAAGAACGTGCCGAGAGTGGTTTCAACGCTTCAAGAACGGCGATTTTAACGTCGAAGACCAGCATGGCGGTGGAAGAGAGAAGGTTTTCGAAGATGCAGAATTGGAGGCATTACTTGATCAAGACTCGTGTCAAACGCAACAAAAATTGGCAGGATCATTGCGAGTGACGCAACAAGCCATTTCAAAACGCCTGAAAGTCATGGGAATGATTCAGAAACAAGGAAATTGGGTGCCGTATGAGTTGAAGCCGAGAGATGTTGAACGGCGTTTGTGTGTTTGTGAACAGCTGCTTGCAAGGCAAAGACGGAAATGATTTCTGCATCGCATTGTGACTGGGGACAAACAATGGGTTCATTAAGATAATCCTAACCACAGAAAATTATGGGGATATCCCGGCCATGCTTCCACGTCGACAGCCAAACATAATATTCACGGGTCCAAGGTCATGCTCAGTATTTGGTGGGACCAGCTCAGCGTAGTGTATTATGAGTTGTTAAAACCGACTGAAACAATTACAAGCAATTGTTATCGAACGCAATTAATGCGTTTGAGCAGACCATTGAAAGACAAACGGCCGCAATACAACGAGAGACATGATAAAGTGATTTTACAGCATGACCATGCTCGACCCCGTGTTGCGACAGTGGTGAAGACATACTTGGAAACTTTGAAATGGGAAGTCCTACCCCACCCGCCGTATTCTCCAGACGTTGTTCCCTCGGACTATGACTTGTTTCGATCAATGGCACACGGCCTCGGTGACCAGCACTTCCGGTCTTATGAAGAAGTAAAAAATTGGATCGATTTGTGGATCGATTCAAAAGATGACCAGTTTTTTCAACGCGGGATTCCTATGCTGCCCGAAAGATGGAAGAAAGTAGTGGCCAGCGATGCACAATACTTTGAATCATAAATGTATAACCAGTTTTTTACAATAAAGCCTCGAATTTTGGTTGTACAAAGTTGTACACCTAATATATATATATATATATATATATATATATATATATATATATATATATATATATATATATATATATATATATATATATATATATATCAGCAAAATGGTTAAGAGAGATAATCTCTGGAGTGGCCGATCCGATAGAGTTGAAATTTTTGGAGAACATAGATGTATATAACAGGTAGGCCCGTGACTTGCTAGAATTCAGATATCTTAAACATTTTGGCGGCGGCGGGCATTTAAGTGAATTTTCAGGTCCTCCTATATTTCCAAGCAGTGTACATTTTTGTTCAAAAAAAGTACTAGGAATGAAAACTTATTATGTTTTAAATTTGCTTATGATAAAAAAAGTCGAAATTTTGAACCTTGTGTAGGCGCTGAGTGCCTAAAAGTCAGCAAGGATTTTTTTCAAAATTCGATTTGTCATAACTTCTAAGAAAAACAATAGATCATCGTGAAATTCTTAGAGCGTATTGATATAGACTAAAATTTTACACACATGGACTTTCAAGTCTGTGCGGGCAACTCTGTAGCTACAGCAGGTTCCTGAACAAAAATCCATCAAACCTTCCTGAAAAATTTTTTATTTTTGAAAATAATTGCCATATTTTTGCCGACTAGCTCAGTTCGGCGTGGGCTTTGGGCCAGAAGAAGACCTTCGAGCTACAGCATGCTAACTATGTAAATTTTGAAACAAATAACAAACACCAAAATAAAACATGCATACAATAGGAGAAAGGAAAACTCAGATTAGGAATCATTATTTTTTTTTCATACTAGAATTATTCCATTTTATTAGCTAAAAAATAACCTAACAAAAATAAAGGTAAAATAGACAAATAAAGAACCAAAGTATTCAACTAATATTTCAATTGAAACCAAGAATAAAATAAAAAAAAATAAATATCATTTAGGTGTGAGTAGTTTAAATACTTTTACTCAAACCCGGCCGGGATTGGTTTACACCAATCTTGACAGTGAAATTGTTATTATGATAACACCAAAAAAAAAATCATAGAAGAAACTTAACAAAATTATAATTCATTTGAAAATTGGTTAACTAAAATACGACTGTAAATATTTTTAACTAAAATACGACTAAAACCATCCGATTAGAAAGAAATGTAATATTTGCACATATCACTCCCCACACCAATTAACTGTATATATGTAAATAGGTGAAAATTCTAAAATAAAATAAAATGTTTAACACTATCAAATTTACAGTTTGTTTTTTTTTTCTCTGCATCACTTTTTCAATGTGCTATTCAGTAGTCAATTTTAATTTTAGATTAATTAAATTTAGTTTTTTTTTCCTTCATTACTTTACCAAGTTTTTCTATATAAAAAAAAAACAAATCTTAAAAATGTTCCGACTGGATTTATGAAGTTTTTGTATTTCGGTTCCGCCTTTTTCAATATATACGCGCCTTGATTTCTTCAGCTTCGGCTTAATAACTTATATCGAGACTTACTTGAAACTCCGTACAAATATTTTTTTTCTCTGCCAACAGCTCCATATCCAAACGCAGTCTCCGCCAACACCAATAATTTATATACAGATCTATATCAAAATGCAGTTTCCGCCAATTCAAATAATTTATATACAGATCTATATAAAAATACAGTTTCCGCCAATTCCAATAATTTATATACAGATCTATATCAAAATGCAGTTTCCGCCAATTCGAATAATTCAGCCTCAAACATGTTATATGCAGCGCCAATTATACATTGATTAATTTTCCTCCAAATACCACTGTTTGTAATTTTTGAATTTCCACTTTTTCCTCTACTACTGTTTGTAATTTTGAATTTCTACTTTGTTTTCTTTACTTTCAATTCCCAATTTAAACTTGAACTCTTATTATTTAAAAAAAATTTTCCCACACTTTATTCAAACCTGCGGCTGTTCGCTAGCGCTGCTCAAACCCGAATTCCCTTTGTCATCCAACGCAAAAAATTTTTCCATTCCCCGTTTTTTCAAAACCCCGTATCAACGGTCCGCCTTCTGACTAGCTTTTTCGGATTTCACTGGGGCAGTATTGTGAAGTGGAACCTGGGTTGGGATCGACGCTAAGTTCTAAATTCACACTGCCCACTGAATCCATACAACAGCTGGATTCACATAACAGCTGAGTATACCTAACAGCTGACCAGTCATGGTCACGGTCACGGTCAGCCATGACATTTGTAGGTGTGATCGCGTACTACGATAACCACAGGTATATCGTGTCGTTTTAATTTACGTTACAATATATAACTTAGATATCTTGCTTTTATGTAATCTTTTAGTGCTTTTATATAATCGAAGTCGTTTGTCATAAATTATGCTTACCATAGAAGGCGGATGATGCAGATGAATAAGCTAATAAACTTGGATATAGATTCAAGTAACAAACAATCAAATTTCCAAAACTCGGAACATTTAAATATCGGTGCTTATTTTATTGTTAATGGTTTGCTTATGAATAGAAAATGGAAGCATCTGTTGGTGCAATATTTACGAAATTGTCCGGTGCTGGCAATCACGTGCTAGCACCATAGCTGCTTCACGTTGTGTTAAACCCAGCCTATGAATTTCGTTTCGACTGAATGGCTGCGCTGTTAGTTATAGGAGTGAATTACATTTTAGAGTTACCATCGTCCAAACTTTTTAAATTTTTGAAACGTTAATATTTGTTGTTAATTGTCATTGCAGGATCATTCCCATTTGGAAATTTTATGACAACATCGCTCGATAAAGCAATGTAAATAAATTACGAAATTCATCATGGCTGGCAACCCTTTCACGGGTTTTCAAGAAAATTCCTACAGAATTACAATCGCAATAAGATATGCTTTTCACATGAATTTCGTTGTGATTTCGTCACTGCATCGGAAGTTATAGGGAAAAAATCTTTATTTTCCTGAACAAATTTACCATATTTAGGAGACACATATTGCCGTAGCTAGCGTCTCTATACTAATTTTTCAACCAAATTTCAATGAAATCTATCTTAGAGTAAGGTTCACCTACTGCGTGAATTTCGTTAAAATCTGGTGGCTAAATCAGAAGCTATAGACCAAAAACAATTTTTTTTTCTCAGCGATTTTCCCAAATGGCACCACTGCCTCAGTGTTGCTCGTTTTTCAAAATCACTTCTTTCAGACTTGGTCCTAGCGAATTCCAACATGTCCTGTCAATTTCATATTGATCGCATTATCCGATCGTGAGTTCTCGTGAACAGAAGTTTTGAGTGCTGAAAATAGAGGTAATTTGATCACGGGTTGCCGTTCTTGTTTACCGCGGAATTTTGAAATATTTTACTTGACTTGGTGGACAAAAGTCAAAATTTATCAATAATTTGAATTTATTTTCAAAAATCAAAAATTTTTCAGGAAGGAATATGATTTGAAGGATTTTTGTTCAGGAGCCTGCTGTAGCTACAGAGTTGCCCGCACAGTCTCGAAAGTCCATGTGTGTAAAATTTTAGTCTATATCAATACGCTCTAAAAATTTCACGATGATCTATTGTTTTTCTTAGAAGTTATGACAAATCGAATTTTGAAAAAAAATCCTTGCTTACTTTTAAGCACTCAGCGCCTACACAAGGCTCAAAACTTCGACTTTTTTATCATAAGCAAACTTAAAACATTATAAGTTTTCATTCCTAGTACTTTTTTCGAACAAAAATGTACACTGCTTGGAAATATAGGAGGACCTGAAAATTCACTTAAATGCCCGCCGCCGCCAAAAGGTTTAAGATATCTGAATTCTAGCAAGTCACGGACCTACCTGTTATATACATCTATGTTCTCCGAAAATTTCAGCTCTATATATATACATATATATATATATATATATACATATATATATATATATATATATATATACATATATATATATATATATATATATATATATATATATATATATATATATATATATATATATATATATATATAAATTTATATATATATATGTGTATATATATATATATATATATATATATATATATATATATATATATATATATATATATATATATATATATATATATATATATATATATATATATATATATATATACAGCTGTGTTCATGAAAATAGTAGTGCAGGACCTTACAACATTAAATATTCATGTTTCGACATACTGAACACTGCAAATTGAACAAGTGTTCATATTTTTCTTAGAACAGAATGCAAAGAAGAGAATAGGGATAAGATCTTGTTAGTTTTGCATTGGTTTGGATGTGTTTTTGATGACTTTTGAGTGATGCATCGAAATTTGGCTGTTCATTAAAAAAGTAGTGGCTACATGAAAGGATAAACAAAACTGTATAACTTTATTCAAAATTGATTTTACATATTCTTAAGATTGGAAATAGTCTAATATTTAGTAGTATATCCGTTATTTTTAATAACGGCTTCGCACCGCCGGGGCATGGAATCGATAAGGTCCTGACAACGCGTCAAAGGAATTTGAGACCATGCTTCCTGAACCGCTTGCCAAAGTTGTGCTTTTTTTGAAGGTTTTGCGGTTGCCACAACCCGTTTTACATCGCCCCATAAGTTTTCTACCGGATTAAGATCTGGGGACTTACGTGGCCATTGCATCACATCGATCCTCTCCGATATAAACCAATCTTTTGCGTGCCTGCTAGTATGTTTAGGATCGTTCTCCTGTTGAAATGTCCATTTTTTAGGCATTTCTGAACTGGCATATGGTAGCATTGTGTTTTTTAGTATGTCAACATAAACCTGTTTGTCCATTATACCATTTATCATATGGATAGGACCAACGCCATTGTAAGAAAAGCAAGCCCATATCATTATACTTAGGCCACCATGTTTAACTGTTTTTTTGGTGTACCTAGGATTATATTCTGTGTTTGCTGGACGTCGTACATACTGCCTAGAGCCTGTTCCACCAAATAAAACAATTTTGCTTTCATCTGTCCACAATATGTTGCGCCATTTTTTGGCGGGCCAGACTAGATGAGTTTTTGCAAAGCTAAGTCGTCCTTGCAGATGCTTCCGAGGCAAAAGGGGTACCTTTCTAGGACTTGTGGCATTTAAATTATGCTCAGTTAGGCGACGACGGACTGTAACATCACTAACCGATAGATTTAAATCATTTTTGATAACTTTAGAGGATGCTGATGGCCGAATCTTGCTAAAGCGCATAATGCGTTTATGTTCGACAGCGGTTGTTTTGCGTTTCCCACCACGACTTTCTGGGGATTTTTTGTAATTAATCGCGTTAAATATCATTGTAGATGTGCAGCAAACAATATTATCAATTTCCTTGTACGTTTTGCCTTTCGCTCTAAGGATAACTATTAAATCTCTTTTCGCAGCCGTGCAATGCTTTCCTCTGCCCACTAGAATAAAAAATAGTTACAAACCCAATGAATATCAATCATCAAACTATTCATTGCTAAATTACACTTACTATTGACGTTTTTTGTTGTACTAATCAATTATTAGAATTGTTTTTCAACCACTCACACCGAGCACTACTATTTTAATGAACAGCCAAATTTCGAAGCATCACTCAAAAGTAATCAAAAACTTACCTAAACCAATGCAAAACTTACGGAATTTTATCGCTATTCTCTTCTTTGCATGCTATTCTTAGAAAAATATGAACACGTGTTCAATTTGCAGTGTTCAGTTTGTCGAAACATGAATATTTAATGTTGTGAGGTGCTGCACTACTATTTTCATGAACACAACTGTATATATATATATGTATATATATATATATATATATATATATATATATATATATATATATATATATATATATATATATAGATATATATATATACATATATATATATATATATATATATATATATATATATATATATATATATATATATATATATATATATATATATATATATATATAGATATATATATATATATATATATATATATATATATATATATATATATATATATATATATATATATATATATAGATATATATATATATACATATATATATATATATATATATATATATATATATATATATATATATATATATAGATATATATATATATATATATATATATATATATATATATATATATATATATATATATATATATATATATATATATATATATATATATATATATATATATCAGCAAAATGGTTAAGAGAGATAATCTCTGGAGTGGCCGATCCGATAGAGCTGAAATTTTCGGAGAACATAGATGTATATAACAGGTAGGTCCGTGACTTGCTAGAATTCAGATATCTTAAACCTTTTGGCGGCGGCGGGCATTTAAGTGAATTTTCAGGTCCTCCTATATTTCCAAGCAGTGTACATTTTTGTTCAAAAAAAGTACTAGGAATGAAAACTTATAATGTTTTAAGTTTGCTTATGATAAAAAAGTCGAAATTTTGAGCCTTGTGTAGGCGCTGAGTGCTTAAAAGTAAGCAAGGATTTTTTTTCAAAATTCGATTTGTCATAACTTCTAAGAAAAACAATAGATCATCGTGAAATTTTTAGAGCGTATTGATATAGACTAAAATTTTACACACATGGACTTTCGAGACTGTGTGGGCAACTCTGTAGCTACAGCAGGCTCCTGAACAAAATACCTTCAAATCATAGACCTTCCTGAAAAATTTTTGATTTTTGAAAATAAATTCAAATTATTGATAAATTTTGACTTTTGTCCACCAAGTCAAGTAAAATATTTCAAAATTCCGCGGTAAACAAGAACGGCAACCCGTGATTAAATTACCTCTATTTTCAGCACTCAAAACTTCTGTTCACGAGAACTCACGATCGGATAATGCGATCAATATGAAATTGGCAGGACATGTTGGAATTTGCTAGGACCAACTCTGAAAGAAGCGATTTTGAAAAACGAGCAACACTGAGGCAGTGGTGCCATTTGGGAAAATCGCTGAGAAAAAAAAATTGTTTTTGGTCTATAGCTTCTGATTTAGCCACCAGATTTTAACTAAATTCACGCAGTAGGTGAACCTTACTCTAAGATAAATTTCATAGATATTTGGTTGATAAATTAGTATAGGGACGCTAGCTACGCCAATTTTTGTCTCCTAAATATGGTAAATTTGTTCAGGAAAATAAAGATTTTTTCCCTATAACTTCCGATGAAGGTGACGAAATCACAACGAAATTCATGTGAAAAGCATATCTTATTGCGATTGTAATTCTGTAGGAGTTTTCTTGAAAAGCCGTGAAAGGGTTGCCAGCCGTGATGAATTTCGTAATTTATTTACATTGCTTTATCGAGCGATGTTGTCATAAAATTTCCAAATGGGAATGATCCTGCAATGACAATTAACAACAATTATTAACGTTTCAAAAATTTAAAAAGTTTGGACGATGGTAACTCTAAAATGTAATTCACTCCTATAACTTACAGCGCAGCCATTCAGTCGAAACGAAATTCATAGGCTGGGTTTAACACAACGTGAAGCAGCTATGGTGCTAGCACGTGATTGCCAGCACCGGACAATTTCGTAAATATTGCACCAACAGATGCTTCCATTTTCTATTCATAAGCAAACCATTAACAATAAAATAAGCAACCGATATTTAAATGTTCCGAGTTTTGGAAATTTGATTGTTTGTTACTTGAATCTATATCCAAGTTTATTAGCTTATTCATCTGCATCATCCGCCTTCTATGGTAAGCATAATTTATGACAAACGACTTCGATTATATAAAAGCACTAAAAGATTACATAAAAGCAAGATATCTAAGTTATATATTGTAACGTAAATTAAAACGACACTATATACCTGTGGTTATCGTAGTACGCGATCACACCTACAAATGTCATGACTGACCGTGACCGTGACCATGACTGGTCAGCTGTTAGGTATACTCAGCTGTTATCTGAATCCAGCTGTTGTATGGATTCACTGGGCAGTGTGAATTTAGATCTTAGCGTCGATCCCAACCCAGGGTCCACTTTACAATACTGCCCCAGTGAAATCCGAAAAAGCTAGTCAGAAGGCGGACCGTTGATACGGGGTTTTGAAAAAACGGGGAATGGAAAAATTTTTTGCGTTGGAAGACAAAGGGAATTCGGGTTTGAGCAGCGCTAGCGAACAGCCGCAGGTTTGAATAAAGTGTGGGAAAAATTCTTTTAAATAATAAGAGTTCAAGTTTAAATTGGGAATTGAAAGTAAAGAAAACAAAGTGGAAATTCAAAATTACAAACAGTAGTAGAGGAAAAAGTGGAAATTCAAAAATTACAAACAGTGGTATTTGGAGGAAAATTAATCAATGTGTAATTGGCGCTGCATATAACATGTTTGAGGCTGAATTATTCGAATTGGCGGAAACTGCATTTTGATATAGATCTGTATATAAATTATTGGAATTGGCGGAAACTGTATTTTTATATAGATCTGTATATAAATTATTTGAATTGGCGGAAACTGCATTTTGATATAGATCTGTATATAAATTATTGGTGTTGGCGGAGACTGCGTTTGGATATGGAGCTGTTGGCAGAGAAAAAAAAATATTTGTACGGAGTTTCAAGTAAGTCTCGATATAAGTTATTAAGCCGAAGCTGAAGAAATCAAGGCGCGTATATATTGAAAAAAGGCGGAAACGAAATACAAAAACTTCATAAATCCAGTCGGAACATTTTTAAGATTTGTTTTTTTTTATATATAAAAACTTGGTAAAGTAATGAAGGAAAAAAAAAAACTAAATTTAATTAATCTAAAATTAAAATTGACTAGTGAATAGCAAATGGAAAAAGTGATGCAGAGAAAAAAAAAACAAACTGTAAATTTGATAGTGTTAAACATTTTATTTTATTTTAGAATTTTCACCTATTTACATATATACAGTTAATTGGTGTGGGGAGTGATATGTGCAAATATTACATTTCTTTCTAATCGGATGGTTTTAGTCGTATTTTAGTTAAAAATATTTACAGTCGTATTTTAGTTAACCAATTTTCAAATGAATTATAATTTTGTTAAGTTTCTTCTATGATTTTTTTTTTTGGTGTTATCATAATAACAATTTCACTGCCAAGATTGGTGTAAACCAATCCCGGCCGGGTTTGAGTAAAAGTATTTAAACTACTCACACCTAAATGATATTTATTTTTTTTTATTTTATTCTTGGTTTCAATTGAAATATTAGTTGAATATTTTGGTTCTTTATTTGTCTATTTTACCTTTGTTTTTGTTAGGTTATTTTTTAGCTAATAAAATGGAATAATTCTAGTATGAAAAAAAAATAATGATTCCTAATCTGAGTTTTCCTTTCTCCTATTGTATGCATGTTTTATTTTGGTGTTTGTTATTTGTTTCAAAATTTACATAGTTAGCATGCTGTAGCTCGAAGGTCTTCTTCTGGCCCAAAGCCCACGCCGAACTGAGCTAGTCGGCAAAAATATGGCAATTATTTTCAAAAATCAAAAATTTTTCAGGAAGGTCTATGATTTGAAGGATTTTTGTTCAGGAACCTGCTGTAGCTACAGAGTTGCCCGCAAAGTCTTGAAAGTCCATGTGTGTAAAATTTTAGTCTATATCAATACGCTCTAAAAATTTCACGATGATCTATTGTTTTTCTTAGAAGTTATGATAAATCGAATTTTGAAAAAAATCCTTTCTTACTTTTAGGCACTCAGCGCCTACACAAGGCTCAAAATTTCGACTTTTTTTATCATAAGCAAACTTAAAACATAATAAGTTTTCATTCCTAGTACTTTTTTTGAACAAAAATGTACACTGCTTGGAAATATAGGAGGACCTGAAAATTCACTTAAATGCCCGCCGCCGCCAAAATGTTTAAGATATCTGAATTCTAGCAAGTCATGGACCTACCCGTTATATACATCTATGTTCTCCAAAAATTTCAACTCTATCGGATCGGCCACTCCAGAGATTATCTCTCTTAACCATTTTGCTGATATATATATATATATATATATATATATATATATATATATATATATATATATATATATCTATATATATATATATATATATATATATATATATATATATATATATATATATAGTTATATTTATATATATATATATATATATATATATATATATATATATATATATATATATATATATATATATACAGTATGCAAAATTCGTATTCGTACGGCCAATTTTTTATGGGTAAATTGCATTATATCATTAAAACAAGAATAATGTCTATTCAGAATCTATTATCTTCCTTCACAATACTTAAATTTTAGCAAACTATGCAGGCTTTACTTGAATCTTCTTGCCATTCAATGAAAATAAAAAAAAATGATTTCCAATAGCAGCAAAATCCGTATTCGTACCCTTGATAATTTCATCATCGTGGCTATAATGCACGTGTTTTTGTTCTGCGAATCGTTAGAATTGACAGCTAGAAGTAGTTTGTTTTTAGTTTTATACATCGTTTCGAGTCGTAAAGGAATTAAATCAAAAATGGGACGAAAGACAAGTGAAGTTTCAAACGATTTAAGAAAATTTATAGTAGATTTGCATAAAAAGGGCAAACCATTGAAGAAAATCGGTGACATTGTTTTAAGAAGTAAGTCAACTGTGCAATACATCGTAAATAACTAAAAGAAGTGTGGCCAAATCACTCGAAAACAGCGAAACCAAAACCGGCCAGTCCTCATAAGAAGGCATCGGTCCTTCTTACGACGACATATTCGGCAGGATCCAGGAGTAAGAGGTGTAAAACTTGCAGCATTGCTCGAGGAATACCATGACATCAAAGTAACTCCACAAACGGTTAGAAATCACATTAAGAAACTTGGATTTCAAAGCCGAGTCTCAGTAAGGAAACCACTTGTAAGTGCAGTCAATAGAAAAAAACACGTAATTTTCGCAAAACAATACCTTAGCAAGGACTTTTCGTTCTCGAAACGTGTCATCTTTTCTGACGAATGTAAATTTAACGTTAAAGCGTCCGACGGATGCATAGGAACTTAGTGTGAGTGAAATACAAGACTGGCTAAGTGTAACCTCTTGCCGACATTCAAACACGGAGGCGGTTCGGTAATGATTTGGAGCTGTTTTGGTGCTGAAGGTGTTGGGAATTTGCACTTTATCAACGGTATTATGAGCTCCCACATGTATATTAACATATTAAAGAGATATTTGGTCCAAAGCGCAAGGAAATTAGGTTGTGAACGGAACTACATCTTCCAACAGGACAACGATCCCAAACACACAGCTTGTAATATTCGCCTCTGGATGTTATATAACTGCCGCAAATATTTAAAAACTCCACTCCAGAGCCCCGACATCAATCCTATCGAAAATTTGTGGTCGATTGTTAAGAGGAATTTGCGCAAACACGACCTTCGGAGCATTCAAGGGTTAAAACATGCTCTACGGGCAGAATGGGACAATATTCAAAAGGATTTAGCAACAAAACTCGTGGAATCGATAGAAACACGCCTAAAAGCTATATCAAAACAAAAAAGTTATGCAACCAAATATTAAGACTTAAGAATACGCGTTTTATATTCAGGCTGTTAAAGCGTTCGAATACGAATTTTGTTTAGTTATAACCGAAATATTGTTACTTTTTCCAAACATGTGATATCTACACTTTTTATTTTGTTTTATTTTGTTTGGTATACATATTATCAATGATTTTATTGCATATCTTTTCAACTGGTAGCAACTTGTTTCAGAATATAGACGTTTTTCACATAAAATTGTTGGGGTACGAATACGGATTTTGCATACTATATATATATATATATATATATATATATATATATATATATATATATATATATATATATATATATATATATATATATATATATATATATATATATATATATATATATATATATATATATATATATGACGAATTTTCGGCGAAGCGATTTTAATACTACTAATGTTCTTCGAACATTTGTAAAAATGGCCATCGGGCGCTTTGACACAGGTTTTATTTTCGTGTTTTCATCAATTAAAAGTGTAAATGTTTAGATTGGTGAATAAACAGTGCAAAAGTAAAAAGTTTTTTGCACCAATTAATTTCAAATTTCATTCAGAAAATTTGATTAAATTTGAAATTTGTGCCCCATGTGACATATAATTTATTTTCGCCGCCATTCCAATTCACACGTAAATCGGCCATGTTGACAACAATAGAAATGTATGGAAATGCAGGTTTACATAGAAAGTCTACTGCGCAGAAGGGTATAGTGTGCGGCATTGAGTGGAAAGTTAATTGCATATGTAGTAAAATTGCTTCATTCACGTGCGGGTTCATGGATTATGATTGCGTGTCCATTCTTTTTATGTCTATGGTATAGATAAAGCATAAGATTTGTATACAATTTGGTTTTATTGTAAGAAACGGACAGTTTGTAGGAAATTCGATGGTTTGAATATTTTCACTTTCAGTGCCTGCCGTAGCTAAAGGGTTGCCAGCACGTTCATCAAAAGCTATGAAAGTGTGCAACTTAACAACTTTAATATGTCTTATAAGTTTCATAATGATTTAATAATCAAATAAAAAGATATCGCAAATCAAAAATTTTCAAATTTTTCCAATCTCATTTTGGGTGCCTAGCGCACACATAGGGTTAAAAATTTCAAAAACATTACCTGATTTACATTTAAAACACGTTCAGAATTCATTACATAAACTTTATTTTTGCAAAAGTAATTTTTCGACAGAATAATAGGTATATTTAAAATATCACTAAAATGGCCGCCGGCGCCAAAGTGTTAAAGATTATTATTTTTTTTTGTAAAATTTGGTACTATTCTGCATATACACCAATGTATCCTGAAAATTTCAGTTCAATCGAGTGGCGCGTTCCTGAGAATTTTTCACTGAAATTTTTTGATGATATATATATATATATATATATATATATATATATATATATATATATATATATATATATATATATATATATATATATATATATATATTATATATATATTATATATGTATATATATATATATATATATATATATATATATATATATATATATATATATATATATATATATATATATATTATATATATATATATATTATATATGTATATATATATATATATATATATATATAAATATATATATATATATATATATATATATATGAATTTTAGTAAACATTAGTGAAAATTATTTCGGGTATATGACCGCCGCGGCTGTTCTTGACGAAACGCATTCTGGACGTCCAATGTTGGGCCACTTTTTCGAGCATTCTGGCCGTAAGTCACGAAAAATGTTGGCCTCCAAGGCGTTAATTGTTCCTGGTTTATCAGCGTAAACCAGTGACTTTACGTGGCCCCACAGGAAATAATCGAGAGGTGTCAAATCGCACGACCTTGGGGGCCAATTGACAGGTCCATTTCTCGAAATCAACTTATCGCCAAATTTTGATTTTAATAAGTTGATTGGTGCGGTCGCCGTATGGCATGTAGCGCCATCTTGTTGAAACCACATATCGGCCGGATCAATGTCATCCATATTTTTTAACAAAAAATCATTGATCGTGGTGCGGTAACGATTTCCAATGACTGTAACACGAGCTCTGGCTTCATTTTTGAACAAATAAGGTCCAATGATACCACCAGCGTGTTAACCACACCAAACTATGCATATTTCTGGATGCAATGGAATTTGTATGGTCTGTTGTGGCTCCATACGCGGCAATTTCGTTTATTATTAAACCCGTTAAGCCAAAAATGAGCCTCATCGCTGAGCACAATTTTGCGATAAAACATAAGATAAGATTCAACATGCTCTAGAGCCCAATCGGCAAAAGAACGACGCATATCATGGTCTCGTGGCTTTAATTCTTGCACCAGCTGAATCTTAAATGGGTGGTGCCCAAGATCTGTGGGCAAAATTTTCCAGGTAGTGGACGGACAGAGCCCCAATACCTGCGACCGACGACGAATCGATAAATTTGGATCTTCTTCCACACTTTCGTTTACAGCTGCAATATTTTCTTCAGTACGCACATTTCTTTGACGTGTTGGTGTTAGTGCATCATTTAGAAAATATGTGTTACGGAACTTATCCACAGTTCGATGGATGGCTGCTCAGATGGACGATTATGAGCGCCATAAAAACCACGAAGTCGTCTATAAGTTGCGCGAATTGATGACTGACTTTCAAAGTAAATATGGATAATTTGGTATTCAAGCGTCAATCTATTCATGAAGATTTGCCAAAGTATACTGATAAGAAATGTCATCGTTAACGCTTTCGTGAGTTCTATCAGGCCCCATATTCTGTTACACCAAACATATCTAAGAGAAGCTACATTGAATTAATTAGTCAGTTCTTCCTGTTGATTTATGACACGTATCGCTTGAGGTTCTTAGCGTCCAAAATCATCATCGCCATCCTTTTGGGGTCTTCCAGCTCATAAGTATAGCCAAACACTTGCTTTGGCACCTTCAGTGGACCTTTATATTCAGGAACTCGTTTGAATTCAGAATTCAGCGCCACACCAAGCATTGTGTTAACAATGTCTGGTCTTGACGAAGAAGGTCATACCTTGACTTCGATTCAGCCATCGCTTTCTTCAACCTTTCGAGCACTTCATTCCGGACCACTTGCAGGACTTTTCACCTCTTTGTTTTATTTTTCATCCTCCACTTTGTCTTATTTTCCATTTCACTCCTGGCCTTCCAAATATCCAGGGTGAATAATCATCTGTCTCCCAAAATTCAGAAAGAATAGAGTAACCTTCATCGTCTCGTGAATGCACGTTTTAAGGGCGTAGCCAATTTTTTGTAAATTCATATCCCATTCTGAGAGGTTCTCCGACGGGTACGACCGCAATAAGCGCTTTATATGTTGGCAAGCCCGCTCCGTGGAATTCACCTACGTATTGTACAGGGTGGTGAATCGCAACTCAATCCTTTGAGTCTAAGTCATAATTGCGACTTCTTTTGAACGAAACTAGACCCCATTGTGTCATACGATTGCTCTTGAAACTCCAAATAAAAATTAAATTTTTACTTTCAAAGTACGAGCCACAGTGACGCCCGTTGCCTTTTCTCAGCGGAAATATTAGAGAAAGTTTGTGACGTTATCCACCGCCATCAGTATATACGAATGGCCCTGCGTAGAACAAGACAGTGGTTCCACTGAATCGACGCAAATCATCACCAAGAGAGAAATTGCCTCCCTGACATGAACATCATTTGTCCCCTTTTGGACTTCCTTTCCACTTTCACTACCTGGGACAACTTACACAGTTGTACGTATTTTCGCACGTCACTATCGGATCTGCCACTCCAGAAATTATCTCTCTTAACCATTTTGCTGATATATATATATATATATATATATATATATATATATATATATATATATATATATATATATATATATATATATAGATATATATATATATATATATATATATATATATATATATATATATATACATATATATATATATAGATATATTTATATATATATATATATATATATATATATATATATATATATATATATATATATATATATATATATATATATATATATATATATATATATATATACAGTATGCAAAATTCGTATTCGTACGGCCAATTTTTTATGGGTAAATTGCATTATATCATTAAAACAAGAATAATGTCTATTCAGAATCTATTATCTTCCTTCACAATACTTAAATTTTAGCAAACCATGCAGGCTTAACTTGAATCTTCTTGCCATTCAATGAAAATAAAAAAAAAAGATTTCCAATAGCAGCAAAATCCGTATTCGTACCCTTGATAATTTCATCATCGTGGCTATAATGCACTTGTTTTTGTTCTGCGAATCGTTAGAATTGACAGCTAGAAGTAGTTTGTTTTTAGTTTTATACATCGTTTCGAGTCGTAAAGGAATTAAATCAAAAATGGGACGAAAGACAAGTGAAGTTTCAAACGATTTAAGAAAATTTATAGTAGATTTGCATAAAAAGGGCAAACCATTGAAGAAAATCGGTGATATTGTTTTAAGAAGTAAGTCAACTGTGCAATACATCGTAAATAACTAAAAGAAGTGTGGCCAAATCACTCGAAAACAGCGAAACCAAAACCGGCCAGTCCTCATAAGAAGGCATCGGTCCTTCTTACGACGACATATTCGGCAGGATCCAGGAGTAAGAGGTGTAAAACTTGCAGCATTGCTCGAGGAATACCATGACATCAAAGTAACTCCACAAACGGTTAGAAATCACATTAAGAAACTTGGATTTCAAAGCCGAGTCTCAGTAAGGAAACCACTTGTAAGTGCAGTCAATAGAAAAAAAAGCGTAATTTTCGCAAAACAATACCTTAGCAAGGACTTTTCGTTCTCAAAACGTGTCATCTTTTCTGACGAATGTAAATTTAACGTTAAAGCGTCCGACGGATGCATAGGAACTTAGTGTGAGTGAAATACAAGACTGGCTAAGTGTAACCTCTTGCCGACATTCAAACACGGAGGCGGTTCGGTAATGATTTGGAGCTGTTTTGGTGCTGAAAGTGTTGGGAATTTGCACTTTATCAACGGTATTATGAGCTCCCACATGTATATTAACATATTAAAGAGATATTTGGTCCAAAGCGCAAGGAAATTAGGTTGTGAACAGAACTACATCTTCCAACAGGACAACGATCCCAAACACACAGCTTGTAATATTCGTCTCTGGATGTTATATAACTGCCGCAAATATTTAAAAACTCCACTCCAGAGCCCCGACATCAATCTTATCGAAAATTTGTGGTCGATTGTTAAGAGGAATTTGCGCAAACACGACATTCGGAGCATTCAAGGGTTAAAACATGCTCTACGGGCAGAATGGGACAATATTCAAAAGGATTTAGCAACAAAACTCGTGGAATCGATAGAAACACGCCTAAAAGCTATATCAAAACAAAAAAGTTATGCAACCAAATATTAAGACTTAAGAATACGCGTTTTATATTCAGGCTGTTAAAGCGTTCGAATACGAATTTTGTTTAGTTATAACCGAAATATTGTTACTTTTTCCAAACATGTGATATCTACACTTTTTATTTTGTTTGATATACATATTATCAATGATTTTATTGCATATCTTTTCAACTGGTAGCAACTTGTTTCAGAATATAGACGTTTTTCACATAAAATTGTTGGGGTACGAATACGGATTTTGCATACTATATATATATATATATATATATATATATATATATATATATATAAATATATGACGAATTTTCGGCGAAGCGATTTAAATACTACTAATGTTCTTCGAACATTTGTAAAAATGGCCATCGGGCGCTTTGACACAGGTTTTATTTTCGTGTTTTCATCAATTAAAAGTGTAAATGTTTAGATTGGTGAATAAACAGTGCAAAAGTAAAAAGTTTTTTGCACCAATTAATTTCAAATTTCATTCAGAAAATTTGATTAAATTTGAAATTTGTGCCCCATGTGACATATAATTTATTTTCGCCGCCATTCCAATTGACACGTAAATCGGCCATGTTGACAACAATAGAAATGTATGGAAATGCAGGTTTACATAGAAAGTCTACTGCGCAGAAGGGTATAGTGTGCGGCATTGAGGGGAAAGTTAATTGCATATGTAGTAAAATTGCTTCATTCACGTGCGGGTTCATGGATTATGATTGCGTGTCCATTCTTTTTATGTCTATGGTATAGATAAAGCATAAGATTTGTATACAATTTGGTTTTATTGTAAGAAACGGACAGTTTGTAGGAAATTCGATGGTTTGAATATTTTCACTTTCAGTGCCTGCCGTAGCTAAAGGGTTGCCAGCACGTTCATCAAAAGCTATGAAAGTGTGCAACTTAACAACTTTAATATGTCTTATAAGTTTCATAATGATTTAATAATCAAATAAAAAGATATCGCAAATCAAAAATTTTCAAATTTTTCCAATCTCATTTTGGGTGCCTAGCGCACACATAGGGTTAAAAATTTCAAAAACATTACCTGATTTACATTTAAAACACGTTCAGAATTCATTACATAAACTTTATTTTTGCAAAAGTAATTTTTCGACAGAATAATAGGTATATTTAAAATATCACTAAAATGGCCGCCGGCGCCAAAGTGTTAAAGATTATTATTTTTTTTTGTAAAATTTGGTACTATTCTGCATATACACCAATGTATCCTGAAAATTTCAGTTCAATCGAGTGGCGCGTTCCTGAGAATTTTTCACTGAAATTTTTTGATGATATATATATATATATATATATATATATATATATATATATATATATATATATATATATATATATATATATATATTATATATATATATTATATATGTATATATATATATATATATATATATATATATATATATATATATATATATATATATATATATATATATATATATATATATATATATATATATATATATATATATATATATATATATATATATAAGTAAACATTAGTGAAAATTATTTCGCACATATGACCGCCGCGGCTGCTCTTGACGAAACGCATTCTGGACGTCCAATGTTGGGCCACTTTTTCGAGCATTGCTGGCCGTAAGTCACGAAAAATGTTGGCCTCCAAGGCGTTAATTGTTCCTGGTTTATCAGCGTAAACCAGTGACTTTACGTGGCCCCACAGGAAATAATCGAGAGGTGTCAAATCGCACGACCTTGGGGGCCAATTGACAGGTCCATTTCTCGAAATCAACTTATCGCCAAATTTTGATTTTAATAAGTTGATTGGTGCGGTCGCCGTATGGCATGTAGCGCCATCTTGTTGAAACCACATATCGGCCGGATCAATGTCATCCATATTTTTTAACAAAAAATCATTGATCGTGGTGCGGTAACGATTTCCAATGACTGTAACACGAGCTCTGGCTTCATTTTTGAACAAATAAGGTCCAATGATACCACCAGCGTGTTAACCACACCAAACTATGCATATTTCTGGATGCAATGGAATTTGTATGGTCTGTTGTGGCTCCATACGCGGCAATTTCGTTTATTAACAAACCCGTTAAGCCAAAAATGAGCCTCATCGCTGAGCACAATTTTGCGATAAAACATAAGATAAGATTCAACATGCTCTAGAGCCCAATCGGCAAAAGAACGACGCATATCATGGTCTCGTGGCTTTAGTTCTTGCACCAGCTGAATCTTAAATGGGTGGTGCCCAAGATCTGTGGGCAAAATTTTCCAGGTAGTGGACGGACAGAGCCCCAATACCTGCGACCGACGACGAATCGATATATTTGGATCTTCTTCCACACTTTCGTTTACAGCTGCAATATTTTCTTCAGTACGCACATTTCTTTGACGTGTTGGTGTTAGTGCATCATTTAGAAAATATGTGTTACGGAACTTATCCACAGTTCGATGGATGGCTGCTCAGATGGACGATTATGAGCGCCATAAAAACCACGAAGTCGTCTATAAGTTGCGCGAATTGATGACTGACTTTCAAAGTAAATATGGATAATTTGGTATTCAAGCGTCAATCTATTCATGAAGATTTGCCAAAGTATACTGATAAGAAATGTCATCGTTAACGCTTTCGTGAGTTCTATCAGGCCCCATATTCTGTTACACCAAACATATCTAAGAGAAGCTACATTGAATTAATTAGTCAGTTCTTCCTGTTGATTTATGACACGTATCGCTTGAGGTTCTTAGCGTCCCAAATCATCATCGCCATCCTTTTGGGGTCTTCCAGCTCATAAGTATAGCCAAACACTTGCTTTGGCACCTTCAGTGGACCTTTATATTCAGGAACTCGTTTGGGTAAAAAATAGCGCGCCGCATCCGAAAGGGCAGAATTCAGCGCCACACCAAGCATTGTGTTAACAATGTCTGGTCTTGACGAAGAAGGTCATACCTTGACTTCGATTCAGCCATCGCTTTCTTCAACCTTTCGAGCACTTCATTCCGGACCACTTGCAGGACTTTTCACCTCTTTGTTTTATTTTTCATCCTCCACTTTGTCTTATTTTCCATTTCACTCCGGGCCTTCCAAATATCCAGGGTGAATAATCATCTGTCTCCCGAAATTCAGAAAGAATAGAGTAACCTTCATCGTCTCGTAAATGCACGTTTTAAGGGCGTAGCCAATTTTTTGTAAATTCATATCCCATTCTGAGAGGTTCTCCGACGGGTACGACCGCAATAAGCGCTTTATATGTTGGCAAGCCCGCTCCGTGGAATTCACCTACGTATTGTACAGGGTGGTGAATCGCAACTCAATCCTTTGAGTCTAAGTCATAATTGCGACTTCTTTTGAACGAAACTAGACCCCATTGTGTCATACGATTGCTCTTGAAACTCCAAATAAAAATTAAATTTTTACTTTCAAAGTACGAGCCACAGTGACGCCCGTTGCCTTTTCTCAGCGGAAATATTAGAGAAAGTTTGTGACGTTATCCACCGCCATCAGTATATACGAATGGCCCTGCGTAGAACAAGACAGTGGTTCCACTGAATCGACGCAAATCATCACCAAGAGAGAAATTGCCTCCCTGACATGAACATCATTTGTCCCCTTTTGGACTTCCTTTCCACTTTCACTACCTGGGACAACTTACACAGTTGTACGTATTTTCGCACGTCACTATCGGATCTGCCACTCCAGAAATTATCTCTCTTAACCATTTTGCTGATATATATATATATATATATATATATATATATATATATATATATATATATATAGATATATATATATATATATATATATATATATATATATATACATATATATATATATAGATATATTTATATATATATATATATATATATATATATATATATATATATATATATATATATATATATATATATATATATATATATATATATATATATATATATATATATATATATACAGTATGCAAAATTCGTATTCGTACGGCCAATTTTTTATGGGTAAATTGCATTATATCATTAAAACAAGAATAATGTCTATTCAGAATCTATTATCTTCCTTCACAATACTTAAATTTTAGCAAACCATGCAGGCTTAACTTGAATCTTCTTGCCATTCAATGAAAATAAAAAAAAATGATTTCCAATAGCAGCAAAATCCGTATTCGTACCCTTGATAATTTCATCATCGTGGCTATAATGCACGTGTTTTTGTTCTGCGAATCGTTAGAATTGACAGCTAGAAGTAGTTTGTTTTTAGTTTTATACATCGTTTCGAGTCGTAAAGGAATTAAATCAAAAATGGGACGAAAGACAAGTGAAGTTTCAAACGATTTAAGAAAATTTATAGTAGATTTGCATAAAAAGGGCAAACCATTGAAGAAAATCGGTGATATTGTTTTAAGAAGTAAGTCAACTGTGCAATACATCGTAAATAACTAAAAGAAGTGTGGCCAAATCACTCGAAAACAGCGAAACCAAAACCGGCCAGTCCTCATAAGAAGGCATCGGTCCTTCTTACGACGACATATTCGGCAGGATCCAGGAGTAAGAGGTGTAAAACTTGCAGCATTGCTCGAGGAATACCATGACATCAAAGTAACTCCACAAACGGTTAGAAATCACATTAAGAAACTTGGATTTCAAAGCCGAGTCTCAGTAAGTAAACCACTTGTAAGTGCAGTCAATAGAAAAAAACACGTAATTTTCGCAAAACAATACCTTAGCAAGGACTTTTCGTTCTCGAAACGTGTCATCTTTTCTGACGAATGTAAATTTAACGTTAAAGCGTCCGACGGATGCATAGGAACTTAGTGTGAGTGAAATACAAGACTGGCTTAGTGTAACCTCTTGCCGACATTCAAACACGGAGGCGGTTCGGTAATGATTTGGAGCTGTTTTGGTGCTGAAGGTGTTGGGAATTTGCACTTTATCAACGGTATTATGAGCTCCCACATGTATATTAACATATTAAAGAGATATTTGGTCCAAAGCGCAAGGAAATTAGGTTGTGAACGGAACTACATCTTCCAACAGGACAACGATCCCAAACACACAGCTTGTAATATTCGCCTCTGGATGTTATATAACTGCCGCAAATATTTAAAAACTCCACTCCAGAGCCCCGACATCAATCCTATCGAAAATTTGTAGTCGATTGTTAAGAGGAATTTGCGCAAACACGACCTTCGGAGCATTCAAGGGTTAAAACATGCTCTACGGGCAGAATGGGACAATATTCAAAAGGATTTAGCAACAAAACTCGTGGAATCGAAAGAAACACGCCTTAAAGCTATATCAAAACAAAAAAGTTATGCAACCAAATATTAAGACTTAAGAATACGCGTTTTATATTCATGCTGTTAAAGCGTTCGAATACGAATTTTGTTTAGTTATAACCGAAATATTGTTACTTTTTCCAAACATGTGATATCTACACTTTTTATTTTGTTTTATTTTGTTTGATATACATATTATCAATGATTTTATTGCATATCTTTTCAACTGGTAGCAACTTGTTTCAGAATATATACGTTTTTCACATAAAATTGTTGGGGTACGAATACGGATTTTGCATACTATATATATATATATATATATATATATATATATATATATATATATATATATATATATATATATATATATATATATATATATATATATATATATATATATATATAGATATATATATATAAATATATGACGAATTTTCGGCGAAGCGATTTTAATACTACTAATGTTCTTCGAACATTTGTAAAAATGGCCATCGGGCGCTTTGACACAGGTTTTATTTTCGTGTTTTCATCAATTAAAAGTGTAAATGTTTAGATTGGTGAATAAACAGTGCAAAAGTAAAAAGTTTTTTGCACCAATTAATTTCAAATTTCATTCAGAAAATTTGATTAATTTTGAAATTTGTGCCCCATGTGACACATAATTTATTTTCGCCGCCATTCCAATTCACACGTAAATCGGCCATGTTGACAACAATAGAAATGTATGGAAATGCAGGTTTACATAGAAAGTCTACTGCGCAGAAGGGTATAGTGTGCGGCATTGAGGGGAAAGTTAATTGCATATGTAGTAAAATTGCTTCATTCACGTGCGGGTTCATGGATTATGATTGCGTGTCCATTCTTTTTATTTCTATGGCATAGATAAAGCATAAGATTTTTATACAATTTGGTTTTTATTGTAAGAAACGGACAGTTTGTAGGAAATTCGATGGTTTGAATATTTTCACTTTCAGTGCCTGCCGTAGCTAAAGGGTTGCCAGCACGTTCATCAAAAGCTATGAAAGTGTGCAACTTAACAACTTTAATATGTCTTATAAGTTTCATAATGATTTAATAATCAAATAAAAAGATATCGCAAATCAAAAATTTTCAAATTTTTCCAATCTCATTTTGGGTGCCTAGCGCACACATAGGGTTAAAAATTTCAAAAACATTACCTGATTTACATTTAAAACACGTTCAGAATTCATTACATAAACTTTATTTTTGCAAAAGTAATTTTTCGACAGAATAATAGGTATATTTAAAATATCACTAAAATGGCCGCCGGCGCCAAAGTGTTAAAGATTATTTTTTTTTTTTGTAAAATTTGGTACTATTCTGCATATACACCAATGTATCCTGAAAATTTCAGTTCAATCGAGTGGCGCGTGCCTGAGAATTTTTCACTGAAATTTTTTGATGATATATATATATATATATATATATATATATATATATATATATATATATATATATATATATATTATATATATATTATATATGTATATATATATATATATATATATATATATATATATATATATATATATATATATATATATATATATATATATATATATATATATATATATATATATATATATATATATTATATATATATATTATATATATGTGTATATATATATATATATATATATATATATATATATATATATATATATATATATATATATATATATATATGAATTTTAGTAAACATTAGTGAAAATTATTTCGGGCACATGACCGCCGCGGCTGTTCTTGACGAAGCGCATTCTGGACGTCCAATGTTGGGCCACTTTTTCGAGCATTGCTGGCCGTAAGTCACGAAAAATGTTGGCTTGCAAGGCGTAAATTGTTCCTGGTTTATCAGCGTAAACCAGTGACTTTACGTGGCCCCACAGGAAATAATCGAGAGGTGTCAAATCGCATGACCTTGGGGGCCAATTGACAGGTCCATTTCTCGAAATCAACTTATCGCCAAATTTTGATTTTAATAAGTTGATTGGTGCGGTCGCCGTATGGCATGTAGCGCCATCTTGTTGAAACCACATATCGGCCGGATCAATGTCATCCATATTTTTTAACAAAAAATCATTGATCGTGGTGCGGTAACGATTTCCAATGACTGTAACACGAGCTCTGGCTTCATTTTTGAACAAATAAGGTCCAATGATACCACCAGCGTGTTAACCACACCAAACTATGCATATTTCTGGATGCAATGGAATTTGTATGGTCTGTTGTGGCTCCATACGCGGCAATTTCGTTTATTAACAAACCCGTTAAGCCAAAAATGAGCCTCATCGCTGAGCACAATTTTGCGATAAAACATAAGATAAGATTCAACATGCTCTAGAGCCCAATCGGCAAAAGAACGACGCATATCATGGTCTCGTGGCTTTAATTCTTGCACCAGCTGAATCTTAAATGGGTGGTGCCCAAGATCTGTGGGCAAAATTTTCCAGGTAGTGGACGGACAGAGCCCCAATACCTGCGACCGACGACGAATCGATAAATTTGGATCTTCTTCCACACTTTCGTTTACAGCTGCAATATTTTCTTCAGTACGCACATTTCTTTGACGTGTTGGTGTTAGTGCATCATTTAGAAAATATGTGTTACGGAACTTATCCACAGTTCGATGGATGGCTGCTCAGATGGACGATTATGAGCGCCATAAAAACCACGAAGTCGTCTATAAGTTGCGCGAATTGATGACTGACTTTCAAAGTAAATATGGATAATTTGGTATTCAAGCGTCAATCTATTCATGAAGATTTGCCAAAGTATACTGATAAGAAATGTCATCGTTAACGCTTTCGTGAGTTCTATCAGGCCCCATATTCTGTTACACCAAACATATCTAAGAGAAGCTACATTGAATTAATTAGTCAGTTCTTCCTGTTGATTTATGACACGTATCGCTTGAGGTTCTTAGCGTCCCAAATCATCATCGCCATCCTTTTGGGGTCTTCCAGCTCATAAGTATAGCCAAACACTTGCTTTGGCACCTTCAGTGGACCTTTATATTCAGGAACTCGTTTGGGTAAAAAATAGCGCGCCGCATCCGAAAGGGCAGAATTCAGCGCCACACCAAGCATTGTGTTAACAATGTCTGGTCTTGACGAAGAAGGTCATACCTTGACTTCGATTCAGCCATCGCTTTCTTCAACCTTTCGAGCACTTCATTCCGGACCACTTGCAGGACTTTTCACCTCTTTGTTTTATTTTTCATCCTCCACTTTGTCTTATTTTCCATTTCACTCCTGGCCTTCCAAATATCCAGGGTGAATAATCATCTGTCTCCCAAAATTCAGAAAGAATAGAGTAACCTTCATCGTCTCGTGAATGCACGTTTTAAGGGCGTAGCCAATTTTTTGTAAATTCATATCCTATTCTGAGAGGTTCTCCGACGGGTACGACCGCAATAAGCGCTTTATATGTTGGCAAGCCCGCTCCGTGGAATTCACCTACGTATTGTACAGGGTGGTGAATCGCAACTCAATCCTTTGAGTCTAAGTCATAATTGCGACTTCTTTTGAACGAAACTAGACCCCATTGTGTCATACGATTGCTCTTGAAACTCCAAATAAAAATTAAATTTTTACTTTCAAAGTACGAGCCACAGTGACGCCCGTTGCCTTTTCTCAGCGGAAATATTAGAGAAAGTTTGTGACGTTATCCACCGCCATCAGTATATACGAATGGCCCTGCGTAGAACAAGACAGTGGTTCCACTGAATCGACGCAAATCATCACCAAGAGAGAAATTGCCTCCCTGACATGAACATCATTTGTCCCCTTTTGGACTTCCTTTCCACTTTCACTACCTGGGACAACTTACACAGTTGTACGTATTTTCGCACGTCACTATCGGATCTGCCACTCCAGAGATTATCTCTCTTAACCATTTTGCTGATATATATATATATATATATATATATATATATATATATATATATATATATATATATATATATATATATATATATATATATTTATATATATATATATATATAGATATATTTATATATATATATATATATATATATATATATATATATATATATATATATATATATATATATATATATATATATATATATATATATATATATATATATATATATATATATATATATATATATATATATATATATATATATATATATATATATATATATATATATATATATAGATATATATATATAAATATATGACGAATTTTCGGCGAAGCGATTTTAATACTACTAATGTTCTTCGAACATTTGTAAAAATGGCCATCGGGCGCTTTGACACAGGTTTTATTTTCGTGTTTTCATCAATTAAAAGTGTAAATGTTTAGATTGGTGAATAAACAGTGCAAAAGTAAAAAGTTTTTTGCACCAATTAATTTCAAATTTCATTCAGAAAATTTGATTAATTTTGAAATTTGTGCCCCATGTGACACATAATTTATTTTCGCCGCCATTCCAATTCACACGTAAATCGGCCATGTTGACAACAATAGAAATGTATGGAAATGCAGGTTTACATAGAAAGTCTACTGCGCAGAAGGGTATAGTGTGCGGCATTGAGGGGAAAGTTAATTGCATATGTAGTAAAATTGCTTCATTCACGTGCGGGTTCATGGATTATGATTGCGTGTCCATTCTTTTTATTTCTATGGCATAGATAAAGCATAGGATTTTTATACAATTTGGTTTTTATTGTAAGAAACGGACAGTTTGTAGGAAATTCGATGGTTTGAATATTTTCACTTTCAGTGCCTGCCGTAGCTAAAGGGTTGCCAGCACGTTCATCAAAAGCTATGAAAGTGTGCAACTTAACAACTTTAATATGTCTTATAAGCTTCATAATGATTTAATAATCAAATAAAAAGATATCGCAAATCAAAAATTTTCAAATTTTTCCAATCTCATTTTGGGTGCCTAGCGCACACATAGGGTTAAAAATTTCAAAAACATTACCTGATTTACATTTAAAACACGTTCAGAATTCATTACATAAACTTTATTTTTGCAAAAGTAATTTTTCGACAGAATAATAGGTATATTTAAAATATCACTAAAATGGCCGCCGGCGCCAAAGTGTTAAAGATTATTTTTTTTTTTTGTAAAATTTGGTACTATTCTGCATATACACCAATGTATCCTGAAAATTTCAGTTCAATCGAGTGGCGCGTTCCTGAGAATTTTTCACTGAAATTTTTTGATGATATATATATATATATATATATATATATATATATATATATATATATATATATATATATATATATATTATATATATATATTATATATGTATATATATATATATATATATATATATATATATATATATATATATATATATATATATATATATATATATTATATATATATTTTATATATGTGTATATATATATATATATATATATATATATATATATATATATATATATATATATATATATATATATATATATATATATATATATATATATATATATATGAATTTTAGTAAACATTAGTGAAAATTATTTCGGGCACATGACCGCCGCGGCTGTTCTTGACGAAGCGCATTCTGGACGTCCAATGTTGGGCCACTTTTTCGAGCATTGCTGGCCGTAAGTCACGAAAAATGTTGGCTTGCAAGGCGTAAATTGTTCCTGGTTTATCAGCGTAAACCAGTGACTTTACGTGGCCCCACAGGAAATAATCGAGAGGTGTCAAATCGCATGACCTTGGGGGCCAATTGACAGGTCCATTTCTCGAAATCAACTTATCGCCAAATTTTGATTTTAATAAGTTGATTGGTGCGGTCGCCGTATGGCATGTAGCGCCATCTTGTTGAAACCACATATCGGCCGGATCAATGTCATCCATATTTTTTAACAAAAAATCATTGATCGTGGTGCGGTAACGATTTCCAATGACTGTAACACGAGCTCTGGCTTCATTTTTGAACAAATAAGGTCCAATGATACCACCAGCGTGTTAACCACACCAAACTATGCATATTTCTGGATGCAATGGAATTTGTATGGTCTGTTGTGGCTCCATACGCGGCAATTTCGTTTATTAACAAACCCGTTAAGCCAAAAATGAGCCTCATCGCTGAGCACAATTTTGCGATAAAACATAAGATAAGATTCAACATGCTCTAGAGCCCAATCGGCAAAAGAACGACGCATATCATGGTCTCGTGGCTTTAATTCTTGCACCAGCTGAATCTTAAATGGGTGGTGCCCAAGATCTGTGGGCAAAATTTTCCAGGTAGTGAACGGACAGAGCCCCAATACCTGCGACCGACGACGAATCGATAAATTTGGATCTTCTTCCACACTTTCGTTTACAGCTGCAATATTTTCTTCAGTACGCACATTTCTTTGGCGTGTTGGTGTTAGTGCATCATTTAGAAAATATGTGTTACGGAACTTATCCACAGTTCGATAGATGGCTGCTCAGATGGACGATTATGAGCGCCATAAAAACCACGAAGTCGTCTATAAGTTGCGCGAATTGATGACTGACTTTCAAAGTAAATATGGATAATTTGGTATTCAAGCGTCAATCTATTCATGAAGATTTGCCAAAGTATACTGATAAGAAATGTCATCGTTAACGCTTTCGTGAGTTCTATCAGGCCCCATATTCTGTTACACCAAACATATCTAAGAGAAGCTACATTGAATTAATTAGTCAGTTCTACCTGTTGATTTATGACACATATCGCTTGAGGTTCTTAGCGTCCCAAATCATCATCGCCATCCTTTTGGGGTCTTCCAGCTCATAAGTATAGCCAAACACTTGCTTTGGCACCTTCAGTGGACCTTTATATTCAGGAACTCGTTTGGGTAAAAAATAGCGCGCCGCATCCGAAAGGGCAGAATTCAGCGCCACACCAAGCATTGTGTTAACAATGTCTGGTCTTGACGAAGAAGGTCATACCTTGACTTCGATTCAGCCATCGCTTTCTTCAACCTTTCGAGCACTTCATTCCGGACCACTTGCAGGACTTTTCACCTCTTTGTTTTATTTTTCATCCTCCACTTTGTCTTATTTTCCATTTCACTCCGGGCCTTCCAAATATCCAGGGTGAATAATCATCTGTCTCCCAAAATTCAGAAAGAATAGAGTAACCTTCATCGTCTCGTGAATGCACGTTTTAAGGGCGTAGCCAATTTTTTGTAAATTCATATCCTATTCTGAGAGGTTCTCCGACGGGTACGACCGCAATAAGCGCTTTATATGTTGGCAAGCCCGCTCCGTGGAATTCACCTACGTATTGTACAGGGTGGTGAATCGCAACTCAATCCTTTGAGTCTAAGTCATAATTGCGACTTCTTTTGAACGAAACTAGACCCCATTGTGTCATACGATTGCTCTTGAAACTCCAAATAAAAATTAAATTTTTACTTTCAAAGTACGAGCCACAGTGACGCCCGTTGCCTTTTCTCAGCGGAAATATTAGAGAAAGTTTGTGACGTTATCCACCGCCATCAGTATATACGAATGGCCCTGCGTAGAACAAGACAGTGGTTCCACTGAATCGACGCAAATCATCACCAAGAGAGAAATTGCCTCCCTGACATGAACATCATTTGTCCCCTTTTGGACTTCCTTTCCACTTTCACTACCTGGGACAACTTACACAGTTGTACGTATTTTCGCACGTCAACAGCTATCTTCAGCCCATAACTTCTCTAAACCAGGCATTCAAGAGTCTTTTGGACCCCGATATATATATATATATATATATATATATATATATATATATATATATATATATGTATATATATATATATATATATATATATATATATATATATATATATATATATATATATATATATATATATGTATATATACATGTAAATATATATATATATATATATATATTGTTGCACCGCGGCCTCTCAGCCGAGCCGCCGTCAATGCAGCATAAATTTTTATGTTATAAGACTCATTTTTATTTTGCCCAGCGTGCCTGACTTTGCCGGCTAACGCAGTCTGGCGTGGGTTTTGGGCAGAAAAGAGTCACTTTGGTGCTACGGCACGCGGACATCACATTTTTACAAAAAAAAACATGCAAGGACAGACGATGGTGAGGAGAAATCATTATTTTTCTTATAATACTTTATTCACACATTGTAGTTTGCAATAATCTCATAACAAAAGAAATAGAAAAAGAATCAAGAAAATATATAACCAAAATTATAATGAGAAAGTATCTATGTATAGTCTATAAGAACTATCTGGACCTTACGAAAGAAAGAAAACAAAAAAAATGTTCAATAGATGAAAAATTAAAAATTAGATTACAGTATTGAAATGACACTATTAAAAGTTCCCAAACCCGGCCGGGATCAGTTAACACCAATCGTGACAAAAAATGGGTTTTTTTTTTTTTTCTCTTTACCAATCCAATCTAGTAATACGATATTTATTCCACTAATTAACGTAATTCAATAGTTCACACTAATAGCAACAATAACGATACATAGATGAGAATATTTTAAATAATAAGAAAAAAATTATAATAAATTATTCTGATGCATAAATTCAAATAGTTTCGAATTCAATTAGTTACATTTTCATCTTCTCATGCTTCTATACGTTAGGTATGATACGACTTCGAATAATAATTCTGTATTCGAATAATAATTCTGTTGCTTGTCGATTGAAAAATTCACTTATATAATCAAAAGGTACTTAGCTGAGTTCTTCCCAATATTATGTGTATTTCTTTAAACGTTCGCAAGCTCGATCATCTGCATACTTGGCTGCTTCAATATCTTTTGCCTCCGACACCAACTAACGAACATTCACGACTAGAAGAAAATTTCCTTGTTCGCCAACTCCTGAGTAGTTTTTACAATTTCAATTGCATTATACGCCCAAAAGACATCTTCGTTGCCTCTTTAATTTTCGACGTTCTTCACTTTTCTTTCAAAATTAACTAATTTGAAGTTATCCACCCCTCGTTCGATAACAGGTCGTTTTTCTTCCTTTTTTTTTCCCAATTCAGTTTTTTTCCACCACAATTTTGCTTTGATTTCACACAATCTTTTGAAATTCACTTTCACGTACTTTTTCAAATTTACTTTCAAATATTTTTTCCAATTCTAGGTTCAAATAATTTCTCAAACTTAATTTCAAGCTTTGATTTCACACAATCTTTTGAAATTCACTTTCAAGTACTTTTTCAAATTTACTTTCAAATATTTTTTCCCAATTCTAGGTTCAAATAATTTCTCAAACTTAATTTCAAATGTTATTGACTCTCAACCACGAGCACGACCCTCACTTTTCAGATCTCCAAACCAAAAGAAAGCCAAAAGCCCTCGTTTCTTTGTTCAGAAATTTTTCAGTGAACCGCAAGAGCGGTTCCTTTCCAAAATTCCCCTTTTGAACGCTAATTCCCGAACTATTAGGGCATCACCAGGCCTGTTCGTATAAGCATGAGACGCCATTTTTGCGATGGGAAATTCCAAAGAGCTTTCGCTGAGCAGCTGGATCTGTCAGAATGACAATTACCCAGTATGGTTTGTAGTTTGTTTATATTTAATTTTCAAAAACTAATTGAAAATTGTTTCAGGGAAGTCTACAACAATTAGTCTACAACAATCGTGGGGACGACCCAGACCCTGAGAAGTCTCACATTGCCGGGCACTATTCATTAATTGGGTGTTTTTTTTTCTTTGTTTTTAGTTCAACTCATATTTTTATATCTTTCGCATGATATATCCCCAGCACTTTACCCTTTTCATCTACCAGCTCATAGGATACTTGACCTATTTTTCGTGTGACAGTTGCTTTTAAAAACTTCGGCGCCAGCTTAGCAGCAAACCGATCAGCTGCACGACTCAGAGTATGGTTCCGCACCCACACAGCCTGCCCCAATTCAAGTTTCTTTTCCCGAGACCTCAAATTATATCGATTTGCTCCCTTAGCGTATGCCTCTGCAAGTTTACTCCTGACTCGGTCGTGCACCATTCGCAACCTGTCATTATTGGAGCGGAGTAGCACCTCACCATCCTCAAAAGCATTCAGGCTCTTTAATAAAACGTACTCGGAGCCATGCCGGATAGGATGATATCCAAACATCAGAAAATGGGGTGAAAACCCGGTGGCCTCGTGTACGACATTGCGGAATGCTGCGCACGACTCCGCCAAAAATTCATCCCACTTTCGATGATCTTCTCCTACATAGGCTCGAATAGCTGTGAGTATCGACTGATTTACTCTCTCGGATGCATTAGACTGTGGCGAATATATAGGATTACGGATGTGTTCTACTCCATAATTTACCAGAAAATCCGAGAAAGCTTTGGATGTGAATTGCACTCCATTGTCAGAGTGAACTGTCTCAGGAACACCAAACGTGAGGAATATATTTTGATTTAAGAACTTAATGACACTCTCAGTAGTAGCTTTGGGTAAAGCCTGAAGCCATACAAACTTGGTGTAATGGTCCAGTACAACCAATAGTTGGGTATTTCCAGATTTGGACCTTGGATAAGGCCCCATAAAATCTATAAACAAACGCTGTACAGGACGATCTGTCACTCTAGCCGCGCCCATAGGAGGTCTCATGATGGTGTTGGAGCTCTTCATTTGTTTGCATACTGCGCAACCTGAAATATAATCTGCCACATCTTGTCGCAGTCTCGGCCAATAGTAGTATCTTTGCAGCAGCTCTACCGTTTTCCGAACACCACAATGTGATCCCAACGGACTGTCATGCACACGCTCTAGCAGGACCTGTTTGTAGGCATCAGGTACCCATATCTTAACACTTGGAATATCCAGGTCTTCATTCTTCTTCGAACCACATGATATATAAATAACCTCGTCGCTGATAATCAGATTTTCGAATTTGTCAGGATTCTCTTTAACTTTTGCAATTAACCGTCTATACTCAGGTTCTTCAAAAAAACTTTTTGGAATACTACTTCCCCAATGCTGATGCTCGGGCATGCATACTACCGCACAGGCTGGTTCATTCTCAGAAGCGCACGCCCTCGACAGTGCATCCGGTACCACATTCTGAGAACCTATCCGATGCTCGATGATGAAATTGTATCCCTGTAATTTTAGGCTCCACCGCGCTAGCCTGCCAGACAGGTCTCTTTGATTCATCAACCACTTCAAGCTGGCATGATCCGTGATAACGGTGAAAGGTAACCCCTCGATGTATGCCCGAAAACGCTTCACACTGTGCACTGCCGCCAAGCACTCCAATTCCGTTACACTGTAATTGCGTTGCGCGGCATTCAGCTTCGTAGACATAAATGCAATGGGGTGTTCCCCACCATCATCATCCTTTTGGAAAAGGACACTGCCAATGCCAGTGGCACTCGCGTCGCATTGAATGTAAAAGTGCCGCAAGAAGTCCGGATTTACCAGCACTGGCGCAGACACTAGAAGTTGTTTCGTTTGATTGAAGGCATCATCAGCTGCCTTCGTCCACGTGAACTTACGTTTGCCCTTTAGCAAATCCGTAAGCGAAGAAGTTATTGCCGCGAAATTGGGTATAAACCGTCGATACCAGCCTGCCATCCCCATGAATCGTCTCACGTCCTTAACCGATTTGGGCTGTGGGTAGGCTATGATGCTTGACACTTTCTCTGGGTCGGTTTTAAGGACACCATCACCGATTACATAACCGAGGTATTTAATCTCCTTCTGGATGAATTTGCTTTTTTCCACGTTGATCGTCAGATTTGCTGATGTTAACAAACTGGCCACTTTGGTAAGTAGCGCCAAGTGCTCATCAAACGTTGAACTGGTTACGAGCAAATCATCCAGATAGACGAACACCCGATCATGCAATTCATGTGGAATTACCTTATGCATCAGCCTGCACATTGTTTGAGGGGCATTGCACAGCCCAAACGGCATAACGGTGAAATGATACAGGGGACGACCTGGGACGCAAAAAGCGGTTTTTTCTCGCGATTTCTCCTCTAGCGGAATTTGCCAAAATGCATCTTTCAAGTCAAGGCTTGTTATAAATCGTGTGGACTGAAGACGAGCCAATAATCCTTCAATTAGTGGCAAGGGGTAAGCGTCTTTGACGGTGACCTCATTCAGTCTCCTGGCGTCTAAACATAACCGCACTTTACCTGGCTTCCTGACTATGGTGACTGGCGAACTCCAAGCACTTCTGCTTTCTTCAATTACCCCCAGAGACAACATGCGATCTAACTCATCATACATCAGTTTCTGCACGACAGGTGAAACTGCATAATGACGTTGTTTAATAGCTTGGGCTTCTCCTGTGTCGATGGCGTGCGACAGAATATTTGTTCTGCCCAAACCTACTTTATTAAAGGATGGAAACTGATGTATGACGAGCTCTAGCTTCTGCTTATCTGCTGGAGACAATTGGTGGAAACATGAGTCTGCAACTTGAGTTTCAATAGCGGAACAATGTGGAACAATTTTAAATGCATCCCAGAAGTCTATGCCAAGATAGACTTGGTGGGTCAAACTGGGGCATAACAAGAAGCGTATCATTCTAGTTTTATTATTGAACTGTACCAACGTGCTAATATATCCAAGTACGGCCGCCTTCTGACCTGAAGCAGTTCGAACTGCAGTCTGCATGCAGTGTACATACAAACCCAGCTCATTGACTAGTTCAAGTGCTCCTGCACCCAGAATACTAACACTGGCCCCGCTATCTAGTAGGCCTGTGAGTCTTCGCCCCTTAATATAAATATCCGCAAAAGGCCGATTGTCGCCAGGTGTGGACACGATCGACTCCACACAAGCTCGTTTCAGAAACTGCCTCTGGGTAAAGTAACGCCACGACCGTACGAACCGCCCTGCCGAACGCCTACGCCTCCTGAAGGTTCCCTCAAATTTACAGTTAGTTGATGATAGAGAGGGTTGCGAATCTGTTGTATTTGATGAACTTGGTCGATTTGTTTCTTTATTTACGGTCGCCGTCTTAACTCCGGGTCCACGTTGGTAGCGGCCTCGGTCATAACTGGTCGGGTTGCCGGAGAGATGCCAGGAATGCGCGACCTCTCCGCTGGAACCGCATTCCTCCCGAAGTTTCCCGACTGGCATCTAGGACATTTGGGTTTTACTACTCCCTCTCTACCACAACCGAAACAGAAAACTCGCTGTACTGGCTCTTGACAGTCAATAAATCCATGCCCCAAATCTTTGCAGTTCCAACATACTCGATAACTTGCTTGTCCATCAGCTCGTTGATTCCTAGCTAGAACGGGGTTGGAACTGGTCTGCAATGCTTCGATTCTCGGTCTGGTGGGTGCCTCTGCTGCTGCTATACCTTGGTACCAAATGGGATGCCGAGATGGTATGGTTTGAAAGTCTGAGTAACCACGGTCCTCTGAATCCTCCTGTACACGTAGCTCATGTACCGCACGGGGTCGACGATGAGTATCGCGATCTGCATTCCACCCCAAAAGTTTCCACTCAGCCTCCACTATGCAGCAACGTTTAACTAAATCCCTCGTAGACCGAAAATCAACTCCAGCTAAATGAGCTCTGAGTGCTGGCGCCATATTGCGAAATACTACACATTGGAAATCTAGATCAGACAGTGGCACAGTTAATTGTAAGGAAATGCCTTCCAGTGCATCATAAAAATCCTGAAACACTTCCCCAGGTTTCTGAATTCGTGCATCCAACATTCGCCGAACATCTACATCTGAGTGACACGAGCTAAACCGTTCCAGAAACTCCTGGCGCAAGTGGCCCCATAAAAGAGGGTAATTCAACTCCCGAAATCGCCAATACCAATCAGAGGCCGGCCCCTTTAACAATAAATGAAAGTCGGTTGCCAAAGTTTTAAACGCAACCTTATAATCTTCAGCCAACGACAAGACTCTAAACATAAATTGTCTAGCAGGCAACCCAGAATTTGAGCCATCAAAGGTAAGGTTCCATTTGGACATCGGCAAATTCGCCCCTAAACCATTATTGTTTACTGTAGGTTCCCGAAACACTACCCTTGGCGGTTCCTGACTACCAGAATCAACTATATGATCCACCAAGGGCGGTTGATTGATGGATCTTTTTTCTTGTTTTTGTCTTTTTTCTAGCCGATTAGTATTGACCATTTGAGTGGCTTGTGCGACCGAAGGAGATAAACTCAGGCGTTCCAGTTGGTGTTGGAAGGGCGTATAGCTGGGATCCCAGCTATTAGTTCTACGCCGCATTACGCCTGATGTTGAATAAACCAAAATTCAAACAGGAAAATGCTTGCTTCAAAAAGTAGCACAAGATTCTACACAGTAATGGGACCAATCCAGCTGCAAAAATGAAACGTAATATTTCGCAGAGCAAATGTGATGATCTCAACAGTTCGAGGAAAAAAAAAATAAAAAAAATTTGAATAAACTTAATGTATATTAGCAAGGAAAATAAAATGAAAACTTGTATCAATCACTTGAAAAATTCTCTTTTCTTAACAAATGAAAAGTTTCAGCATAAACAAAAAAAAATAATGATTTCTACCCTTCACCATCAGGAGTGGGACATGAGATAGGACGGGAGTAGGATTAAAGGTTCAACACAAAATGATTATATGGGAAAGGAAATATATAGGACTTCAGATTGTTATGATTGTC
Organism: Nemotelus pantherinus; assembly: GCA_963978885.1. Taxonomy (NCBI): domain Eukaryota; kingdom Metazoa; phylum Arthropoda; class Insecta; order Diptera; family Stratiomyidae; genus Nemotelus; species Nemotelus pantherinus. Next base: position 145,327,902 of record OZ022264.1, read on the forward strand.
TCCGAGATGATCACACAACTATTTGCGTCAAGTCTGGCTCAACGAGTTCTAACCGAACAACACCTCAATGGGTGGACACAGACCGGAACTAAGCTGTTAAGACAAGCCAGCAAGGAATTTATTCGCGATAATCATCAAACGAAATCAGTACAGTTTTCATAAATACATAAAATCATCCTATCATTAGAAGATATTTTGTGATTCATTCTGACTCATCATCTCAACAACTATCACAATCGGTATTTAATACATATTTAAGACAGACACAGTAGCACAGACGGGCGCCAATGCTGCATTGACGACCGCTCGGCCTGATTGATAATCAATGAACTAACTGTACAATAACTTGACAAACAAAAGTAAAAGTAAAGCTATATCTATGTTAAATCCAATAGGAAAAGATCTCACTATATTGATGTTTATAATCAAAGAAAATAAAAGAAAAATAAAAAGAAAAGACAATGGAAACTAAACGGGAATGAACTAATAGAAAACTAAAACTGAATCTCATTTGACGTAAAATTACATCTATGTGAAAGCAAAACGAAATTAACATCATACTGCCATTAGTTTTCGCCAATTTGTTTGGGCGCCATTTGTTGCACCGCGGCCTCTCAGCCGAGCCGCCGTCAATGCAGCATAAATTTTTATGTTATAAGACTCATTTTTATTTTGCCCAGCGTGCCTGACTTTGCCGGCTAACGCAGTCTGGCGTGGGTTTTGGGCAGAAAAGAGTCACTTTGGTGCTACGGCACGCGGACATCACATTTTTACAAAAAAAAACATGCAAGGACAGACGATGGTGAGGAGAAATCATTATTTTTCTTATAATACTTTATTCACACATTGTAGTTTGCAATAATCTCATAACAAAAGAAATAGAAAAAGAATCAAGAAAATATATAACCAAAATTATAATGAGAAAGTATCTATGTATAGTCTATAAGAACTATCTGGACCTTACGAAAGAAAGAAAACAAAAAAAATGTTCAATAGATGAAAAATTAAAAATTAGATTACAGTATTGAAATGACACTATTAAAAGTTCCCAAACCCGGCCGGGATCAGTTAACACCAATCGTGACAAAAAATGGGGTTTTTTTTTTTTTTTTCTCTTTACCAATCCAATCTAGTAATACGATATTTATTCCACTAATTAACGTAATTCAATAGTTCACACTAATAGCAACAATAACGATACATAGATGAGAATATTTTAAATAATAAGAAAAAAATTATAATAAATTATTCTGATGCATAAATTCAAATAGTTTCGAATTCAATTAGTTACATTTTCATCTTCTCATGCTTCTATACGTTAGGTATGATACGACTTCGAATAATAATTCTGTATTCGAATAATAATTCTGTTGCTTGTCGATTGAAAAATTCACTTATATAATCAAAAGGTACTTAGCTGAGTTCTTCCCAATATTATGTGTATTTCTTTAAACGTTCGCAAGCTCGATCATCTGCATACTTGGCTGCTTCAATATCTTTTGCCTCCGACACCAACTAACGAACATTCACGACTAGAAGAAAATTTCCTTGTTCGCCAACTCCTGAGTAGTTTTTACAATTTCAATTGCATTATACGCCCAAAAGACATCTTCGTTGCCTCTTTAATTTTCGACGTTCTTCACTTTTCTTTCAAAATTAACTAATTTGAAGTTATCCACCCCTCGTTCGATAACAGGTCGTTTTTCTTCCTTTTTTTTTCCCAATTCAGTTTTTTTCCACCACAATTTTGCTTTGATTTCACACAATCTTTTGAAATTCACTTTCACGTACTTTTTCAAATTTACTTTCAAATATTTTTTCCAATTCTAGGTTCAAATAATTTCTCAAACTTAATTTCAAGCTTTGATTTCACACAATCTTTTGAAATTCACTTTCAAGTACTTTTTCAAATTTACTTTCAAATATTTTTTCCCAATTCTAGGTTCAAATAATTTCTCAAACTTAATTTCAAATGTTATTGACTCTCAACCACGAGCACGACCCTCACTTTTCAGATCTCCAAACCAAAAGAAAGCCAAAAGCCCTCGTTTCTTTGTTCAGAAATTTTTCAGTGAACCGCAAGAGCGGTTCCTTTCCAAAATTCCCCTTTTGAACGCTAATTCCCGAACTATTAGGGCATCACCAGGCCTGTTCGTATAAGCATGAGACGCCATTTTTGCGATGGGAAATTCCAAAGAGCTTTCGCTGAGCAGCTGGATCTGTCAGAATGACAATTACCCAGTATGGTTTGTAGTTTGTTTATATTTAATTTTCAAAAACTAATTGAAAATTGTTTCAGGGAAGTCTACAACAATTAGTCTACAACAATATATATATATATATATATATATATATATATATATATATACCTATATACATAAATATATATAAATATATATATATATATATATATATATATATATATATATATATATATATATATATATATATATATCTATATATATATATATATATATATATATATATATATATATATATATATATATATATATATATATATATATATATATATAAATATATATAAATATATATATATATATATATATATATATATATATATATATATATATATATATATATATATATATATATATATATATATAAATATATAAACATATGCATAAATATATATATGTATATATATATATATATATATATATATATATATATATATATTCATCTGTATAAATATATATCTAGATATACAAATATAAATATATATATATATATACATAGATATATATATATATATATATATATATATATATATATATATATATATATATATATATATATATATATATATATCAATATATATATATATATACATATATATATATATATATATATATATATATATATATATATATATATACATATGCATAAATACATAAATATATATATATATATATATATATATATATATATATACATATACATATGCATAAATATATATATATATATACTGGGTGTCTCAAAAGAAATTTTATATTTAGTGGATCGATTCAAAAAAAATTAAGCCGTATATAGAAAAAATGTTTATTAATTATTAAAATACACGTTTTGGGAATTTATTCCTTAAAAATAATATCGTCTAAATGTAGACCCTCGCGTTCTCGGCACTCATTTAATCGAACAGTAAAATTACTTATGACGTCTCGGCATGTGGACTCAGGGATGGCAGCCATTTCGTTACTGATATTTTCTTTCAAATGCGCCAGTGAAGTCGGTTTATTGGCGTAAACTTTAGATTTAAGATAACCCCATAGGAAAAAGTCCATAGGGGTTAAATCTGGACTGCGTGGGGGCCAATTTATGTCACCTCTCCGAGAGATCAATTTGCCTGAGAAAATTTCACGAACACGTGGCAGAGACATATTGGACGTGTGTGAAGTTGCTCCGTCCTGTTGGAACCATGTTCTTTGGTTATAGCCAGGAAAGTTTTGTAGTTCAGGTACCAAGAAGTTGTCTAACATCTCCACATAACGCTCTGAATTCACTGTAACTGCACGCCCCCTTTCGTCTTCAAAAAAATAAGGGCCGATAATTCCTCGTGCCGATATCGCAGCCCATACGGTCACTTTAGGCGAATGTAGGGGTTTCTGATGTTTGCGTTTCGGATTCGTTGCACTCCAGTAGCGGCAGTTCTGCTTATTTACGTGGCCATTAAGATGAAAATGAGCTTCATCCGAAAACAAAATGTTGGTAAACGTTGAAAATCGCTCAATCACCTGATTTACGAAATTAAGCCTCTGACTGGCATCTTGGGGCTTTAGTTCTTGCACCAATTGAATTTAGTAGGGGTGCAGCTTTAGATCTTTGCGCATAATGCGATGTAATGATGATCTATGCACATTTAAAGCACTTGCGCGCTTCCGAATTGAAAGGTTCGGGTCGTCACGAACAGACTGATTAACATTCTCCACGTTTTCTACCGTTCTTGATGACCTAGGTCGCCCGGATTTTGATTTATCCAGCGTTGTACCAGTCTCTTCAAACTTTTTAACCCAATGTCGAATGAGAGGAATGCTTGGCGCATCATTTAAGTGGCCAAAACCTCGAATACTGCAGAATTTTCTACGCGCTACAGTTGCCGAATCGCCGTTTTTGTAAAACTCTCGCACGCACATCGCGCGGTCTGCTCCCGAGAAACGCTCCATAGTGACTGAATTCCCAAGAGCCAGGCTACCGATTGACATAACCCCCGCGCCCCTCGGATGCGTTGCGTTCACGCAGTAAGCTAAATAAATATGAAATTTCTTTTGAGACACCCTGTATATATATATATATATATATATATATATATATATATATAATTATTGGTTATAGATTTATAATTATAAATATATATGTATCATCCAAAAATTCAGCTAAAAATCTCAGGAACGCGCTATCCGATTGAACTGCAATTTGAAGCATGCATTGATGTGTACGCAGAATAGGGCCAGGTTTCACAAAAATTAAATAATCTGTAACGCTTTGGCGCCGGTGGCCATTTTAGTGATATTTTAAATAAAACCTATTTTTCCGTCAAGAAATAACTTTCACAAAAACAAAGTTTATGAAATAAATTTTGGACGTGTTTTAAATATGAATATGATAATTTTTTTTGAAATTTTTAACCCTTTGTGTGCGCTGGGCGCGTAAAACAAGATTGCGAAAAAATGAAAATATTTAAATTGCGATAACTTTTGACCAGATTATCAAATCATTATGCAACTTATAGGATATTTTGCTGTTACTAAGTTGTAGACTTGTAAAGTTTTTATTGAACGTGCTGGCAACCCTCCAGCTACGATAGGCATTGCAAGTAAAAATGTTCAAAACATTGACCCTCCTGAAAAATTTTCGTCTTTAACAGTGAAAACCAGCTCATATAGAAATCTTATGCAGTTTCTATACAATAAAAGGAAAATTTTTGAAATTTCACACTGGACAAGTACGGTAACAATGCTGTAACTTACTTATATTTTAAGCATAAAAAGCTTCTGTTCATGGGAACTCACGACCCAATTATCAGATACAAATGAAATTCACATAATGTATTTGTATTGAGTAGGCCCAGGTCTGATAGAAGCGATTTGGAAATGCGGGCAACTCTCTGCTAGTGGTGCCATCTTCAAGAATTATAAAAACAAAAAACCCTAGCGCATCAGAACTACTAGAGACACTAATGTTCGAAGAACAGTAGAGGATTTGTGCAGATTTTGAGTGTGTAATCAACCCCTTCTTACTTTTCCTACTTAAAACTAATACACCCTAAGTAATAATAGAATCTAAGCTTATTTAAATTTTGGTTACAGCGATAGAAAGGTGTTTGGGGTTGTCATCCGAAAAATGTGCAGATCTTAGAAAATTTAAATATTGTTTTCTCATTTTCATTGCAAATGTTTGCGAAAAAAATACTTAATGCAAGTATTTATTGGACCGAAAATAACAAAAAGGCCTAGTGCGGGCAGCCCTTTGTAAGCACCGAAGCAAAAGATATGTCGCATCTGCCTTCCGTTGAAGTCAACCTGCTCTGCGAATTTCGTATTGATCCGATGACTGCATTGGAAGTTATAGGGATGCAAAGGGATTTAAGGGTTACTATTCGCAAAAGTTTTCAACTTTTTTAGGTCTTAATATTTGGTGTTTATTTTCACTGTAAGATCACTACGATTTGAAAATACTTTGCTTAAATCGCTTACTAAAGGAATGCAAAAAAAAAAAATACAAATTAACCATAGCTGGCAACCCTTTCATTATTTTGAAATTTAATTTCAGCTGAATATTGCCTGCAATAAGTTTTATTTGCCATTTGAATTTCGTTATGATTCAATGACTGTACTGGAAGCTATAGGGCAAAATTTAGTTGGTAATAATTCAAAAGGAATCTATAATTATTTTTATTTTCCTCAGGAATTTTCAAAATTTAAGACACCAATATTACCATAGCAGGCAGCTCCAACCGAATTTTTCAACGAAATTTCAGCCTACTGTGTGAATTGTATCAAAATCCAATGACTGAATCAGAATTTAAAGGGTCAAAAGTAGCTATTTTTCTTAGTGGGTTTTCAAAATGGCACCACCGGCACAATATTAACCGAATTTCAAAATCACTTCTATCAGACCTGGTTCTTTTTAAGACCAAAACATTCTGTAAATTTCAACTAATTCTGATTTTCGGATCGTGTGTTTCCGTGAACTGAAATTTTTGATGCTAAAAATATAAGTAAATTTTTTTTACCAGGCGTGCCCGTTGTAAACTTTCAAATTTTTTGCTTTGACTTTGTAGATAAAGCATAAAATTTATATATGCATCGCTTTTTTTTTTTTTAAAAAAACGACATGTTTTCAGGAGAGTCATTGATTTGAAGGATCTCACTTTCAGGGCCTGCCCTAGCTACAGAGTTGCCAACACGCTCATGAAAAGCTACACAAACAGTGAAAATAAGTTACCAATGATTAAATTTTCTAAGTTCTATAAATTTTTCGGCTCCAAACATCTTTCGCTTTTTGACCCTTAACATTTTTTGGTCAGTGTAACTTTCGACGAAATCATCGGATCAAATTGAAATCGATTCAGTTATTTGATTTTGACGTGAAGCAATTTTGGGAGACTTTTAGTGGCAGTGCTGGTAAAGTGTTGCAAGCACTAAGCATGTTCTTTGTTATTCATTTATTTATTTGTTAACTGTTATTCAACAAAGAAAATCCAATTACTGAATAAAGAAAACATAAAATACAGATAATTCACTAACGGAAGAATGAAAAAAATGAACACAATAATAATGAGATGATAATGATACAAAATAAATAACAATAAAAAACAAAATCAAAGTGAAAAAGTACAAATTCAAAATAAAAAAAACTCTAGCGCACCTGAACCGCTAGAAACACTAATGTTCGAAGAACAGTAGAAGAATCGCGCAGGTTTTGAGTGCATATTCCACCACATGTGCTGCTTATTACGGCCAAACTGTTTCAAATGCCACGTTTTACTTTCGTCTTAAGAATGCATTATAACTCATATGGTGCAAGGTTTCAGATATGACCACTGGCATGAATTTAAACGTTTATGAGAGCAAAACACGGGTTAATTATATTCGTTATCAGTTGCTTATTTCACATAATTTTGAAAGCAGCATCTCATATAACATCAATGAAGAAAATGCTCAGTGCCTGCAGCACTGTAACTGAAGTTGGTGTTTGGGGCTGCGATCCGAAAAATTTGCAGAACTTTGCGAATGGTAACATCGGTTATTTATTTTCATTGTAAATGTTTCCGGTATGTATACTAACTGTAAGCATTTATTGATACAAAAGTAGCACAACCGACTCGTGCTGGCAACCTTTCGCCAGTATCAAAGCCAAGAATATATCAAATCTGCTTCACGTTGTTTAATTACATTCGAAGTTATAGGAGTATAAAAAAATTTAGGGTTACCTGCAGCGAGTTTTTTCAAATGATCGAGAGCTTAATATTTGCTGTTTATTGTCACTACAATATCATTACCATTTGAAAATTCTACGATAAAACCGCTTAATAAAGATATTGCAATTAAACACAAAACCAACAATAGCTGGCAACCCTATCGTGGCTTTTCAACCAAATTTGGCCTGAATAATGTTTATGATAGGTTTCATTAATTGTATGAAATTCGTATTGATTTCATGACTGCACTGGAAGTTATAGGGCAAAAAGTTTTATTTTCCTGAGCGAATTTTCAAAACCAAAGACACAAAAATTACCATAGCTGGCAGCACCAATCAAATTTTTCAACCAAATTTCCACCAAACAGAGATTAAAGTTAAGTTTAGCTTCTGTGTCAATTTCATGAAAATCTGGTAACTTATTCACATTTCATAGGGCAAAAAGCAGTTTTTTTTCTTTGTAATTTTTCAACATGGCACCACTGGCACAGACTTGCCCACAATTCAAAATCGCTTCTATCAAATCTGGTCTTATTTAAGTCCAATGCATTCTGTAAATTTTAGCTGTATCTGATTATTGGTTCGTGAGTTTCCGTGAACAGAAGTTTTTGATGCTAAAAATATAGGTTAACTGGGAGAGGGTTACCGTTCTCGTCCGACATGAAATTTCCAAAGTTTTATTTTGAACGTGTAGATAAAACATAAGATTTATATACAGATTGGTTTTAGTGTAAGAAACGGACATTTTTTTGAATATTCGATGGTTTGAATGTTTTCACTTCCAAATTTTTTTTTTCAAAATGAAGACACCAAAATTATCATAGCTGGCAGCTCCAACCGAATTTTTCGACCAAATTTCTACCAAACGTGGCTTAAAGTAAGGTCCAGCAATTGTGTAAGTTTCGTCAAAATCGAACGATTCAATCAGAATTTATAGGGCTAAAAACAGTTATCTTTTTTAGTGGTTTTTCAAGATGGCACCACTGGCACAGAATCGCCCGCATTTCAAAATCACTTCTATCAGACCTGGTCCTATTTAAGGCCAATACATGCTGTGAATTTCAAATAATTCTGCTCATCGGATCGTGAGTTTCCGTGAACAGAAGTTTTTGATGCTAAAAATATAGGTAAATTGGGCAAGGGTTACCAGGCGTGCCCGTTATACCATATCTTTTTTTTTTTTTGGTTATGTAAACAAAGCACAAGATTTACATATAAAAGGCTTATTTTTGAAGAAACGGCAGTTTTTCAAGAGAGACGACGATTTGGAGGTTTTCACTTTCAGTGCCTGCCCTAGCTACAATGTTGCCAGCACGCTCATTAAAAGCTACACAAATGTACAACTAAATAATATCAATATGTCCTGAAAATTTCGTAATGATTGACTACTTCTGTCAAAAGTTATCGAAATTTAAAAATTTTCAAATTTTCCCGTCCTCTTTTTAGGCACCCAGCGCACACATAGGGTTAAAAAATTCCAAAACATTATCCGATTCATATGTAAAACACGTTTGAAATTTATTTTGTTAACTTTATTTTTGCGAAAATCATTTGTGCACGAAATAATAGGTATATTAAAAATATCACTTAAATGCCCGCCGGCGCGAAAAGGTTAACAATAACTGACATTTAAAGAGACCTGGACCTATTCTGCATATACACCAATGTATCCCGAAAGTTTCAGCTCAATCGAATGGCGCGTTCCCGAGATTATCTCACTGAAATTTTTTGATGATATATATATATATATATATATATATATATAAAGAAATATGAATTTTTGGCCGAATCGATTTTAATACTAATGTTCTTCGAACATTAGTAAAAAGGTTAGCGCATCAGAACCGCTAGAAAACTAATTTTCGAAGAAGTTGTCTTTGAGAGATTTAAAAATGTGTGAAGACGTTATACACTTCTTTGTAGTATCATATCAACCATTTGTTACTCAAAGGAACAAATATCATTTTCTGACAGCATTTCTTATTACACAAATGATGAAAATGCTCAGTGCTGGGAACATTTATCCAACACAGCAGCAATAATTCTACAACTACATGCTCGTACTTAATCAGCCTATCCTTTGAATTTCGTTTCCATCGAAGGATACCATCGAAAGTTTCAGTGATTAAACTATGTCTGGGGTTGCCATCCGAAAAATTTCCAAAACTCGGAAAATTTAAATGTCGGTTGCTTATTTTATTGTAAATGCTTTGCTCATGAATACAAAATGGAAGCATCTGTTTGTGCAATATTTACGAATTGTCTGGTGCTGGCAATCATGTGCTTGCACCAGAGCTGCTTCACGTTGAGTTAAACCCACCCTTTGAATTTAGTTTCGGTTGAATGGCTGCGCTGTACTTTATGGGAGTGAATATAATTTTAGGGTTACCAACGTCCAAATTTTTTCAAATTTTTGAAACGTAAATAATTGTTGTTAATTGTCATTGCAGGATCATTCCCACTTGGAAATTTTATGACAACATCGCTCGATTAAGAAATGACAACAAATTACGAAATTCATCATAGCTGGCAACCCTTTCACGATTTTTCAACGAAATTTCTACAAAACTAGACTTGCAGCAAGATCCACTTATCACTAGGAATTTGGTACAAAAATCGTGAGAGGGCTGCTAGCTATCACCATTTTTTGTAATTTTGTGAAATTTCTCTACTGAGCGATTATGTCATTAGATTTGCAATTGAGAATGATGCTGCAATGAAAATTAACAACAAATATTTGTCAAAATAGAATTTTCAATGTAGATTAAAATTTTTAATGTTAATAAAAAGTTGTTCAATTTTAATCATCCCGCAAAAACAATTCCAATTTGATTCTGCTTTCGGAGGCTGATTCCGCAAAACGATCGAGTTTTCCGTTTCAATATGCTCGGCTTCGATGCTGTAGAAATGATATACGTTGTCTATGCTGATTTATAGACAAGAAGGGAACCGTGATCAAATTCAATTACCTTTACTAAGTAAAATTATATCCATGGATATAAGTCGGAGATGTTAAAATTTGTCACAACTAGCATAAATAAAAATGTAATGATTTCCACCTGCAAGTGGTCACGCCAGTCAAGTATGCACTGTGTGCTGGTGTCTGATGAGAAGCAGTGCATACTTTCGAAACCACTTTGTCAAAATAGAGTTTTCAATGTAGGTTAAAATTTTTATGTTAATAAAAAGTTGTTCAATTTTAATCATCCCGCAAAAACAATTCCAATTTAAATATTAATGTTTTAAAAATTTGAAAAGTTTTAGGGGTGGTTACCCTAAAATTCTTTTCACCCGTATACCTTCTAGCCCAGTGATTCAATCGAAACGAAATTTACTGGTTAGGTTTAACTTAACGTGAAGCAGATTTGGTATATTTTTGCTTTGCGGCTGACACAGGGTAACCAACATTAGTTTTTTTCGTAAATATTGCATCAACAGATGCTTCAAATAACGCACTCATATGCAAAGCAATTGCGATAAAAATGAGAAACCAATTTTTAAATTTTCCGAGTTTTGACCATATTTCGGATGGCAGCCTCAAACAACGCTTAACCGCTGAAACTTTCGATGAAATCGTCCGTTGAGAACGAAATTCAAAGGATAAGTTGATTAAAGTATGAGCTTGTTAAGGTAAACTTATTGCTGCTTCATTGGGAAAGTGTTGCCAGCACTGAACATTTTCATCATTTGTGTTATAGTTGAGTTTTGTTGCTTAAGATAAGGAATGGTTGTACAAAAAAGTGTATTACGTCTTCCCACATTTTCTTGTCACTCAAAGACAATTTCTTCGAAAATAAGTTTTCTAGCGGTTCTGATGCGCTATTTTATATTTTTACTAATGTTCGAGAAACATAAGTATTAAAATCGATTCGGCCAAAAATTCATATTTCCAATTATATATATATATATATATATATATATATATATATATATATATATATATATATATATATATAAATTAGAAACCAATTTTTAAATTTTCCGAGTTTTGACCATATTTCGGATGGCAGCCTCAAACAACGCTTAACCGCTGAAACTTTCGATGAAATCGTCCGTTGAGAACGAAATTCAAAGGATAAGTTATAAACTTTTATATAGACATATATATATATATATATATATATATATATATATATATATATATATATATATATATATATATATAAAGATATATATATATATATATATATATATATATATATATATATATATATATATATATATATATATATATATATATATATATATATATATATATATATATATATATATATATATATATATATATATATATATATATATATATATATATATATATATATTGTTGCACCGCGGCCTCTCAGCCGAGCCGCCGTCAATGCAGCATATTTTTTTATTCTTTAAAGCACTCCTTTTTACCTTGCCCAGCGTGCATTATTTTGCCGGCTAACGCAGTCTGGCGTGGGTCCTTTAGTTTATTTCTTTGGCAAAAAAGGAGTCTTTTGGTGCTACGGCACGCGGACATCACACTTTACACCACAAAACATGCAAGGACAGACAATGGTGAGGTGAAATTTTTTTTTTTTTTTCTTTTTTAACAAATTTATTTAAGCATCATAATATTCAAGAACATGCAATAAAATTAGATGAAGAAAAAACAGGATAAGAAAATATCTAACCCACAATTATGAGATAAAGGTATCTGTATATATATATGTTATAAAACTTAATGATCCTTACAAAGAAAGAAACGGAAAAAAGGCAATTCAATAGTTGAGTAATTCAGAAGTAACTAACATAGTGTTCCGGAACAGCCTTGCCGCCGCCACGCACGCACACACCTACAGACGTTGCGTATGCAATGCTGCATTCGATGATCAAATGCATTCCATGGCCATCCGAAAACAGGCTATGTATATGCGTTTGATTTTCGAATGGTGCATTGCATTGCATTAGGTTCACTGGCCTGAGCGCAGCTGATTTGCAACAAAACTTGTATCAGCTGCGTTATCAGGCCAATGAAACTTGTAATGTTGGGTGTTGGCTGCGTGTGCTGTGCAACAAGTGCATAACGGATAGCGGCTGGTTGGAACCGGTACGTGGCGGATCGCTGAGCGATCAAGGGAAATGCTGGCTGCTGGGGCAGTCAGGTTTTAGCTTTGATTCGCGGCGGCAGCGCTGGCTGCCGCCGTGGGAATTTCAGAGGAAGTGGGATTTTAGCTCTGAACCGGGGGAGACGGTTTTTTTTTGGCGCAGCAGCCAGCGGTAGCCACGGTCGTGTGAAATTTTATTTTGGGACACCGTTTTTTTGGACAAAAAGCTGCAATCGTAGGCATTTTGATGGAGTACGCATCATATTTTTATTGTTGAAAGTTTCGTGATTTTGGTTGCGATTTTCGGATGATGGAAATTTCACTTTCGAACGCAAAGTATAATCTTGATGGATCCAAAACGGAAGACTAAAAGAAGTCGAGGTAGTGTTAGTGAAAGAGAATCAAAATAACGTTTGGTAATCGAAATTAAACAGGGGACTCAATGAACAATCAGTGAACACATGCATTTAATTCGGAATAATTTCGTGAAATTGTTAACTAATAATAAAAAAAAACGTTTAAAAAGCTTGGATAGGGAGCCTTATGCTGGCGCAGTGTTAAGTCTCAATTGTTTCACTTTGTGATAAGCGGGCTCGCATTTGAAATGTGGATCTCTTTGGAAATGTTTCGTGTTTCGAAGATTTCGACCGGCGGGGTCGTCAAGTCGACACCAAACGTTGTGCTAGACACAGACTATGATATCAATAAAAAAAAAGAGTGTTTTGAATGCAAATGATTTCATGTTGGAGGAAAAACTTAGTAAATTGCGTGCACAGTGAACATTTAAAAAAAAAAAAAAAACAGATATAAATGAGGCATAATCGAGTGTTTAATGAATTTTAGTCAAGTGTCTGAATTCCTAAAACTGTGAAATACTGCATATAATTGAAGCCAACAAGTCGTGAATTACGAAGGTTAATTGAAGAAAGTTATTGAACTGGTTTATCTGAGGAATTATTTTATTATCAAAAGAATTGTATAAGAAGAGCGAAGAGTGGTATAGACGGGCACGTACGAAACTACAAATATGGGACGCTGGTGGACAGGAACGATTCCAGACAATAATCAGTACATATTATCGTGGAACGCATGGGGTCATAATCGTTAACGATCGAACGTGATGTTAGGATTCTTTAAACAGATGATGTTGAGTTTTGTTGGAAAAAATGCCGGAGACATGCTTTCTGAACTTGGGAATTTAATGTTAAATAGAAATTGAAATTTATAATTTGAAATTCGAAATTAAAATCAGTTTCAGTGGATCCCGTACCACGGTCGACCGTCGTCTGGACTCCCTGGTAAGTGATCGTTTATTTTGTTTTTATATTTTGTTATTGAATTTTAATATTTTATTTATTGTATAATTGGATGGATAGTTAAGTTTTATCTAGCTACTTATATTTATATTTATTATAATTTTCAAGTTGTAATTTATTAATATTTAATTCTTGATTATTGTTTGGATTATTTTTTTTTCTTTCTTGGTGAATTTAATTCATATTTAGTTTATTTTTTTGTGTTTCTGAATACATTTGTCTTACGGCGATAAATTTTGCGTTATTTTTTTATTAATTGAAATGAATTTTGGAATTCCAATAGCTTGCTAATTCCAAGCTTATAGGTTCAGTGGAGCCATGTGTGCGCTCCCTTTTTCCTTTTTTCCGATAGGTTTTTCCTTATGTTGTGTTTTCGTTTTATTTTTTTGTTTATGCGTGACACAGCTAGGGCTGGACCTGCCCCTCAAACCACCCACGACACCGGTGACTAGCCGGCACCTTAAGTCACGCGAGGGTAGCAGGTCAAGCTACAAATTTCTGTTGTGGTGGCGGCTGTTCACAGCTGTTCCGCAACAAATGGCGCCCAAAACTTGGTTATTCCGGTTTTAGTTTTATTACATTTATATTATTATTTCGAGTAGTTTTAATTGTGCTAACATTTGGTTTTTAAATTTTTAGGAATTTTTATTAGTTTTAAATAGTATTTGATTAATTTTTTTTTGTCGTTATTTTTCACTTATTTTTGAATTTCATCTTTTGTTCTAACTTTTCTTGCTCCGAATGAATGATCTGGCAGGCTGGGGTGACACTTGTTCCCGGGAGCACTTGGTTGCCTCAGCCATTTTTTTTTTTTGTTTCTTTGGCCGTAGTTGGCATTATGTCAAATCATTCATTTTGGATTATATATATTAAAATTTTTTTTTTCTCTTTTCGCGTAATTTTCAATTTTTTTTCCTACTTTCTTTCGTTGTGAACGGTCGCTACCACAACAGTGGCGCCTATTCAGCTGTTGTGGATTGTCAATGGTTAGACAGGAAGATTGGGCTGTGGTTCTGGGCCTGATGGGGGTTGAGCGTCACTCATATCCTCGTCTGCGAGTCGCTTAGCTTGACTAAGCTGTTTGAATTGAGTGGCGCCTCTACACTCTCGTCAGGTTGTTGGGGTGATTCCGTTGGTGCCTTGCGGACCCCATATCCAGCAATAGCTGTCGATGCCTAAATGGCATCTATTTTGAATTGGGTGTTCCCTTCCGGCATCTTCTGGGTTGCTCCACCCGGAGTCATGGTGCATCTGTCCTTTATCCTTTTGTTTTTATTTTCCATTCCCAATTTTCATGCCTTTCTTCCCATCCCAATATGCTCACTGACACTTGGTTTCACTGAACCTAGTTTTTATGAATAATGTTCTTCTCGGTTTCGGTTTTATTTATTCATTTAATCATTTTGATTTTATTTACGTTGTCTATTCTACGCAGTTCAGTAGTTCGGTTCCTTTTCGTTGATTCATTTTAGTTTTTATCGAGTTTGCATGGTTGAGCTTCTTGAAGTTTTTTTAAAAGATTTTGTTTTATTTTGGAGTTTTGATTTAGGCAGTTATGTTGATATCATTGACTTGAAAAATTTAGTTTGGGAATTTTGGTTGGATATTGGGTTTAGTGAATTTGTTAATTGAGTTATAGGTAATCTAGCTTTGGTATTATTTTTATATGGTTTTGCTTTGGATGTTTGCTTCTTGCTGATGGTTTAACTTTTGTAGGATTTAGGGTTTGTTTTTTTTATTTTTATTTTTTGCTTTATACTCTTATTTGCATTTCTTTTAATTTGATATATCTTTAGTAGTTCGTATCAGGTTTGATTTATTTTGAAATTATATTAATGAGCCGCAAGACCGAAAGTCGCCACTCGGAGAATAACAGCACCTTCAGAACTCGAAGCCTGGCGCTGCAAATTTTCCTCCACCTAGCAGCACTTGCACCCCGCGTTACCGGTTCTGGCAGCTGTCCGACTTGAGCATGTTTCCACCAATGCTCACTCATGCGGGACGGCTCTATTGCTTCACCATCAGCATGGGCCCTGAGTATCTCAATCCTCGGGTTTCGATTAAATCTTTTGCTTTTGTTTTTTTTAGTCTTATTAGGTTAGCCTTATAATTTTATTTCTAGTTTAGTTAGGTTTAGCGTATAGTGTATCTTATTGTCTTTTCTCAAAGAGACTTGTAATTCTTTGGGAAGACACAATGATGATTTCACCTATAGGAGTAAGATTAAGTTAGGTGTGCTATTGTCTCTCTCCAAAGTTGTTCTAATCAGGCAGCTTTGGTGAGACACAATAGACAGCTTATTTTGAACTAAGATAGCTGTAGGAACTATTATCTTCTTGTAAAGTTTTGGGTTAACTTTGCAAAAATATAATGATTAACATTAGGTTTCTTTTCTACTATTATTGCCTCTCGACAAAGCTTAACCCCGTTATTAGCTTTGGCGAGATGGAATTATATGTTTTTACATTAATATAATTTTGGGTATTATTGTCTCCTCTTAACGTCAACGCGGCGTTGGCTTTGGGAGGATGCAATGTTTAGGTTAGTATTTAATTTATTTTCTTTATTTTGTTTTTTACATTATTATCTCATCTCAAAGGGCATAGACTTTGAGATGACATAATGAATAGCGTTAAGGTTTAGAGTTAGGTATCATTGCCTCCTTTCAAGGCTTCAGTGACCTGTTAGCTTTGGAAGGATGCAATGAATAGGTTTACAAGTAGGTTAATTTTTATTTATAGGAGTCATTACCTCTTTCCAAAGGAATGGTCGACTTTGGAAAGACGTAAGGACATTTAGGTAAGGAGTAGTAATTAGTTAGTTTTGTTATCAAGTTATAAAATTTTTTTTTCTCCTTTTTGTTTTTTATTTTCTTTCTTCTATTTGTTTTTTTTCTTATCTTTTGCCCGGCCGGATGAGATCTCAGGGTCTGGGTCGTCCCCACGCTGTTACGGAACAGCCTTGCCGCCGCCACGCACGCACACACCTACAGACGTTGCGTATGCAATGCTGCATTCGATGATCAAATGCATTCCATGGCCATCCGAAAACAGGCTATGTATATGCGTTTGATTTTCGAATGGTGCATTGCATTGCATTAGGTTCACTGGCCTGAGCGCAGCTGATTTGCAACAAAACTTGTATCAGCTGCGTTATCAGGCCAATGAAACTTGTAATGTTGGGTGTTGGCTGCGTGTGCTGTGCAACAAGTGCATAACGGATAGCGGCTGGTTGGAACCGGTACGTGGCGGATCGCTGAGCGATCAAGGGAAATGCTGGCTGCTGGGGCAGTCAGGTTTTAGCTTTGATTCGCGGCGGCAGCGCTGGCTGCCGCCGTGGGAATTTCAGTGGAAGTGGGATTTTAGCTCTGAACCGGGGGAGACGGTTTTTTTTTTGGCGCAGCAGCCAGCGGTAGCCACGGTCGTGTGAAATTTTATTTTGGGACACCGTTTTTTTGGACAAAAAGCTGCAATCGTAGGCATTTTGATGGAGTACGCATCATATTTTTATTGTTGAGAGTTTCGTGATTTTGGTTGCGATTTTCGGATGATGGAAATTTCACTTTCGAACGCAAAGTATAATCTTGATGGATCCAAAACGGAAGACTAAAAGAAGTCGAGGTAGTGTTAGTGAAAGAGAATCAAAATAACGTTTGGTAATCGAAATTAAACAGGGGACTCAATGAACAATCAGTGAACACATGCATTTAATTCGGAATAATTTCGTGAAATTGTTAACTAATAATAAAAAAAAACGTTTAAAAAGCTTGGATAGGGAGCCTTATGCTGGCGCAGTGTTAAGTCTCAATTGTTTCACTTTGTGATAAGCGGGCTCGCATTTGAAATGTGGATCTCTTTGGAAATGTTTCGTGTTTCGAAGATTTCGACCGGCGGGGTCGTCAAGTCGACACCAAACGTTGTGCTAGACACAGACTATGATATCAATAAAAAAAAAGAGTGTTTTGAATGCAAATGATTTCATGTTGGAGGAAAAACTTAGTAAATTGCGTGCACAGTGAACATTTAAAAAAAAAAAAAAAACAGATATAAATGAGGCATAATCGAGTGTTTAATGAATTTTAGTCAAGTGTCTGAATTCCTAAAACTGTGAAATACTGCATATAATTGAAGCCAACAAGTCGTGAATTACGAAGGTTAATTGAAGAAAGTTATTGAACTGGTTTATCTGAGGAATTATTTTATTATCAAAAGAATTGTATAAGAAGAGCGAAGAGTGGTATAGACGGGCACGTACGAAACTACAAATATGGGACGCTGGTGGACAGGAACGATTCCAGACAATAATCAGTACATATTATCGTGGAACGCATGGGGTCATAATCGTTAACGATCGAACGTGATGTTAGGATTCTTTAAACAGATGATGTTGAGTTTTGTTGGAAAAAATGCCGGAGACATGTTTTCTGAACTTGGGAATTTAATGTTAAATAGAAATTGAAATTTATAATTTGAAATTCGAAATTAAAATCAGTTTCAGTGGATCCCGTACCACGGTCGACCGTCGTCTGGACTCCCTGGTAAGTGATCGTTTATTTTGTTTTTATATTTTGTTATTGAATTTTAATATTTTATTTATTGTATAATTGGATGGATAGTTAAGTTTTATCTAGCTACTTATATTTATATTTATTATAATTTTCAAGTTGTAATTTATTAATATTTAATTCTTGATTATTGTTTGGATTA
>OZ022264.1:145351156-145363656 GCA_963978885.1 Nemotelus pantherinus
CTTGTGCAAATCGGAATTTTGAAAATTTTATCTTGACATGAAGGACAAAGGACAAAATTTATCAAAAATTTGAAATTTTTGTCAAAAATCAAAAATTTTTCAGGAAGGTCAATGATTTGAAGGATTTTATTTCAGCAGCCTGCCGCAGCTACAGGGTTACCCGCTTTATGGGTAAAATCTATATGTGCTAAATTTTAGGCGACATCAATACGCTCTGTAATTTTTGCGATGATCCACTCTTTTCCTTAGAAGTAATGACAAATCAAAATTTGAAAAAAAATCCTTGCTTATTTTTAGGCACCCTGCACCCACGCACGGCTCAAAATATCCAATTCTTTACCATTG
This sequence comes from Nemotelus pantherinus, assembly GCA_963978885.1. Lineage (NCBI taxonomy): Eukaryota > Metazoa > Arthropoda > Insecta > Diptera > Stratiomyidae > Nemotelus > Nemotelus pantherinus. The sequence goes on from OZ022264.1 coordinate 145,351,502, forward strand.
ACAAGCCTGAAACATAATTTATTCTCATTTCCGATACTTTTCTTCAACAAAAATTTACACTTCTTGGATATTTAGGAGTACCTCAAAATTCACTAAAACGCTCGCCGCCGCCAAAAAGTATAGGATATCTGAATTTGAGAAAGTCATGGACCTAACTTCTATAAACATCTACATTCTCCGAAAATTTCAGCTCAATCGGATCGGCCACTCCAGAGATTATCTCCCTTAATCATTTTGCTGATATATATATATATATATATATATATATATATATATATATATATATATACATATATACATATATATATATATATATATATATATATATATATATATATATATATATATATATATATATATATATATACATATATATATATATATATATATATATATATATATATATATATATATATATATATATATATATATATATATATATATATATATATATATATATATATATATATACATATATATATATATATATACATATATATATACATATATATAAATATATATATATATATATATATATATATATATATATATATATATATATATATATATATATATTTATATATATATATGTATATATATAGATATATATATATATATATATATATATATATATATATATATATATATATATATATATATATATATATATATATATATATATATACCCTATATCTTCCAGTGCAGTCATGAAATCAATAATATTAAGCTTTCGATTATTTGAAAAAACTCGCTGCAAGTAGCCCTTAATTTCTTTATATTCCTGTAACTTCGAATGTTATTAAATAACGTGAAGCAGATGTGATATATTTTTGGCTTTGATACTGGCAGAAGGTTGCCAGCACGAGTCGGTTGTACTACTTTTGTATCAATAAATGCTTACAGTTAGTATATAAATTTAATATATAAACATTAATATACAATAAATGTTAATATATAAATTTCTTTATATTCCTGTAACTTCGAATGTAATTAAACAACGTCAAGCAGATGTGATATATTCTTGGCTTTGATACTGGCAGAAGGTTGCCAGCACGAGTCGGTTGTGCTACTTTTGGATCAATATATGATTACAGTTAGTATTCATACCGGAAACATTTACAAAGAAAATAAATAACCAATGTTTCAATTCCCAAGGTTCTGCCAATTTTTCGGATCGCAGCCCCAAACACCAACTTCAGTTACAGTGCTGCAGGCATTAAGCATTTTCTTCATTGATGTTATATGAGATGCTGCTTTAAAAATTTTGTGAAATAAGCAACTGATAACGAATATAATTAACCCATGTTTTGCTCTCATAAACGTTGAAATTCATGCCAGTGGTAATATCTGAAACCTTCTACCGTATGAGTTATAATACATTCAGACCAAAGCAAAACATGGCATTTGAAACAATTTGGCCGTTATAAGCAGCTCATGTGGTGGAATATGCACTCAAAACCTGCACGGTTCTTTTACTGTTCTTCGAACATAAGTGTTTCTAGCGGTTAAGGTGCGCAAGAGTTTTTTTTTTATATAATGCTTTATTCTTTACTTTGACATCTATACATATCTTATTTTCCTTTAAATGATTCTCGCAAGTCCCCTGAAGATATGGTTATCATGCGATGAAATATCGGTTTGTCTCGTCGCGCTTTGAATTTCTTTCCACCGCGTTTCCTTCATTGTAGTTTCTAGTATACTGGTTCATCCATTTTCTTCTTCCTAATAAATTCTTCAATTCTCCTCGGTTGAGGTCCAGGTAGTGGCGTTGGTTAATAATGGGGAATTGGTGTGGATGGTTTTATCGATGTCGGCACATATTCTTCCTAATGCCTCTTCGCGTCTGCAAATTCCTTCGTTCGGATCACACATCTTTCGACGATCTTGTTGAACTCATCGAAATCTCTTATCTCTCCGTCCTCTATTTCGGAGTCGTAGTCGGTTCCTGTTGGAATAGTCCTCGTCGGTTCGTAGTTGCCAGGATTGCCATGTAAAGGGTCTTCATGTAAAAGTCCTTTGTTTATATTTGGATTGATTATTTTTTTACGATAATCATCGAGAGATACGCGTTTGTGACTATAATTTTATTTGTAAGTTAAATACTTTATTTCGTTCGTCAATTGATTATTATTTACCTAAGGCAACCCGTAGATTGCCGCATGTTTGGCGCTGAGTGTTATTCGTGCAGCCGATATGCTCTAATAAGCCAATGCAGGCTAGATAAAGTCTTGCCGATGGAAGGCAACGATTTAGTTTAAATAAAACTAAATTTAGTAATCTTAAACTGATGTTTATTTCTTTAAGACTACTATACAACTCCTTCTTTCATATCATTCTTACATTCTATTTATGCTAAATTTCTGCTTACGCTATTCTTACCTATCGACAATGCATAACCATTAATCAACTAGTTCCCATGCTTAAACTCATGACTTAATTCATATGAGTTGCTTACTATGTTTTTCCCAGATTAAGTTTTCTAGTTCATATTGACTCCACGTGACAACTATCAACATAGTCTCATCATAAACATCAACGATGTTCCAAGTCAAGACAACACACACCAAACCAAGACTTACATCATATACATAAAGCTAAATGAAGAAATTTTCCGGGAAATGCTACCTCCTGATATGGAAATGGACGGAACTGTGTTGACGAAGGCCGCGCGAATCATCAGCGAGATACAGTGGGCATGTGATGCCTCCATGCCACGGCGTTCTCTCCACAAGGCCAGGAAAAATGTCTTAAAGCTAGACGACGTAGCCAGACTACGAGAACTTGCAGAACCAATACAAATATGCCCGGAAGAACTTACAACTTGCGATCGCTAAGAGCAAGAGAGAGCACTGCAAGAAGCTGTGTAACGTGGCCGATTCTGATCCATGGGGTGGAGCGTACAAAACCGTTATGACTACAATAAAGCGAAAGAATTCTCCTCAAATAAAGTGTCCGAAGATGCTCCAGGAAATAGTCACAACGTTATTCCCACAGAATCGAGACGATAACCTACCGGTAATACAGGTAGACCCTCAAAACATGCCGGCGGTAAGCAGAGAAAAAGTATTGGCAGCCATACGCAAAATTGGTGACCAAAAAGCTCCCGGATTGGATGCGATACCGAACAAAGCACTTAAGCTGGCGGTAAAGGGGATACCAAATGTCTTCGCTGATACTTTCACAACGTGCCTACGAGAAGGCGTTTTTCCCAAGCAATGGAAGCAGCAGATATTGATGCTTCTGCCTAAGCAGGATAAGCCTATTAGGGAGGCAACATCTTATAGGCCAATATGCCTGCTGAACACGATGGGGAAGATTTTCGAGCGAGTGATATATGAACGATTGCTTTCAGAAATCGAAAGCGAAAACCCACTATCGGCTCGACAATTTGGTTTTCGAAAAGGGCGATCAACTGTGGACGCTGTCAGAATGGTGTCGGACATGGCAATGAACGCGAGAAATAAAGGAGGATGCTGCGCCGGGGTCACGTTAAACGTAAAGAACGCCTTTAACTCCGCGAGGTGGAGCCGTATTATAGCCGCTCTGGTCGATAATGGAGTGTCACGCTATTTGGCATCTATAATCGTCAACTACTTCAAGAAAAGAACATTACGCTACGACTCAGATGAAGGACCGAAATTCTACCTAGTAACGGCGGGAGTACCACAGGTATCTGTTCTTGGCCTCCTACTTTGGAACGTAATGTACGACGGAATACTTAGGCTACGAGTATCCAGAAATGTGGTGGTGGTAGGCTTCGCTGACGATATTGGCATCGTGATTTCAACCCGTCACCTTGAAAAAGTCGAAATTTACTCAACCGAAGCAATCTGGGCGGTTAAATCATGGCTAAGTTGCGCTGGGCTCAAACTAGCCGACCATAAGACGGAAATGGTACTAATCGCGAAGCGGAGGAAACTATCAGTAGTACGTTTAAAGGTTGGTGACTGTATAATTACCTCGCAGCCTACTATAAAATAGCTAGGCGTAACTATAGACAACAAACTGAGCTTCAAACCTCATCTGGAGAAAGCTGGTAAGAAGGCATCCGTTGTCGGTTCAGCACACGCTAGAATGCTACCCAATATTGGCGGCCCGAAGCAAAGCCGAAGGCTCTTGATTTCAAGAGTGGTGACCTCTATTATAATGTACGCAGCACCAGTGTGGGCACCAGCACTACACATAAAATCGAATCGCCGAAAAATGCAAGCATCATACCGACTGATTGCATTTTGAACTTGCTGCGCACTTCGAACAACGTCCTATGAGGCAACGTGTGTTATAGCCAGTATGCTGCCCATCGATATTATTGCGGATGAAACGCTTCGACTCTATAAAAACGAAGAACGGACAGCAAGCACGCGAGAGATTCAAAGGCTAGTGTCAATGCGCTCAGGGCAAAGTAACTATGAAGAGGCGCAAAACGGGCGTTGGACGTACAAATTAATCCCCAACGTTGCGCAATGGGCTTCAAGAAGCCACGGAGAAACAAGCTGTGACCTAACCCAATTCTTGAGCGGACATGGCGGCTTTCGGTATTATCTGCACCGCTTTGGACTCGACACCTCACCGGACTGTCCAGCCTGCAAAAATGTACCCGAGGATGCGGAACACGTTATGTTCACCTGTCCCCGCTTTGATGTATATAGAAGTAAACATCGTAAACTGCATGCTGAAATAAAAATATTAACCGCAAACTGCGTGACGCGGAAAGGGACAGAAAGAAGGAAGAAGAAAGGATGCGTAGAAACAGCTAATGGCTGATCCACCCCCGCGAAGTAACGTTGAATTAGTAGTCCCGTGGGGAGTGTGGAAGAAGAAGGAGGTGGTTTAGATGATTTCCACCTTCCAACGACGAAAAAAAAAACATCATCTACATAAACAACACAGAATATGCCCAAACCAGGACAAATGTCTTATGCACATCAATGCTATAGTGGAATATCCAGATCCTGACAATGAGGCCAAAACCCTCGGCCAACTTCGGCAATGGTTCTACTGGCCTAAAATGGCCACTCAAGTTAAGGCGTATGTTGGATCATGCATTACCTGCAAGAACATCAAGGCTCCTTCACAAACCATTCGACCACCAATGGCGCTGCAGTCCGTTCCCGAGCGTATATTCCAGCGCTTGTACATCGATATCATAGGCCCCTACCCTAGGTGGTCTGTCAACATTGGAGCCCTCATCGTCTTGGACCATCTTTTGCGGTTCCCTTTAATTGAGCCGCTTCGGAAGTTCACTGCGAATGCGGTGATCCTCTGCGCTCGTCTCGAAATTGATATTGCGACTCGAGACAGTCGTTTTTGGGTCGCAGTGTGGTCGAGTGGTTGAGAAGAACGTGGCCGGCGTGGAGGTTGTCGTCGACGTCGAATCCGAGCTGAGATTTTTATCTCTATTTCTTCATTTGTCCACGGTGCGCGCAGTAAGGAAAAGTGAATTTCCTTCATGGTCAAGTCAAAAAAAAAAGTCAAAAATCAAAAGTCACCTACGACCGTGAGTAATTCGTCTGGGAAATCTGGACTTCCACGTTATCGGTTGTTGAAAAAACGCGTCTGCAACGCGCGTTTCCACCGGCGTCTTGGTCGACAGTTCGTGATTCCGTGGAAAATTGTTAAGTTCGACGGTCCGGGCTTTGGCCGGGTTGGATTAAAACAAACTGGTCAGGGCTGTGTGCTTCGAAGTCATCATATACTAGTAAAATCTCGAATAATTGTACTATGAACGCACGCCTGGAACGAATTTCCTCCCGAAAAGTTATAGTGACCAGACATGTGCTTTACGTGCGCATCTAATTTGCGCGTGAGAGTGGATGCGGGCTACAAAGTGTGCTCTGTGAAATTTCTGCGATGTGAACATAATGGTGATTTGGAGACCAGAATGCTTAAAACTAAGGACGCCGGAGAAGTTTCATTCCGTAATTGAAAATTCTAGAAAAGTCATAACAGTGCACAAATGCATATGAATACCCAAATAGTTCCGTGTTTCAATCTTTCTCGTTTTCCGCTAAAAATTTAAAACGAAATTCTCACCTGAATACATGCATGGCAAATACATATGTAGATGCATTTCTTTTTACTAATGTTCGAAGTGAAAGTATCTCAAGAACGCGCCATCCGATTGAACTGAAATTTTCAGGATACATTGGTGTATATACAGTATAGTGCCAGGTCTTAAAAAGTTTAAAATCTTTTACACTTTGGCGCCGGTGGCCATTTTAGTGATATTTTAAATATACCTATTATTCTGTCAAAAACTAACTTTTGCAAAATAAAAGTATCTTAAATAAATTTTGGAAGTGTTTTAAATGTAAATATGATAATGTTTTTGAAATTGTTAACCCTTTGTATGCGCTAGGCGCCTAAAATGAGATTGGAAAAATTTGAAATTTTTTAAATTATGATAACTTTTTACTAGATTACTAAATCATTATTAAACTTGCAGGACGTATTGATGTTGATAAGTTACACACTTTCGTAGTTTTTAATGAACGTGTTGGCAACCCTGTAGCTACGGCAGGCACTGAAAGTGAAAACATTCAAACCATCGAATCTCCTAAAAAATGCTCGTTTGTTACAATAAAAATCAGCTTGTATACAAATATTATGCTTTATCAACGCAGTCAAAGTAAAGTTTTGGAAATTTAATGTCGGACAAGAACGGTAACTTTTTCCCAATTTACCTATATTTTTAGCATTAAAAATTTCTGTTCACGGGAACTCATGAACCAATCATCAGATACAGTTGAAATTTACAGAATACATTGAGCTTGTATAGGACCAAGCCTGATAGAAGCCATTTTGGATTGTGGGCAACTTTGTGCCAGTGGTGCCATTTTGAAAAATTACAGAGAAAAAAAACTCTAGCGCACCTGAACCGCTAGAAACACTAATGTTCGAAGAACAGTAGAAGAATCGTGCAGGTTTTGAGTGCATATTCCACCACATGTGCTGCTTATTACGGCCAAACTGTTTCAAATGCCACGTTTTACTTTCGTCTTAAGAATGCATTATAACTCATATGGTGCAAGGTTTCAGATATTACCACTGGCATGAATTTCAACGTTTATGAGAGCAAAACACGGGTTAATTATATTCGTTATCAGTTGCTTATTTCACATAATTTTGAAAGCAGCATCTCATATAACATCAATGAAGAAAATGCTCAGTCCCTGCAGCACTGAAACTGAAGTTGGTGTTTGGGGCTGCGATCCGAAAAATTTGCAGAACTTTGCGAATTGTAACATCGGTTATTTATTTTCATTGTAAATGTTTCCGGTATGTATACTAACTGTAAGCATTTATTGATACAAAAGTAGCACAACCGACTCGTGCTGGCAACCTTTCGCCAGTATCAAATCCAAGAATATATCAAATCTGCTTCACGTTGTTTAATTACATTCGAAGTTATAGGAGTATAAAGAAATTTAGGGTTACCTGCAGCGAGTTTTTTCAAATGATCGAAAGCTTAATATTTGCTGTTTATTGTCACTACAATATCATTACCATTTGAAAATTCTACGATAAAACCGCTTAATAAAGATATTGCAATTAAACACAAAACCAACAATAGCTGGCAACCCTATCGTGTCTTTTCAACCAAATTTGGCCTGAATAATGTTTATGACAGGTTTCATTAATTGTATGAAATTCGTATTGATTTCATGACTGCACTGGAAGTTATAGTACAAAAAGTTTTATTTTCCTGAGCGAATTTTCAAAACCAAAGACACAAAAATTACCATAGCAGGTAGCACCAATCAAATTTTTCAACCAAATTTCCACCAAACAGAGATTAGAGTTAGGTTTAGCTTCTGTGTCAATTTCATGAAAATCTGGTAACTTATTCACATTTCATAGGGCAAAAAGCAGTTTTTTTTCTTTGTAATTTTTCAAGATGGCACCACTGGCACAGAGTTGCCCACAATTCAAAATCGCTTCTATCAAATCTGGTCTTACTTAAGTCCAATGCATTCTGTAAATTTTAGCTGTATCTGATTATTGGTTCGTGAGTTTCCGTGAACAGAAGTTTTTGATGCTAAAAATATAGGTTAACTGGGAGAGGGTTACCGTTCTTGTCCGACATGAAATTTCCAAAGTTTTATTTTGAACGTGTAGATAAAACATAAGATTTTTATACAGATTGGTTTTATTGTAAGAAACGGACATTTTTTTGAATATTCGATGGTTTGAATGTTTTTACTTCCAAATTTTTTTTTTCAAAATGAAGACACCAAAATTATCATAGCTGGCAGCTCCAATCGAATTTTTCGACCAAATTTCTACCAAACGTGGCTTAAAGTAAGGTCCAGCAATTGTGTAAGTTTCGTCAAAATCGAACGATTCAATCAGAATTTATAGGGCTAAAAACAGTTATCTTTTTTAGTGGTTTTTCAAGATGGCACCACTGGCACAGAATTGCCCGCATTTCAAAATCACTTCTATCAAACCTGGTCCTATTTAAGGTCAATACATGCTGTGAATTTCAAATAATTCTGCCCATCGGATCGTGAGTTTCCGTGAACAGAAGTTTTTGATGCTAAAAATATAGGTAAATTGGGCAAGGGTTGCCAGGCGTGCCCGTTATACCATATCTTTTTTTTTTTTTGGTTATGTAAACAAAGCACAAGATTTACATATGAAAGGCTTATTTTTGAAGAAACTGCATTTTTTCAAGAGAGACGATGATTTGGAGGTTTTCACTTTCAGTGCCTGCCCTAGCTACAATGTTGCCAGCACGCTCATTAAAAGCCACATAAATCTACAACTAAATAATATCAATATGTTCTGAAAATTTGGTAACGATTGAATAGCTCTGTCAAAAGTTATCGAAATTTAAAAATTTTCAAATTTTCCCGTCCTCTTTTTAGGCACCCAGCGCACACATAGGGTTAAAATATTCCAAAGCATTATCCGATTCATATGTAAAACACGTTAGAAATTTATTTTGTTAACTTTATTTTTGCGAAAATCATTTGTGCACGAAATAATAGGTATATTAAAAATATCACTTAAATGCCCGCCGGCGCGAAAAGGTTTACAATAACTGACATTTAAAGAGACCTGGACCTATTCTGCATATACACCAATGTATCCTGAAAGTTTCAGCTCAATCGAATGGCGCGTTCCCGAGATTATCTCACTGAAATTTTTTGTACATATATACAGATATATATATATATAAAGAAATATGAATTTTTGGCCGAATCGATTTTAATACTAATGTTCTTCGAACATTAGTAAAAACTGCTCTTTGCCCTTTGAATTCTGATTCTGTCACCAGATTTTCATGAAATTGCCACAGTAGCTGAACCTTACTTTAAATCGTGTTTGGTAGAAATTTAGTCCAGAAATTCGATTGGTGCTGCCAGCTATGGTAATTTTTGTGTCTTTGATTTTGAAAATTCGCTCAGGAAAATATAGATTTTCGCCCTATAACTCCCAGTGCGGTCATGAAATCAATTCGAATTTCGCACAATTATTGAAACCTATTATGGGCATCATTCAGGCTGAATCTGGTTGAAAAGCCGCGATAGGATTGCCAGCTATTGTTGGTTTCATACCGGAAACATTTACAATGAAAATAAATAACCAATGTTTCAATTCCCAAAGTTCTGCAAATTTTTCGGATCGCAGCCCCAAACACCAACTTCAGTTACAGTGCTGCAGGCACTGAGCATTTTCTTCATTGATGTTGTATGAGATGCTGCTTTCAAATTTTGTGAAATAAGCAACTCATAACGAATATAATTAACAAGTGTTTTGCTCTCATAAACTTTGAAATTCATGCCAGTGGTAATATCTGAAATCTTTCCCCCATATAAGTTATAATGCGTTCTTGAGACCAAAGTAACACGTGGCGTTTGACACAGTTTGGCTGTAATAAGCAGCTCGTGTGGTAGAACATGCACTCAAAATCTGCACAATTTTTTTTCTGTTCTTCGGACATTAGTGTTTCTAGCGGTTTAGGTGCGGTAGAGTTTTTTTTTTGGTTTCAAATCGTGATACTTTCGGTGGTGCCCCGATTTATACTTATTGCTGTTGCAATGGATAGTTTATGAGCAGGATTTTTGACCATACATGTTGGCCAGGAACAACTACTAAAGTCAAGTGTGTGCAAATAGGACACTTTCAACAGAAATCAGCGTTCTCGTTTCGGACTGGGAATAAATAAGACAACGCTAGTGATTGCTAACGGTGCTTTCGAGCGTGGTGTCGAATATTTACTGAATGCAATAATCGTATGCGGTCCACCCACCTGTCCTCTACATATCTTACAAAGTTCAATGCCTGCCCAATTGTGTGCTGTGTCACTTCTTATTGATTGCTGGACGATCACGAGTAGTAAGTACAGTAGTATGTAACAGGAGGCAGACAAGTCCATGAAGTTCTGAAAAGGTGGAAGTTTCAATGAAGCAGAAGACTTGCAACGACCGAATTCAATGCGGTAAGAGGGAAATACAGCGTGGGAAAACTTTTCATCAGTCGGATGGTAATCTTATTCTAATTGAAAAATTATCAGGTTTTTGATCAATTCAATCGTCCGACTTTTAAAAAAAACAAACTTCATTAAAAACGGGCAGTCAGGCCTCTACACGAGTAACTAGTTCGAAGCCTAAAGTTGTGTTGGTACACAAAATAGATCGGGATCAGATGCTTTTGCGTTATAAAATAACGAAGATAATGGTTTTTGCGAGCTAATTAGTCATGGTTTACGGTGAAGGTAAAGCAATTCAATATATCATGCAAAGCACGGAGAGACCACTAGCTGTACTAAATTAAACCAAAATTTTGATTTCACTTACTGACAGAAATTCCTATATCAAAAATATTATGATCAACAACAAAAAAAAACAAAATATCTAACAATTTTCTCGTTAATTGATGAATAAAGTTCTGCTGTTTTTGCTGTATAAAACAAAAAAAAAGTCTAACGCATCAGAACCGCTAGAAAACTAGTTTTCGAAAAAATTGTCTTTGAATGACATTGTGGAAAGATGTAATACACTTCTTTGTAGAATCATATCAACCATTCCTTATCTAAAGCAACAAAACTGAACTATAACACAAATTATGAAAATGTTCACTGCTGGCAACACTTTCCCAATGAAGCAGAAATAAGTTTACCATAACAAGCTCATACTTAAATCAACCTATCCTTTGAATTTCGTTTTCATCGGAGGATTTCAGCGAAAGTTTTAGCGGTTAAACGTTGTTTGAGGCTGCCATCCGAAAAATGTTAAAAACTCGGAAACTTTAAAAATTGGTTTTTTACGTTTATTGCAACAGCTTTGCATATGAATATGTAATTTGAAGCATCTGTTAATGTAATATTTACGAAAATGGCTAAAGCTGGTTACCCTGTGTCAGCAGCAAAGCAAAATATATACCAAATCTGCTTCACGTAAAGTTAAGCCCAGCCAGTAAATATTGTTTCGATTGAATCACTGCGCTGGAAGTTATATGGGTGAAACGAACTTTAGAGTAAAAACTTTTCAAATTCTTAAAGCGTTAATATTAGTTGTTAATTTTGATTGCAGGATCATTCCCTTTTGCAAATCTAATGATGTAATTAGAAAGCGTTTATTATATATATATAAAGGGAAAGTACGGTCGTAGCATCCGACCCGTGTAGTGTACCCGCCGGATGCTTACGACATAGATTGTTTAATACCAAATCATAGCTTGTAAGTAATAAAACCACAGTGCCACTACCACCTTCTGGGCCAACCGGCGTTGACGATATTACCATTGGCACAGAATTCGTCACAGTTGTTCGTCCTGGGTTTGACGTAACTAGTTGGGTGCTGCATCTCGTCCATCGCTTCGCTAGCACCTTGGTGGTAGTCACGATGCCTACCTCATCGGCTCATATCCCGCTAACAACGTCAGGCCAATACAGGATCGGGAACAAGCATCTGGAAATAGGCCACACAAAGAACCACATTCTGGATGAAACATATCACGGATACTTATCTGATGTGATCACAGACTCTGCCACCAGCTACCGCCAATCTCAACGAGCTGCCGTGTAGCTTCAAATGCCATCGCCACAGCTATTCCAGGCAGGCCCGCAGCATCCACCGGCTCCGCGAACATGCTCCCGAACACAATTTACGCATAAATTTTGCGATCAACACGGCTACCATAAGCTC